>MU382625.1:0-600000 GCA_022495115.1 Xylaria castorea | reverse complement strand
TTCGGCCCATCTCAACATCGTCGCCGTCGACCTCTCTACCACGCCCAGGGGCCATTCCACTAGACGAAGATTCCATTTTCAAAGGGCTTAGACTCATTTATAAAACGGAAGGAGTTGGGGGGTGGTTTAGAGGCGTCGGGCCGCGCTTTGTCTGGACCGGCGTTCAAAGTGGGTGTATGTTGTTTTTGTACCAGACTATTCTGCGGCAATTGGAAACTTGGATGCCGGTGGAGCGCCAAGAGATGTCTCGATAGAGAGGATGCGTCCTGACTACACGTTCAAGTATGGTGTACGGGTTTGTCGCATGTCCTGTTGTGTATAAAAACATGAGCATTTACAAGGCGTTGGGGGTACAGTAGACGAAGACAGACGGTTAGAAACCATTGCTGTTGTAACTTAGAAGATATCTCAAGCTCATTCGAATGTATCATATCCTCCAAAGCAACTACAAAACGTACACAAGATTATGTGCCCGATCCAGCCCACAGCTTTGAGATGGAGACTACCTACAAGGTTAGAACAGGTCCACGAGTAACTACCTCCACAGAGCTGTATGGATGTCAGTCCTATCCCCCTACAGTACTCCGTACATAGCTTAGGTAACCTAACTAGTCAGGTATTGTGGACCCACGAGGCTTGGGACAGCCCACTCTCCGACCAACTACCATTTTTAAAAAACAGCTGTAACGCTCAACACCTTGAGTTTCGATGGCCCGGCGTGATCTATGGACGTAGTCGATTAACCCCTCGCCAGATATGGCCACAGGTCGCAACGCGACATGTCACCACTACCATTGCCCCTACCTTCAAAGGCGGCTATCCGTGCTCTACGCAGCATCGCCCTAGGCACTTCGTGTGCGATCGGTGTATTAGTCGAAGAACGCAGACGACGAATCAGCACACTGAAAACCGCTGTCGCAAACAAGCAAAAGCTACAGTCGTCGAGGCAATACCACCATAAAAGTCTAGAGGAGCTATCCTGGCTGCTAGGCGGCGCTGCTGTTCCCGAACACAACCTGCAAGGGTACGAAAAGGAGGACCACGAGCTATGGAGGCCCCACGATGCCGAGACAACTCATTATGCCGCGTTCGAAGGCGCAACAGAAGAGAATGATCCGAACTCCATACAAAGGCCACAGCTAGTCGCTTCGTTATCATCGCCGTCACCACCTACGATTTCTCAAGCTGCCTCACTTATCACGGAACGTCAAATACAGTCTTCAATGTCCAATGATTCGCCAAACATTGCTCTAATTAGTAAGGCAATTGAACCTCGCCAATCGACTCTTTCCGCGACTTTACGACAGAGCCAGGGTGACCTCATACGCTCCATCGAAGACCTTCTAGCGAACAAAGACGAAGAAAGTCTGGATAGAGCTGTTAAGCTGTTCATGTTAGGACGCCCTTCAACTCCCTCCAATCCTCTGCTTGACAGGTGGATAGAACTCTCTATTCATATCTCTATGGAATGTCAAGCAAGCGGCATGTGGGAAGAAGCCAGTCAAATACTGACTATCATCATCAGTTTAGGCCCAATCGACGAAGCCAGATACCTCGCCTATCACCCATTACCAATCATAGAGTTCCACCTTCGCCGAACACAACTGGATATACCACCATCCGCGGACCATATAACTTCAGCTGCCAACCTATATCTACCGAAACTCAAAGCTAAACCCCACCCGCGTGGGATGGATTGGGAACGCGTAGGGAGGTCTCTGGTGCTTGAAACTTTGTCATCGCGACTTTTCACCCTCTCTCAGACCGTCTATTGGAGAACCTTCGGCTGGGCGCTGGAGCCCGTGGAGTTTGTGCGCTGGGCTATTCATACATTCTTTCAACACAGCGATCACAAAACCGTGGTCAGGATCTTCTTGTCTCACTACTACTCACAAACGGAACCTTCAATAAAACAGTTTAACCAAACTATGGACTATGTCGTAGAATCCGTTCTCGCCATGAAGGGGGTACACGCAGACAAAATTCTAGAGGCCTTTGCCAAGATGGAATGCCCAGGAAACGGAAAGCTTCGGTCACGATGGGTTATGAGATTACTACAGGCTCATTGGGCTCGTCAAGAAGGCCTGTCTCAAACGATAGAATTGTTTGAAAAAGCCGTATGGCTTGGACTCTTGGATAAAATTGCTCATCCGCAAGGTGTATATCGCACCTTGGTTGAGATGGCGGTCAAAGCAGGCGATGAGAAAGTGGCATACACGTATGCCGACGAGCTCATACGCAACTACCCAAATATGAAGAAGGACATCGCTCTCAAACTAGCAGTGTTGGGAGCCAAGGCAGGAGACTGGGATAGTGTACTCAAGGCCTTCAGACAAGTGCGACCAAACGAATTGGTTGAGCCAACTCTTTACAATGATGCATTTATCTTGGTATTAAAGGTATTCGCAGACTCACATTCAGCGGCCGAGACCCAGGATTATGCCCTACTGTTCATCGAAGAAATGGGTATTGGATTTCACCTTCACATGGTTACTCTTATCGCCAAAAGGTTTGCCGAAGATCGCGATATGAAGGGATTTGTGTCGTGGTTGGAACTCTGTAGTCGAGAAGGTTTTGCATTAAACGCCGGTTTCTATAACTCGGTCTTGCATGGTTGCTCGGTGACGTGGAAGCTTTCTTTCCCGGAATTGTGCGTAATAGATTCACACTTTAAGGAACTCGATCCACACTACGCAGACGAGGTAACGCAGAGAATCCTGACTAATGCCGCACGCCACGAGGGCAGAACTGGCTACGGTGACCGCACGAAGAGGGCAGTCGCCGCCAGCAGATTAGCACACACGGGGAGAACTACAAATCACAGGGACATCTACGATGTCATGAGCCAAGAGTTGATGCACAACAAGCCTACATCAGCCGTTATGGTTTATAAGCGTGCGATGCGTTTCGGCATGCCTTTCAACAGTCATTGTTTTCGGTCGGCTGTTTTAGCCACAGCCCAATCAAAAAGCTACGGCTCCGACTATGCCCTTTCCCTATTACAAGACGCCCACGCCGAGGGTCACAATGTTGAAGCTGCGGTATTCACACTTGTCAGACATGAGATTGCCGTGTTTAATGGTAACCCTCAAGATGTGATTATACATATACGAAATCTCCTCGGCCGCTTAGAATCGTCACAAATACCCATTAACGCAGATGTGCTCACTCACATGGCGTATGTCTGTGTCAAATTTGGCCAGCACGAAAAAGCCATTGTCTTGTGCAATATAGCGCGGGATAGGAGCGGGGCATCACATCCCTTCCTGTCGAAGCAAAGTTTCATGGTACTTGCGAGTGCTTACTCGGAATTATGGGATGTTGAGGGAATGAAATCTGTCGTTGATCACTTGCCCGGTAGCGAATATTCGACAGACAAGGTACTATTAGCACATCTCAGATCAGTTCGCAGGCGGGTTAAGAAGAAGGACCCGAACGATAGGAGGACAGCGATGATGGAGGAGATATTAGACCGCGGCATTCTGCATATGAGACAAACGCGGGCCGAGGTTCGTACAGAAGGCAAGCTAATATCGCATGAGACTCTACGGATCATAGGTGATGCGCTTGCGGACGTACAGAGGGAAGACGCAGAAAAGAGCACACCACAATCGTCTACATCTACCGACACCAAGCGGGAGAAGCGGGATCCCTCCATCAAGCCGCAGATTGCTACTGAGGGGCATGTGCGGCCATAGTAACAGGACTAGCAACTTCGTAAATATAACATTAGATGTAGATACCTAGGCTAGGGATGGGAGGGGCCGGGACGACGATCGTGTCTAACACTTGCTGTACAAAATAGCTGATGGGTTATTTTGTATTTTGTTTACGAAGGCTACTCTCGACTGTATCTGTACTATTTACCCGTAGAGAAAGGAGCACTCGTGTACTACTACTGTCATGTCGGTATATACCTAGTATCAGCTCGTCAGCATCAACATCTGCGCAACAATTGAATGACGTCGAAATTGGTTACTGTTGAATGCATGTTGGTGTTCCAGGGACCAAAAGGGGCAATCGCTATACTTAGTACTTACTATGGAAATGGTCAGTTCCCCACAACCAACCCGCAGGTCCCAGCGCTTTGACCTCTTATTCGTATAGCGTGCGCTGTGATTGGCTGGTGGTGGCAGAGCTAGAACTCAACTAAAATCTGAGAAACGAACGGTTAGCTATCGATTCAGGGACCCTTGAGGCCATGGCTTCATCAGTGATCCATCGGGCTCTTGTCGAGGACTAGGACGTATTACCACAGCCGTGGTTCGACAAATCGTTCCATCATGAACTGACAAGCGCTAGATAGTCTGGAACTACTTCCCACCCGCTACAGCGTCCTTTACCGCCTCCTTTACCCAAGTTATTCTTCCCAAGTTATTCATAATAAGACTTGCTACTACGCCAGTACTACACCGTCCATATTCAATATCCCCCAGATAACCAACCCCCTCTCTGCTTACGCCACTCACCATCGTGGCCGGGTCCTTCTCTCAAGTAGCTTATCGAGTCGAACGGAACCTCGTTGGAGAAACGTCCTCTATGAGTCAAGCAACGAGCACCCCGATCTCGACCCTCCAAGAGGACCTCGCCGCTCGCCGGACTACGTACCATGAAGCCGATGTCGTAGTCGTTGGCGCCGGCGTCTTCGGATGCGCCGTCGCCAACACGCTGGCCAACCAGGGCCGTAGCGTCATACTCTTGGAGCGGTGGATGAAAGAGCCCAATCGCATAGTGGGTGAGCTGTTACAGCCGGGCGGCTACAAGTCGCTGCAAAGGTTGGGTCTGGAACACTGCGTCGAGGGAATCGACGCTATCACAAATGTCGGCATGGACGTGATATGGTATGGCCAGGACATGGCCATGAAGTACCCGTATCCCGATGAAGGGAGACGTCCGCCCGTCCGGTTATCAGGCTCGCCGGCAAACGGCCATGCCAATGGATCCGCGAATGGCAAGGCGAAGCACGAAGAGCAGGACCCCAGCAGGCCCAAGGGCCGGAGTTTCCATCACGGCCGCTTCATCATGCAGCTGCGGAGGACATGCATGAAGAACCCCAACATCACCATCTTCGAGACAGAAGCCATCGCCACTGTCAAGAGCGACGACTCGCCCGAGATCCTGGGTGTCCAAACTCTGACTGTAAACCCCACCACAGGGCAGAAGGAGGCAGACTGCTTCTTCGGTCAATTAAACATCATCGCTGATGGCTACGCCTCGAGGTTCCGCAAACAATACATTGGCCGCACGCCCATTGTCCGCAGTAAGTTCTATGCGCTGGAGCTGATCGACTGCATGCTCCCACACGCAGGCTACGGCCACGTCGTAATCGGTGGGAAGACTCTATGTCTGCTTTACCAGATCGGGACGCACGAGACTCGTGCACTCGTCAACGTTCCTGAGAAACTACCAGAGGCAGCGCCAGCAGCCGGCGGCGTACGTGGTTATTTGAGCAAGGTGGTACTTCCACAACTGCCTCTATCCATCCAACCATCCTTCCGCGCAGCGTTGGAGAAAGACGACAAGATTCCCCAGAGCATGCCGAACAGCTGGCTGCCGCCCACGAAACAGGGCTCGCACCCCGGCCTGGTGCTCCTGGGCGACGCCATGAACATGCGGCACCCGCTGACGGGCGGCGGCATGACGGTGGCGCTCAACGATGCCATCATTCTCTCGGAAGAGCTGTCGCCGGAGAAAGTGCCGGACCTCGGCAATTACGTGGCCGTACGGCGGGCGATGACGACGCTACACTCGCGGCGCAAGCGGCTAACATCTATCATCAACGTGCTCGCGCAAGCGCTGTACAGCCTGTTCGCGGCCGAGGACAAGAACCTGGCCAAACTTCAGCGCGGCTGCTTCGCCTACTTCGAGATGGGCTGGTCCGCAGACCCCATGGGCTTCCTTGGCGGTCTCATCCAGCGCCCTCTCCTGCTCGCCTACCACTTCTTCACCGTCGCTTTCGTCGCTATCTGGCTTGACTGGAAGGAGACGGGCCTCTGGAAGCTGCCCCTGCTACTGTGGCACGCCGTCATCATCCTCTGGACCGCTAGCGTTGTCTTCCTGCCCATCATGGTGCAGGAGTTGGCCTATTAAATCAAAACAGTGACATCTGGATAAAGTTAAGAGTTATCAGGCTGAATTATACTAGACTAGCTCCGCTCAGGCCGTAGAGCAAAGGTTCATCTTACTCATTTAGATAATCTGTAATAACCACTATCGCCGACATGGAGAGAGTGTATAACAATCATACTAGAAGAGACCCGTTCGACTTTTGTTCCGTCCATTCTGGGTACGTACGGTGGTATGAGGGAAAAGAGTAAGGAATATATAGAGGAGGCAAATCACGATTTACGTACATAATTTACACGCGTTGTATGACTAGTAAAGATTACATGTGTAACGTTTTCTCCTGGACGAATAGTGATAGAACAGAGAGCGAAGTAGCGCGCCTTGCAAATAGGAACCCCTATGGATATTACGATATATAGGCACTTCTGGCCACAACTGTAAACTTCTGCTCTATGTGGGAGATTATCTCAGATATGTCTTCTGGTGATGGTGTGGGTGAGTTGAATAGTGGGGTGGTGGTGACTTCGTCCCCTGGTCCCCCATTATCTTTATTTAGGAGATAACTAATAGCAATGTGAATTAAGAGGAAGTTAGTCAGTTAGTTCCGGGGATGAAGATGTAATCTAATCTAGAGTAACAAGACTACGGCGAGCATACTTAGTCACGGAGTATTCTTCCTACATGGCTTCAACAAGGGATATTGTCAAAGTCGATATATAAGTCAACGCAAGTTGTATTTCGGGGGTATATAGAACGCAACGCAATGCTAAATCGGCGTAGCAAATACGACAAGCAGATATGTACATACGTGGGCAGACGTTCTTATCTACCCAGCTATCCTAGCCTCGTGGGGCGAAAGGGCATGTTCAGTCATGTTAGCCGTCTCCTATACACACCCATCATCCAGCTGGCGCGAAGCACGGCGAGGCCGACGGCCATCTTGATGCTGTCCTGGATGACGTTCAGCTTGCTGCCACCGACCTCGTGCCAGCCGATGGGGACCTCGGCGACCTTGATGCCGGGGGAGCTGCCAATAACAGTGCCGTCCAATCCGAGCACCGGCACGGCCGGCGCCGACTCGGCGAGCATGAGCATCTCGATGTCGAAGATCCAGCCCTCGGCGTGCATGTAAGGGACGATGTGGGGGAGGGCGGCGCGCGAGAACAGCTTGAAGCCGCACTGCGTGTCGCGGACGCGACTCGTCGCCGGCGGCGTCATGATGGCGAGTATCAGGTGGAACGACCGCATCAAGAAGTTCCGCAGCGCCGACCGCCTCACCACGGCCTCGCTACCGACGAGGTGGGCACGACTCCCGATCGCGACGCCCCGGTACGCACCGTCGACTACCTCCTCGCAACTCTCTACCAGCTTCTCCATATCGCTGAACTGGGATGCGCCGTCAGCATCGGCGAAGAGCGCGTATGCGCCGCGTACGTGTCGTAGACCATGTGTCACGCTGCCACCCTTGCCGCGGTTCTTCTCGAGCATCACGACGCGCAGGATATCGTGCAGGCCGTGCTCGCGCGCAAACTGCAGCGCCACGTCCACCGTCCTGTCGGTGCTCCCGTCGCTGACGATGATGATCTCGTAGCCGGAGAGACTCTCGCGCGGCGTGTTCTGGGCATGCAGATGGCGGCGCGGCGTAGTTGGGCGCGACGCGGGTCTCTTAGCACCGCCGTCTGGCCGCAGGTGGGTGGGTCGGCCATATGTCTCGTCCAGATACTCGACCGCTTCCTTGAGCGTGGGCAGGATCCGGTATTCCTCATTATAAGCCGGGAAGACCACGCTCACCAGCACCTCGGCCGGCTCAATGGCTCCGCTGTTGGGAATCAAGGCCGCGGCGTGGTCATGCCCGTTTTGCTCCAGGTGCTCGCTTTGGCGACGCTCGGCAAGCCAGCGGTCGTGCCAGCATGGCAATTGCCTTCGGACATTCTCTCTGCTATTCGGAGTCGTGGTGATGTATGTCCTCTCAGAGGGTACAACGGCGCGGGGTTCGGGCGCGATGAGGCGAAGGAAGGCGAAGAACTAACGAACATCAAAGAGTTAGCTGACAGGAATATTTCCATGTTTCGAATCATGTGTTTCACATACACTATAGAAGACCGTGGCAAGCACCACGGCTACTCCTAAGAGAGCGTGCAGCGGGCTCTCCGCAACTGTTGCTAGAAACATATCCATGGTTCTCCAGGTTCAGAGGGAATGACGATGAGATTGGAGGTGGTGTCGCATTGGGCGTGAGTGTGACCTCAGCAAAAGAGCGATTGCCCCCAGCGAGATCCTCGCTGAGAGGGACAGGGAGACGCTGGCTGTTGCAATTGAGGGTTTCTTCCTTTTTTGACACAACCTTAGATCAACAAGTATGTAAAGAGGACGTCAATTCCAAGAGTACTACGTCTCAATTTTTGTGATGAAAGGTATAGGATTGTGCTTTTGTGATGGGTGAGCTCTGGAAAAGCCACGTTTAAAGCTGACGAATCATTCACTACAATGCCACTTGCAGGGTCCAGCTTAGTGCACTCAAGCTACTGTCAATACCTATTAATAGGTAGCGCGGGGTGCTCTTGGCGCAGATTTACTGTTCCCGCACTACCCAAGTAGGTAAGTACCTTACTATATGTATTAGTGGAGCAACGGACTACGCACCTACATACATGTAGGTAGGTGAGTATCGCGGGACAAAACCACTGCGGTCAAAGTTCACTACATGTTTATCTCAAAATAGAGGACCTCTCACATGGCCTGATACACCTTAGCAGCCAATAGTTTCTGTGATTTTGGTGAGAAGAGCTCAAGAGAAAGAATAGACGGATCTGACGCATAACGAGAGTTCCATTACGGCAAAAGTATTTGCTACGAATCGGTGTTAGTTAAGCGTGGTAGACGGTGTTTAAATCATACCATATGAAGTGTTGCAGCTCTGTTGGCATTGCCAATTCACGTTGATCGGTAGATACAAGTATTCCACCCAGGGTCTCGTTGAAGAGTCAACTCCAGGTTGGATTGGAGGCTGTTATTGTTATTAAGTAACGGTGAAAGGTCCTATCTATATGCATGAAGCATATTTTATATCACATGTACAAGTACCAGCCACCGCCCTCTTTTACTGCCGACATAACACAATCAGCCCGCTCTGATCAAATCTTTGAAAACATGTGGCTTCACCAATTAGGTCTATAAACTCATCGAACAGGTACCTAGGTACTTCCAGGTTATACCTCCGATTCAAGTAATGGGCGTGGAGTTGTGGCTTAGCTATCGAGTCGTGGCGTAGTGTGATGCTCCCGGAGGTCCCTTTTTGGAACTACAGTGGAGGCTCTTACTTATAAAGCCTGAAATAGTATTTGACCCTGACTTATCCTGCTCAGCTCTGACCTCTCACCCACTATCTCGGCCCATGGACACTTGGGTTGCGCACATTAGGAGGAGGCTACGCCTTCGGTGGTGGAAGTTAAAAAAGTAGTAGCGAGGCCCGTAGTCTTCGCCACTTAAGCTGCGACAGTCCCTCCGCATTCTGAGGAGTAATGGCTCTGCGCATCCCTTTCGCGATCTGCTACTTCTTCTCTGGCCACTACCTTGGTGGTTTCCATGCCAGCTTCTAGATACCCCGCGGTTCTTAAAGGAACATCCTAAGCTGGTCGAGGATCGTTATATCAGCATCTACGAGCTGAAGCTGATGCCGCTCTGGCGTTCGCGCGATACGCCGCAGCGCTCTCTGTATCGTCTGTATGAGTGCTTCGTTGCTGTTGATGGCACCATGGTTGGTTATGAAACCGAATATTTCTGGAAGCACCGTGAGCCTACCCACTGGCAGCCTTATCTGTTGGAGGACCTAGGAGAGCATGGCGATCCTGAGCGGCGCGCTGTTATAGCAGCACTGACAGAGGATTTGGTTGCATCTTTCAATTGGCGCATGGCACTCGGCTTGCGCCGTTGTGCACCTCCTGTTGAACGTGCCAGCGACGGAACCCCAGCCCCTTTCACGCCCTACCGCAGCCCAGAGTGGGTGCAGACGGTGGCCAGGCTACAAGACACACTACTTATCAGTGAAATCGATGCAGATACCGAGGATGTCCCCAACGACGATCCTTGGAAGCGGCACAACATTATTTGTGGGATTAGAGGCGATTTACGAACTGTCTAATATAGGACCAGCAGTGGTGATATCATACGGCTATCAAATGGACAGGAGCGGCGCAAACCAAAATAGAGCATTGGAACAGGTATGGGAGCCTGAGATTGTGTTCAAGAAACGGGGTGGTAGTTCCGTCATGACACCTGCTCATCCTACGATCCCAGCTTCCCCATAAACTCGAATATATTCCTTACCGACTTTCTCGATCCCTCGAGATATTGATGGCTCCCAACCGTTGAAGTTGAGTCCTTCCAAGTATTGACAAGTAAGTGGTGGCCCGTTGCCTTTTAGATGATGCACCAAGGCAACAGCATCTGCGAGATCATTCGTCTCGCCTCTCCTGTTGATGCCAGCCGCAATCCGACGCAACTTACGTTCCAGCTGCCAATCTAGGCGAGCCACGTATACCACCAAGTTAGTTCCCTGGAAAATGATAATGCCCTGCTCAACAGCCTGGAGGAACAGATCCATCCGTTTTTCAACTCGTACAAACATCTTTAGCTCGTCATCGAACCAGTCGTTCTCAAGACCGAGAATTTCGGCTACACGTCGGACTGCTCACATAATCTCTTCACGGTAATCCTCGGCCGCATCAACATTCGGGTCGGTAAAACAATCCACGTCTTTCGTAGTCGTGCGCACATGAAAGTACTTGACAGCCAATGTACCTCCCGAAGTCATGAAACGGATAGGTGCCAAACCCATTAGAAGATCTGATTTTCCGAACTCCTTATCTAGGGCGGAGAGCGCTTCCTGAATGTCAGCATATTCAAACACCCCGCCTTCAGCCATTTGTACGTTACCCAAGGCCCGGTGTGGATTACTGACCGCGATCGATGTCTTCCTCGCTGAGCTCTTTCTCTCGAATAGGCATATTGGACTAGTATGTACGTACCTGATACTCGATAGAAACCAGCAAAGCCACGGAATGTTTGACTGCTTCCCCGCTTCGATTCTGTTCGGGCAGAAGAAGTGGTCTGTCTGTCTCCAATACGTTTTCGCAATGTAGCAGGGTCATTGTCTACCTCCTAACATTATGTATTCTTATAACTCAAGTACTCGGCTCATAGAGGCCCACGTTACCGAAGGGATGGAGAGAGGCTCGGATTGAGACCTGCATATGTTGTTTTTAATCTAGCTGGATCCCTTTTGTTAACTCCAAGGCCAATTGATATGGTGATACGGCGACTTGCGCACCAAATCCTCTCGACTAGTGGGCAAATACGGACGTGTCATTTTCCGAAGCAGCGGTGCTCCTCATCACGGCACTGTACAACAAAGAGCATTGTGTATATAGCCTAGCCTAGCCTAGCCTACGAAGGTGTCTTAGAATCCTTCACGCAACAACGAGTGCTCAAGACGCCCATGGATACCTTAGATTCAGTATTAGAATGTAGGAATATTCTGAAACTCATTTCATATCGAGACAACTCGTTGATGAAACTTACGTGATACATAACCTTGTAGAAAGCGTCAATGGATGAAATGATAAAGAACAAGTCGGAACGCCACCCCGACACGCGATGAATTGTCTAATCTTTGCGACTTGAAAACAGCTGATTAGGAATAAAATTTTCGAAGTCAAGGCATTAAGATAGCTGGCCTTGCCATATCATGTATGCACTTATATATAGTGCAGCAACAAACTTTAATCACTTTCTTTGTTGGAGATATATGTTGCCTTAGGCAAGATGCGATAGTAAGGCTCAATGAGTTGACTTAGGATACACACTTCGGCAGCAATGTCTTGTTCTATCTAATCCTTCTATAAAACTAAGAGGGTGTCAAAACTCGTATAACTAGTGGGTTTGCTGGCTGTTGTTTTAGATAGGTTTGCTTGCTCATATATGTGACTTAGGGTTAGGTATAACAAATGAGTAGACACTGTGTTACGATATATCAAACATAAGCTAAACATGCTTAGCATTAATTCATCAGAAACCGATATATACCTATTATATTTCCTAATATATTGATGAATTATTGTTATCTTGTGCCGTGACTTCGGTAACGTGTTCGCGATGTGAGAGGTTGAAATCCTTCGCGCGGTATTAGTGACAGCGATTACGGCGATAGGAATACGAAGACTGCACGACCGGCAAGGGGTTAGAGAAGTTAGGGCGGGTAGCACTATCTAGCTTAGGCCAATTACGAAAACAATATGACATGCCTGGTACATTATGCATAGCTGGATCTAGTAAGAGAAACTCAGGTCCCCCTAGTAGTCCTCTTCCACTTCTTAATGTGATGATGTCACCAACTTGGAATTTCTCTCCGAACACGTCAGACGTGTCCTTGACGGGAGTGTCTGTATGTATAAGATGATATGCATCGAAAACTCGGATACGGACACGAAACACTGCGTCGTTCACTTGATGGCATTTTATCGAAACAGTTGGTAGCCCAGAATCAGTATGGTGAAGCCCCTAGGTGTTGTTTGTATTACTCGGAAGGTGGTCCGGCCTTTCCGACTACGACGTCTCATTCATTAACCCCTCTGACATGCATCGTAGTCGAGAGTAGTGCGCCTTTACGTGCAGACTCCAAAGATCTAGCGAATGCTCACAGTACTGTAAACTGATGCCCCTTCCGATTATCGTCATTCTGTATTGCAGATCGAGATTCAACCTCTTGGCACGATTGCTCAAGTGTCCCGGGACAGAACCGCAGCATTATTCCGATACGCTACCAAAGGTAGAACGTTATCAAGGTGGATGCCTTGATGTCTGCGACCACTCACATGTGCTTACGGTTGGAACCGTAGTGCCGGGTTTGGCCATATTGGCTTAGGGTTGTTTTGTAGTGCGTAGTCCTACGGAACCGTTGCAGGAAGTTTCGTTCATGAATCTATTATATTGGCCAGAGCTGCAGAAGATCATAAGCTCGGTTGCCACAAAAACGGCTGTGGCTTACAAGACCTAGCTAAAAGCTGCAATTGTGATTTGCTGGACACGCATAGCTGAACAATGAGGCGTCTTCGCTAAGCACGCTTTCTATTGAATCTAGACAAGATTGTCGCGACTGCCTTGGAAGATCGCGCGGCTAGTTCTGACATACTTGATCATGTTCATCAGAGAGTATGGAATAACAGAGAGAGGCGAGAGGGAGGACTCATACACATGTGTATAAAACCCATGGAGGCCTTTAGAAATCATCGCTCTGGAGTCTAAACTCACTAAATAGTAGTCTCAATTAGTATACATAGTCTTCGTTATAATGAGTTCCAATTTTACTCGCCGTAGCCCTTGGCTGCTGTATCTCGGAATCATCCAGGCCTTTTTCTCTTTGGTGTTTGCCCAGTTCCCATGGGCAACTACTATTCCTCGCACAGGATGGACTGTCTCGGCAGATAGCGCCCAGCCCGGAAACGAAGCTGTGAAAGCGATTGATGGAAACAGTAGCACGTTCTGGCATTCAGCCTACAGCCCAACCATCGCACCACTGCCGCACTACATCCAACTGGACATGAAGAAGAGCTACGTCATCAATGGCGTCTCATACCAACCGCGACAGGACGGAAGCTCAAACGGAAACATAGGCCAGCATACCGTTACTCTGAGTAATGATGGGACTACTTGGAGCAGCCCGGTCCAGTTTGGCACATGGCTTAATGACAAAGTGACCAAGTCTACCTTCTTCTCAAATGCGACTGCACGATATGTCCGCATGACGGCACAGACAGAAGCCCAGGGGGCTAATAACCCATGGTCGAGCATAGCCGAGCTTAATGTTTACAGCCCAAACGTCAATCTCGACGCTTCTACCTTTCAGCCACCTCCTACCAGTCAGGGGCGCTGGGAATCGACCGTCGTGCTACCCATCGTCGCTGCAGCCGGAGCGCTATCAGCCCAGGGAAACGTGATCTTCGTGAGTCCTGTCCGAACTTTTTTCTTCTCCGTTGATAGTGCCGATCGAACATTGAGCCGCCCTTATTCCCAGGGCCCAGGTCGAGATCCTGGAGGAGCGTGCACGCACATACGAATGATATATGTAAACATATGTGAAGGGTAGTTACTAAATTTTGATGTTGTAGTGGAGTGCTTTCCGACCTGATCTCTTCAGTGGCGGTACGGGGCAAACGTTGACTGCGCTATGGACTCCCTCCTCTCAGACGGTGACACAACGTACCGTCACTGAAACTCATCGTAAGTGACAAGTTTGAAACATCTCGCTGCCTCTTCCTGTGCATGACGTAGAGTGTATGCCATTCGGCCTCCCCCGGGTACTCGCGTTCGGCTCATCGGTTCATCATTGATGTTTTGTTGAGAAAGCAAACTAACACACCTCTCTCAAGATGACATGTTTTGCCCAGGTATCTCGCTGGATGCCGATGGCCGCATCACAGTAACGGGGGGCAATGACAGCAAGAACACAAGCACGTACAACCCAGCGAATGCGGTCTGGACAAGCGCAGCGGAGATGGTCATCGCGCGCGGCTACCAAGCGAGCGTGACCGTAAGTGACGGTCGCATCTTCACCATCGGCGGGTCGTGGAGCGGCGGCCAGGGTGGGAAGAATGGTGAAATCTACTCGCCGGCGGCGAATACATGGACGTCGCTTCCGGGTGCTGTCGTGGCGCCCATGCTCACGGCTGATGCGATGGGCGTCTACCGTGCCGACAATCACGCCTGGCTGTTCGCGTATAAGGCCAACTCGGTGTTCCAGGCCGGGCCTAGCAAGAAGATGAACTGGTACAATGTCACCGGCTCTGGCTCGTACACGAGTGCGGGAACCCGTGCCGCCGACGGAGACGCCAGTAGGTGACTCTCAAAGTCATTTTCATTTTCCTTGGGCCATTTTGGGGAACCATGCTAATTCCTGAGTCTAAACCCTGTCTTGGGGGGGCTATCCATACTTCCGAAACACTTGTATATCACGATCTAACTTGTGGCGTTAACTGACTTTGAGTGTCTCAGTGTGTGGAAACGCTGTGATGTTTGATGCGACGACCGGTTCGATCCTGTCAGCAGGCGGATCGCCATCGTACCAAGACTCGAACGCCACATCCAACGCCCACTTGATCAAGCTCGGCAACGTGGGCGCCGCGCCCACCGTCACGAAGCTGCCGAACATGGCAAACGCGCGTGCTTTCGCCAACGGCGTCGCCCTCCCAGACGGCACGGTCCTCGTCGTCGGCGGGCAGTCGTACCCCATCCCCTTCACCGACACGACACCCGCGTTTCCGGCCGAGCTCTTCGATCCGAAGACGAACACGTGGCGCACGCTGGCGCCGATCGCCGTCCCGCGCACATATCACAGCATCGCCCTACTCCTCCCCGACGCCACGGTCGTCGCGGGCGGGGGCGGGCTCTGCGGTACGGGCTGTGCGCAGAATCACTTCGACCTGCAGGTTTTCTCGCCGCCTTATCTGTTCAATTCCGATGGCACGCGCGCCGCGCGACCCGTCATCACCATGGCGTCCGCGACCCAGGCCCGCCCCGGGGCTTCGCTCACCGTCACCACGGCGCAGAGCGTGGCGTCCTTCTCGCTTATGAGGTACGGTTCTGCGACTCACACTGTGAACACAGATCAAAGGCGTGTGCCCCTTTCTCCTGCGAGCGTGGTAGGCTTTGCGTACGTTGTTAATCTTCCTACGGACTCGGGGGTCTTGGTCCCCGGGTATTGGATGTTGTTTGCGATTGATTCGGCGGGTGTGCCGAGCGTGGCAACTACGATTAAGATCTTGGCATCCTAAATGGCAGTTGGGTTTCTTATGCCATTTCATTGGTTCAACGTAACTTTCAGTTCAACACAGGCTACTACGTTGAGCCGTCGATCTTCTATATTTGATCAAATACTAATACGAATGATAATGCCGACAATGAAATACAATACAACGTACCAATAAATAATTTCACTATCAAAGAAACGGGTAAAACTCCTCTTGATGCGAGTAGTTGAAGTGAAAATAAACACGATCCTAATACCTGTTTTGGGCCTTATTTCGACGAGTACTTCCTAATATATGTAGTTGCCTTGTAGTCTATGACAGGTTACGACAACAGTGTCATGATGATCTTAAGAGTGGTCCCTTGTCTGCTCGGCGGGCGGTGAACCAAGCCGTTCCATTATAGCCTCCAGGCATTCTTCTGGGCGACGAGTCGAGTCCACTGTGATGAGTGCAGCAGCATTTTCCGGACGCCGTGGATTCATCCATTTTCTAAAGAGCGCAGCGCCATCCACGCTCGCTCCCGTGCCATTACCAGGGGCGCCAGGCGGTGGTTCGTTTACGCCAGTGCGTTGACTTCGTAGCGGAATCCTATCGTGTAATCTGCGGTCTAGCAGGTCTAGGTCCTCCACCCTACACTCGACGTATCGATATGCGTAGCCATATTTCTCCGAAAGCGCTGTCCCCCGATCTACGACTTCCTCATAATTGCACACGCTATCGATGACGACGCTGCGCCCTTGTTGGATCATGTCCTCCGCCAGCGCCCAGTCTAGCTGGTATGTGAGTCTTGATGAGTCCTGGAACGAGAAGCTTGATTCGAGGAAAAAGGCCTTGATTAAGTCGTGGTTGATGACCACCCCGTCGATGGAGCGCGCGAGGAGCCTTGCTAAAGTACTTTTCCCCGATCCTGGTGGCCCCGACATCTGGATGAGAAAGTTGCCGGTCGCATCCATGGTCCTTTGCTCGGAATGAGCTTCTTCGCCAGGGGTAGGCGACATTAAAGCCTGGCGACCTCCCTTTCGCTCTAATTGTCTATTACCCCTCCCGCACGAATTTCTGACCTCACTGTTTTTTTCGTACAAGACAATAACCTCGTTCATGTCAAAGTAGCAATAAGATACATGATCTGAGTTGATTTTCGCGAATGGTAGAATCGCATCGCCACGCGAGGGTAAGAACGTGAAGGCACCCGAGGTGCCTGAGTGTGTGTTGCTAGCAGGTAAATCTTCTGACCTGCAGCTAACAATCAACTGCACACGTGACTTGAACGGGAAGCTTCACA
Source organism: Xylaria castorea (assembly GCA_022495115.1). Taxonomy (NCBI): domain Eukaryota; kingdom Fungi; phylum Ascomycota; class Sordariomycetes; order Xylariales; family Xylariaceae; genus Xylaria; species Xylaria castorea. Next base: position 582,849 of record MU382625.1, on the reverse strand, counting down.
GTCAATGACATTCGGGCAATGTTTCTCTCCGTAGTACGCAGGTCAGGATCTCGACTTAGACTCTTTATTTTGTGTGACGGTATCACTGCAACGTTCTATTTGCCATGGATAGTCGAGTATGCAAGTATATATCGATTTTCTACAGAACATGTCACGTTCCAATCTCGCTATGCATAGGGTTGCATGGTAAGAACTGAAGAAAAGAAAGTATTCACGATATAATAGGTATGGCACCGGAGTGCTATTATGTTTGCTGCTTGCTGAGCTGGGATATCAATCGGTTTCATGTGGCATATCAGACCAGCTGCAGCGTAGCGTCGAGGCAGAAGTCCAGATATGTAGTAGGATGTAATATGGCGCGATAACGGAGGAATCGGCTACAGCAACCAATACGAAGTATAATCCTGCATCAAACATGGCAGTGTATTTGCATGAAACTACAAGTCACGAGCTGTTGTACTCCAACGTCGGCGTAGCATCTTGGACAATATCCGATACCATAGCAAATAGGTACTGAAACATTCCGAGCCAACTACGGAGTTGGTTTTATGTACGGCAAACTCCGGGTTCCCGGAAATTGCGCCCCTAGAGTTACCAAAGGTGGTACTAACTGTACACCACCCGCCGTTGCGCCACAAACTAGTTATACCGGTACCTCCTTTTCGGGTACGTCGAAAGGGTAACACAGCAGAAAAGAGCAAAGCCACGGGATCGACTCGGCGGGCAGTAGTGCGAACGTGACGCGATCAAGCATGCAGCCCTTCATCAGGTCGTCTCAGGCACTCCCGATTACACAACAGGGTAGCCATCTTGTAGGGGTCCGTGATAAGCTAAAACACCGCTCGAAGCATCGCTTCAGAGTGGCTGTTATATGCCATACCGGCCGCTGTGTGGAATAGGAGAAGGACTACCACACTTACATATAATGATCTGTGGGGGAGAATTGGGTATGCCTTACGTACTACGTAGTACGCTGAACCTGGAAGTTGCCGGACAGTGCAAGTAAGTTAGCAACCGAGATGACTGTACCATACTATTGCCTGCCCCCCTTTTCGCTCTGACCAAATCACAAATGCGTTGGGTTTTGATAAACGGCTTTCTCCTTCCATGACCACCTGGTAATAACGTTCCATCATGTGCTTGAACTAAGACCAATGTCGCTGGGCTGGTATTACTGTTCGAAAACTACTACTCACTATCTACTACGTAGAATCTTGTGACCAATGCCAACATGCAATGATGTGCTATGCGCTACTGTAGGTATCATTTTCATTTATTAAGCAAATAGCGTGGCCGGAAGCGTTCCGAAAATAGCTTCAGCTCCTGATGCGGGATCGGGGGTCCCTTGCAGAGGATCATGTTCAAGGGTCCAGGCAACTTACACAGGGGCTCTTGAGATGGCGGAGTGAACATAAAGTAAGTGTTCGAGACCTAGTAGAGGTGGTCTAACATGGATTGATGAGATCATGTTGTAGAGTCTTCTTCTGCACCTACCTTAATCGGACTTGGGTCGTCTGATAGAGTAGCTGCAACATATCACAAGTAAAGAGTGGTGGCACAGCAGCTTGTCAGTTTTTGTTTCTACGACCAGCTGAAGCAGCACGGGACGTAGGACGTTCAAGTAAAGTCGAATAGACCACACATTAATGCCCAGTTGTTCATATGTGTTGTTCGAGTGTGTGGTTGCAACGGTGACTAGTCTTTTCAAGAGTTTGGTTCCAAATCATATACCTTTTATTGATGTATATCTTATCATGACCTCGCTAGATATAGAATAGTCAAGTATAGTGTATTTTTCCAACCACGCTAAGCGTACGGACCTTTCAGCTTCTCGGCAAACCTAGCGAGAAATAATAAAGAGGCCGAGCTTTTGAATCTAGACCAGACGGTAAAACTGTGGAGTCATCATTATTCGGGGCAAACCTTCGACTGTCGTGAAAAGGCATCTTTAGCCTGGAGTGTATCATTTTCTAAGTCACCAGATGGGTCATTTGGCAAATGCTTGACGGTGCGTTATTGCTACCACACTAGGGACGTAAATAAGTCAGTTTGCGGGGAGACAAGACCCTCAGGCCAGGGAACAGGCAGACAGACGAAAATACAGGTCTTTAACACGCTAGCACCCGCAGTAGACAGAAGAGTGTCATGTATAAAATGACCGATATTGATGCTATTCGAGTGATGAGCCTCGACTTGTCGTCAGCTCCTATACCATTTTAAGGTTTCTAGGTAGATTGTCTAGATTGCCTAATCACTTGCTGTGGCAATGATCAGCTCTACTAAAGCTGTCCCGCACGCTAGTGACGGCACTATCCGATCACCAAGATTCGAGGTCCACTGGGAATATGATAGGTAGCGTCAGGTAGGCTTACTTATATAACCGCTTGGGCTATGATACACCGTCCAGTTAGCTGCCTTGTCACTCGCCGGCTTTGGAAACTGACTCCGAAAGGTGGAGAAGTACACCAACCACGTGTCCAAGGGTCCAGGGAATTTCTCTGTCGCTTGCTCAAGATGTAACCATGACCTCTTTTGGGTATGTTAACTCGAACAAATGCGTGCTAGCGTAACTGGATCTGTAATCTAGAACGTGTCTACCCGTCTGAAAACAGCTAGTCTCCGTTGGTGCGTCGCCAAACCGAGATACCCAACTACAGTTATGGATTTGGCCGAGATTGACGCTAACAAATCATCCTCTCCACTATCACCATCATTCTGCACGTCGTCTCTCGTACATGAGTCTAATAGGACGGACCCTGTATTGTAGTAGAAACAGCAGTCCCTCGAGTTACAAATTTGATGTAGTCTAGATTATTTTTCCCGTACCTAAATGAGGGTTAATCGATTCCTCATGCCCGTAGATTCAGCGAATAAGGGTCCAATTGCGAAAGCCGCAGTACCAAAATCAACAACTCCTAGTAAACGCCTTGCTACATGTGGTTATCATCAATGGCAAGTAATCAAAATGCACCCAAGAGGAATGTTTGCTTAGATCACCAAGGAGATTCGGGTACAATAGGCAAGCCAACAAAAGTGGCTAGCAGAAACGGTCTATGAGACGCGTATGGCGCCACATCTTTGTATCGCAGAGTAGACATCTAAGATGCGACATCACGCCAAGCTGGTCCAATTCAACAACCCTCCGTGGAATAACAAAGAAGACGTTAGTATGAACGGATAGTGGCATGTGAAACACCAATATATAGGCGTTAAGCTCGGGTGATGGAATTTCTTCGACCAAATAAAGACCAACGAGGCTTGGTCCCGGTCGGTGTGTTGTCAATCTGACCTTGGCTCGAAGGTCGATCCTTGCTCAACCTTCTTTTTGTGTGCTTCTGCTTTGAGGCGGAATTAAACTCATCGAGACCGTATTTTGTCCTAGAATCTAGTTGATTGAGCTCATATATCATAGTTTCAGTCTGTGTTCGGGTCGGCTTTATTAATGGTGCTGTTCCAACTGAAAATTGGAGAACGTTTGCGGGCCTCTCGGCTTCACCGGACTGCCGAGGTTTCGATTTGGAAAGCCGTCTCCCTCTCGTGACAGGAGCCTGAGATTGGGACAGCTCCCGGGACTCGCTCGAAGGTGGCCGAACAGTGTCGCTGGATCTTCTTAAATAGTCGCTCAGCGAAGTTCTTCGTCGACGCATTTCGGGTGGTGCAACACCGACAGTCGGGAATTGGAAAGGCCGCGATTCCGAAGCAGTAGTATCGCCGACGGTCGAGGGGGGCGGGGTCGGTTTAGCAGAGGTAGGAGCAGTTGAGATTGCCATGCCAATCGAAGTAACCGACGAAGCTGCTGAAGGCGGGGCGTGGCCGTAGACCTGTCCAGGAAAGACTGGAGCAGATGGCATAGACCTGTCCACGCTATGAGCGCGGCGGCTCGTTGGACGAGGTGCCGAGAAAGAGAAATAGGTACTCTTCGCTAGTGGGGGATAATGGCGATCGGAATTAGAAATGGTACGCGATTCTGAGACTTTTCGCGCGTGAGCAGGATGGAGACGATGCAGATGTTCACCGGTAGAACTATCGCGCGAAGGCGGAGGTCTGGGCTCAGGATTGTAGGAAACGTTCTGTATAACCTGCTTTCTCACTTCCTTCTCGTCTTCAGAGTTGCTTGAGTTCTCCGATCCCCCACCCACAGCTACACCGACACCAATATTTACAGGCACTGCTGCTCCGCTATTAGCCATCCGAGAAAGGCTCCTAGGCGTGAACTAAATACCTCTACTTGACAATGGGCTGGTCCGACCGGAAGATAATATTGGACTTGCTGTACCACCTGTGCCGACGGTGAAGGACGGCACCATCTCCTTTCCCTTCCCCTTATAATCTCTTGGTTGGCTGAAATAGTCTGCCTCTTCCAGAGCCTCTGGTGTGCTGGCCATCCTTTCACGCCATGAGCTTGGTATACTACTATAACTATAGTTTTTAGGGAGGGGAACAATAGGATTTGCGTAGACAGGAGGGTAGGAAACATTGGCCAGGGAACTCCCAACACGCGGTAGTCCGCTGTGGCCCATGCCATTAGCCGCCATGGCACTTCTCCTCCGGTTCTGCTCCCTGATCTTGGATCTATCCTCCTGTCTCCATGAAGAAGGAGTGGTAGCTATGGCATCGGCTGCCGCATGTGTCGGTACATGTTTGTAGGGAAGCTTGACAGCTTCCGATTTGTCTTTGTCGGCTTGTTTGGCATTGTGCTCCTTGGCCTGTGCCCGCCCGCGCCTAATTATCGAGAAGACCGACATTGCGGGTATTGGCTGTCGACCGATGCAGGGTCTTAAGGAAGGCCGGCTCGCCCCAGCGTCAACTCCCTTCCGAGAACAAGAGCTCTAATCAGGGTAGGGTAAGGTCGACAGATAAATAAAGAGCAGTATAAGCTGAACGACAGGGACGATCCTTAGATTGATGCCTTTGTTCGTAAGGGGCCAGTAGCCGCCAAGCGATATTGTACACGGAAATGATGATAGTTGGAAGTAACGAAATCACTCTATGATGGTAAGAGAGAAATAAGGACGCTGATCCGTGCTAGACTAGAATGGATGGTTACGAGACACAATGAAATGAAATGATTGAGTTGGATTAGCTATTATGGCTAGAACTGAGATGTGGCTATGATCTTGGCGGACTTTGGTCTAGAAAATTCAAGAGGAGAGAGGACGGCTTTATGCAACCCGTTAGAACCACTCGAAGTTTCGGGTGATGACCGTGTGTGAGGCTAGATCGTGGAACCTGGCAAGCTGGCAAAAGAGGCACTCGCTAGCGTCATGCGCTGGTGGCGCCCGCTTTGATTTCCTCGATTGGAGTTGATAGATAAAATCGACTATGTAGCTAGGTACTTCAGTCCAGGGCTGATCTACTACCTTGTACCTTTGGGGCGCTTGGGCTTCGGCTCTCCAGGCACGCTAGCTATTGGGGGGTCACCCTTGTTTTGACGCCAGACAGTGCGGCTGACGGAGGGGCACATGGATGCATCTTCGACGAGCCCCCCATCCCCCATCCCCAATCCCCCGACCAAGCCGACCTAGCCACGGGCGGGTACGCACGCTACAACTTCAACAAGACTCGGTCGGCACAGGATCTGGAAGTCTAGATTAGTGCAAGTATCTATTGGGCCAGGTGGACGTACTACGGGAGCACCGAAGAATGGGGAATATACAAAAGTGATAGCTCATTGATTAGGAGTGCATAGAGAGAGCAAGACCAGACGTGGTTCCGCCGATGACCTCGGCCTTGAATGATTCTGCATGCGGAGCGAGGGGGGATCTGCGAACTTCAGGCAGTGACACTGATATTGGGGTTGACATGCTAGCTGGTGCTATACATTAGCGTATAGTACACTATAAGACTCAGGTACCTACAAGGTTGTTAGGTGAGAGGTATCCACGGCAAGCCGGGGGGGCGACGAACACACTCCAACCCATCCTACAGAGACGAACGAGAGGGTCAGATACACTGGCAGCCAGCCTGTGGGAGTAGGAGTACATAACATGCCATCCCCCCCGGTCTCTCGTATTCAAGACCCCTCCCTCTCTTGGCCAGGACCCTGACGCTCGCTGCCAGTGGTTTTCGCTAGGTTGCACTGCCCTGATGCTGCATGACAGGCTGCACGTAAGTGTCCAGTAGGCCGTTGGTTGCCCATCACTCCTGTTCAATGCAGTCATGATCCTCGCCGAATCACTGCAATGTCATCTTGCGAGGAGTAGTGAGCAGGCGACGCTCTTTTGCATGGCACCTTCAGGCTTGCGCTTACAAAAGGACAGTAGATCAGTGGCTACGTGTACCGACTGCTGTACGACTGCAGAGCGCTTCAGCTTATGCCGGGTCGAATCTCTTTTCTCTTCTACAAGTTTACAATTGGCTGGTTGGCCTGAGTCATGGTCAATTGCCGTCCAGATATACGCTCACGCACTGCTGTTACTAAGTAGTCAAAAGCTGACATCTTATCCTACTAGAGTGTTGCCACACATGTTGTTAGACGCGGATGGGCGATGAGATGATTGGACACGTCCCCTGTTGACTTCAGGGCTGTTCCGGAGTCGCGGGTCGACAAGGGACCGCCAGATAGCAATGAAGTCGAATGTTTAATTGTGAGCATGATAACAAGCTACGCAGCCGTAGGACTTTGTGATTACACAGTAGATACTCAACTTTCAGTATTACGCTGTTATGCCGTACATAGTACGGGAGACCCAGATCAGCTCGAATGCTGGCTGATCGATTTCTGATTCTTACCAGGCACGCTGACTAGTTTACTCACAATCTATACAGTGCCTAGAATAGGAACAAAGAAGGCAGCATAGGTAGTTAGTTATATAGTGTTCTAGTTACCGTAACAGGACCATAGAGAGACAAAATAGTGTGTCTTAATACACTATTTACTCAGAGCCCTAGCCATTACGGACACGATATTAATAGACAGCGTGGCTTAACCGTTCCACTTCCGTTCACAATCAAGGTTGTACTTTGCTATCTGGCCTGCATGTCAGAATCGCGGTGTGATTCTGAGATAGGACGTTCGTATGAATTCACCTATAGTTGCCTGTTGGAGCTGATTTACAACGTCTTACTTATATCACACTCTCTTATTACCATCTAGACAAGGTTTCCCATGCCCCGAAATCAAGTACCCGGAGTAGATCCAGGTTCACGGGTCGACCAGCCAGGGGTTAACCTACAGTAGATAAAGCCTTGCTCGGAATTAAAATCCCGGCCAAGCTCCTTCTCCATTAACAATTAACGTCAAGCTTTCTCTAATATCACTATTCAGACCGACAGACTCGAGTGTCGCAAAGTGCTACTAGAAGCTCGGCTCACCACTTGTCGCCATGGTCTCCACATCTGACGTCGCATAAGGTATGCAGTACGGTAATCTCATAAGTGCACAATTGGTCTCTCATCTATCACGACCCTCTACCATTATCTATCACGGCAATGAGCGTGAACCACCACTACTCCAAAGTTCATCGGTTCCGCCCTGGCGGCTACGGAAATATTCTTCTTTGCAGGAACCGGAATACTTGTCTTTCGCTCATCATCATATGCAGTATCCCTGCATGCAGGCTGGACGCCGGTTTCTTGGTGAACGATCGACCCTGCAGAAGAGGTGCCCGAAGATCGATCCTGGTTCTACGGCATAGATAAGCTCGTGATCCGACAAAAGAGCCGGCATGAGAGTCTCAGGGCTGCAGGCGGTAAGGACTCTGCATTTCCCTTCGGCAAATAAGAGAGAGTGATATCATTTCTTATTGCGCAACATGCGAAGAATTCGATACCAAGATGCATGGCGTAAACGACGCAGGGAACAACAGCGGTGTAGTCCCGGGGTAGTTTCTATCATTCGCATCTTCAGACACGGCTGAGTCCCCACCGAGCCCGGAGGTGCTAGAATAGATAAGACGATGTACTGACACAAACACGGTTCTGAACCTGGTTAATATTCAGCATGATTTCGAATCAAGCTATTCATACGCCTAAACCTCATTCTCATCTGAGGCGTTTTTATGTGAATAGTTATCAGGTAATGCTCTGTCGAAGTAGTCAGTATATTCAACAGGTAGAACGTATCTTTATGGTACGGTTCGAGAGCTCTCGCCGCTGTGGGATCAACAAGACACGGGGTACATCGGTCTTTCTTAGAACAGCAGACACTATCATGCATCATGTCGAGCAACGTAAAACGGCGGAAATGCGCAGTATCATGCGTATGACGCTGATAATACAGTTTCATTTCTTGGAGTTTAGCTAGTTCGGCGTCTTCCGAACCTTGTGCTCTCTATATTCCTATTGTTCCGCTTCGTAGCACATGGGTTATCTTGGCCATTAGCGCCGTAGGCGTTTTTCCGATCATAGACCTGAGATGTAGGGTGTGGCCTTCCATTGATGGTGGCTTGAGACATTTTCTTCATTGTCAACCTATCGAGATATCTTCATCTCTACGATTAGACGGAACCTGTCGCTACCTCTGTCTGGTTATCCTGCGGACAAGCGGAAACACGACTCCTCACCATGAAAGGTACTCTGAAGCCGGAAAGTGATTTACTCCATCGTATACCGTTCGTCTAGGCCCAAAGGCATGGAGAGAGCCCCTAATATCTTGTCAATGTTCATTCCGTCCGCCATCATACCCTTATTTCCTCCCTAAGAATAGACCACGCAATGACGGTTGGTAAAAATATGCCTAGCACCGTTCTCAAGTTCATCGCATCAAATGTGGATGACGACGCTTTGAGAAGCCAACAACTCATAACTCGGCATGTTATAGACAGACTATCTTGAGCTTGTAGTGCCGCGTTTTATTCCGCCAAGCTAGGTACCATAGTTAGACGTAATGGCCAGCACATGACCGGATGGGCTATCGCATGTAGATGGAGTCGAGCCTGCTACACCTAGTCATAGTCTAAAGCTCATCCGCAGCAAGAGAGCGGATAGGGGAACAACCCCGGGTATTATATCATGGGACTGCTAATTGTCACTACCAATATTGACCTAAGCCCTTACCTTTCTCATGTCCGGGATTTGGGGTATTCCAACACTCACAAGTCGGACTTTGATGATAACTCGATCATTAGCTCACCCAGACAGTTCGTCCTGTCAGATCCCTCAGCGCCTGACTATACCAACTGGCCCCGTGGTTTAGTAGCCCTGATCCTTTCTGTCTTCGAGGAATGGATCATTCGGCCTATATTACTAAGCTCATTATCCCCTGTCCTTAGCAATGTTTGCCATGTAGAAATGAAATGATATATCTCTATAATAAAATTCCAATAGATGCTCTGGCGTTAGATAGCTTGACATGGTAAATAAACCATCATCACAACACTGTGGCTTCCTACCGGAGCTGGCCCCCAGGCACCGAAAGAGCTTAATTCTTAATGATGGACTCTAAAGAATTTGGGCATTATTAGTAAGCTGTTGTCTCTGAAGAAGTCTAGACTCAAACCAGTATACTATGTCTTAGCTTGTTGATATTTCATGCCGTTGTAATCTTGGCGAGAATCAGGTTGACACTAGTAGTCTCGGTCAACCTTTGCACCACCATCGACATTCAACCCGAATTGGAGAGGAAAAGAGAGAGGGCATGATAAGGTTGAGCCCAGGCTTGGCTAATGATAGCCTAAAGAGGGCGGTGAGAACAACGTTGCGCAACGCTAAAGATATAAGGCTATTTCTCATTACCAGATATATAAGGTATAAGCGCTACCGTACTGACAGAGGCAAGAGTTCTACTGTTAGTAATGAATATAAGGTGTTAGTAGGATTGCGTTTGGATTAGGTAGGGTCTAGACGCCCTGTTATGAGCATAGATACACTTCACCGTATTGAAGCAGACAGTTATGTAAATCATGTAAATAAGCAACTATTGTATCCCACGTAGCATACAATGTTACGATCGATTAGGATATTAGTCATTTTAGAGCCCTCCGGCTTTTACTTTAAGTCGTTGCAGTGGGCCTTGAGATTTATCTGCAAAATCTTACTCGGCCCCGGCTGCCAAGTTCATTCCCTTATAAGACATTTGTATAATAAACTCTCGCGGAGGGGCACGTACAAATGTGAAAGCTAGCAACCCTAGCTCGAGACCTTAACAGAGCTAATTCTACATACCTCATTTCAGATGCCTTATCCTCAAGCGATATGCATTGAGCCAAGCCTCCAATTCATGTCTTGAACTAAAAAGACCATGATCAATAAGGGGCCACTAATAGGAGTATAAAGAAGGTAGTTTGTAGTTTACGTGTCAAACGTCAGGACACCTAGACAGGAATCGAAATAAACACGATTAGGTAACGAAGAACTTTATAATGATGAAGACACTATCTTGTATACAGAATTTGCGTTAGCTTGACCTTCATGATCTTGAGTGAAGCGTCCCAAGTTCGTGATGGTGGGACATCGATTATAAATGGTAGATTGGGTTAATAATAAGTATAAGGATATGGCACGTGCCAGTACTGGGATGATGTGCATTGCCGACGCTAGACTAAGATCTCGGGATGCACGGCTAATCTTCCACTAACTTAGGGGAAGCACGCGAGCCTCAGCGACTCAAGAAAGCTCCAATCAAAAACCAAGACTGGACCGAGACCAAGACAGAGACATCTAAGCATGTATTATCGAACTGCAAGATTGATTGTGACATGGATGTCGAAGTTGACGGGACCCTGTTGCGCCAATAATTGAACACCACCTTAGGTAGCTTTTAAAGATTAGTGAGCGCCATGTCACGAGTAAATCCCCTACATGTGACTTACAGTTCCTACTTGCATTCTGGTATACATCCATGTACACTAGACTACCTTACTGTAGTAAGGACCTTACCTTAGGTACCTAATCAGGTAGTGTAGATACCCTATGTGGACCAGACAGAACTCAAAAGTGGATAAAGATGTTGTGTTTTTGGCGGTAATCTCCACAATGGATGAGCTACACCATCAAGTTCGGCATCAAATCTTGGTGGTCCGCGCGTCAAACTGTCTCATAACGGCTGGTGTCAATCCATGGTACGTCTAACTACTCACCAAATCGTCATAACTCTCGGATTTCTCCAGGCATACCGGTACCTCGGCACGCTACCTTATTATGTATTCCGGTTAACCTTCCTGTGGATGATGTTGTCACTTCGCTCTAGTGTATGCGCGCGCTGATCTACAACCCGACTACGCTACCTTGGTAGTAATCATCCAATTACTCCGTTCTCGTACTATGTAGGGTTTGCACCACATTCTACGTCATCTTCCCATCGATCCAACTTTTAAAGATCGAGGAAGCCTGAAGCTGGAGCATCACCCGGATCTGATCCGGATGTGCCCGTCGGTACATCATCTACTGTAACTACAGCACACAGATCAGTCTACCCAGTGGTGCCAGCCCAGACCAGACCTAGACCAAATCCTGCCTGGCCTCCCACCCGACCGGCCAGTTAACTAAGTACCTACTAACCTAGTTAGTGACTTAGCGGTAAGGACAAGTGCCAGGTGGTGGGCCCTGCAAACATACCTTGGAGCCTTGTTACTGGCAGGCTTTTCCCAGCGCCCAGAGTACAGCGCCCGGAGCACAGACCCTGCACCCGCCCAGCACACCCCAGCAGCCTGTCTCGCCATCGCGACCTAATCGAACCTTGTCGGGGCTCTTTGCCTCACTTGATGTTCTCCATCCTCCTTCACCTCCCCCATCTGCCGCGCTACCAACCTGCCAACGAGCCACGAGCCACATGCCCCATCTGCTGTCTCCCGTTCTCTACCGCAACCTTATCCTGCCCCGGATCACCGACTGAGCAAATCCGGGAATTGCGAGATTGCAGATTGCCCTGCCCGCCGCGAATCCTTCCACCCTCGTGCACCGCGCCAACTCGCTGTCGCTGTCGCTCGCCTAGCCCCGGCTGATTTACGCCATCCATCCGTCATTGTTCGGTCTTGCAGTCCGTAGCCCGCTGCTCGCTGCTCGCTGTCCACGCCCGCTGTCGGTCGCGACATCGTCGGCGCGCATCCCCCCCTCCTTTTACATCACCACTGTACCTCACCCTTAATACCCGTCTGTCCGCACCGCCCACACACACGTAGTCGCACTGTTCGTCGTGTGCGCGCGCGCCCGGCCAACTAGCGCCCCATCTTTGAGGAAACGTGGCGGCTCTCACTCTCCTCAGTCACTCAGATACTGAGCTCTCCCTGCAGCAGCATCTCGACCTCGCGCCCGAACTTCTGCACTACAATCGTCTTGCGGTTGAGGTGGACTCCGAATACCCGTTGACGATGGCGGCACAGCCTGTGCCTCATCCGTCGACGGATCGGAGACGGGTCAAGGTCTACGAACTTCGTAACAACGACTGGTTTGATCGCGGCACCGGCTTCTGTACCGCCAACTTTGGTTCTGTAAGCCTCCCCTCCGAGGTGCCCCCGTCTGTTGCGTCGCATTATCCATTTCCCTTTCCCGTTCGTAGTCGCTGACTGGTTTGTTTGTTTTCTCAGTCCGAGGATGGCCACCAGCGAGATTCCCAGGTTGTTGTTGAGTCCGAAGACCAGCCCGAACGTATTCTGCTTAAAACTCGGATTTGTAAAGAGGATGGATTTCATAAACAACAAGGTTTGCTGCGACTTGTCCGTGACGCGTCCCCGCTCTAGTTCGCTGACGCAACACTGCTGCAGAAACTCTCATAGTTTGGACGGAGCCTACCAATGGCGTTGACATGGCACTTAGCTTTCAGGAAGCTGAAGGCTGCGCTATGATCTGGTGAGTGTTGCTGTGAGTCGTGATTGTATAATAACATCAGCTGACGAGCACGGTAGGAAATTCATTAATAGTATACAGCAGCAATACAATCCTTCAAATAACCAAGGTACGCGTCATCGCATACGTTACTCCGTTTCACCGAGAATGAATGCTAATAATGTCAGTCACAGACGATAGCCTGTCGGACGACCTGGCCATGGATGTGGCCAACCAGATCAGTCTTCCCGAAGTCTCAATGGCCAACCTCGCCGATATCGAGTCGCAGATGCGCATGATGAGTAGTTCGGTGAATGGTCGAGACGCTCTTACCAAATACGTGGTTGCCGAGAACTACATCGACAAACTTATACCCATCGTATCCGACGCCGAAGATCTGGAAAGTCTTGCTGATCTGCACCGCCTCTGTAATATCATGAAGATTATCATACTGCTCAACGACACGTTCATCATAGAACATGCCGTGTCAGACGCATGTGTGATTGGCGTTGTCGGCGCCTTGGAATACGACCCAGACTTTCCTAGCCACAAGGCGAATCACCGCCAATGGTTACAAGGTGAAGGTAGATATCGGGAGGTTGTCCGCATTGAGGAGCCGGGTATCATTCAAAAGATTCATCAGACCTATCGGCTCCAATACTTGAAGGACGTCGTGCTTGCTCGGATCTTAGATGACAACACCTTCTCGGTGCTTAACTCGCTGATTTTCTTCAATCAGGTGGATATCGTACAACACTTGCAGGCGAACTCTTCTTTCCTATCCGAGCTGTTCAATATCTTCAAATCAGGTCAAGACACACGGAAAAAAGAGGCAGTCCTTTTTATTCAGCAATGCTGTGCTATTGCAAAGAATCTACAGCCACCAGCTCGGCAGACACTTTACAATAATTTCATCGCCCATGGTCTACTTCAGGTCATACATTTCGGCCTGAAAAGTAATGACGTGGCGGTTCGCGTTGGTGCAACGGACATTATGGTATCCATGATCGACCACGACCCCCAGATGATTCGCCAGACAATATATCGCCAAATACACGAAAAGCAACCTCCATTAACCGACACACTCATCGACCTCTTACTGGTTGAGACCGATTTGGGTGTCAAATCACAGATCTCTGATACCCTGAAGGTTCTGCTCGATCAAGGACCCCAAATGCAGGCCGAAGCCTTTGCAAAGGCCAACGGGGAATACGCAGCCCGGAATAGATTAGGCCAAGGCCCTGATCCCCAACAGGACCATTTTCTAGGCCTTTTCTACGAAAAATCGGCTGTCAAGCTGTTTCAGCCTCTGATTACGCTGCAGGACCGGGCTGCTATGGAATTCACCAACGTTGAAGCGTCTGCCTTTAGCTATCTGGTCGAGATCCTATGCTTCTTCATCAGACAACACCAGCATCGCAGCAAGTTTTTCGTCTTGACTCATAATATTGTGCCTCGCATCACTCAACTATTACAGTCCCCAGAAAAGTTTTTGAAACTTGGTTAGTTAGCTCATCTTGCGAATGTCACGACGATTATTAATTGTGTACAGTTGCCGTCCGTTTTCTCCGTCAGCTCGTTGGCTCACAAGACGAGTTTTATATCAAGCATTTGTGCGAGAAAAAGGTCATCGAACCGGTGCTCGACCTACTCATCGAGACTATGCCGCGTGATAACTTGATAAGTTCTGCATGCCTAGAGCTATTTGAGCATGTGAAGAAAGAAAACATCAAAGAACTTGTGAAACACATGGTGGAGAATTACCGAGGAAAATTACACAGTCTATCATATATGGAGCTTTTCAGGACGTTGATCCTCAGATACGATCAGACGTCGGGCTTTACGGCCAACATGGATTACTTCATGGAGTCTGAAGATGATGCTTCTCGTGACCGGAGGCGTAACCGGCCACCCCCGCACAGGAATCCCATGGAACACTTGACAATGGACGAAGCCCAAGAAGAGTACTGGAACACTTCAGACGATGAGGATGATCTACAAGTCAAACCTAGCCATCGGGCTTTACCTGCGAATGGCGAATCCCCAAGCGCCAAACTTTTAGTTGATTATGCATCTGACGAAGATTTGGACGATAACGTTGAGGCAGGAGCAATTTCAGGTGATGAAGATAAGCCAGAAGAGAAGGTCCAGAAAACAGATGGTGGAAACCCGATGGCCGTGCCGCCGCCAGAGCGAGTAACCGAGAAGCGTCGCCGTGAAGAGGACGAAGAAGACGATCTCAGTAAAATGGTGCAGCACAAACGCCGCAACAGTACATCCGCAGGGTCTACCGCTTCAGGTACTACTCCAAGCGCTCTGCGAAGGAAGAAGATGGTGGCTGGTGCCCGCGACTCTGGAGGGGGCCCAAAGAAGATTGCCATTAGCTTGTCATCCACTCCAAAAACCGGGGAATCAGGAGGTGAAGATTGAACAATATGCGAGTTTAACCAGGCACTTTAACACGCATAGTCCCAAAGACCAGGGTGCGATGATGGCCATATAATGACAGGACACGAGGTTGGCGTTCGGATGAGGTAGGAACCGTTCTACTAGCCTTTGTATGGAATAGATTCCGGGTTCGCTAGGAAACAAGGCAGAAGGACGGATCGGGGCCAGGGCCGGATCAGAGAAGAAGCCGCTTATGACGAACCTAACGGGCTTCTCGACGCCCAAGACTTCATTATCGAGTACGGCAAGCTGCCGTAACTACAGATATTGAATCAGACAATTGGGGTCACCTGTACTGTATTGAAGTAGGCCAACACTCGGGTTTGATAGTCTCGACAAAAGCCGTCGAATATGACAGTTGAGACTGCCGCGCCGAGCCAATCATGAAATTGAACTCTGAAAAAAAGTTTTGCCGTGCTGCATATTCGTAGACTATTGGATGGGACCTACTTCGCATCGAAAGAGTTAAATCTGCCTCATCCCCTCTCCTTCGGTGCAAGTGGGCGTATCTAAATGCCGAAATCTTATAGGTTGGTAATGTGTGAGTTCCAGATGCGACAAGTGTCACGTACATTTAGATTTCAGTATGGAAATACCGTAACCAACGTCTATAGACTGTCAAGCTCGAGTGTCGGGTCACGGTGTCGGGTGCAAGTTTCCGTTGTCGGCAAGCCGAGGTATGTGTATAAATTCGGTAATTTTTGTGGGGATTGGTACTTACCTAGGTAAGGTTATAGCTTCTGTCCCCGGATGTAGAGGACGCGGGGGGCCACTCGATAGTGGTTATTATTAGTAAGTCGGTCTGAGTAGCGACTTATGTCTCCTGCCAGACAGGGACATTTACTACATCATCGTGTCTTAGACACTCATTTAGTACTTTTAAATGAACTATCTTGCATTTAGGGACCCACTGAATTCGCCAGCTTATCATCATGTCTCGGTCGTTGACTCTCAAGAAGATTGACGGCAAGCCCGGCCAGGTATACTACCCGTAAGTGTTTTGTTCCATTAGATTCAAACGGTACACTCCAGCATCTCCTACGACGTCTGTCACCTCATGGTTAATGCATCTGACATATACTAATCACCATTGCCAGCCTACAACTCAAACACAACCCCAAGCCCGTCCCCAAATCAGGCGAACTACTTGTCCGCATAGAGGCTGCGGCGCTCAACCATAGGGATCACTTCCAGCGACAGCATCTGTACCCCTACATTTCATTCGAGAATCCGCTTCTCGGCGATGGGTGCGGCGTCGTCGAGTCCGCGGGGCCGGATACCAAGTCCGCCCCCTCCCTCGTAGGCAAGCGGGTGCTTCTGACGCCCAGCCGCGGCTGGGACTCCGCGCTCGAGGGCCCCGAGGGCCCGTTCACCACGATCGGCGGCTCCGTAGTGACGGACTGCGGCGCGGCCACGGACTACGTCGCGGTGCCGGAGGACGAGGTCGAGCTGGCACCAGAGTACCTATCGGCGGCGGAGGCGGCGGCGCTCCCGCTCGTGGGGCTGACGGGCTGGCGCGCCCTCATGACTAAGAGCGGAAACGCACTGCCGGGCCGCAACATCCTCGTCACGGGCATCGGCGGCGGCGTCGCGCTCGCGGTGCTGCAGTTCGCCGTGGCGCTGGGGTGCAACGCGTACGTGACGTCCGGTTCGCCCGCCAAGCTCGAGCGCGCCAAGGAGCTCGGCGCCAAGGGCGGCGTCTCGTACCGCGACGCGGACTGGGACAAGCAGCTCGCGAAGATGCTCCCGGAATCCAGGCCGTACCTCGACGCCGTGGTCGACGGCGCGGGCGGCGACATCATAGCGCGCGTCATGCGCATCCTCAAGCACGGCGGCGTCGTCTCCACCTACGGCATGACGGTCGCGCCCAGGATGGACTGGCTGATGCCCGCGGTGATGAAGAACATCGAGCTCCGCGGGTCGACGATGGGGTCGCGGGTCGAGTTCAGGGACATGGTGGCCTTCGTCCGGGAACACAAGATCCGCCCCGTCGTGAGTCGCGTCGTGAAGGGCCTGGATAATATCAAGGAGATCGAGGGGTTATATGAGGATATCCGTGAGGGGAGACAGTTTGGAAAGCTGGTTATCCAGATCGCGCCTGATGAGAAGGATGGTGCGAAGTTGTAGATTGAGGTATGCAATTAGTCTACGGGTTGGGAGCACGCCTCATTTTTGTGGCTCTGTGGCTTAGAGATCTAGAAAGTATAGAAATCATCAAATCAAGATTTACGGGCTACTTAAGAAGATTTGTTATAGTCTCGTGGATGTATACTCTCCCGTCGAATGCCCATGTGTGATGTGCTACAGTAAACATGAAGATGTGAATGAGTGTTTTAGCTTCAAGTCTGTGCTGGGTTCGAACACAGCCCGGGCTGAGAAGTATAAATCAACACCAATGCTTTTATTACAGATGCAGACCAAAACATCTTGACAGATCAAACTAGAAGGAGACGATGACTTAAACGTTAGCGAAGTTAAATAAAATTCATTCTGAAGTAGTCTGAGAAGCAAGTAGAATCATTTCTCAACTTTGATACCTCTTAACTACCTACGTCCCTCCCGTATGAGTATACTAGAGCGGCATCACTCAACCTCAGGTAAGCATGCGTTTGAACTATATTGCATGTCAGGTCACATTGTAGAGCAACAAAATACATCTCCGAGGGAGAAAATGCTATTGTATCGGCGCAGCTACTTTGTCCAGTAGACACGCCTAGCTTGATTCTCAAGATAGACCAGGCGGACGGACGTCTTCGGCGAACTTCCGCCATTGGTCGGATAATTTAAGTATACAGGATTTCAAGATCGGCGATTATTTCAACTCATAATAGCATGAGATCCTAACTTATAGTACTTAGTAAGCTGCATAGATAGGGGGAGGTAGGCGGAGGTGGGTAGGCAGGTCATCGAGCCAGCATCAACTGATGAGGAATGCCCTATGAGCGCGGCCGGATGCTTCGCTTAAAAGTCCAGACTAGACTAACGCCGGCCTACGACGCAACGTACATTGCATTGCATACTGTACGCCGTTGGTTCATTTCAGGCTCCGTAGGACCCGGCGTTTCATATAAGACGCGAGCCGCCGTCTTTTTGAAACAGTGGAGCCCGTTGTGGAAGACGAAGGTTCCCGACCCCGGGTCCGTTCTCGATCAGCCCGGTACCTTTGTCGCTTGGTCGCCGAATCCGACGGGAATCCGACGGTTTCCCGGTTCGCCTATCAATAGCAACCCCTTGTCATTTCCCTCGGGATAATGCCTACATAGTGTAGTAGCCTAGCTCCTCGGCGGCAGGGTTGTTCAAATTTTCGGAATAATAGCGCATAGAAAGAGGGGGGTGAGCAACCCCTTATGCCCGTGGTATATAGTGTATCAGAGGTTGTCGAGCTTACACCTACTAATTGAGACCGCAGCCAGGTAGTTACGTAAGTAGCGAATGCCGAGAAAAATGACCAGATAGGATCGTAAATTACGACAGTCTTCATCGTGCACTGTGAAAACTATAGGTAGTAGCATGAGTGAGTCAAGTAAAAATAATCCGATATTTTCAGTTCCGTTTCCCCTATTATAACAATACCGCAGTGCCGAACGCGCCAAGAAACATAGCGGCGACAGTGACAAAGCTTGAGACGGATAGCAGTGAAATGCCAGTGATACCATGCCCCGAGGTGCAACCTCCACCCATTCTAGAGCCTATGGCGAGCAAGACTCCCCCAAGGACTAACCTAGTAGTGTCAATAGCAACGGCCGGGGGCATTTGGGGAAGAGGGGCGAATCGAGATAGTCCGAAAGCCCCAACAGTCACGCCCGTAACAACGGCCGTAGAGCTGTAAGACTTGGGCTTACCATCGCCACCGCTCCTCACCAACCATGAGACGTAATCTCCGCACTCTTCAAAGGATGCGGACGTCCCTAGTAGCGTTTTCCGTGCCAGCGCAGAAAATAGTTGAGCACCGGCTATCAGTAAGCCACCAAGTACGGGGTCGACGAGACCCTGCGTCTTGACAAGTCCGAGGGCAGATATCGCAGCCACCACTCCAGCAAAAACAGCCCCGACGCCTACGACGGCCGCGGCCTGACTTGTCCCCAGCGCTCCGTGGATGGTCAAATGCTCAGGTTTCGGGGGCTCCACCCGGCTCTTATGCTTTGTTGATGCCAGAGCGGGCCGAAGGAAGCCTGACCAAGCAATGCCTCCAAGCAGGCACCCGCCAAGTGTATAGAAACCGCTATGTACGCCGGCACCGACTTGCGCAAATACGGTGCCTGGGCAAGATCCAGAGAGCGTCATGCCGATGCCGAGAAGGCACCCTCCGATCACGTTGCCGTCGAGAGGCCCGAAGAGACCCAGGGAAGAGTAGTTACGGGGCTTGACCTGCAGGTAGCCTAACTTCTGACACAGCGTGACGACGAGCCTGGTTGTTTATCAAGCGGTTATTAAATTGAAACAAATGTTCCTGTTCTACATCCTGGGTGGTTTTTGATATAGAATAAAGGAAAATGGGCAAACTAAGACAGTTGACGAGCTGATGGAAACGTTGGCTTTTTTTGGTGTGAGATTTGCCCTACTTACGTGCTTGCCCCAGATGCTGCTAAGAACGTCTGTACCATATGCCAGTTCTTGAGACTCATCTGCGAGAGGATCACGGTCGGCTGGTACATGCCCGTCGCGGCCAACGCGGCGCCGAAGGCGGCTCCGGAGAAGAAGGAGGCGAGCATTGAAAACTTTTGGGATAATATTTATCGCTGTTTCGATCTGTGTTCGTTCGGCCGTTCGATATCTAGCTTAGAAGCGGATACAGCTGTCGATGGTAAACCCTTTCGGCCCCTGGTGGTAATGGTGTGTTTGTCGTCCGTCCTTCGCCCGTCTACTCTGTGGCTTATATCCTAGGTAGGTAGTAGTTTTTGCGGATATGTGCCCTCTCCGAGCTCTCCGAGCCGTATATCTCGGGGACCAGAGCACCCCGTCAGTGATGGGTGTATTGTGAACTTGTCAAGGTCACCATGAGAAGATCAAGTCCAGGGCAGCGTCATCGTCATTAACATCCTCAAGGATCATCTGTCAGGATGGGCACAGTTCATCTCTTCCTCGGACAACGTTCGTCATGGCCGGATCCACATTATGAATATAAGGGGTTCGAGTAGTTTAGAAATCCTCTGGGTCAAGCACACTGTTTCGTTCCGAGCAAGTAATAGTTGAGGAGTTATTACACAAGAGCACGCTACTGTGAGTTGGGAGGGTTAATTAGGACGAAACCTAACAACCGGCACTTATAGTCCAGGCTAGGACTCATACTACTGATGCATCAATGCGCTGTTCTGTCCAGGCCGGCCTCTTCGCCGGGATACTCGCTAGTCTAGCGTGGGCTCTAGAGGGGTTCGCCGACTTCATCCCAGCGGCCAAGAATAATAGCTGGTCCGCGCCGTTTGTTAATGTAACCCGGTGGTGCCATCATGCCCGGCATCCACGTCCACGTCCGCGCTTACGGTATTATGCAAGCATGCGCAGAATTCGATAACGGCGCGCACATATACATACACACACACACATATATATATACACAAGTGCCACGGGGTTCCGGATCTTGGTTCTGGCAAACGTTTCATCACAATGATGATTTCGTTGCGCTAAGGTAATTATGTAATAAAGTATGGGCAGTTCTGGATCATGCATAAAAAGAAATACTAGGTAATTAAAGTAGAAGCTGTTAAATGATCGGGGATTTATTATTATTCGAATGCTTGTTAATTTTTCACTCTCGAGTTTTTATTTTCCCCCCTTAGATTAGTCGGCGAAAACCCACGCGGTAGAGGACGGCGACCATGGCCGAGTCCCCGGACTCGGCGACCTTATTTATTAGTTAGTAGACTAACCTCGCCGGCTCCTCCATGTATGCATGGGTACAGCTAATCCCTTAATAGACTACGTCGCTCCCTAGTTTAATCTTGCTCGCAACATCATGCGCTTCTGGGAACTCGATCCTCTATGCCCCAGGACTTTTGAGGTCGGCGATGTTTGATAGGGCTCACTTCGCAGGGTTATTCATTGGTAGATAGTAAACGTGGCCTCGGATATAGAACCACGTGCGCTATAGCGTGGTCTGCGTATGAATCTACAAACCATCGATAATTACAATACTCTGTAAGCATACCTAACCTCCCCGTAGACGGCGAATTTGTATACCAGTGCTTGATAGTACAAGATAACAACCTGTATTTCTATGTACGACCATAGCCTCTGGAAAATTCGGGATCCCGTCCGCTCTCCCATAGATAAGCCAGGTTGAGCGCCAAACTAGTAGTTGGGTTGGTGACAACCAGCGAATCCTTGGTGTTGTACATTTCTTTTTTTTTCTCTCTCTAATTCGTCGTAACCCACCTCAAGATTTTTTTCTTCAGCTACGGGCTCCAGGAGTTACGTCTTAGCATGGATTGTGGAGCAAATTACCATATTCGGGCATGTTGCCAGAGTGGTTAATGGGTGAGACTTGAATTCAGTTTGAATTAAGCCATCTCATGACTTCGGTCGCGTAGGTTCAAATCCTGCACATGTCGAATTTTTTGTCTTCTCAATTCTTTTTCTAGTTGTAAGATCAGCCAGTGTGGTTAGCAACATGCGAACACTTTTTTCCCTCTCTCTTTCTGGCTATAACAGCTCTATGTAAAAATCATCCTTATCTTGATGCTTATTATAAGATTTAACCTCAAACGTTAACTTATACATAATGACCATAACCTATCTAAGCGTTTTTGAAACATATTTACGTGTTTATTGAACGACAATCGCATCTTCTTTCCTGCACGCTCAAATAGATGAAGCAAAGCATATTTCGAGGAATATCCAAGATGACTTTACCCCAACCAAGTGTCTGTTTTAAGTATATCTTTCTATGCTTCTACGCGAACCGGAACAGAGTGGGCAACGCACCGCGGATCGAATCAATCAAGATGCAGAAATTACTGTATTTAATACTTTATAAAGAGAATATAAATACTATTGTAGCAACAACAAACAAACCGCATTTAACATAAACGAGAAAGCCAAATTCTAAGATATGTATATTTGTCTTTTTGGTGTATACGCCATGTCATACAATGAATGCTATGCGGCTATTGTATTCTTAGAGATAAACTTGCATCCTCGAATCCTATTGACCCCCTGCCCCCCCTCTTCCTCTCAAGCATCACCCTTCTTCCGAGCTGACCCCCTGACAGCAGTGACCTCGACCTCAATCTTCATTTCCTCCTTCATAAGACCGGCTGAAATCATCGTAGCAGCTGGGCGGGCGTGTCCGAACCACTTCCTAAGCACGGGCCAGACTTTCGGGAAGGCCTCGCGTTCCGGCACCGTGTACGTGACCTGAGTGCTGGGAGTCAGTTACCGCCGTTTCTGAGCGTGATTTTTGTGAGTATCGTAGAAGTTTCTGGATACTATCTTGGCCTAAGTAAAAAGGAAAGTATGTCCTCTGGAAATTTCCTGAAATAAGAAGAAAGTGACTCCGAGAATCTCTTACGCGAACGACGTCTTCGATGGAGGCGCCCGCCTCCGAGAGCGCGGATGCTACGTTCCGCAGACATTGCTCTGCCTGCTCGACGATATCGGGGGACAGCGCGCCCGTCTTATAGTCGTAGCTATAGTATGGTGAAGTCAGTGAGCCGGCAAGTAGGTCTAAGTTTAAATACACGGGGCCACGTCCTCTTTCAACTTCACAGAAGCCGAGGTCTGTGTTGCCTGGACATAAATACGGGAGAATATAAACTACCAGCTCGTTCGGCTACTTACCCCGTACATCCTGATACGAAAATTAAGTCGCCTGTGACAACCGCACGAGAATATCCAATCTCCTCTTCAAACGAGGAGCCGGAGCTTATAAGTAGGCGTGCCATTTTGGTATATGGTAACAGAGGTGAGTCGAGTCTAACCTGGAAAAGGTATCTAATATCGAACTATTAGAACTGGCAAATCAGCTGTTCGTCTTAGAAATCAAGGTTGACGAAATTAAAGAAGAATAGGGAACATGTTCCTCCCCGATCTTGAAGTCTATACATGATCATGCAGAATGGCCCGGAAAACGGGAGCCAATGGCGGGTGAGTCACAAATTATCATTGTCCCCGAAATGCTTGGCAACCTTGACAAAAAACAAGCATCATGTAGGTCGCTTCACATATCGAAATAAGCCATCATATTAGAAAAGACACGCTTGCGAATTCTGTTATATACTGCCCGATTTATCTTGCCCACTTGAATGAATCCACAAGCTAATTTGTACAATGAAGCGATGAGTAGTCGCCTCCACAGACTGAAAATGCCAGCCTACTCTTTTGTTCTACATACATAGGTCCGCTTCCTATGTGAGAAGTGGTAGCTTTGATATGCATCGACCTTGAAAATAGTGATAGTTCGACCTCCCCTCACTCAATCCCCATAGAACGCACCGAAAACTTAGCTCACACAGAAATAGAAAAGCAATGGCCAAACCCGAGGAGTGGCATCAACTAGTAGTTTAGTTCTCCGCCACCCCCTCCGGGGGAGTGGTCCAAATCCTCGTAGCTCTTTAAGCTGCGCCCCTGGACAGCTTCGCGAGGCCCGACTGCAGCTCCGCCAGGGGCACCATCGCCCCATCTACCAGGACCTCCTCTGCCACGACCACCACCTGGACCGTCTTGACCCCAGCGTCCTTGCTGCTGGCGTCGGTCGTACGGCCCAGTCCGGTTGTGGAATCGCGACGCTCCACCAGGACCGTTGCGACGAATTGGCCCGCTACCACGTTCATCGCCGGCAGCGTTCCATCCTCCAGCCTGCATGGTGTTGCCAGCGAAGACGGGCATCCCTGGAATGTTAGGAAAGCCGGGGAAAGCCGTCATCATATTATTCATATTATTCATGGCAAAGTTCTGCAGATTGAAACCTCGAGGGGTGCCTTGCTGGGTTTGCCCACCCGCAGGGGGGAAATGGCCATTACTGTTTGCATCCGTTTTCGATGGGGCAATATGTGCAGGATCTAGAACATATGCGTTGATAAGATCAAACTAGAACCAATGTTAGCATAAATCTCTCAAATTTTCATAGATTCCGCTTACTTCTTGTTGCATACTTTCAAGCCATTCGGCGTGCCGTTTTTCAATATGCTTCTTCCAGAAATGTTCTTCTTTAAAAAGTTTGGAGCAATCGGGAACTTTACATCTGAACTTATGTTCGTCCTCTTGCTTAACAAATTTGGCAAGCTCATCATTCAGGGCATCCTCTGTGGACTTGCCTCCGAGCTTTCGGACGTCAACCGAATCGGGCTCTAGGATTTGCATAATCTTGTCTTCAAATGTCTTCACCCATTTGTATGCCCGTTCCAGCTGCTGTTCAGTTTTTGAAGATGTGCTGCGGAACTTGCGATCAGGCTCGGGGGCCTCACCCTCTTCCTCATCCTTAACTTCGCTTCGTTTCTTAGATGGGAAAGGGTCGCCATTGGCGCTAGCACGAGCCACGTTCTTAGCTGCTGAGGAAAGCGTGCTTCGTGGGCGACGAAGGTGGCCACCCGGACATTTTCGGGTCAGCTCATGAATGGAATCGCTCTCAAATACGCAAAAGAAGCAGAAGTTGAAAACTCGGCGCAAATACTCGATTGTCAGATCGAGTTGCTTCTTCTTGATTATGAGATCTTCGTCATCGACCTCATCATCAATAATGCCTTCCTCATCCGACTCACCCATTTCACCCTCTTCCCCATCATCCATTGCATCGTCGAAGTCTAGATTGCGCTCTTTCTTGGCTTTCTTTGTGGGAATAGTAGGACCAGCTACTTGAAGGCGACCGGCGAGCCTGAGGGACTCCACACGTTCTTCAATTCTGAGGGCAGCGTTGAAATCAGAACCAAAATCATCTTCAAACCTGTTAACAAGTTTCTGGGCAAGGCCCAGATCTTTTTCGATTCGCTCAGGTGCAGAGAAAAGGTCCCATAGGGCTTTTTTACGGGGATTGTTTGGGGGGTTGTGAACACCGACATGGCAAACAAAGTCTCCCCGAACCTCATCCTTGACAGTTTTGCCATTAACAGCCTCTAGAGCCTTTTCCGCTGTAGAGACAGGTGCAGGCGACTTGAGATCTACCTCTCCTTCTTCATCCTTTGGATCAAGACGGTCAGCAGGAGCAATTGTCTCGGGTGCAGGATGCAGCATGACCCATCCCATACGGTGGTATCTTTTGCTGGGGTTGGGATCGCTCAGTGACAACCACTTGAAGCCGCCTTCACCTTCTCCAAGATGCTCCTTGCAAAAAGCCTCTAGATTCTGGCGGCTAACGTGAGGTGCTATCGTCTTAATCAGAAGCGTTGGCTGATACAGACTCTCATCGCGTAGATCATTCCCTGTTACAGGAACCAAGTCACCAACCCCAAGCACTTCGTTCGCTGCGGTAGCTTCGCCTTCCTCTTTTTCAACGACCCCACCGGCACCATTGCTTTCGCTTTTGGGAAGGCCTTCGAGCGAAAACTCATCAAACATGCCTGACTCCAAGTCTTGCTCCCATTGGTTGTATACGCCGCGGCGAAAGTCGTTGATTTGGGTGCGTAGCGGATCGCGTGCTTCGGCCACATATTTCTCTCGAAACCATTGCTCTTTCTTGTGTTCAGAAACAAACGTGTGCGCCATTTTCGCCTGGAGCTCTTCCCTATATGAGTCGTACGCGGCCTGAATCCTGGCTTTCTCCTTGTCACGATCCTCTTGAGTCTCGCGCCCACGAGGACGATCAGGCTCTCGCCTCCGCCCAGTCCGGGCACGTTCTTTCTCTTCCTTAATCTTCTCATTGGCTCGCCACCATTCACCAAAATAAGAAAAGCCAACTTGAAATGGCAGTTTAACAGGGTCCGCTAATGGGTTGACAGCTGGTGTAGGGGGAACCGGATTGCTGTTCGAGCCCGGAACATAACGATCAATATTGGCTGGAGGTGAATTAATTCGACGGCGATCTTCGCGATCACGGGGGATTGGATGATCGTCTCTTCCGCGACCTCGAGGTTCATATCTATCTACGGCCTGGGGGGAACGCGAACGTCGCCGAGAACGATCATAACCTATTAGAGTTAGTTTCCTTGAATTACTAGCTCAGATAGCTGGCCAGAATCGCTGCTTTCATTGCAAGAGACAGTGTAATACAGCAATTAAGCATGTGGTTACACGATAGAAAAAGTAAAGAGTTTCTTTGCGACGCACCGGGAGAACGGCCGCGATAAAAGTTATCACGAGACTCGTCTTTCGCTCTGTCATCTCGGGCACTCCAGGCGCGATCGTTCGGCGACCGTCCTGAGCCATCGCGATACGAGTAGGAATCCATTTCAGCGGTTCAAATGGCCTATGGGGTATCGGTACATAGATTGTTCAAGCCGCGGTTTCTATCAAAGCATGCTTGATATATATGGAGAAGGAGGTCGCGGGCGGGTGGTGATGGCCTGTCGATCGTCAAGTGACTTCGAGCGTTTGCCGGCTTGTCAAATGCCTGTTTGGCGAAGCGTTTGCCGTTAGAGGAATCATTCTGAATAAGTTTGGGGAAAGTGATGATGTATTTTGGCAAAAATGATAAGTAAAGCGACCAGTGGACGCGCTTGGAGCAAGCAGAAAGTAAGATGATTGTGACGACCAGCGGCCAGAGCAAAGGCTCCGCAACAAGCAAACGACGTGCAGTGGCAACTATGAGAAAAAAGTGCCAGGTTTGTCAATGGTGTGTAGTAGCCGTGGCGAGGAGCGAAATGCTCGGGGAGGAGTAGAGGAACAGCGAATTTGAAGTTGGGGAACGATGTGACCAGAAGGCACAGGGCTAATGATGAGGATGGGGATGAGAATGACGATGGTGACGATGAATTGAAGGGCCAAGGGGGAAGAAGAAGGGATTGACGAACTATGCAGGTCGGCAACGCAAGTACGTATTGAAATGAGCGACACTTGCGAGTATTGCAAGTAAAGATGTCGAGGATACGTATAACGACGACAAGATCTGTTGAAGCAGTTCTTTGGTCGGGAAAAGAGGACAAAGACGAAGCAGCTTGCTGGCTCGTCAGGTCCAGCCATCTATCCACCATTGCATCCACTAGTTTGTGGGTCTAGCTACAAGTGGCCAATGGCAAGAGCCCACCTAACATAGAGTGGTACTCTAGTCTAACTAGTTGCATGACACAGTTCGTAGAGATTCTGATGACTGTGTGGCTAGTCGTTGGTTGACAGTTGCATACAGTGTGTTCTTGTCTCGTAAGCTATGGTACCTAACTACAGTGGTATCGGAGGCTGGAACGCGCTGCTCACCTTACACCGACACTACATAGGCCATAGTGCTCCCAACCCCCAGAGCGAGTTCGCTCATCGCTGGATCAGTCTGATTTACTCAAAAGGATATCTAATATTATCAGCACCTAATATTGTAGGAGTCTTGTTTCTGAACGGGTTCTATACCTCAGTAGCTCGCAACCAGCGAGGCACAAGAGTGACAGCTTTATGCCACTTGCTCATACAGTACCTCGAAGTCAGGTATACATTGGAAATCAAGCCAGTAATCAGCAATTGTCGGCTGCGATAGAATGTGTAATGTAAAAGGGGTAGACTGATGTCTAGATGATAGGTGGCGCCATCAATAGATTTAGATGACTAGATATGTCTAGGTTAGGTATAGGTATAAGGTGATGCTTTTGTTGCCTACCTATATTTGCTTATTACCTATTGATCTTCTGGCTTGTAATAACACTGATGATCGGTATAATAGACGTATAAATCGAGTACAGATTGGTTCTATCTCTTAGTAGACTTATGAAGGTTATAAGTCTCGGTCTCAATCCGGTCTTCACTGCTCGATAGAAATTTAAAACATTCCAGCAAAACCCTGGGCAGGGCCAAGGTTAGCTCTCCCGGTAAGTGGCCGCGATGGTTACAATCCAATAGCCCAGTTTGGATCGACTGTTAGGTAGGATCAAAGGAATGCGATGGGCGCCTAGAGTGCGCATTGCAACCCGCCTACGTCATCACTGTCCAGAGCCGAGGTTTAAGCTCCTTCGCATCTCTACCTAACTAGGTATTCTAAACCGCATCCGGGAATTATCTTCTACACAACTTTAGAGTAACGAACGGCTAGCAATGCTCTCATAACTAAAGTAAATATTCTTACAATTACCAACATCTAACTTCGGGAACATATCCAAGCAAAAGTCACACTCTCTACACGGAGCAAACATGACGACCTACATTCCTAAAATAAACACGATACCATACGATGTGTTCGCTAGCCCCTCAGCGTCCATCCTCCTTCCCATTGCACTGGGAACCGCTGTAGGATACAGCACAAGGCGTAAGCTCATATTCTGTTGTTTTCCCCCTACAGACCTGTCAGGTTCACTAGGTTCTCATGTATGTTTCCTTATTGACATAATCAACTACACAACAGCAAGGCAGACCAAAGAGACCTATCGCGCAATGAAGCAGCCGCCCCTACGCCCACCGCCCTACGTCTTCGGACCGGCTTGGACTTTGCTGTATGGCCTCATGGGCTACGCGGCCCACCGTGCTGTGACACGTGCCTCCTTGCCGCCCTTATCGTACTCTCTTCCCGTCTCGGCCGGAGACCTGCAAACCCTGTACTCAGCACAGCTCGGCCTTAATTTGGCGTGGATGCCGCTGTTCTTCGGGCTTCGCCGCCCTGCTCTGGCACTCGCCAACATCGTGTCCCTTGTGGGCCTAAACGGTTACCTGACCTATCTATATTTCGGTATTGACAATGTGGCTGGATGGTGTATGGTACCCTACTTGGCGTGGCTTGGCTTCGCGACATACCTGAATGCAGGCGTTGGGTACTTAAATCACTGGGACATTTCCGACTCGACACTTGCTACAAGAAAAGCGCGCGGCAAAGGTCAATAAGAGAGGATTGAAGGTCGACACCGGAATAGCTTCTAGGAGTATAGCATATAAAAATATAAATATACCCACGCACAAGATCAATGACCCGTCGATCCAACTCCGAGTTCTATGCGCCCTAACGCCGTACACGCTCACATCACGTTGCCTTCTATATACATATTGTTTCTCGCAGGAGCAAGCAGTCACATTGGTAGATGCCGCTTCAGGCCATCATAAACCGTGAAAATGAAGGCCGAGCTCGGGGCCGAACGAAGCACCGTGATGCCGCATCCCCGATAAAACCCACGTAGACCATGCTGGTTCCACAAGGCCCTACCTTCCTGCATGAAGGTCCGGTTTTGTTTGGTCCCGCCGACTGGGGAGGTTTGCATACGACTTTTTACGGTGTCTGCGGGAAAGAACAAGAAATTGTAAGACATACCAGCAGATGCACCCGCGACAGCTTGCTGCCACAATGGCAGCGCCTCCGTGGCGAGTGCATCCTTTTCTAACTGAGAGGTGGCCGATCGCTCGTTTAAAAGGTAGAACAGTTTGGTTGTTGTTTCCTTCGATCCAAACCAAGCGGCGCAACCACCCGACTCCCGCAGGAATGTGCCCATTTGACCGTACCAGAAACCTCTAAGTCCCTCATACTTGTAGACGTCGCGAATCACGGATGTGACACTAGGTACTTTCGCCACCACGCCGTCTACGCTCGCTGGTACCTGGACCTTGCATTTGACGAGCTCGATGGGGGTGAGGACGATGGAGGTGAAGGCGCCCGCGAATGCGCCCGTGAACCACAACGCCGATAGGGGGAGAATACGGTCGCGTGAGCAATATCCGGAAGCGTATACGGCCTCGCGCCCCAGGCGCTCGAAGAGAAAGAGACTACTAGTCTCGCAAGCGGCGCCAACGAGGGGTGCGCTTATTCCGCGGTACAGCCCCAGCACGCCATCGGCTTTGATGGATTGTCGGAAACAGTCGAGAGGTCCGGTGTAACGCAGGGGGAGGTGGTCAGGCTGAGATTGAAGCCTGACCTTGACCGTGTCGAAGGGGTACTCTATGTACTTGCCCACGATACCGGCGGTCTAGTGACTGTGAGCGAGTGCCTCAGCAAGTAGATTCAGCTGTCGCATGACTTACAGATCCGTAGGTAAGGTCCTCGACAACCTCCATCGCGGCAGATTTTTGTCGGGCGGGGAGTCGTGACGAAATAATGGTTGCAGAGCTTGCCTGTGTCGCTGCCATAGTAGCTACCTGGGTACCCAACTCGAGACGGCTTCGAAAGAACGGTGTCGCCAGTAGGCCTGCCGGGCTGGATAATCATGCACAACGGCAGGCGATGGCGACAAAATGCGAATTGTTATGAGGACATGTTATTCGAGTTGGAGAGATGGGATGTTGGGAATTTTATTGATAGGTGGGCCGGATGATGTTGGTGTCGGTGTTGGTGGAGGACAGAGACCTTGGAGGACCTGATACGAACCCAACAGCTTTTCGAGTCGAACCACTAACGTTAGCAGCCCGTCACCACCAATTATCATCGACTAAGTGGGTGCACATGACGAAGCAATAGGATGGCGAAGTACAGGAGCCGGCAGTCATTTCAGTGGGACGATTAAATTGGAATCGTGTCGTTCTGTCTCTAATTAAGAGGCCTCACGGTGTGCTGTATACAACTATCTCCAAACTTTCCGGTTTATGCTCGGTGAGTTGGAGTACATGTTCGGAATGGACGTCTGATTTGGACAAGAAATTTCTTCGAAGCGGAGCGATGTCGCTTAGAAGTGCCACTAGTTAGAGCAGAGTATCCACTTGCCAGGGGAGCGCAGGACTAACTAAGTAGTTAAGTGGGTCGCGATGGAGTAGTAGAGAAATATAATCTTATCAGATCATCAGTACTTGGATACTTACTCCTCGAGCTCGGGATGGAAGAGGGGCTTTCAGTTGATGTCAGCTGGCACAGAGGGGTTGAGATATCGTTTAGTTTACCCTATAACTAAAATTGCACCTTCGTCACTAGGCTTCACCATAGTAAGATACGGTTTATAGTCTTTTTATTTTTTATTTTCTAGGGCCTTCGCATAAGCCATAGCCACGCAGGTGTTCAAGGAGCCAAGTCCCTCGGTATTATTTTACCCCTAGCCAAATACATACTCCACAAGATGGCGAAAGACAAGAAAGCCAAGTCAGATTCAAAAAAACAGAAACTCGCAGAGAAGAAACACAAACAGGAGAAAAAGGCACAAAAGAAGGAAAAGACCAAGACCGCGAAGCTGGATGGTAGTGATGCTGAGGACGTGGATCTCGATGCCGTCTTGGCCGAGTACAAGAAGCAGCAGGAGCTATTTCTGAAGGTGACCGAGACCGTCCTTGAGTCGCCTCCCAAGCCTCGGTCATCTGCAACCTTCCTAGCCTCTCCATCCAATAGCAACCAACTCTTGCTCTTTGGCGGTGAGACTTGGAATGGAGCCATCGCTAATTTCTTCAATGACCTCAATATCTATTACACAGATAGGGATGAGTGGCATTGTGTGACATCACCTAATGCCCCTCTTCCGAGATCCGGCCACGCTTGGTGCAGAGGTGGCAATCAAAAGGATTCCGTATTCCTATTTGGCGGTGAATTTAGTAGGTCCGTAGTAAAGCCCTTTACAATAATTCACGGTAGTAATGTGGATGCTGATCCAGTCCTACGATAGCCCGAAGCAGGGGACATTTTATCATTATAATGATTTTTGGCGCCTCGAGCCGAGCAACCGCGAGTGGACGCGTATAGACGTCAAGGGTAAAACACCACCATCCAGGAGTGGACATCGTATGACGTATTATAAGAATTATATCATTCTATATGGAGGTATGAAATATCAAAACAGCCCGGTGGTTTTGTCGTTGCAGAATTTAACACCGGAATCCAGGCTTTCAAGATACCTCAAACCAGACAAAATACCTGAATGACCTCTGGTTATTCGATACCCAAGTACGTTGATATGTTTGTGAGCTAGTAGAAACATCATGTGTTAACAATTGATGAATAGAACTACTTTTGGTTCAGTCCCACGCTTCCAACGGCGCAACTGAAGCCAGATGCGAGGTCCTCTTTCACATTTCTCCCGCATGAACAAGGCGCTGTTTTGTTTGGTGGTTACTCCAGAGTGAAAATAACCGTCACTGCAAACAAATCAGCAAAAGGGGCATCTCAAGGGCAGAGAAATATTCTTAAGCCCTTGGTACACCAGGATTGCTTCTACTTACGTATCACCCAGCCGCCGCCAGACTCACCGCCAAACACGCCTCCTACTGTAAGATGGGAAAAACGAAAGAAGCCAGCGAATGCGCCTAACCCCCCTCGTGCCGGAGCAACCATGGCACATCACAAGGGTCGCGGGCTGCAATTCGGCGGCGTCCACGACGTGGAACAAAGCGAGGAGGGCATAGACAGCGAATTCTTTAATCAGCTATACACTTGGAATATTGAGAGAAATCGATTTTTCTCGATGATGCTTCGCAAGCCAAGGACCCAGAAAAAAGCTGCTGTCTCAGAACAGAGGGTTGGCCGACGAGGTAGAGCTCAGGCAAACGAGGAAGAGTTATTGAGACAACTCGCCGCATTGCAGGCTGGCGCGTCGTTGGAGGACGCAGACGATATGGACATTGACCTCAAAAACGAAGAAGATGACGAGCCTGGGAAGCCCGTTCGAGAGATGCCCGTCTCCATGGAGTACCCTTCCTCAAGGTTCAACGCTCAGTTAGCCGTACAAGAAGACGTTCTGTATATTTACGGTGGCACTTTCGAGGCAAAAGATCGAGAATACACTTTCGATGACCTACATGCCATTGATCTTGGCAAGATGGATGGGTGCAAAGAGATATTCAAGAGAGAGGATGAGACCTGGGTTGTACGTGGATTTCTTTGCTTGATTAGAACTCTACTCCACCAGGCGCGCACGTTCACTAACATGGTGTTCCTTAGGGTTCCGACGATGAAGGTGATGAGGACGAAGAGGATGACGAGGAGGAGGATGAAGATGATGAAGATGATGAAGACGAGGAAGGTGACATCGATGGAGAACCAGAAAAACTGGTATCGCCGAGCAAACGGAAAGAGAAACAGGTGGAGGAGATTGAAAATGTAGACACGGCATCAATTGCCGACTCATCGTCTGTTGACGATGGTGTAAGCGAGGCAGATACTGCTGCGACTTCCGTCGACGATGGACTCCCACACCCCCGGCCTTTCGAATCTCGACGAGAGTTCTTCGTCAGGACATCAGCAGAATGGCAAGAAGTCTTGATGACTAGCCTCAGATGGAAAGGGATTCAGCCAGAGACGCTGACGATAAAGGAGATCAAGAGTAGAGCATTCGAACTGAGTGAAGAGAAGTGGTGGGATTGCAGAGAGGAGATTACTGCGCTCGAAGACGAGCAAGAGGCTGCTGGTATTGGCGAAGTTGTGTCTCTCACCGACAGAGGCGACTCTGGAGCTGGAGGTGCTGGCCGAAGGCGTTGATAGATGATCTAGCTACTTCATCTGCCAAATACATGTGTGTTGGTGCATATGCTTGGTAATATAGCTCTAAGGACTATTAAATAAATTTAGGAAAAAGACAAATATTCTCTAGCGGATTGTAAAACTAACAGCCCGCGGTCGATAGATTTAAGGATAATATTGTTTTCCTTAGACCGTGATTCTCTGGCTTCATTATGGTTAATAGATCCATTTGTCCGGAACATCCTATCATTACTCTCACAAAAAGGAAAAAGAGGAAGAAATTTTGTTTGAATTTTAGTGCTTGAGACTTGAACAGCCTGATATTAGGTAAGTACTTACAGTAAGTAAGTCGGTGGTATGTTTTGTTTCGGTGAGCTTCACCACAATTTCATGGTGCTGTAACCTCACTGTGCTACAGGGGAGATCTCATTGAATGACTGCTGAAGAAAATGGCTTAACGCCGCCTTGGCCACCGGACATTACCACATCCCGCAAGCTAACGTCAACAACTGCAACGCGCAAATAATGGCCCTTTGCCACACCATTAGACTGATCTCTCACTATAAGTGACGAATGGGCGATTCTCAAGTGAATCAAACTAGGCTGGTGTAGACAGAATCAATAGGAGGGCCCTTACAGTACAGCCTCAAGTTCATTACTCTGCAGCGAAAGCCTCCCAGCAACCCTTGCATCATCCTAAGAGGACAAAGAACAATGCCTCTGGGTTTCGAGCGACTGAACGCGAGGAAATCTCAGCCGAATGACCACATCAATTTCATCAAGCCACTAAAGGGCAAGGACGAAACAATCGCGCAAGACTTTTTAGAGCGTATCGCTGCGCAATGTGGTGAGTGCCACCCGACGTATAATCCCTAGCCTTGGCCCTATCTTTGGTCACGCTTCTATCATGATTTATACATATTGACTCGTGATAGTGCCTGTTATGCGAGAAAATCACATTTATGTGATGTCACTTGAAGAGTACGAACCAAACAGGGAATTCGTCGGTCGGAACTTCAACGCCGGTGAAGTCGTACAACTGGTCCTCAAGTCCCCATCGACAGGGCGATGGCTCCCTTTTAACTACGTACAGATGGTCATGATGCACGAGTGGGTATACTCTTCCGTCAAATAATCTACTCGTTTCTAACAGAGATAGGCTCGCGCACTGTAAGCAGATGAACCACTCGAGGGCCTTCTGGGCCGTTAGAAACCAGTACGCGGATCAAATGAGGGGGCTCTGGTCTGGCAAATACACAGGCGAAGGGCTCTGGGGACGAGGCACTTTACTAAAATCAGGCGAATTTGAGGCGAATACTGTCCTTGCAGATGATGCTTTACCCGAACATTTGTGTGGCGGAACGTATCGCTCGAGAGGGAGAAAACGGAGGTCAAAGAAGCAACTATCCTACCAGGAGCAAAAGGAACGGCGCATCTTGAAGAAGTTTGGAGCGAACGGCGTTGCGCTTGGCGAGGACGAAGAGATCAAGACTGAACTAGAGAAGGGCAAAAAACCTAAAGGAAAACCGAGAGTTGCAGTCAGTAAAAGAGGGCGCGAGTTGAGGGCGGCTGCGGCTCTAGCTCGCTTTGACCAGCAGAAGAAGGTCGATAAAGTGAAAGAGGAGGCTGATATTGACGAGAATGAGACAGCCAGCGATTCTGGGTCGGATGCTATGTCCGACTACGATCCCAGTGGCCCAAGCATCGTCGACAATGAGGGCCGGCGCCTGATTAAGGTTTGCGAGGATGAGGATACAGCGGACGGCGATGCACAGAACGAAATGCGCGAATTAGCTTCGGCATCACGCATCAAGCGTAATAGATCACGGTCGCCTACAGTCATCAAGCCTGGGATAGATGAGCCCCCACTTCATCGTATCGAGGACATACTGGCTGCAAGCAAACGAAAGACATCGTCGGCACCTGAAATCCCGACAAATGGTACCATTAACATGAAATCTGAAGCAGAAGACTGCCCGATCTGCTCGTTCAGAAATGAACCTAGCGCCACGATTTGTGATGCGTGTTCCCACGTATTGGCTCCTAGCAAAGTATCTTTCTGGAGATGTAGAAGTAGTGTCTGTCAAGGGGGCATTTATTTGAACCCGGGCGATTCTGGTATCTGTGGAATTTGCGGCGAGCGTAAAGGCCCCACGAAGTGAAGGCTTTCTGGGAATACGACAACATTCACGATTCCGATCAAGTACACTTGTACACTTTGGATGTTACTGAAACCGCTCTATATCAATTCCCTGACGACATGCAGTCGGCTCCTCGAACTGAGACTTGACGCATCGGAACTGCGCTGCAAAGAAAAAGTGCGAATACCCGTATCGATCAGCGAGCTTTCACGATTGGTAAGAATTATGTGCCCGGACCCAGCTGGGTAAAGGTAAGGTCTACAAGATGTTACACCAGAGAAGAGCTTATTATGTAGAGTTTAAGAAATCTAAATATCATAGAAATGAATAAGCCAACCGATATCTCTTACTCTATCGAACCTAGAGTAGGACAGAGCTAGGATTTACCCTGTTTGTTACCTTGAGGACCCACGAAATCTACTGTATAGTGCAGTGCTCCGACAAGTCCGGGGACGTCGATGAGATAGACTCGCTAGCCTAGACTAATTTGGACGGGTTTGCGATTGACGATACAGACGCGAGTTTGTGAAGTGATCTTAACGTCTACTATTAAGGCCAATTTCCCTCGCTGAAACTGCCACCGAGAATGATCACCGACTATAGCGCTGCTGCCATGTGACGGCCTGAGATATATCCGTTATTGGTCTCATCCCACGTCGATACGCTACCGAGTAATCGTGAGCCTAACAAGCATAAACATTCCTCGCGATCTATTTACAGACTACAGTACTGTAGTAATCCCCAGTTTCTCATAACCTATTATGTAGTGATAAGCCAGTCAACCTACAGACATGTCATCTAGGTACATATCCTATCGTTATGTTTCCACCTGTCTTTTTGCGAATTCCCAATTATGGTCTGACTGCAGCTGCCCCGTAAGGCTTTCAGGAGGCGTGGGCTTCCAGCGTGACGGCGAGTTTCAAGCTTATGCGCAGCGCTGGAAAGGGGTGTGGACATAGTGAAAAGCCACCAATCAGTTGCTCGATCGCTGAAGTACCTCTCATGATTTAATTCGTCTCACACTGCACTTGTTAGGCATACCCCCGTTCTTCCTCTGGGTACGCTACTAGCTCCTAGACCCCTGTGACCATCACTCCACCTCGTTTCAGATTCAACCTCCGCCCATCCTATACTCCATGATTCTTCCAACTTTAGAAAGTGTATGTGAGAAGCGGCCATTCCGAGCTGCCCAAATGGCGTTCGTCTGCCTATGATTTTCGCCGAGCTATTTATGATCGTCTATCCTTCATGAAGATCCCCAAATCATTGGACTAGATTAGGCCAGATTATCTACTCCAGCGGACATCCTACAACCACAAGTTCACAAATACCCCCGAAGTTGTGAGAATGCGATTGGACCGATCCGCCAAGATGCTTGAGCTTCGCATCGAAACATTGTTGTCCCACTATGGGAAACCAAGACTAACCAAGCGAAGAGGGACATTGCTAGGACGTCACAGGTTGAATTAGTGCATCTGACCAGAATCTGGAATCTGGCTATACTGACATGCAACTGCCCTTCCTGGTTACGGAAGGCGTGCTCACGGATATTGGTCCGCGTTTCTATGGCTTGTGCTTCCCTAAGCCGAGTCGTGCCTCGTTACGGTAGGTGCGTATAACATCAATTGTACGCAGTACTATCAATCATGATCTACGTAGAGATACATCCATATATCGAGGACTTGTGCTCGTGCCAGGCAGTTTGTTTGCTAGGCACACAATATGTAATATGTAGACACAGGTTACACCTGCATTATGCTACACATAATCACCTCGTTGTGATTATATGGTCTTGTACACAGATCGATGGCACCTTCCGAAGCTATACCCTGCCCCATCTACCCAGTCTAAGCCCTGACAGACCCCGGTTCGTCTCCCATCAATAAAATTGACCTCACCCCAACTTCACTTCACCTTGCGGTTGCCTTCCTTAACCAATACATCTTGTTCACTCGCGTATCACGTCGTATCCCTTCGACTTCTCTTTCCCTTCTCTTCTCTTCTCTTCTCTTCTCAAGCTGCCGGCTACAGTCCTTTCTTTTCCTTTCCTCCCATTCAGACACCTCTAGACTTGACGTCTTTTTACTCTCTTTCCAGTTTTGATTCCGATACCTGTCCTTTTCGTTCGTGCCCCGTCGAGTCTAGAACTGGCACCGCACCTACTTTCGCCTTTCATACAGGAATAAAAACAAAAGCCACGAAAAAAGACCAAGCTAGTACCCAACGCGCAAACTATACCATCACAATGCATTACTCTACATTGTTCCTGCTCGCTAGTGCCGCCTGCTCCTTCGCGTCGCCGGTCTGGCCCCGATACACCGTCGATAATGAGCACTTCGAGGTCCTAGCCTTACGAGCATCAACACAGGTGAACCCGACGGCAGTGAGTGGCGTGACGTGCATCGACTCAAATCTGTAGGTTTTCCTTACACAGATCTTCCCTTCTTGGCCACTAACATTATCTCAAGCAACATTGTCTTCCACGACCAAAACGTGGCCGAACTGGGCATCTGTGGCGGCATTGCTGGCTCTATTACCAAGTGTGGTGGTGCACCCGAGAGTACAACTGGCCAATCTGGAAGCGCCAAGTTCACACTCACAACTGCCACGAAGGGCGCCACTATCAACATCTCCAAGGGTCGCTGGGAGCAGTGCGTGCGAGCAGCACGCGCCATCTGCCTCACAGGAAGCATGAGCGGAACGTGTTCCGGCGGTGCCTCATCCGGAGATGTTAACTTTACTCTCGAGTCACCATAGACCCCCGAAATATAGACCTGACCAAGCAATGAATTGCAACGGGGCTTGGCGGAGCTGAACCCAAAGAACAAAGAACGAAATCTCCTTTCTGGAACTGGAGCAGGCAGCGAAGGCCTTTCATATTCGATTCGTACATGCCAGCATGTGGGTGGAAGATACCCTTAGGGAATGGGAAAAACTAGATGAGGACCATCATCCGGCGTTCGCGGGCTTTCTTTTCCTGGTGCGATATACGAAAACCTCAGACTAACAACTAAGAAACCAAGCTGTACATTTGCTCTTGTTATACATATACTGTAAAAGTCCCTTATGAGTAGGGCACAAGGTCTATCCCTGGCTAGGGAAGACAGATAAGAGAAAGTTGTAAAAGGCAGATAGTGAAGCCCAAAATGAGAATAACACTTCCTTTGGCGGGAATGATGCAAACGCCCGTGGTTACTGTATATGGGTATCTTCCTTTTAATTACTCCGTGTCCGGTCGTCTTTAATGCCATGCATGCTATGTTGCCATTTGTAGTAATATTCAGTCCCAACACCAACGCCTGAAGTCATCCGACTTACTGTAAACGAAACAGAGTCACTGGTATGGGTAATCCCAGAATACGTAAGCCCTCCTCTACTCCTTCACCATTGTATCCTATCCTTCCCTTTCCTTCTTTACAGTCCATACCGTGTGACGCACTCCTCTTGATGCGTCTCCAAGCACTCGAGCGCGCACACCCGCGTCCCGCACTTCATGCACCGCACCCGGCCCCAGTACCCGCAGACCACACAAAACGCGCGCGTGGGATATTGCCGCCCATCCCCACCGGTGTTGGGTGGCCAGGTGCCCCGCGCCTCGAGGTAGCTTAGAGGGGGCGCGGCCAAGAGGGCGCGGAGCTCTTCGTCGCTCGGCAAGGGCGGGAGACGTGAGGCGAGGAGCGGGTCATCATCGCCCAGACGTGTGGGTGGAAGGGGGTGGAGGGTCAGGATCGTGCTTCGTGGCTGTTCTTGTGAAGATGAGGTGTCGGTGTCGGGTACGTCGAGCATCTGTACGTCCTCGGGTTCTTGCTTCGCGGCGGGTTTCCTCGAAGATGTTGATGCTGCTGCTGCTGACGCGAAAGCGGAGGCTTGTCTCTGCCCTGATCTTTTTGTCGTCGTCGTTGTCGCCGCCGCTGTCTCGGCACCACCAGCATGCGCATTCCCACTCGCCGGTGTAGCGCCGCCGCCACCGTTGTTGGTAGTGTTGTTGTTGTTGTTGGGATTCGCGTCCTGCTGCGAGAGCAGGGCGACGTAGTCGTCGAGGTGGTTCGCGAACGTCTTCTGCGACTGCAGGATCTTGCGCACGTTGGGCGTGTACTTCTTGCCCCCCGTCCTGCTGATGCCGCCACCACTACCCCCGGGCTTGGGCGGGACCGCGATCTGCACGTCCCGGGCGTTGTCGCGGTCGAGGATCTCGATCTCCCGCCGCGCCTTGGCCTCCTGGCGCGCGCTGGCGTCCGCGAGGCTCAGCGGCGCACCGCCCGCCGCGGCGCGCGCCCGCTTCCGGTTCGACGTCGACGTCGGCGCCGCGGCGAGGTGGTGGTGCTGCTGTTGCCGGTCGGGCACGTACGCCCAACCTGGCGCGTTGGTCGTTCTCGTGCTCGCTAGTTCTATTACGCCGAAGTTGTTCATTTTTTTGGTCTTGTCTGGTTGTTTTTCCTTGTTTTGTTGGTGGATGAGGATGATATCACAGGCTAGGTAGGTAATTAAAGTAGGTACTGTACCTTGTAAGAGCGGTCCGTCCCTAGAATTTTTAGTGCTTGCTGCGGAAGTGGTTCCGCACTTACCCATATTCTTCACCTACGTAGTGTAGACCTTTGGGGCACCCCCTTTATCCCATACAACATCGCGATTTCCAACCAAACGATAACTCCGCCGCAACACAAGATAATAGTTTATATTGTAGATTTTTATATTTCACAGTAGCTCTATAGGAAGCCGTATGTAATTTAACGAGTATTAGTATTTGTGGAAATCTGATCTCACGATATGTAACACGGTGTAAAATGCTTAGTATTTACTCTATTTTGAAGGAGGATGCTGAATCAA
Source organism: Xylaria castorea (assembly GCA_022495115.1). Taxonomy (NCBI): domain Eukaryota; kingdom Fungi; phylum Ascomycota; class Sordariomycetes; order Xylariales; family Xylariaceae; genus Xylaria; species Xylaria castorea. Next base: position 542,376 of record MU382625.1, on the reverse strand, counting down.
TTGTGTGGATATTCCGATCATCCCATTGAATCTGTTACAGCAGCCATCTGTGAAGGGTAGTCAATGCCTAGGACCGAAGGTCTGCCTGTACAGATGGAGGTTCTTGGGATATTCTCAAAGCGACTATACATATTCCCCCACTACCTAAATTACATATCGTGAATGAACGTGGCATCTCAATCGAATCAGGTAGCCTCCGGGGTGTCGGCCAATTTCTCTGCAGCGGTCTCCCAATCCTCCTCCACTGGTTCCTCCTCGAGCTTCTTTTTAGGCTCCTTTTTGAGTGCGACAAATTTACTACGAAGGGGCACCGAGGCAGGAAAAGCCAAGGAACCAGTAGATTTTGGTCGAGCAGTAGTTCTGCCAACTACAGCACTCCATCCACCTTCACCTCGCGCTTGGCTTTCCTCTCGTCGTAGCACGTTCAACGAATCATCGACTGAGCACAGAAACACGTTCTCTGCGAGTTTGAGACGCCTCACTGTTTGTTGCAAAGTTGACTTCAGAGCAGTTAGCGAAGCCTCGAGGGTTTGTGAGGTCCAGGTCCCTGATCCCCTGATCACGACCTCTTCGGATGGCAAGAAGCTGGTGTGGAACTTCACGGTAGGGTGAGCCGCGTACTCTCTTTTAAGAGCGGCATCAAGCTCCTCAATAGTCAGGCCAAACTTGGGGTTTGTTAACAATAATGCGTTATAAGGGATGGTGGTGGCATCGTTAGCTAGGGTTGACTGCTGCGTCGAGGAGTCCTGACTTGCGCGAATTTTAGCGCATTGGGCCAGCGTCTTGTAAGGAGCTGATACAAAGCGTGGTGTCTTGAAAAGACAAACGTGGCGATGGGGCTCCGGGTCACTGCTTTCACTATCAAACCCGAAATCTTCGGCAAGCGAGTGAATGAAAGCGCGCTGGTTTGCCTTCATGGGCTTGAATCTGAGTCGTTTCTCAGTCCGGTCCCCTGCAAATACTCTGAACTCCCGCTCATAGACATGTGCCCATTGCGGGTTCTCTCTATAAAGCTTCAATGTTGTGTCCGAATATGGCACATGGTCATCTGTATGCGTCTGTGGGTCGATATTGAGAGCACTGGCCAGGCGGGCGTTTCGTTGCAAACGAAGACACTCGTCGTCACATCTTAACAGTGGACGCTGAGGTGATGGTTGAACCTTAGTTGCTAAGCATTTGACCTCCTGCTTGCGGTGCTGGCATTCGCAGGTTACGAATGTTTTAGCTTGGCAAGGTTTCTCTTCTTTGCATGCTGATTTCTGCTGTTAGCCATAGCTGGCATACTGGGTCTGGTTTCGACTTACGGTAAGGAGCATGACACTGCTCGGTATCCAGGTGGCCACAGTTACGCGTCTTGCCACACGGTTGTTGGCAATGAGAACCTGAGATACCTTGATCTTCACAAGCACCCGATCGATGACAGAGTTTATTACAAGAATGAGTCCTAAAATATTAGTTCAAGATCCTTGTATCGGACTGAAAGACGCGACATACCCGCATTTAAGCTTCTTGCCACATGGGAGGCCGCATCTCGGCTCTTCAAACCAACAGGGTTGGTTCTTGAGAGTCTTCTTGCCACAAATACACCCTTTCTCTACCAAGAACGGACATTTGGGGCATGCAACTTCATCGGGATGACAATTATGAGCTACCTATTACGACGTGTTAGCATTATTCAATAATAGAATTCTTCCGGGGGAAGCTGATGGCTAAACCGTAGCTATCAACTAATATCTCAGCTTACCTGATGGTGCCCACAAGGCCGAGGCCGCGTACAGTCAAACCGACATTCTGGAGCTCTAGTCCCACAAGGTTGAGGTGGCTGTAAGACGGTCCTGCCGCAGTTGCAGCTGATCTCCTCAAAAACCGCTTCTAAACAAGAAGGGCAAGGACCTCGATGGCACATCTGCTGACAACGATGCCTTCCACATTTCAGCTCTCTACCACACGCGCGGATGCAAATATGCTCTGCTTCGAACTCCTCATTCAAGGCAGTCGTATTTTTGTTCCTTCGTTTTAATGTCACTCGCTCAATTGCTCGTTTCTCTGCTGGGCAGCAACGTGCACCGTGTTCATGTCTGCCACAGTTGAGCTGAACGCGGCAGACCTTCTCGCAAAGCGGATGATGAAGATCTCTTTCATGGCAGATCACACTCGTCTTGGTGCGGCCACAACTACAATCAAGCTCTATTTCTTGATTGCACGGCGAGCATGGTCCACTGTGGCAATCATCCTGGCAACGATGTCCGCAGTCCAAGAGCTTGTTACAGACCTTGTCGCAGTTAGGAATGGGATCTAGACAAGATTTCCGGGGTGTCGTAATATCGTCAATCGATGTCTTGCCACAGGGACAGTTTGTGATAACATCGGGAGAGAATGGGCAATGAGCTTGAGCCTCGTCTTGCGGATGACATTCCCTTCCGCAGTTGTGGTTGCCGCAATCGAAAGGTCTGCCACAGGAATGACCACACCTGAAAGAGCCAACAAACCCAGTTCCTAATCCTTCGCCTCTGCGTTCAAGTGCACCATCTTCTGTTCGTTTTCGGTCATAATCATATGACTCCAATTTCTCTCCGAGTGTATCGCAGGATATGTCCTTGGATTCCTTCCCACAATAACAGCGAGATGCGACAGGAACTTCACAACTACCACAGAGGCCAGAGTGGCATTCCTTTTGACACTCATGCTCCCCGCAAGCGAGCAGATCACCGCACGGCTCGTGGCAACTCCAACCCTTAGTGTAATCAGTTTCCCCACACCGTTTAGTCGATACATTCTTTCCGCAAAAACATGGCTGACTAGGGCCCATTAAAAGACATGGTGGACATGGTCCTGCATGGCATTGCAATGGGCATGGGTGGGGGCATGTTCCCCTTGGTTTGGAGCATGTCTGCCCGCAGCTGTGAGGGGGTAGGCTTGCTACTGGTTTTGGATTAATCTCTTTGCCGCACCAGCAATGATAGACTCCGGGTTCGTCGTTCATAGTAGAGTTGCAACCAGGGCACCTCCAGACCTGCGGTTGTGGTTGTTGCTGTTGCTCTTGCTCTGGCGGTTTGATCCTATTCGTGAACCACTTTTTGACGCAAGACATATGAGTAGCGGTCCAGCAAATTGAACAGGACCAGACACGTGAATTTCGTAGGACTTCATTAGTACAAATGACACATTCGTATTGTCCATTGCTGATGTCCTCGTGGATCCTCGTCGGAAGATCAGGGGCACCAGATTTAGATGGTCGACGAGCAGGCTTCAAAGAGGTATTATTTGCCGCTTCAGTGCTAAGCCCATATTAGCCCTCCTTCTAAACATACTACTGAGCAAGGCTATTATTTACCTTGGCCGTACGAACGGTTGACCAGGCACAAAAGCCGACGCACTGGCGTTCAAGGATGTAGGGGATTCACTATTTTGGTCTTCAGGCCCGGTTTCCACCGTAAGGCGACCACCGAACGCCCTGCCTGCCGCAATCGTTGTTCTCTGCCCACCGCCAATGACGCCTCGTTCCCTTCTTGGACCCCTGGCCCCTCTCCGTCCCCTTCCACGCGGTGCACTCCCATCTCGGGAAGCTTGGGACGTAGACTGGTCGGTAGCAGGAACCAGCGTTGGCGCGGCCGTCCTCTGTTGCTCATTACTCCTCTCGGGGAGCTGATGATTCCCTTGGTGATTACCCCGGCCTCCCCGGCTGCCCCGACCTCTTGACGGCCGACCGCCGCGAGCCCGGCTCCCACGGCTCCTTAGCGGCTCATTGGGCCGGGTTTCAGCGGCTTCAGCGGTTGCCATCGAATTCTGAGGTTTGTTCGTGTAGAGAATGGCCAGCTCGTGACAAGTGGCAAGCGGTTTGAATTGTTGTCGCGAGTAGTGTTAGACCGACTGGCTATGCACGCAGTCGGTATGATGCGCTTTTTGAAATACAGCGACTTCTGATTTAAAAGAAATGAAATAAATTACTCGGCGATGTAGGTTGAGAAAACCACTTGCAACGATGAGCCAAAGACGTTTTGAGGATTGTGGCCATTGATATTCATATGCAAACTTAGCAACCCAATTAATTTGATGCTGTCGCGGTGGCAATTGCGGGTCCGGATTCCCGTTTGAATGCGAAGCTGCTAGCTAATTGGATGAGTCACAAGAATGAGACAGGATGATTCATGTCTAGTTGCAGCAGCCTTGCGGCAGTGTTGCCATTTTACTCTATTTTACACAATTGGTTATATCAGAAGCGTACTTCGACAAACTTGGTCGCCAGACACTTAGAGTAGGAATCTATACAAAAGCCATTTGAAGAGAGGTTCATACATGTACGTAGGTATGTTTTCATGTAGTTAGTGGTTTACATATATATGTACCTACTGAGGTATTAATAATAATTATATGCATGTAGATACTTGTCTCTTTAGAGCCCACTTCGGCGTTGTGACACCTTCGACCTCCGATGGGTACCTACATCACCCCTACTAATATTTTAATGTGTAAATTTGGTGTGTAAATGTTAGTAGAGTAACTTCTAATTCTGCCCGGATATCACTATATTCTGCTTAATTAGAAGTACTGTTAAATACAATGCTTTTATTGGGTGCATAGACCCTGTCCGTCAGTGCTTAGCACAGCAACGCCGAAACGGGCTCTAAAGAGATAAGAAAGTTGCTCGATCGAGCGACACAGCCACCTCAGCCATAGTGGGTACACTCGACGACAATATCGATAAAGAAATCTACTTCAGGTTCATGATTCATTGCCAGGGTTTGTATTGAGGGCTGTCACTGCCACCTTGTATGATTTTCAAGCTATAATCGGGAAAGAGATATCCTGAAAAGTTCTTCAGCTTCACGTATCTGTGTGGGGAGAGCCTTGCACTACAGGTCAGTTTTACGAACATCTCGTCTCACTACTATGTAACTATCTACACATCAAGACTAGCCTTTTTTAGCACCTTCCCACAACCACAGTCTAAGCCGCTCCAATTCTGATTAGATACGTATACTGGGCAGGTCAAGAATAACAGTCCAGCTCCCGGTCGAAAATAATCTACGCAACATAGATACAAAAAATGGTAGCTGCTAAAACAAAAGTATCAATAGATTCAAAGTAGCGCTGGCAGTTTTAACGCTATACACTACTAAAACTTACTATTTATGTACACAAGAATAGCGTACACTAGCTGCCCTAGACGATTACCGACGATTCCGAGTGTGCCGAGCATTTGTGGATCTACTTAAGTACTTAAGTATGTTGCGCGGCATGATGCCTTTATCTCTCATCACACTTTTCGATGCCTTGGGGAGAGTTTAGATAGTCCTACGAGAGCATGGAGCTGTCATGCTGAGCTTGGCAATGCCATAGACTCCCTAGATCTTAAGTGCGACTATACGTATGCAGTCATCTCTGACAGCGTCCTTAGCAACACCCATAAGGCCGAGCCTTTCGTGCTGTTGCCTTCTTTCTACATATACCTAACCTTAGTGGACGATTTATCACAAAATCTCAAAGCGAGAAGAGTGGTAGCCAATGAAACTGAAGCTAGTCAAATTTTATGACCACTCGTGTTGCGCCGAGACACGCTTGTTTTACAGAAGTTCAGCATTTTGGTCCTACCATCACCCGTCCCCCACACCTACCTAATAACTATGTGGAAACTAAATTGGCCGTGTCATTCTGTGATCTGATGCGGCTGAACAGTCGTCGATGCCACTTGTCGAGATCAGGAAAGGTCAGTTCCATCTTAGAGCCGGAGATATTACTAGTTTTTTCTCACTCAACGCGTTACCGCAACGGACGTCATCATAGCCCTTCGTCAGACGTGCATGTGATATTGATCTCGTGGATCTGTCGTGGAAGCTCCGCATTGTTACTAGTTAGCAGTAGTGCAAAGCATCCCTTGCGCTTAAGCTTATATCCTGGACGAAAATCTGCTCCACGGCTTCTCGAATAATCAACTTCCTCTATCAGCGATCTCCACTTCCCCAGATGCCAAGCCAGTGGTATCATTGTTTTTTAGGCGTGAGATCGCATTTACCGTGTATATCTGTCAAAGAGAGAATAGAAGAGGATTAGTGTAGATGTCTTCTCAGCGGGTTGAGTTTCGGCGATATTGAATTTCACCATAGCGAAATGGTTGATACCATCTGCGAAGCACTATGTCATTAGGAATTCAGCTGTGCTGTAGCCGCATCTGCACGTGGAAACTGTGGGGGATGTTGCAGCTGTATCGGGCTGAACCTGAAGACCACGACCACGTGTATACGTAGTAGACTAGTATATGGGCTGATGCCAGCGTTGATTCAAACTGAAGAGAGCCAGGCGAATTCCGAGGACTAAGGGCTTGGCTACTTGAACCACAACACTATCAGAGATAAAACGTCGAGTACTAAGCCATTCGCGTTTGAGTTGAGGATTTCCATTTTTATCAAAGGGCTTGCAGGCTAACAAAGTCTAGACATTTCCCCTTTTGGTGTAGCATGTTGTTGTCTCGGCACATTTCTATTTTATCTGGAATCGACCACAAAGCCTTCTTTCTAGGTAGGCGAGAAGCGACACATACGGGACTTCCCGTAGATAAACCATGGCAAAAACACTCTCTAATATAGCTTCCTAATTCCAAATCGGAGGCAACATCTCCAAAAATATGGAAACACCTGACAGAGTGTCGGCCAGTAATTCACCCCCATTCGAGGAATGAGACCAGCGTCGAACGTTCGCGTGGTGTAGGCCCCCGGCGTGGAGTACGTCGGTTGGTGCATCTAGTGTACCAGTGAGACCACCATCTAACTATCGTTATGCTTGTCTGCATCGAGATAACGGTGCAGATAGTACTAGACTTGTCGCTTATTCCCCATTTTGTAGGTGAGAAACAGGAGATGTTTATTTAAAACTCAACAAGCGAATATCCCAAACTCCTCGCTGAGCGATGTATGTTGACCGAAGCATTCGCATGGATGTCAGAGCAAGAAGGCTCTCCAAAGTCGGCCCGGCCCACAGAAATGTGGTACAGTCCTATGTAGAAATTTTCAACCTGACTGCAGGCTGGATTGGGTCCACTGATGTGCCGCTGATTAGGAACTTTTTAGGGGTCCAACTTAGTGAACCGGGATCGACAGCTAAAACGCATGTGGGCTAGCGGAACTCGTATGCTGCAAGGGGGCTTTGCTTCTTGCTGACGAGGGGCAGAGCACACAGTCAATTCATTCATCAAAAAAAGTCGACTCCGGTTCAATTGAGACAATGTGCCGTCTAACCGGTATTCAACCCTTAATGTGTCCTGTGTGTCTCATAACCACCGGCACTACTACTTGATGACATACATATGCGTACATATGTAGTAGTATCCTGATCTATGTAGATCATCATCACCGATAGCTCTTATTAGATAATCGAACCTATCGACCTTTCCAACTGCCGTCAGCGGATATGGCGTAGGTAGCCTCTCGTACATAAGTATTTAAGTATAGATGTTGCGAAGGAACGTTTCACCGCTCTTGGTTCCAACAAAAGTCGACCGCATAGCCAAGAGGAATCCAACCCACCCCCCACCACTCGGCTAAGCATGAAGTGATAGTGCAATGGGTAGGTAAACTAAGCAATATCCGAATCTAGCAAGAGGTGGCAGCCTCATAGCTCGACATCTCAAAGCAGCGCGTGACTCCCTGGGTAGGGTGGCCATTCCTTTTAATCCATGTGGCTTGCAGGCTTGCAGTGTGTTAAATATCTCAGTTGTTTAAACTGCACCACTTCTTTGATGAAGGATCGACGATCCGACGATGATGCTGCGCAGCTGAAAACCCCAGCGCCACTATCGCAGATACCTACCCTGACGGGCCATCAGATCAGATAAGTGTACATACAGCTTCATCTCCGAGCTGTTGTACACTACGCCAGATACGCCATTGATATCTTCATAGTGTAGATCCACCATCCAGAGTGCCGAGCTACCGGGTCATGGTCACGGGCCATCTGTGTTGGCATTAATCACTTACCTTACAGTACTGTACACTCAGCTGGCTTATCTATACCCAACCAGGAATACTGCTGTACCATAATATCGTGGTGCATAACATACCGGTAGTTAGCCGTGGATATAGGTCGATGTGTCATTACCACCACTATCTAGGTGCCGATGACCTCCCACTGCAACAGGCGGAGGGTCATATGCGTTACTTGCAGTCGAGACGGCACAACCGCGTGGTCAGGCACGTATAAATAACATACAATACCACCGACTACTACTTATTGCGTGCTACATGTTGGGATCATTAAAACCCCCTTGTCGCCATGCTACTGTAGCACTCCCGCCTCGTCCCTGTCCCTGTCTTTGTACTGTTGTGTCTCTCGTATTGACCCACCATCGCTTTTAGTCTCCGATGCCCAACCACAAGTCCGAGTCCTTACTTAACTAGTTATATGTACAGTAAGTATACGCAGTAGATAGTGTACACACAGACCCTATTATGACCGGCCTACTACGCTACGGTACGCCTCTCTGTTGCTAATCTCGATAGAGGAAACCCACTTGAGCCGATCCGCACACAGGATCCGGTGGGGGGCGCGAACAACTCGGGACATTTCTGCTCTGGATCCCAATGACTTAGGCGCTTATAGCAGACCCTTGGCGTTCTCGCAACGTGCCAACTGCCCCTATTCACGGCGTTTGCTCGCGTTAACAGCTCTACTATTACTGTGTGTTTATCATAGTGGAATCATGGGTGACACTTTTTTTCCTCGCTTCGGATCTCTAGACTATAGCGGCGCTTGGGCGATCTCACTAGGTTAGCTGGTTCGGCTGCAGCTAGAATGAGTCCCCGGTCAGCGTGCATCGTGAAGTGGGTTGCTTTGTTGTATAAGCTGAGGAATCTAGTGTAGTGCCTACCTATGTACAACGAAAAGCTGGCTGCATGCTGCTCAGCATCTAATATTAAACGCCTGCTTCGCCCCGGGGGCCGTCTTTGCGTTCCGTCAAAGGTATCCAAGGGATCACATGGGCCCCCATGGTTGCTTTGTTTGACATCATTCCCGTGCCTTTATTGCCACTTCGTTCCCCTTCTTATTGACTTGCTGGTTTTCTCCCTTGCGTCACTCCGACACTAGTTGGGCCGTTTTTCAGCGAGTATCTTCAAGATGAGGCTCACACAGGCTGGTCTAGCCCTGTCGTCTGGCTTTCTTCTGTCCACCGTCTCAGCTCAGCAGGACCAGCCAACAAGTACAACTGACGCTACAGTCTCGGCGGCGGCCACTCCTACTGGCCCTTCTCAACCCGCGAAAATTGCCAATTACAACTGGTATGGCTGTCGGACCGAGGCTAATGGGAATCGTGCTCTGAGCGCCTTCACCTATGCAGATGATGCGATGACACTGGAGTCATGCCACGACTTCTGCAATACCAAAGGAACAACCTTCTTTGGCACTGAGTACGGCCGCGAGTGCTATTGTGGCAACAAATTTGAATCGGGTTCCGTCAGTGCCCCTGCGTCTGACTGCAACCAGCTCTGTGCTGGTAACGCACTCGAATACTGTGGTGCTGGTAGCCGTCTTTCTGTCTATGTCCTCAACAGCACCACTGTTACAGCCGAACCTACTGTAACTCCGATGCCGGTCCCTTCCACCTTTCCCAGCGGATGGACCTCACAGGGTTGTTGGCAGGATGGCCCCAATGGCCGTATCATGCCAACATTCGAGGCTCCAGATAATGATCAGCTAACCCTTCAGAGTTGCGCCAGTCTCTGTGACGGCATGAACTACACTATCTCGGGTACTGAATACTACAGGCAGTGCTTCTGTAGTAACGCCATTTACAATGGAGGCGTCCAGGGCACTGACAACACCAAGTGCAACACGCCCTGCAGCGGGAACAGTACTGTTAACTGTGGTGGTGCCGGTTACCTAACCGTCTATTCGAAGGGAACACCTCAGACCTTTCAGCCACCAACCGTGCAGAAAAGTGGTCTGAATGGGACATGGACGTACCAGGGTTGCTACAATGACAATATCAACAACACGCGTACTCTGCCATGGCAGCTTCGTTTCCCCGGCACACTGACAGCTACTACTTGCTTGGCTCAATGCTCACAATTTGGCTATGTTGCTGCTGGCCTGGAATATGGCGAGGAGTGTTACTGCGGCGATCCCTTAGATATGACAAACGCAGGCTCGACTAAGCAGCCTGAAAGTGACTGCAATATCGTCTGCGCTGGAAATGCATCAGCCATCTGCGGTGGTGGCTCTAGACTCAGCACCTACTTCTGGACCGGGTCAAAGCCTCTCTATGTTTTCCAGTACCCTAAGGGCAACAACGCAGGTACCTACTCAAACCTGGTTGGTGGCGTTGTTACGCCTCTTATGACGATGCAATCAATTACGGGCAAGGTCAGTTTCCTAGAGAAGTGGGGGACTGGTGCTCCCAACAGCACCGGCGCTTATGAACTCGATCTCAGTCAAGTTGGCAATTTCAGCCGTGCATGGAGAACCATGCATCTCAAGACTGATGTGTTCTGCTCTGCCGGCTTAATTCTCCCTGATAAGGCCGGTCGGCAGCTGACCGTTGGCGGATGGTCTCTTGACTCGACCTACGGCGTCCGACTGTACACACCCGACGGCTCCGATGGTGTCAAGGGAGTCAACGACTGGCAAGAAAATGTCAACGTCCTCAAGCTCCAAAGAGGTCGATGGTACCCTTCGGCTATGGTCATGACCAACGGATCCATCCTGGTAGTTGGCGGTGAGATTGGTTCCAACGACAAAGCCGAGCCTACCTTGGAGCTCTTGCCTAACTCAGGCCCCTATCTCTACATGGACTGGCTAGCCCGCACTGATCCGAACAACTTGTACCCCTTCCTCGCTGTTCTTCCCGGTGGTGGCATCTTCGTCGGCTACTGGAACGAGGCCAGAATCTTGAACGAGGTGACATTCGATACAACCAAGACCCTTCCCAACATGCCTGGCTCAGTCGTAAACCCATTGTCTGGTCGTACGTATCCTCTCGAGGGTGCTTCCGTGCTGCTGCCACAGATAGCTCCTTACACCGACCCCCTTGGGATTCTTATGTGCGGTGGTTCTACTACAGGTGGTGGTGAGGCCCTCGACAACTGTGTCAGTATCTACCCTGAGGCTGCCAACCCCACCTGGACCATCGAGCGGATGCCTTCCAAGCGCGTTATGAGCTGCATGGCTCCTCTACCCGACGGCACGTATTTGATCGCCAACGGTGCCCAACAGGGTGTTGCTGGGTTCGGCCTCGCCGACAACCCCAACTTGAGCGCTCTCCTTTACGACCCCTCCAAACCCGTCGGCCAGCGCATTTCTGTCATGGCCAATACTACGGTCGCCCGACTCTATCACAGCGAGGCCATCACTCTTCTTGACGGCCGTGTCCTGATCACCGGTTCCGACCCTCAAGATGGCAAGCACCCCGAGGAAATCCGCGTCGAGGTGTTCACACCACCCTACCTATACAGCACCAAGCCCCGCCCGACGTTCACGATTGCCAACAAGGATTGGACGTACGGCAGCAAGATCACGGTCACCCTCGGCGTAAATTTCGTCGGCACGATCAAGGCCTCCCTCCTCGGCGCCGTGTCCAGCACCCACGGCAACTCGATGGGCGCTCGCACCTTGATGCCCGCGGTCACTTGCGTCCTAAAGACATGCACGGTGACGGCGCCCCCGAGCAAATACATTGCCCCGCCCGGCTGGTACCAACTCTTCATCCTACAGGACGGCATCCCGGCCGTGGGACAGTACGTCCGCATCGGCGGCGACCCCGGCAAGCTGGGCAACTGGCCTCCGGGTGCTGACTTCACCCGACCCGGTATTTAAGGGGCTCGGGATTTTTCCGTCGCTCTCTTATCCGTTTCTACGCGAGTAAAATTTAATGCTTAGTGTCTAAATATCTAGATCCTTTCGGCATCACCAGATATGTGAACGCCCTATGTACTCGGTAGATTAGATTTCAACAATTCTGTACATGCTTGGCATTGCATTCTCGATCATGATCGATGTTAGAGGTTAGCAGCGTCGAGGCATTAGTGGCGTATTTGGGACCGTCCTTTCAAAACGATACCCCAATACTCAACTTTGGCCTTCGACGATGCATATGATTGAGGCAATGAATGTTATGGGCTAGCTCGTTTGATGATAATGAGTTAGGGTCTGGAAACTCCTAAGTATACGGACAGGAGGGTCTAATCATCTGGTGGGAGCGGGAATAACTGGTTATGATTGTCTTTTCTCTATAACTTCATATGATGGAATGGTATTTGTTTTGAAGTCTATTAGCTGTTTTAGCAGCCTTGGGCTTTGTTATGTGTTTGTGAAATCCCGCCCTTTTTAGATGATGTTCACGATTATTCAATGCCGCTTTACCGACGCAACCATGAACGTTGAACCCAGATAATATGTGATCTGGCTTCGATTCCCCATGAGCAATGGCCTGCCCCATATTTTAGTGAGCAAAGCTCTCTACTGCGCTCTGTCAATAGCTGAAACTCCTGTTCACGAATTGGCCAGCAGACCAGCTAGCTGGCTGGTGGGACAGGCAGATGAACAAGTTCGGGGGCGAGATCAGGTACAAACAAGTAAAAATAGATCCCTATCCTAGTACTCCCGTTACGTCGATCTTAAGAGAGCCAACTCCTATATTTGGGGATTCTTCTTAGTAAATGCAATCAGGCGCTGTTCTAAACTTCACTAGAATATGTCTCGGGCGCAAAGAATGACTAGCAAAATCTCTCAGTTCACGGGATCGGCCAAGTGCTTCGCAAGTACTGCCATCACAGCGTGGAACACGGTTTACGAGAGAATAGCGGATGACTAGTTATCAAAATAGGCAAATAAATAATCATTCTACGTCTGAAGGAACCTCATTGGGCTGCCTGAGTGTGAACCGAATTCTCACCGCATTACTCTAAATTACATATTATGTTGCGCTTGAGTTCATTTAAGCATGGTTAATCTCAAAGCCAGTCCTGAATAAAGCGAATATCGCTGAATGATTGTCCTTCGCGTACTATTCCCACAGTATGTTCGTTCTGAGAATGTGTGTTATAGCTGTTCCCTTTCTGCATTATCCCGCGTGGTCATGAAAATGAAATTCGCTTCCTGTTTCGCCCTACGACACTGAAAAAAAGCGAGAATGAGCGAGGGTAGCCCGACGCCAAGTCCAACCCCTATCCCTACCCCGAGCGCTATTTTGTCGCTCTCGCTGTACCCTACACCACCGCCATTGTTACCCGGACTCCGACCGCTCGCGCTGGGTGTGGAATGCGACGGTGTGGTCGCAGAGCTTTTTACTTCAGAAAAGGGACTACTAACGGGTGTCATCGGTAGTGGAGAAGCCGTAGACTCTTCTGCACAGGTAGAGGTGGAAGTCGTGATTGATGTGGTCAGAACCATCATCGGCTCTGCTCTTGACACCATGGAATGCGAGCTGGTCGGGGAAATGTATGCCCATCCATTTACCGGGACTGCAAACACAGAGATCGTCTCATCAGGCTTCGCCGTAGTAACTATCGTAGTATAGATTCGCCCTGGATGTCGATACTCGAGAGTGCTTCCTGATGATATCATCGTATAATATTGAGATGGAAATGCATGCTTCCCTGTCCGAGACAGATATATTGATCCTGTAAGAGACAAGACTCGGTACTGCCTATAGTAAAACTCACTAGTGTTAGTAAAGGACTTAAGAATCCGGGTACGGACGAAATGGAACAACTCACGAAGGGCAACAGAACACCTGCTTGAGACTTTCATCAGTATCTAATGTCGTAACTATATGATACGCCTCAGGACACACGAACTCAGGTCCCAGAGAGGTCGCAGTCGGAACGTTGTCTTGTTGCCACCATGTAGGAACTTGGAGGGGGAGACAAGGGCCAGCACGTCGACTCAACTCCTGACGATAATCTGGGTCGAATGCAAGAAACGCATCTTTCGAGCCGTCGTTAGATGTGTCGTGTACATAGCCTGAACGTTCGACGTGAGACTGCCCAGCCATTGTAAGCGGCAGCGAAGATGTTATTATATTGTCGGCATATATAACTCTCGGGGACTGTACGATCATCGTCCCTGTTACTGTGAAACTTGCGAATAATGTGTGTACCGGCACCATCTCTGTAGATGGATAATATAAAGGGAGAGCAATGTTGCTTCGTATAGGCTAAGTTCGTATGTGGCTTTCCCCATTTTATTTTCATCTCCGGCAACAAACCAGCGAAGGGCATAGTTTAAGTATGCATACATATGGCTCATTGAGTCTCTACGTTACTTTCTCAGACCGGATCTCCTTCTGTCCGGGAACCCAGTTGGAGACCCTCAGTGAACCCACTTCAACATCCGTGTTAAGCTTGAGTCTCAGAAAATGGAACTAAGGTTAGCAATCACGATGTGAGTCGTTAAGGCTGAAGAGTTGGCCGGCTGTGATACATCCGGGTATGCAATGCGGGTCTGATATACATTTTATGGTTGTACCAAAGCCCTGGAGCCTGTCGTCGTAAATTCTTGCACTATAATAGAAAATATGATGCTTACAATGTAGGTCTTTGTTATGAAAAGCATCCGTATTTAGTATCATATAAGGCTGAACCACATTGTCGGGAAGACTCGCGCCTCGACAATCCAGTCTCTCGGCTCTCAGGCCCGTTGCGGCACGACGATAGACGAAGGATGTTTGCAAATAATGATGACGTGGACGTTTTAGAAGGTAACACGTAAGTTGCTACTATTGTAACGGTACTCGGCATCTTGCATGTACGATACACTTTCACAAGTGGAGGGGTGATTCGTAAACGTGTGTAGAATACTAGGGTAGCATCGGGGTTGTTTCACGAACATCGTCATATAAGTGTCTGAGGTTACTCAATTCGAGATTCCCGCTTGAAAATAAGCGACTAAGCCGCAAGACTATGAATTACAATAAATAGACTACATTTCGGAATCAGGCGAATGAAGCTATCATACTTATAATACACGGGAAGTAAATCTTAGACATGAACGCTGGACAGTCATTATGTCAAACACGGTATATTTCACGCTGCTGAGAGTCCTGGTATTAATTGTGTGTCAGTTCATGGGACGATTACTCAAACGGAGTAGAGATTATTGACACGACTACCACTCGGGACACAAATGTTGGGATGTTGAGTTGGGATCCCACAGCCCGCAACCTGAACATAATGCATGAGTATCGTCGTAATAAGCCCTCCCAACCCCAATTACTTAACGCCCTAACTCTTGTGACTTCCGCAATGCTAACGCACAGGAGCGGTGATTTGCCCTAACATAGTGAGCAGTTTAACCGTTATCTACACATTCACGCCCGTTTATACCGCTTTCAATTCCCTTTACTACCTCTTACAAGCGGAATTCGACTATACCCTTGACTTCGAATACCACAAAATATTTAGCTCTTGCTCTAGATTCATGCCTTACTCCAGCAACTGATATCTTGCGGAAAGTGTTAGTGAGCAAGACGTTCTGGCAACGCAATTCTCCCCTTTTCTTGTCGCCTTTGGATTTGTGTCTTGGTATTGTTGATGATGGTAGTGACTAGTGTGATATTTGTGGTGCTTTTGGTAACTGGATTGTCGAGGCGGCTGAGCCTATGATAAGATTGAATTTATGCCTTTGGACTTTGCCATGTGAAATCCTACCGAGATTCTGGATGTATGGCTGTGAGCCAGTGCTCCGGCCGGCGCGCATAGGGGCCGGAACGCGGGAGGCGCAAATATGAGATAGCGTGTATAAACCTTATCCATGCCTATATAGCGGAGGACGCTATTTTTCATTTTCTGAGTAAGAGCTATAGATGGGGGCTTTGGGATGGTAATGTTGTCGAGATATGTGTTTGAGGCTCAGATAGAGCTTAATAATCCTCTGACAAGTTAGCGAACCTGATGCCGAAAACAAGCTCGACAACTGTTATTTTTCAACGCTGTTGCCCGATGTGACGCTTGTGATGTAAACAGGATAACTCATACCGGGCTGGGCACTCGGACACGCAACTGGTGAAAACTGCACCCGCATTTATAAAGATTCGAACGCCGTAAGCTGCAAAATGGTCATGATAGCGCAAGTCATGATAGGTATAGAGCGTAAGAATCTCCTGCTAGAAATATACTCGGCTTTCGTTCTCATAGCAACTGTTTTGGTCTCAAGGGTCCCCTAGCATCATGACATTGACTGATCATCTGCCTCAGTAGCCGGCTCCTGAACGGCTGCGGGAATATACGCGACCATTGCCTTGCTAGCGCCCTCGACGCAGTACTGAACAACATCGATCTTGACGCCCTCCGGGACTAGCTTGGCGATCTGCCGTAAATCGCTGGTACGAGGTAGGTAGAGCGCGTGGTCCATGGTCTTGTAAGCCTCGTGTAGCGTGACTAGATTATACGGCTCCATTGTACTTAGATCGAATATCTCATCGGTTCGATAACCAGGACCGCCCCAGGGCGGCGATGCAAAGATGGTTGTAGTAGCGTTATCAACCCGTAGGTCTTCCTCTAACTGATCGGGACACTTGGCCAGGAGCTCGAGAAACTTGAAGCTGTCGCCCAGGACCCAGGTAATCTTGTCGGCAACGCCGTAGATCGCGGCATTGTTCTGCGCACATGCCAGCGTCGAGGGGTCCAGTTCGATGGCTATCACTTTGTCGAAGCGTGGTGTACATTCATCTTCCTCCATAGCCATGGCCAAGCTTATGGCATTACCACCAACGCCCGCGAACATATCTATGACGGTACGTTTCTCTGGACTTATGAAGCCAACGAAGTCATAGACTAGATGTCTAGGATAGATCAGCATGAACACTCAAAGGTAGTAAGGAGGTCTGATAGGGTGGACTTACATGGCGACTGGCTCTGGGGTCACGCCGTACCATGCTTCCTCAGTCATATAGATGCCATTATCATAGTATGGGAATATTGTATACCGCTGCTGCCAGTACCTGTGAATTATTACGATTAGTGACCTTGACAAAGCAATGCAGGACCAAGTTTGATATCGCTTTGATTCTTACTTTTGTAAATCCCACGGTACCTCACCTAGATTAGTCCAATGATGGCACTTATCTGTCAAGGGAAGCTTCTTGACACTCTTCATTTTGATGGAATTGAGGTTTCGGATCCCGTATGACTGTGCCTTAACAAATGAATAAGAAGCAAAGTAAAAGTCGGATTATATTCTTTCCAGATGAAACTCAGATGGTTGGTGATAACTGCTGTGGTTGATTTTAGTCGCGTTGAACCAGGACGGGTCCACTAACTAACTACACAGTCCCTGCAGGCAGGAACCTTAGGAGCTTGGGCCTCTGCCTCCACTGTACCACCTAAATAACCTACTGTATGTTAGTCTAGGTGACACCCTAGAGAGCTGGAAGGCTGAGCTTGCATGAAGTGACCACTTGTCTTGCTCCAAGTGACTTCATCCGTAACTACATGTACGTAGACTACCAAGACGAACGTGATCCTCGATCAGTCTGAAGACAAATTCACCCACATGCTTCCCTGACACGACATACCGACTGAATTACGCACAAAACTATGTTTAACGCCCTCAATCGCTATCTCTCGCGTCTCGACGGCGACTCGCGACCACAGCAGAGGGAAGGCCAAGGCTATGGATTCCAAGTGTTGCGCAACACGAACCTGGAGCTAGGCGTAGAGTCGTGGTTCGACTTCGTGGTTAGCATCAATGGGCGCATGATTGTACGGGACCCAAACCAGCCCTCTCCACGAACGTAACAAGCAAGCAAGCACTTCCCATCCTAACGAGGAAATTGGAACAGGATAATCCAGACCCACGACTCTTTGCGCAAGAGGTGCGCAACTGCGCCGGCGGCACCGTGGCCCTCGGACTATGGAGCGCAAAGGTAACAAACAGCCCGAGTCCGAAATCTGACCGACGTAAAGTCGTGACATAACGGGGGAGAGACTGATAACGAGCTTGCCTCTTTCCCTCGCAGGGTCAACGCATACGAGTGCTACACATCCCCGTGCCGTCGACGACGGGGTCGCTGGGGCTCTCGCTGCAGTGGGCTCCCCTGTCGCTCGCCTCGACCATCTGGCACGTGCTGGACGTGCCCGCGAACTCGCCGGCGGACGCGGCCGGGCTCCTGCCCTACAGCGACTACATCCTCGGGACGCCGGACGGCATCCTGCACGGGGAGGGCGGGCTCGGCGAGCTCGTCGACGACTACATCGGCCGCCCGCTGCGCCTCTGGGTCTACAACAACGAGTACAACGTCACGCGGGAGCTGGAGATCGTGCCGTCGCGGGAATGGGGCGGCGAGGGCGCCTTGGGCTGCGTGCTGGGGTTCGGCGCACTGCACCGCCTACCAGCGCCCCTCCACGAGCCCGTCTCGGCTCCCGGCGAGACCATGTTTGATGGCGGGGATGCGGGTCAAGGTGCTGCCGGCCAGCAGTTTACGACGTTGGCGCCGCCGCCAGATGATGCCTCGGGTTTCTTGCCTTCGGCTGGTAACATGTTTACGCCCGCTGTGGGCGACTCGGGCGCGGAGGCGCAAGGCGCCGGATTCCTCGTACCCGCACAGCTGGTGAGTCCGCCGCCACCTCCTGCAGGAGGTACCAGTGCGCCGCCGCGGGGTAAGAAGAAAGACAGGCATGTGCACGGCCATAGTCCAAATAGGCTTATGGATGACTACTTGGCGGAGGAGGAGGAGAAGAGCAGGGCACTGGATGGCAACATTTCAGCGAGCAAAACGCCGCCGCCGCCGCCACCCAAAGCAGGTGGTGGGCCACCGAGGGGTTCGGGACCGCCGCCTCCAAAGGCAGAAGCAGCCTCTGTTGAGAGTGAGGATGAGGATACGGACTAAATCGATGTTTATGAATAATTAAAGTCGAGCATGGGTCACTATGTTTGATCCTCGCCATTTGCAAGATATGATATCCATGAGATGGGATTGCGAAATAGAACAAAAGCCTTTCTAACGAGGCCGATTTTGTCTCATTGTGATTCTGGAGGTCAACGTTTTCTTAGCTGTACATCTACGTCGAAAATGGACCTCGACACTCTTCTGAACGTTTTTCTGGTGCGCCTTCTTGTTTGTGAATTCATATCCCATTTGTACATGCACACCTATCCCTTTTGCGCCGTATCTCGTGTTGTTGTTTTTACGTTGTTTAGTTTATGAAATTGATACAGAAGAAGTGTAGGATCAAGCTTCCCACCATGAAGTCTGCAAATGCCCTGTGAGAAAGAACTAGTGTTAGTAGGAGACTTGTAAACAGAGCTTGAACGCATGAGTCTAACCTCTCTGGCGACACAGATGGGAATTCGGATTTGTTGGCTTCGGTGGTTTGGATGCGCAAGGATGCTTTTCTCATGTTAGCGATATACCTTTCTTTTTTTACTCCTCACACAATGTCTTGTACTTGAAATCCCTTGCGAGAGGACGAATGATAGATTTTGAAGTGACGTACCTGTGAGAACAAACTGTCCGACAGTAGCGGAGAAGCCCGAGAGGAAAGCGTTGAAAGGCTACAGTTCCACCAGATGTTAGCACATTTAAGTAGCCAGCCCCTCGCATGCATGCGGTCAACCCCTAAGGCAACAGTTTCGCTATTCCTTCCACGCCTGCCCAGGTCTCGAGAGGCAGAGGAGCCGGGGAAGGACACACGTAGTTTCCGGCCAAGACGCAGTACGCGAACTGAAGGCCGCCGACGATGACGAGGAAGGCCATGAAGGCATCGATAAGCTTAGTGCGCTGCGGCGTCGTCTTGTGGTAGTGCTGCACAATGTTGAGGGCGATCTTGTCAATCTGGCTGGACGAGCTGCTGGTGCTGGTGCTGGTGCCGCTGCTCGTCGATGTGGCGCTTGCGGTAGCTGGGCCGGTGGCCGTCGCGGGCTTCTTAGGGGCCATCGTGGAGGTGTGTTACGGCAACAGTTAGTTTCTAATCGCAGGGAGCAAGTCTCTCGTGAGCGGTCGCGGCAAAGGTTGTTTTGGACTGGTGGTGAATTGCGAATTGGTTCCCGGATGGGGTCGTTGTCCGCTTGGCTTGTACAATTACCAGAGGTACAATACCTACACCAGCAGTTGCGTACAGGAAGGGACACGAAAGCTAGAACCCCGATTTGGAGTGAGCGACGAATCAGAGCCCAGGGTACCCCAGCTTGCAGCTTGCATGCCTGGAGTGCTGGAGTGTGGCTTGTTGGCAGAGCTTCAGCCACATTTCTCCACGATTTCTTCTGTCGGCGTCATTGGGGAGCTCCGCATCCCCTCGGCGTTGACACTATGCGATCCCCGGGTCTTCCTTACGCTGCTAGCTAAGTACCTAGCTCATTGAGGTCTAAGTAACTAATCTTCGCAGCTCATAATTATATACAACACGAATCATCTATTCACCATCTTACCATCTCAATTAAGATTAGTCCAATCGTATATCAACATGGTGAGCAGGCACAAATACATTACTCTATAGTAGTACACGATAGCTAAACATATCCCTCGGCCAGTCTCTGGAGAACATCGCCTACCTGCTCGGGGCCTTGACGGCAGGTGGCGGTACTATGGGCTACGTCCGGACCGGCTCTGTGCCCTCAATTGCCGCGGGCATGACTGTCGGTCTCCTATGTATGTGCTACAGACAGAAAGTCGAGTGATGCAGTGAGTGGTGAGTGCTGATTTCAATCTCCAGATGGTCTCGGTGGTTACCGCCTACAATCGCGCCAGCCCTATGGGGTCGAACTTGCTCTGCTTGCGTCGATCATCCTCGGCGGCTCCTCAATTCCTCGAGCTATTCGGCTTCGCAAACCAGTCCCGACCGTCCTTAGTCTGATCTCCGCGTTCGGCCTCTTCACCTTCGGTAATGCTTTCCGGAAGACGTTGTAAAGAAGGAGGGAGAGCCGGAATTGTATGTGCGATAGAGCGACCATTCTGCTGGACGTAAAATCTTGCGGTTGGTCGGCAAAGTAGTTGAAACGAGACATATGAAGCAGAACAGATATATCGGTCCCTTGTGAAGTAGCGTTTCCTGCCTGCTACCTTCATGCGAAATAAAGGCCGTGTCTAATAACCCTTCTAAACGCCTTGCTGTGCCCCAACCCAGTGCATGATATCCCTCACGTTTCGTACAACCACGTCAAAACAATCGGCTCGGTCTATTGTCCCGCGCGTGCGCACGTTGCGGCGGCTTATGAGTTCTCGTCGATCTCGGCCCAGGTCTTCTTGACCTTGTCGCGCTTGATTTTGGCGGCCTCCCGGTTCGCAGCCGTGCGCTTGAGTCGCTCGGATCGTAGACACATGTTGACCTGTTGCTTCGCGTCATTGCACATGCCCATTGATTTCCATAGGAAGCCGCGGGCGTGGCAGTCCTCAAGCGCAGTCATGATTTCTTCGCATCCTGGATAGTGCTCCCAGGTCAGCCTACAGTGGATCGGGGCAGCGACCTGATAGCTTGCGTGTGGCAGTTGACATACCTGTGTTATCTTTTGTATGTAAGTGAGGATGCATCTTGACTTGTTGTATCCTCAGTCACGGCAAAGGAGTGTCGTTGACAATGTCAAATGTTTTCGCGGGCAGAATTGAGGCAGGGTCCAAACCTGGACCCAATGCTCCCGTCTCTTTGGTCGGCTAGAAAGCATGGGCCACATTTTGCCTCCACATCTCCCCTCCAGTCAACTCAGTCAACTCAGTCAGTTAAGGTCCATTGCGCTTGAGACACATAGCACGTCTTGACGTATATCAACTCTTTCATTTTAACGACATCTAATCAGGCAGCTCTTGTTTCCACATAGTTTCCCATGGCGTCAAAGACAATTCCTGCCAAGAAGCAGCAAGGTGAGTGGCAAAGGCTGGACCCTGAAATGAACCCGCACTAATCAAGTTTCAGAACTGCAAACGACGTATTCAAACTATAAGAATACGCTGCAGCAACTGGCGCAGAAGATCGGTGACGTTGAGCAAGAGTCCGAAGAGCACAAGTTAGTGACACCCCGTAAAGCGGCTTCTTATTTCTTGCATCATCTGGCCGACTAGCCTTGAGCTATATCCCATGCTCCTAGGCTTTAGCGGTTCCAAGGATTCTATTCAAGGATTTTGTCCAAGCGTGGAGCCTGATGGATATCATGAACCTCACCGCCTCACTTTGGGGCTCACCGCTTCTATAATTAATCCGCTTACATTACAATATCTAGGCTCGTACTCGAGACTCTGGAACCCTTGCCTACGGACCGCAAGTGCTTTCGGATGATCAATGGCGTACTTGTGGAGAGGACCGTCAAAGATGTTGTTCCCGCTCTGAAAACGAACGCTGAGGGCTTGAAAAAGGTCCTCGATGACCTAGTCAAACAGTACAAGACGAAACAAGACGATCTAGAAAAGTGGAAGGTAGGTTGCTTAGTTTTCCTTCCCCGACGCGGACTTCGATTTTCTCAGCCCACGCCGCCACCCTTGATACACGGGATCATTGAACTAAGATGGTGTCTTAATAGAAAAAGAACAATATTCAAGTCGTCCAATCCTGAAGGACCCGAATCCCGACAAGCATGCTGGGTAGAGTTATGTGTGGAGACATGGCCATGCCGTCATGTGGGAAAGTCGCGATGGGGCTGCGATTTTCGGACCACAAGAATATCGTGATACTCACTCAAGTATACGTCCTGGAGTTGATGACAAGCTAGTGCTAGCTTCTGCCCGTGCATGGATACCGGGATCAATGGGCTCGACGTAGCATATATTGGAGCACGGCGGAAAGCGAGTTCGTGTAGGCCAAATATCACGGCTTTCCTAGAAAGGTGGTGTGTGTTGGTGTGTTGTACAGCTGCAGTCACAAGCAGCGGAGCCTAGCGTTAAGGGCGTCTCGGTGCCCAACGATAAACGTCGTCAAGGCTGTCGGGTATGCGAATTTGGAGACAGCGCTGATTCGATGGCCGGCCGCGCCCAAAGGCTGGTTGGGGATCCAAACAGCCAGTAAGGCGGCTTACGCCGGTGCCCTACATCCACGTCCCCAATTTACTTCCGTCACACCCTGTCAGGCTGTTTGTTGAATCCTTGCGTATTCGGTGCGTTTAAAACTTTCTCAGTGCTATAATCTGAACGCCGATGAGGAGCCTAACAGATCAGGTCCTTGTGACTGGTTGTGTTCCCCTTTTGTACTGCGTTCGGGTAGTTGAGAGTAAGCTGATGATTTGAAGCTGGGGTTCGCATCAGCACACATATTCTAGAGTTACACCCCTCTTCTTCCACCATAAAAGAAGTTCAGCATCCGCTTGGACCTTCTAGTCCAGTCACCAACTCCGTGAGCGGGGTCAATCTAGCCTAATTTTAGAGATTGTGAAGTAGATTTCACTTAGTCTGATCTTAAGTAGAACCGCCAAACTATTATATGCAAGCTAGAAATAAGTCCTGTTGTTAATTAGAGTCTCAATATATACCTTGAACCTGTCTAGGAGCTAATTTAATAGTTCAGAGACCTGTATTCATCATAAAGAGAAATATTCGAGACGAAATTCGATTAACAAGCTTACGAATGTGACTTGCTGGCTATCGGACGATTGGGCACCCGTCAAGCTGCAGGTTCGTGCTGGTTAGGACAAAATTTAGGCCGCATATCCCGTAAGTTCGGCGCATTAATTAGGAGGTAGGCAAGTACGCATAGGTATCCCATGCAGGTGTCAATAACTCTCCTGGACTACCTAGACAGCGCGTTTGCGAGACATGCAGTTGTTGATCAAGTTACCCAGAGACACCATGTGACGAGGTGGCAGGGTAATGCCAACGGCTCTCAACTGTGGTTTCGGAAACGTGCATGCAGGTTTGTGTGTTGCCTACAATATTAGGTTTCCCTTCTCGCCGTACCTGAGGTAGGTACTACCTGGATCTGATTGATTGAATACTAATGTAGAGTTGTAAACCAACTACCACTACCAATCAAAATGACGACCTGATACTAGGACTTTCGATTGGTCAATAATTCGTAACTCGGAAAGGCCTTACCCTCTCAATTCAGGTAGTTGTTGAGCCAGTTGCCGCTGCTCTTGAGGATTACCTAGCCTGCTGCAACAGTTTCCTGGTCCTATCGGTTATGTACCTTAGTTCTCAAATGGATGAGACTTCGGAGATAGGTTATCAAACCAGCAGCCATCTCCTGCGACATCCCACGACAGGCTTGTCTCAGCTCCCCCTCTAGATAACTGAGCGCTCATTAACACGGCACGGGGTGTGGTAAAGAGAGGGGGTTTGGATAGGATGACTGACATCAGTGTAGAAGTCTTAGAAGCCCCTTCTGTGGATTGTAGCGCAGGAATTAGCCTAGTATCAGACTTTTGGGGGCGTCCATCTCACGAACGTCCACACCGCCGGATCGACTAAAAACCCCATCCCTCTTGTCATCGTTGTTCATGGACATGGATAGTTGAATGGGCGCATGACAAGACTATGCAACACATTCTAGGGAGTGAACAGTATTTACTACAGGGGATAGATAGGCAGCACGTAGTCGTTGCCTGGTTCCTCGGACTGCGATCATGACGTCGAGCGTAGCTATTGTCGTAAGTGAAAGAGGTTACTGAATAAGATAGGTACCCCGGATATAATATAGGTAATATACAATGCATAATCTGTAGGGCTAGATAGAACAGGGTATGGAAAAGGTTCCAGTAACGCAGATGTCATTGGCGAATTTGACTGGATGTACTCCGTATCATCTTATTCGTCTGTGCTAAACACTATGTACCTAGATACTACGCAGGTCATAATGTAACGTACTAATTTAAGTACCTACCCATGCGAGTAGTGGTAGTCCGGTAAACGCAGTAGAAGAGACGCAGGATTTGGTAGAAGTTACAAAAGATCTTAACAGTCATAGTGTCACACACACCCTATCCTTTTCCTGGACTGTAATATCTGCTCAAGTATATATGTACCTGGATGGGTATCTAAGTACAAGTCATGCGTCGATTCTCCATAGTCTTTCATCTCCTCTTACTGATAGGCTCAGCTGTGCAGCTGTATTTCAACCTCTCCCATCTTAAACACAACAATTATTCATAACATATTTGCCCCGGGATTGGCTCCATGTGTGATTATCAATATATACATGTAGTCCAAAAACCTGGAGAAATAAGTGAGTATATAGATTTTCGAGATCTACGAGTACCTATTCGGTATGGTCGAGGGGCCAACGCATTTGAATAACACCCCACCCCCTCTTCGTTGACTTAGGTACCAAGTTACGTACCTAAGGCATTCATTCCTTTTTCGGCACGGCAGCAGGGAATTGGTAGGTGCAGAGTGTCCCTCTACCTTGCCTCTACTAACCTGGGCTCGGATGTATAGTAGGTACAGTCCATACATAGGTAACTGAGATCCTAACAAGCTAGGTCCAGGTACAGTAGATACCAAGTAACGTCAAGCCCGACTCTGACTACTTGTGTGGCTCCTGCTGCACGCACTTCCACGCACCCCACGCGCCCGCACATCACCATCCTACTAGCTACCGAGTCTGCGAGTTTCATGCATCACTGCACTTCTTTCACCTCTTGTCTTGCGACCTAACTTACTTCTGTGCGTGCCCATCCTCCCTACATCCGCATTCGGTTCTAGAGCTGTCTCTACTACATTGGCCTGCTCCATTCCAAGTTAGGTAAGCCAAGTCTCCCATGCGGCGCTTCTCTCCCTCGCCTTATAGTTCCATGCTGGGCGTGATTGGCACAACGGCCGAGAGCTATGTACGTTTCTACGCCCTGGCAGTTTCTAGCCGGTTGTAAGTAGCCATCATACTCAAGCTCCCGTGTTAGCCGTCCCATTTCGCACGTGTGAGCAAAGTCTAGGCTAGTACGTATTGACTATATTGTACATAGCCCCGGTTCTGCGCGCAGCTCTAGTGTTACTATTGCTATTACTGAATCCTGCCTTACTTGGTGTGACTGCCACGCATTTCGATTGCAGACGTTTGCTAAAGCCGGTTACTCTAGAGTAACATATACACTACAGACTGAGCCTTTGCCGCGTTGTCCGTCGGTACTGGGGTGTTTTCTTCATCGGTGTCGTCGTCTATCAGAATCGCTAGCCAAATAACTACCTAGCGCCTCAACCTCGTACGTATCCACCGACCAACCTGCAATAAGCATTTTCTATCGCGTCAGTACATCACGTACTATCTGGGGCGAGAGAGTTTCCAGAATTAAGTGCAACCACGACTCCAGTACATTCTTTATCTCTTATAGCTGCAGTTTATACTAGACGGTAGAACAGCGGGTCCTGCACAATAGCGCGACCCTCGGCGTCGTCACAGAGACGCGCCCCGCTCCCCCAAAAGCCCCAAGTCCCAAGTCCCCGGCCTGTACCCAAAATCTACTGTACCATCCCATATTCAGATCCATCCACTACACGTTGTCGCGTTTGGCATACAACGGTATAGACACACATCCACAAACCCCCTTAGTTCAACCCCCCCCGGGCCCCAGGCACTATCTCGCATCTCTGCATACTCCTCTCTCATCTGCCCCCCTAGATTCCGTCATAGCCTGAACCGGCGACAGGGCTCACTTGACAGCGATCTCAGCCGAATCGTAGATAGTCACAGCTTGGATCCGCGCGACAGGGCCGGGTTGACGCAGCTCTCTGCAGCTAAGCCGCGCTCACTTTGCAAGCCCTACCATTTGCAACGTGTCAGAGGCAGGGACACATCACCTCTCGCCTTGCAACAACCGTGCGAGCTGGCAATTCACGAAAATTTTTATCATAAGCTAGCACCCGCTGCAGGTAGCCAAATATGTCGGATTCCCCCCAATCTCCTCCCAAGGACGTCGAGCCAGGTGTACAATCACCCGACGATGAAGCACAAATGAACGACCCTCAGGACCCACACGCCCCTGGGCTCTCCTATGAGTTCGAAGTAAAAGAGCAGGATAGGTGGTTGCCTATAGCCAATGGTGAGTTGAGACCCTCATCAACCTCTGCCTCTGATTTGGCGCATCTCGAGTCTGTGTCTGGGTCCTGTCTGCACGATTCGACTCCAAACCTAGGCCTATGAGGTGGGATCGCTTCTGCGGAGCTTTTGGGCGGCTTCAGCAATTGGTGCTCCTGGCCCTTTAGCTTCAGATAGACGATAGGCGCGCATGATCCCAGCTGCTGCCATGTCTCACGATTCGCCGACCAAAGCACCAGAAGCGCCTCGCGCTTCCAAAGCCCACAAGTACGACGTATACGATGCTAACATACGTAACTTCGCGCCAGTCGCTCGAATCATGAAGCTGGCCCTACCAGAGAACGCTAAGATTGCAAAGGAGGCCAAAGAGTGCATGCAGGAGTGCGTTAGCGAGTTCATCTCCTTCATCACAAGTGAAGGTTAGTCTGCCCCGAGTAGTTCCATTTTGTATCGGCTTAGGCTCACAATTAAAAAGCGTCTGAAAAATGTCACCAAGAGAAGAGGAAAACAGTCAATGGGGAGGACATATTGTTCGCAATGACCTCCTTAGGCTTCGAGAATTATGCCGAGGCACTCAAGATCTACCTAACAAAATACCGAGAAGTAATATCCCCACCATGTTGATCCTCTGATCGCAGCATAGATGCATGCTGATTCGTTCTTGTGGAGGTACCGTTAGCTAACCGAGCCGAACAACAGTCCCAGTCTAATCGGGGTGACAGCCAGCAGAATAGGCCTGGTAGCCAGGGCTACGGAGCAGGCGGCGCTGGGGGGTCGAATGCTGTTGGGTCTACCGGCTTTCAAAGCGGAGACGCTTCTGGTGGTATTGCCGAGTCGGGGGAGAGCTACATGTATGCTCAGGGCGGGCATAATGGAGCAGCCGGCGAACCCGCCGCATATTAAGTGAGCCGGGGGTCGAATTCGCACTTCGGCTTCCGTCCGAGGACTCGGAGGTTTCCAGATACCCGACACCACCTTTTCTTCGAGTGTGTATAAATAAGGAATTCCGCGCCCTGGGCACATTCTAGCGCGGAAAAAACTGCCCTTTGGTGAGGACTGAAAACTTGCAGTTGTGTATGTATAGGATGGGCCAACAGGAATGGCGACGCCACAAGAGCACACAACAGCAGCAGCGGTTCTCTTCATTAGTCTTTGATAGATTACCCTAGGGCTTATTTCCCCACCTCGGTCTACGAACTCAGGATCGCTCTTGAGATCGAGCATCGGCACTTTCAGCAGTCACCATAGCTTTATATTGTAGGAAAACAGCCCTACCCCCTGATTTACTGCTAGCTATGCTATATACAGACAGCATCCTGAATGTTTTGCTTCTGCAAATCTACAAATCTGTATTAGAATAAGTCGTGATATCTAAGTTGCGGATCCACGAATAGCTTCTTTTCTCTGATTTTACTTGTTTTCTAAGCACGGCTTCAGATCCCTTCGTTATTTACTAGTCATCCGTCTAAGGGCGGGTTTGATTGCTACGATACCCTACATGGGGCTCAAATGCGTGTCAACAAACAGACTACTTTTTAACAAGCAAAAAGCAGATGAAGCTACCTACAGCATGTAGCAAGTACCTACTATAGATAGGTACATCTACAGTATCAAATGATTTAAGTGGGTCGATCCGCCCTACGCAAGAGAAGCCAGTCTACCACTTGGCGGCTGCCCCGCCATTTAACGCCGTCGAGGACCCCAATTAAATTTTGTGCAGCAGCATTTTTGGCTTAATTGACGAACTTCCGCAACCTCAGCAGCGGCGGCCTTCCCATCCACCTTACCCGTAGGTGATCCCATGATTCCACACGAGCTATGATCAGACGCATTCTGCAAGTTTGTACGACCGCCTGGACAGCTTGGATTGCTTGGCAACATTCCGAAACCCTGTAATCCGATTGTACGAACCGTCTTGTTGCCCCCTTGCTGATGTCACCCGCCGCCTCCATGACCGCGCAGCTCGCACGGGTGGCGGCTGGTGGCCCTCTCAAACCCATCCTAAAATCCACTTCGTCGGTTATCGGCGTGCGACGATCGAGAGAGGAGGCCGGCCTCGACGACGACGACGACGACGACGACGACGCCAGCAGCATGGAGGGTGCCCAGAGCCCCCTGAGGAAGCGAGTGCGCGTAGAGTTCGACTTGGAAAACATAGAGATCCACGAGATTAGCGCCAGGTCTGTGGAAGAAATCAGGAATGAAATCAGAGACGCCCTCGATCGTCACGCGCGGGGCGAAGATGACGAGTACGATCTGCTGAAACAGACACTGCAAGGCAAGTCAGTGTCCTACCACGGTGATGACGACGAAGAGGATATCGATCCGGTTGCGATAGCAAAGCAGCGTCAAGAGCTCAAGGGCTATTTCATTGCTCTAACCGCCTTCGCCTCCCGCCTTGGGAGATCGTGTGATGGCTTGGTCAGGAGTGTTCTCCAGTGCCAGTGGCTCGGCCGGGATGATCAGTTTGCTAAGATATACGTTCAATTCCTCGCCGCTTTAGTCAGTGCCCAAGGTCCCCGCCTCACCCAGGTTCTCTCTATGATGGCAGAGAAGTTTTCTGCTTCTCGGCTTTCTGAATGGGCTGTAGAAGGCTGGTCCCCCGTCCCGCGTGGGGAAATACACGAAAGACTCCACGTAGCCCTTCGATACATCCTACAACTGTTCCCGGTTGCTGAATCCGTATTGGAGCCTATTTTGGCCAGCAAGTATCCTTTCCACGAAGAACCCAAAAGGGTTCACTTAGCATATGTCCATAATCTCTTACAACTTCGTCAATATAGTCCAGGGCTCAGGAATGATGTTATGGATCTCATCATCAGTCGGTTAATCAAGATTGACGTTGAGATGCAAATGGATCTTGATGACATGGATGACAAACTGGCGACTATGGTCGGCATGGCTCTAAAGTCTGCCCAAGAACACGAGGGTCAAGAGGAGGAGGATTCTGACGACAGCGACAATGAATCGGTATCCAGCGCGGAGTCCGAAGATGACGAATACACACGTGTCAAGACAGCAAAGGAGAACATTGAAAAGATGGATTCAATCTTGGATAGTCTGTTCGAGATATACACTCCTATCTTTGCCGATCCAGACTGTCAAGACGCCATGGATGTGTTCGGAGACTTGTTGGCTGAGTTCTCGCATCTCATCCTCCCCACAATCAAGTCACGGCATACTCAGTTCCTGATATTTCACTTCGGTCAGCGGTCGGAGAGGCTCATTGATGCATTCTGCGGCACTTGTATCAATATAGCATTCGAGTCCCAACGGCCCCTCATATTACGTCAGTCGGCCTGTGCGTATCTTGCTAGTTTTGTCGCTAGAGGAGCGCATGTTCCAGGGCACATAGTCGTCAACATCTTCGAAGTGCTCGGCTATCATTTAGATGAAATGCGTGCTGTCTATGAAGTTTCGTGTCGGGGCCCCGACGTGCGTCGGTACGCCCCATTCTATGCTCTGATGCAAGCGTTGATGTACGTTTTCTGCTTCAGGTGGCAGGACCTCATAAGGTCAGTCCCAGACGACGTTGATAAGGAGGATCCTTTATCATATCTGGATCAGGAGATCGAATGGGAGTCAGAAATCAAGGACATTATGAGGCGCAATATCTACTCCAAGCTCAATCCGCTCAAGGTGTGCTCTCCCGTCATCGTCGACCAATTCGCCAAACTCGCACACCACTTCCGATTCATGTACGTGTATCCCCTCATCGAATCGAACAAACGACTTCGGCTTTCCCAATTCTCCGTCGGGGCTTATTCAAATGGAGGTGCACTGCGAGATTTATCCTTCGATGTGAACGATGAGAGCTGGCAGCAACTCGGCTCTTATTTTCCGTTCGATCCCTACCAACTACCGAAGAGCAAGCGCTGGATAGACGGTGACTACTTGCCCTGGCGACCTATTCCCGGGTTGAACCCCGAGGAGCTTGGGGATTCTAGTGACGAAGAGGAAATAGATGATGAAGAAGACGAAATAGATGAGGACACAGCTACGGAAGAGGGCGTCGAAGAAGATGATTAGGACACTTGTTCATAATGTATGATGCATTGGGCGGCGTTCTACGGGAGTTTGATAAAATGGCTGGCTAGCTTACAGAATTTGTTTGGGATTGGGAGGAGAAATAATGAATTGATTTCGCAGTGCAACGCCAACACGAGATGTAGCGTTTGCAGAATTATCTTCCAAATCAAACCTACCCTTCTAAGTGTCCAAACACTTGAAGGGATAAAAGGCGCGCGTGACAGTCCAACCGTATCCGTTGGCCCAGCCCTCTGGGCTCGTGCTCGTGCTCGGCGCTGTGTGTGTGTATAGTAGTCGGTCCCTTACGAAGATGGACTGTTGGTGGTGTTCTTTTGACGGTAAAATTGTTCGACAACATAGAAGAGCCGCGATCCGAGTTATAGCTTGAGTCGTGGGTCTATACAGCCTTCCCAAGCTTTGTTTGTCGCTCCTGTACCTTAAATACGACGTCCCGACATCGCTGCAGTTGTCGAAGCTCGTGGCAAGAGGTCCAAGTGCGCGTTTGAAGGTGGGATCGTTTCTTGTTACAAGAAAGCGGCATATGCCGCGAATGGAGGTTTAACTTGGACTAGGTGCTCCGCAGTATTTCATGGATTGCCTTCTAATTGGTATAAGCTGTTAAGCCCTGCTTCCTCCACGAATCAGGTAATGCGACGCTTGTTGTTCCATGGGTCGACCTCGGCTGCTGCTGTTGGTGAGCGAATCTTTATTCTTATCCAAAACAGTTTCTATCTAGGCGTTCATGATTGTGATCTTATCAGGTGCTGGTAGCGTAGCTAATTAAGTACCTACCTACCCACGAACTTGCCCAGCACTAGAATTCACTTCCCGCACGTGGGTTGGGGATTATATCAATGCTTACGTCATCTCACAACGTTGCAATGCAATCTGACAGTTGTTCTTGTGTATAGATTCGTTTCGAGATCAGCGTACTAATTTACCACTACCGTCGTCGAGCTTGTATTCCCGAAATTATCGATAAGTCAAATCTTCATCGGGTGCTCTGAATATCCACATAGGCGAACTCAGTAGGGAGAAAGAAAAGAAACATGCCTAATTCGCGGGGCGCAGAAGATTCGGAGGCTGACAGGCCGTCGTTCACGGGCTTTTGGAAACGCTCGAAAGACAAACTAGCGACCCAGAGCCTCACCTTCGTCTCGAGCAAACTAGGTCAATCATCAGGTATAATTCCCAATTTATTCATGGGCCTTTCATGATACTTATCTACTGTGTGGGTATGAGAGGAAGAGCGTGGAGAGAGTTGATGATAGGGCTCACTGCTGGGTATTATGAACTCTGTACTTAGACAACGATCCATTGCTTATCAGCTAGCCTATTTCCTTTTCGGTTTTATCACGCTACTTACTCATTGATTCTCATGCGACTTTATGCTAACATTTACCCTTTAATTATAAGCACACGGTGGAAATGAGGGTCAGACGGAACCCTCCGCGGAGGTCAAGGCCAAGGAGCGACGCCAACAGGTCAGGAAGGCCCAGCGTCAGCATCGGCAGCGCAAGGCGAATTACACAAAGCAGCTCGAGATGGACATCACGAAACTGCGCGACGACATCGCCCAGGTCGAGCAGGAAGTTCAGCGTCTAAAGAACCAGAACGGCACCATACGATCTCAGCTAGGTAGCGGAGGCGACCAGATTGTTCCAATGGCCGTCGATGTGCCGCCGCCGCCAGTAGTCGACACGATGGATCCGGCGTTCTCTACATTCCTCGCGCCTGATTACACCGTCTCTCTCGATATGTCTACGTACCTGGGCACGCCGGCGTTCCAGGTCCGTCGTGCCAGTGACTCGTCTTCGTCGCTGGGCTCGAGCAGTAAGACTACCAGCCCACGGGCGACTGAGACGTTGAGCGGCACCACGCCTACATCGACAATCGACACAAGCCTCGAAGCAATCGGCACTAGCCTCGAAGATATTATGATGATGGAGGCGACTCTATCGGCAGAGCAGATTGATCGGGCGATCAATTTCATTCTCGCGTATGCACCTTACCCCCGCTCGCTTCTCTTCCATCTCTTCGTACAGCTCTCCTTCTTCATACACGTGATCATTCTCATCACGTGTGTAGCTGTGCCCAGATCTCATAGCATAGCAAAAGAAGATAGAATGGTTCACGCCCGTCCAAATCAAAAATAAGGATGGGACTATATGAGGATAAGGCTAACTAAGTCGTTTCTTGTTTCTGCGTCTAGGCTAGAGCATTGCTGCTGGAACCACATGGACCAGACCTGCTTCGAGCACCACTCCCAGCGCCTCGACTCCTCCCAGCACCTCGACCCCTGCCCGCCGGCGGCAGAGAAGCCCTGCGCACACGCGCTGGCTAGCATGGCGCTGGCAGCCGTCGACGACGAGGAGGTAGAGGACGACGCCGCCCTCAACGGCCACGCGCTCATGGCCACGTCCCTAGTGCTGCAGAGCGCACCCTTCGACGTCTTCGCCCGGATGAGCGACCCGCAACCCCCCACACCGACGCCAACGACCGAGGGCTCGGCAGTCGAGTGGCGATCCAGGACGCTGACGCTCACTAACCTGCGCCGTCTCGCGCGCTCGCTCAACCCGTCCGACTCGGAGCTCGCGCCCGTGCAGGTGTGGTTCGAGCTCGTCTCTCTATACGGCGTCGCCGTGGCCACGGACGCGGCGGTGCTGAGGGGTCTCAACAGGGAACTCCTAGGCGAGGTCCACTGCGTGCAGTTCGGGGCCGCGGTACAGAGGGACGTCTTCGAGAACGCGCTGGAAAAGGTGATCGAGTTCCTCCCGTGGAGTTGGAGAGCCGGGTTTATCGACGAGGGGATGATGGAGGGGATGAGTCTGGGTCAAGAAGGGGGAGAGGATTATAAAGATATGATGGGTGTGGCTGAGGGAACTGGGAAGATGATCGAGAAGGGGACGGGAATAGCGCGGGCGGGAAGGGATGAGAATACGGATGTGAGGCTCGAGGGACCTTCTTAGCAGGTTGATTGATACGGCAAGAGAGTGGTGGCAGTGATTATTGAGTATTTACGAACTTGACTTTACTTGGAGTTGGCACGGGTCCCTGAATGGATTAGGTGAGGTAACTCGTGTTGAGTAATCACAGAAATGCGAGTTCATTTTTCAGTTTGGCTGTATATTTGTAAGCCAACTCACCTACCTCGGTCTCCCGGATATAGTGTGTAAAAAAGTATATCTTATTGATGACCTTCTGATCAGACTACATATACAACCTATCAGCGCCCTCCTTACAAATACAATGTGATGTGTTTAATGAGCACTATATCTCCCACAAACCGAGAAAAAAAAGAAGACGAAGCTAAAGAACAATGAAGAGAATATGCTAACAGCCCAGTAAGTTAGTCAAATAACGGTCACCAGCCGCGCTATTTCTTTGCCTATGTAGTCTCCCCGAATCGTGACAAGACACATAGGCATAGAGACCAGCATTCAAGATCTTGAGGAGTGCATTATACAAAAAGACAAGCGAGAAAGGGGTATACGACGTAATCCGCTGTGCATGATTACATATACCGGTAAAAAGGATGTTGAACGTCTCTTCGATATGCTGCTAGACTCCTCTAACTAATGTTACACGTGTGTAACGAGCCATTACTCAAAGCTTATAGCGCCTTAACGATGCTTCTATCATCAAACAGGTCCTTGAGAAGGC
The DNA here is from genome assembly GCA_022495115.1 of Xylaria castorea. Classification (NCBI taxonomy): domain Eukaryota; kingdom Fungi; phylum Ascomycota; class Sordariomycetes; order Xylariales; family Xylariaceae; genus Xylaria; species Xylaria castorea. The sequence goes on along the minus strand of MU382625.1, from coordinate 507,814 downwards.
TCAGCACACAGTTCTCGACGTCCAGCGCGCCCATAGCATACGTGGACTCGTAGGCATAAATGCTGAGCTGCCCAAAGAAGGGCCGCAAAATCTTAACAATAAGTTCGTCTCTCCTGTCGACCGTGAGTTCATCATTAATGCCCCCAGGTCCCAAGAGAGGTCGTCGCTGTCCTGACCCACCCGAAGCAATCATCGCGGCGGACTCCGTAGGCAATCCCGAGCTGGCGGCTGCGTTACCTAGCTCCTCTGATAATTCGTCAACTAATGCAATTGGCTGATAGGTAGCTGAGCGATAGATGGCGTCAATAGTGTCGGTGATGAATAACCATTCGTGTAGCTGAAAGTCATCCGGTGCTGCAGCGATCAAGACGTCTAGCAACTTGCACGCATGAAGAACGGAGATATTGCTGTACGTGTCTGAGGAAGGGCTATTATCAGGCGTGACAACAGATGAGATAGCCATGTGAAGTTCTGAATTAACAATTGGCCATAGGGGGGCAAGATGAACGGTAGATGTCCGAAGCACCAAGGCGCGAAGTACCATATAGATATCCGCCCGAGTGGTTGATGATGGCGAGGATGTCGCAGTTGCTGCTAGAAGCTCGACAACGCGCTCTAAAATGGCCTGTAGATCCGTCACGAATGTGTCCATTCCGCAGGCCAGAATCAAAGTTGCGATGCGTCGAAGGTTCAGTTGGGTTTTACGGTCGGCTTCAAGTCTTGCAGAAGTTGCACCCACTCCAAAGACAATGCCAGCAGTCGTAGGGGATGAGATACGACTCAAAATGTCTGCCATACGATCTTTGTCGGTAACAGCCCATAATTTCAGAAGCGGTAGCCAATTGCTCTGCACTAGAGCAGCGGAGGAGGTAAAGAATCTAGGATCGTTAAACGCATCGCCTACATCCTTCTTCCAGGTTTTTTGATTACTCGGTAGTCTTGTAAGTTCTTGAAGCAAGGTTAATGTTGTTTTTGTAATAGTGTCCGGGAAGGCTTTTGAGCGGATGGAGGGTCCAATCAGATTGGTAGAAATAGCTTGCGCCGCAGTCAGGACGCGATCTGACTCGACTAGAATCTTGGGCAGGTTTGGGACGATCCTAGACAATATACCCACAACATCATCTGCTCTCTCAGAAGGGATTCTACTCCTTATATCTGCGTCTGGGTGAGAACTTGACAGAGTGTCAGTAAACGACGTAGGTCTTGTCGTAAAAAGCGCTGTTAAGAGCCTCAGAAAGAGATCCTAATAGCTGTTAGCGAGCTTCTAAGTGTCCAAGGAGACGAGAATAACTCACTCCAAGCTCCCGTCGCATCTTACGCTGTTCTCCAAAGTTCGTATTATCCACTTTCTCACCCAAAATTGCAGCAAATTCCAGCAGGCTCGGTAATGTTTGCCTATGCGGGAACGGGTTGCCAAGGAGATCCTTTAAGAAAATCACGCAATCTTGCCAAATCTCGTCCATTGCATCGTCCTCAAGTGACCGTGCGTAATCGACCAAGAAGATGACGAGGTCCGTGTCTTGCAATGAGACGGTCATCGTTGATTTTCTAGAGGGATCTAAAGCGCTGGGGTTGGTGCGGCTATAAATCGCGTTGAAGATAGCCGGGATCGTATGCCGCGGACGAGAACCGTCTAATGCAGAGAGCAGGTTGAAAACTTCTTCGGGCTGCTTAGCAATACCAGGGCTTTCTAATGCCGTACGCCATATATCGATTACTGTCTCGAGGCATTCCAGTGCCTCAGCGGTGAAAACGTGTTCGAGTAAGCGTCTAGCGCGGTTACGCATTCGAAGAGATGTATATTTGAACGAAGAAGTTGAATCAGGGTCGAGACGACTAGCATCACGACCTTGGCCCCAAGACCAGATCTTGAAGCACATTCGCACAGCATCTTGAAATGCAAGTAGTACAGTAAGTCTGTCATTTGCAGTTGCACTGCGAGACTGCGGCGCGTCCGAATTGAAAACTCCGGATACCATATTTCCGAAGAAGCCTTGGGGATGGTCAGGGTTCTTTACAACCTGGGCTCGAGACTCCTCTACGAGCAGCTGATCATGAGCCTTAGCCAGGACTTGCTCGAGTGCATTTAAAAAGGATATAAGCGTGGATTCGGGGGCACTTCTACTGGCGGAGGGGCTTCCGCTTTTGTTAAACATGTTTTGGAGGTCATCGAAGGTGTGACCGATCTGACCGCACAGAGTCTCAACCAGGGGAATCAGTACCTGGAAGATACTATTCGAATAGAGTGGAAGGGTTTCTGTTAAGAATCCCACCCAACTGTCCAAGACAGGGCGGCTATTGGGCGAACTGAGTCCTAACTGCATACATTTGAGGAGTGACGGAGGCGGTGCTGAAAGCTCCGCAAGGTGTTCTACAGACGCTGAGGATCGTGGCAAACTACCTGAAGGATAACTGAACGCGCGCTTCTCCCCAGTTGGGGAGCTCGGTGTCTCTGCCGGTGATGTGTCGCGGAGCCTAAGCGAGGCGAAAACTACATCTAGTAAAAGGACTTGGATGTATGAATCGGGAATCTCTAGTGACTGAGTAAGTCGATCGATTAAGGAGGTTTCCAATTTGAGGGAGGACAACCCATTAGCATACGGATTCAAAAGAATTTGGTGTAGTAGTGTGAGTGCACTGCGATGAAGTTGGGCTATGCGCAGCTGCAATGTACTATCCTCAGGAAATTTGTTCCCGGCTATGCAACGCAGGCAAACATGGACAAAAAATCCTCGAAGTGAGAGGTCCCCTTCAATGCCGGCTTTTAAGTGGTTAGTCAAGCTTGATGTCGTCAATTCAACAGCGAACTTACTGAGTTCCGACAGATTCTGCCCAGATCCCTCGATGACGTTGGTAGCTAACACGCCCCATAATGCGTCCGGAGCCCATCGAAGGACATTGGATAGGGTACGGATGTAATACAGGCCGAGATCGAGCTCATCTTCACCCGAGAAACTGGCTGATGTATTTGACGTGGTAGAATTCACAGTCTTCGATAGAGTACGAAGAAAGCGAAGTTCAGATATCTTTGTTACAAAAACTAAAAAGAGCCTGGAGGGTAGGGTTAGCATACATATTGAAAGTCAGAATTCCTACATACTTTTCGATGCTAACCATGTGGTTGAGCCAATGCTTTACTACCATGAACAGCTGGGTTCTCTCATCCAGCAGGGCATCCAGCACGAGAAAAAGTGGTCTTGTTAGCATGACTTCGTAGTAATCCATTCCTGATAGCCGATGAGGATGTTTAGACTCTCCCAAGGGCGTTTTAGGAGCTCTTCGATCAGAGTACGAAGCATTATCTTGCAAAGTATGAGACCACAGAAGACTGAAAGTTCGGCCTGACTCGGCTGAGCGAACCGCAAACGTTCCTGTGACGTCACTTTCGAGCATAGTATTTGCTATAGCTGCTTCAATATCGCGATTTGAAAGATTGAGGGCAGTTTGTAACTGCCACAGACATGTGACAGCTTCGACGTGATATTTTGGCTCTGCTGGTGATAGGAAGCTCCATGCATGACGCACCAAAGGGTCAACTAAATCGGACAGGGAGTTTGTTGGTATCAGATCACTGTAGTAAAGCTGTGTGGCGAGTGACAGAACAGATTTAAAGGAGATAAAGGGTACCGTGGGATTTGCAAGTTGAGTATGCATCGAAGAGAGCAGTCTCTCTGTGTCAAGAACATCTTTGGGAGATGTCTTCGATAACAAGTGGGCCAGTAGACGGCTTCGGGTAGAGACATCAGTTACGTGGTCTGCGGATGTGAAGCGATTGCAGACTAGGCTACAAGCTTTTTGTACCAGAAGGTCCCCCATTTCGGGGGCAGAAAACGGAACAGACCCAGCTTCCAAATTTCCTTGTTCAGAGACATAGAAGTGCCTGATCTTCTTAAGCAGCTCACTATTCGACAAAGACGCCAAAATCGCGGTATTCGTTGACATGCCTGAGTTCTGATGCGACTTGGCTGTAAATATGCGTTCTGGAACAAGATCGATCATGCTCAGAATAACGTCGAGCGCCTGAGCTACAATCGGGGTGTTGTCATTCGCTGATGGAAATTGTGACTTTTCAGTACGTTCGCTGACATCTTCCACCATGGCAAGACCAGATAACGCAGCAAGAGGGGCGTGAAGAGTTATCATTTCCTCTTCTCGTATGTTAAAATGGGTCATAATAAATTGTACTAGTGTCAACTTCTCGACACGTTTCGATGCCAAAATGCTTCCAGGACCTAGTGCTTGAGCCATGAGCCCTACGAGCTCCCCATAAATGAGACCACTCTCAACACCATCGAAAAAGACGCTGGCGCTGCGAAGGACTTCGTTGAAGGCGGCCTTGTCCTTAGCTTTCGATTTGAAATCTCTCACATTCATGATCACCGGGAGAAATATTTCTGGCACGACAAGACCACCAATCTCCCACCTGTCCATGAGAGATAGACAGATCCGATACGGCTTAGCTTTTTCTGTAGCATCGCTATCGGGTGAGCTCCTGATCATAGACAGTAGTGCATTAATTAACGATTGGAGACCGTATTCCTCAAAATAGCTTGTTTTCGAAACCAGGTAGGCGTGGTGATTGTCTGACGGAGATGTGGGCGACTCTGGGCCGTTCTCTTGGTCTTGTTGAGGTTGCTCAGGCCCAAGAAACCAGGCCCAAAGTCTTCGGTTTAAACTCATATCACGCCTGGTGACAACCCCTGCAGCCGCACGGAGAAGCAATTCTAAATCATCCGACTTTACACGTTTTTGGAGTACTTTCGAGTGCAAGGGTAGATTGGAGACGAGAAGATCGAGAAAGCCCCGTTGGATTAAGAGCTGTTCATCCGCGAGACCCGCGGCGAAGCACCTCAGGAGCAAGCCAGGCTCCGGGGAAGTAACCATGTTCGAAAGGGCAGCCGTAAGATTACCAACATCTGTACCTTCGCTTTCGTCCGATGAGACTTCAAGATTCAGGGGGTGGCCGAGCTGAGGCAAAGTTCGAGATAGGTATGCCAGTGCACCTGGTCGCCGACTCCCACTCGTAATGGCAGCCAAAAAGAAACATTGCCAGAAGAAGTCGTCACCAGACGAATGCTTTTCTGTAAGGGACCTGCTGTTTGATCGCCGGATGACAGTCTTGAAGCTCTCTACTAAACTTAAAGTGCGATCAAAGTCTTCGCTCGTATCATCCTCCAGCCCTGGTAAAAGGGCCATGATTATAGATTTCATGGCAGGGCGCAGAGCCAGAGGCTCTACGTGCAGAAGATATTTCTCTAGCAAATCGAGGAATCGCGTTCGGGCGGCCAAAGAAGCAAACGAGAGAGTCGGGGCCAAGCCCGAGAGATACAACGGGAGATCCCTGGACAATCCATGTTCGCCAATGACGGAAAAGATATAATCGTATACTTCGATAGCCTTTTGGTGTACGCCGGACGGGAGTGACGGGTTAAGACACTGGGAAAGGCGTTTTGCGACTAGGGCTTTCGATGGTACGGCGGTGATATTCGCTTGCCTAGCTTGCAGCGCCTAGACGAATCAGCCGTGTGAGTAACCCGACGAGAGATGCGCGATACGGAGAGAGGGACGGAGCACTGACTTTGAGGAGTCTACTTAGAAAGGAAATGTAGTCTGCCCATTCTTCCAAGGCCGTATCGAACAGCGCCAGGGCTCGCTCAACACCTGAAGCATATTTTCGGTAGTGCTTGTCTTTGGGGGCAACATCGTCTGAGCATCAGGTCTGTCAGTCAGTCCATAATCGAAGCTGCCGAGGGGCAAGGAGTGCAGCCAGTCCATTGCCAGCCAATGCATACCTGCATTTAGTTGGTTTCGCCATTGTCGCGAAGTGGGAGTGTTGCGTCCAGAGCTATCGGGGGACATGGAGCGTCGAGGACCCGACTCGAGCGCCATGGCTGGCTAGCAGGTATTAGGGAGGCACGGGCTGAAGAAACATGGAGTCGCGTGGGCGGCCGATAGACAGGTCAAGGCGCATTGCTTTCCCAAGTCGCCAATTGCGTCTTTGGTGTCTTGTCGTGAGGTCCTTAAAGTTGAAGACACGATGCAACAGGATGTTCCAGGTAGATAGACTAGGCAAGCAGGTATATACACGTGGTGGGGATTGTAGCCACTACCTTGGCTTTCTTCTGCTGATATTAGACTGGGCCGGTATCAGATACAACGGAGCTACCTAACCAGTACCTACCCTTAGCTACAGTAGGACATTTGGTGGAATAGGACTGCTCGATATATCTGCCTATATATACTTACCTAGGTATACTACTTAAAGAAACACTGAGTCTAGGGTACTAACTATAGGATAGTCCTCTATCAGCTCGGTGGGGGTCACAATCTCGTGCTGCATCCGCTGTATCCTGCAAGGCTGTAAGTAAGTAGTGAAAGATGGACAGTTAGCGGGAGGTATGACGTTCAGGCAGGGATCATCACCTAGTGTCCTCTACACTAGCCAGACGAAATTTCCACCAAAACTTAACAACTTTAAAGAATTGTATAAAATATCAGCAAATCAACCTGAAAAGGCGTAGTTAAAAGATTTAAATATAAAATACTGTAATACTATAATCCCATTATTAAGCGTGTTTATAGTGCGAGCGACCCCGCTATTCCACTTTTGAATCACCTGGCCGAAAAAGCCGTTTATAAAGATAGGCCCCTCACCTAGGAAGGTTGTATAAGCCTCTTACGCATAACACACAGGTCACCTCGGTCGCTTGCTCCTGGCCTGCGGATCTAGAATACGTATGGCCATTTATCAAAGTCATGTCTATTGATGCCCCCGAGATGGACAGTGCCTTCATGGCCACGTCTCACGGCGACATATCCTTATGCCTCGGCCGACCGCGATTAATATTATCTTAATCGTCGTCAGAAGAGTTCACAGACGCGCATGGACCATACTCCTCGTAGGGATGCTCTAGACTAGAACTACGCTTCATCCACCTCTCGTCATATGTATCGTTCTCAGTGTAAGTTTTTCCGTTCTTGGTATACTGATCAAGCGACCGTTTCTTTGACGCGGTGCGACTCCTGTTGCAATCTTCGCCCCTGTTTTATAAGTGCTTTATATACTGTTGGCCAGTCATCGCTTTAATCTTAGTGACGTCTTTGTCCTTGTCGTAAATCATAGTATACCGAGCTTAGAAGGACTGAAGAAACTCTGTCAATATCAGAAATAAACCCCAGGCGAACCGCGCAAAAAGAAATTCAGGGCATAGTGTATTAATATTCTCGGTTGGGATTGGAACATTTCGAAAGCCGCCGAAATACTCGCCGGCTGATACGTTATTAAAGAAATGAATTACAAGTCGCTACGATTGAGGCTCAGTTGTCGATATTGGTGAGGCCGTTGATGTTGATGACGCAGTGCTTGGCAAAGGGGCTAATAACGGCTTTGGTGCAATAGTGAACACGCGGCGGTCGAAGAGCTTATGAACATCGGCCCGCAACCACGCTATATTAGATTCATCATGAATTGCCCTGGTGGAGCTTTGCGACGGTCTGGTAAGATAATCGCGCATAAAATTAGATTGAAAGCATTCGCTCTTCTCCGATGGGATTACGTCAACCTTCTTAGTCAGTACTAAAAAGTTTGTAAAGTAGCAGCGATTTAATACTTTGGCCGTTCGTAGAGGGGCTGTATGTTGCTGGTCGGAGGGGTGAGGCCGCCATCCCAACGGCAATTTTCCATGGGGAAGTCGCCAATCCTTAAAGCTAGGCACTATTGGATATTGGGTGTTTTTAGGCGTAGGCGTGGACGAAGCCGAGCGTGTAGCAAGAGCCTTGGCGTCCGTCGATATAATCGACAGCATGTAAAGTGAAAAGGGTGTTGTCGCCTGTGTACCCGGGATGTCTTATATGAACTAGGGAACATGGATTAAGGCAGGGATTTGGCGATTTATACGACGACTGGACGAGGGGGACGAATGCCATGATAAAACAAGGATAGATGAAGATAGTTACGTGTAGCTATTGTTAAAGAGTGTGGTAAGGTTATGGGGCTGATATTGTTGATGATGAAAGACTTATTATAGAGAAGGGCGCACGAGCCGAACCATGAATGAGCTAACCTTATTTTGGTAAAGCTTTGCTACCCTTGTAAAAACGTACTATTACATAGTACAGTATGTTACACCGACAGGCTGCATGTGATCCTGCATCTCTCTATTCAAGTATTATGTTGGACTACCTACCTACGAATTCGAATACTATCTAAGTATAACGAATAGCTTTACCACTACCTTCCGTGATCCTTACCAAGGTCCACCTTTCTCCGAGCGCATAAGATGAACACAACGAAGAGTGGAGAGATTAATCAATGACTTTTGATGTGGGCGCAACCCGAAAGACGATCGGCGCAAATTGTTCGAAGAAGGATGATAAGAACTCGCCTTAAACCCCGAATACAATGGGTAATGAAGACGCTGGCTCACCAGCCGGCGCTGGCACCGCCGATGGCGAAGAGCGCCCTCCTCCTTTGCCTCCAAGGCCATCCCTGCTATCGAAACCAACAACCGCACTGTCATCCATGACCATCCAGACGCTATCGTTTCCTGATGGATCTCGCGGTACTTTCTCGACGACGGCCGACAGCCCGGTGGCCGGAGAGGGCACGCCCTCATCTGCAGAGGGCCACGACCTGTCTAGCATGGGATTTCATCCCATCAGCTCTGCAAGGAAACAAGATACAGACGAGTCTATGAGCATCATGAGCATAGCCCCCACATTGCGGCCACCCGGAGATCTTGAGAGTTTGCTCGTGGGAGACATGGCCAAAAGGAGCCCGGCGTGGATGCTTTTGCGCTCACAGTCGGCCGCTGTACTGCCATTCGAGTCGATTCGGGCGGGGCAGAACACTGCTCTCGCTGGGTTTGAACGAGAATTTGACGATATTCCCGACGAATCAGGCAAAGACTGGAGCGACGGAGATAGGCTTCAGCTCTGGAAGTCCAAATTAAAACACTACATGATTCTTTCGTCGGCAGGCAAACCTATTTACAGTAGACATGGTGACTTAGGATTGATTAACTCCTCGATGGGAGTGGTGCAGACCATTATATCGTTCTACGAGGGCGCCAAAAACCCGCTTCTCGGCTTCACTGCCGGGGACGCGCGCTTCGTCGTTGCCACAGAAGGTCCTCTCTATTTTGTAGCCATTAGTAGACTCGGTGAGAGCGATTCGCAGCTAAGAGCTCAGCTCAATGCCCTATATATGCAGATTTTATCTACATTGACACTTCCTGTTTTGACTAACATCTTCGCCAACCGACCCTCAACAGATCTTCGAAGGCCTTTGGAAGGGACAGAGACACTACTATCCTCGCTAGCTGATAGCTTCACCAGAGGCTCGCCATCTGTTCTCCTGGGAGCTTTGGAGTGTCTTAAGCTACGCAAGTCTCATCGACACTCTATTAATAATGCTTTTCTTAAAGCCAGGGCTGATACGCTCCTCTACGGCTTAATAGTCGCTGGCGGGAGACTTGTCAGCGTTATCCGGCCTCGCAGACATTCACTTCACCCAAGTGACTTGCAGCTTATTTTCAATATGTTATTCGAGTCTGGCGGGATCAAAGCTGCAGGCGGTGAAAACTGGATCCCACTTTGCTTACCAGCCTTTAACAATCGAGGTTATCTTTACATGTATGTGAGCTTCCTAGACAGCCGGCCTGACGATTCCGAACCTGGAACAGATGCGACTGATGCGGAAGAGGCAACCGCCCTCATCCTCATCAGCCCTGACAAAGAAAGCTTCTTCGCCCTTCAGAAAATGCGAGACGATGTTGTGACCGAGTTAAAGAAAAAGGGGTTATTGGATCTCATCAAGACGACGGCGGTGAAAAGTCGCCCCTTGGTGACAGAGATCGCTCCAGGCACTCACATTAGCCACTTCCTGTTCAAGTCAAAAGCTAATGTACAATTCTGTATGCCTTCGCTGCAGCCCACATTTGACAGCCTCATTTCGCATCGAAGACTCATGTCATTATATTCCCACTTGCACGCCACGATGCATGCCAGACACTCGCACCTGAAGGTACTACATTGTGTTAGTGATGATGCCACTTCACTAGCCTGGGTAACGCCCATCTTCGAGTTTTACTGTGTTGCTGGGCCCAACACCTCCCGGACCGTCATGGCACAAGGCGCGAATAAGATCATGCAGTGGGCGAAACGGGAGGAACAACGGCTATTCATTATTGGTGGAGGGGTATTTTGAGTTCACCTCGTCCTTAACGCCAGAAGATATAAATTCAATACTGCCGCTAAAACCAGATCGCTGATGGTACCCTTCGGACTCTTTTAGGCGGGGGCATATCATCACTGTCCTCGCCTTTGTGAGGCTGGATGGACATCGCTACTAGCGGAGTTTTGAGATGAAAGTTTTCGCGATCGTACTCACCCGCATTTCTCGACACCTTTGGCGATGTCGCCTTCTCCGGCATCGCGAGTCTACGGTTCCGTTGTCGACCGCTTGTACGACATCTGGCGCACTCGAAGAAGCACCCAGTCCGCCACTGCTCCAAGAGCTTCCCGATGAGTCCTCGGCATCGAGTAGCCTATTCTCATGCAGTTGAGCCTCCCACTCTCGCTCCATTCTCCATTCTTCCCTCGATCTCGCGAGTGTTTCTATATGCACGGCCTGGTTTAGTACCTCGATGGACGGCTGCCGTGATGGCGACAGTGTTGACGTGGATGCATCGTGCCGCCGCCGCCGCCGCCTCGCGCGCTTCAGCGGGGAAATCATGCGCTCCGCGACCCATTTAACGATATTAGCGAGCAACTTCATGTTGTCTGATATACTTCTATGCTTTCCTTAGTATATGAGGGAAAGGTATAAGAAAAGAAGTTATTGTGTAACGAGTCGATTAATAAGCCGTCGAGCGCGCTTGAGAGAGTGGACGACAACTTTTAAGAGGAATCAAAGATCATCAAAGAATCTGTGGAGTGGTAGCGAACGGACTCGTCGTATCACGACGAGATGGGAGATGCACATAAAGAGGAAGAAGGAAGGGAAGAAGTAAATTGCAGTGAAGGCAAGCCGAAGAGAAAGTCAACGGGAAAGCATCACCCTTCTATATACATCCCTACCTAGAGTTCAAATCCAAGAATATTGCCACGCGGTATACTTCGGCCATCTGCGTCTCCGGATAGGTTATAGCGTATATGATGTGGTGGATAAAATCTGATGAAGTTTATCTATTCCCAATTGTCGGCCCGGTGTGCTTCCCGTGACTTAGGCGAAAAGTGAAAGTATATGGGCAGATTCTCTCCTGCTTTTGGGTGTAATATCTATACGAAACAGGTTTATCAAAGTTCATTACGAGTACGGCATCATGGCGCAAATAACAAAGTTTATAACGGTGCAGCTGTAGCGATAGGGAAGACTGTAATCGCTCATAAAGAACATGGCCATCTTCGCAATAATACTTTCAGAAATACGTCACTCAAAGGCCCCAACACCGGGATTAGCTATGCAAGTCTACATACGGCGTGCTTAACACACTATCTTGGTTAGATTGCGAGACGAGCTCGCATCAAATCTACCTAGCGTAGAGTTATTAGTCATGAGGCACACCCTTTGTTCTAGAGAGAATATCCTAATTTGAAATTTGTAATAATTATCCGTTTTATATAGTAGATGAACTGAATGGTGGCATTTATTGGATACGGTAAGTAATCTGTCTAGAGAATGAATCGCTTTCGATCTCTTGCCAATCTTCCGTTACCCTGGGTTTGAAAGCCTCACGCACCGTTCTTAGCCTATACCAAGGTCACAGCCAATCGACTTGCTAAAAAACGAGCAAAGACAAGGCAAAGATGCTAGTATACCTCAGCCTTGAAAGCTGGTCCAAAAAGGTTCCAAAATTAGTCAGTGAAGGACTTCCGGCTGCCTTCGATCGAATCCAATGATGTTGGAATTCTTGTAAAACAAGACAATCATATCATATGTAGTTCATACTATGTCTGCTCAATTCCATCTTGTTCGTGACGGCTATGCTTCTTGTTCACGCATTTTCGCATCGCGGTCTTAGCACCTCTAACCCATCTAGACAGCCTTGCCCGAATACGTCGACCAAATTGTCGCTGGGTGACTTCGGTAGTTGAGGATCCGCTCGTCTTTAGGGAGTTCTTGATGTCGAAATCAGCATTATTAAAAGCACTAGAAGTAACCTTGTGTACCCTTAAACTACCTGCAGCTCGAATTCGAGATGCCGACGGGGCAGTAGAGGATAAAAGCGCACGCAGGTTCGATAAGCGCTTTATCAAGCCGTGAGGCGGTATTGAGTTGATTCGCGCGTCTTTACCAAAAGTAGACACCTCATTATTTTGGGTGAGGGTACTGGAAGGCGCTCGGTAGCTAGCTAAATTAACTCTTTTGTTCGATGGAACTGGGCCTGAGTCGTTGGGGGCGGCGATAATGGCAGCTTGAGAGCAGACAAGTTGGGGCAAGGGTTTTCTACGTTTCCGTAACAGCGTTGTCTCCGATTTTGGAGGGATGCTGAAAAGATCTTGGGGTTTCTGCTGTATGAGGTCCGTCACAATTCGGCGCGTCTCTAATCCCGGGTTGTGTCGAACCGTGGAATAGTGAGAAGAACTCAACCTGGACCGCCGAGGGGACCTGACTTTGAGCTTATTTTGGTTACGGCCTCGTATGTTCTTCTCGCCAAGCTCATCATTAGTTTCTGTGTCTGACATACGTTCCAACTGAGGAAAGTTTTGATCTGCATGCGAAGTCTCGGAGCAGCCATTTGTCTTGATCTTCAGCCTGAACTTAGGGCCATCTCTTTGCGCATTGGGGACCGTCTCGCCGCCCATCATAGGTCCCAGGTTAGCAACTTGCAGTTGGTTAGATTGCGGGGGCTCATTGGGCTGGTGAAAGCTGAATGGAACAAGGATCTCAGCGAATTCGTCTTCTTCCGAGAAATCATTTGTAGCTAAGGGTAAATCGTAGCCCAGAGCACCCGGCAAGGGAGGCAAAGCTTTCATAAGCTGGGGAATGCTATTCTTAACCTTGAGTTGGCGAGCAGGAGAAATAGGCTTTGGGGATACGAGAGGAACCGTAGAACAAGTTGGGGTAATGTGCGGGTGGCCTTCATTATCTTCCCGGGGCAGGGTCGTGGTGCTGATCCTTAACACAGCATGATTCCTCTTATGACGGCGAAACTGCTGATTGCGACGCATCTCGTGTTCGTGGTTCTTTGTCTTCTGCTCAGTTTCCCCCTGTGCGCCTTCATCTAATTTCGCCAATGTCTCTTTCATGGACGGACTTCCCGGCCGTTCGGGTCTAGGTGAATCCAACGCAGTTTGGGAAGCAACCCCTTCAATACAACCAAACGGCAACGAATGTAGCTGTGGCCCATTCTGAATTGAGATTTCATGATTCTTGTTTATTTCTTGACTTGTGAAAGCGGTATTTGAAAGTGGTTCGCAAGGTCGAACTGGGGAATAGGACTCATTTGTTTCAACGACATGAGAATGGCAACTTTCCGGGCTCTGCCGACCGATTGTCTCGTAATTTGTATCGTCTCGAAGAATAACGCCTTGTTCGCTTCGGATAGTGAGAGCCCGGCCACCTAATACTTGCACTTGTCTTTCGGGCGACTTTGTCTTGGTCTTGGGAGTCGTATTTGCACGATAGGTGACATAGTGGTATGACGATTGTATATCCCTAGACTCTATGTCTAGGCTCGGATTGAATGTATCAATCGAGTCTCGCCCGATCTGTGACGGTAGTAGGTCTATGTCACTGCTCCTCGTGTTTCTGTTATCGATTTCAGAGGCTTCAAGCTCGATGGTGCTACTCTGAGATGACGCAGAGTCTGGGTGACGACGGGATGTCGACCTACCCGATGGCTCTGTACTGTCCTGAATCTGATTCGCAACTGCTGCCAAACTTGGAATCGGAAGCGTGTCGTGATCATCAACCGCCTGACTCTCACATTCATAGAAAGCCGAGTCCCCTTCTCCAAAAACTGCAGCAAGGTGGCCCGCAGCGAGATGATCCTCGTCTTCTCGAAGCATAATGGGCTGAGGGTACTGAACTGTCCGTGGGACTAAAGGCACAACTGCCTGAATTAAGGGGGTCCGCCGAGGAGGTTTGTTCTCAAAGTCTTCGGTGTAATCGTAGTAGCGTGGTGGAGGCTCTACGGGGAAGCTTTGGCCGGTCCTTAATAAAGGCGGCATTCGGCGGTACATGTTAGTAACCGAAGTAAGGCTGGAGGTTCGTGTTGATGCACTGTCCAATCTTTCATGGAAAGGGGGGTTCCACGATGCCATCGATGCGGGTGAATACGTTCGGACCGACGGTGGACGAGGGGGGCCATGATAATTGGGGGGTGGGCCAGGAGGAGCTAATGACGGAGTCGACCGATTGACGTCTGATCTCGGTCCCAAGGGATAGGGTCTCCTTGACATTGACATTGGAGAGTATGCATGCTTAAAGTGGCCGTGTATCGTCCTCTGGATTTTAGTTAGCTTAGTCCAACCAGAGGAGAAAACGTGATGCCCACGTAGGAGACTCTATTAATTTCCACCATGCGGCTGTAGTCGATCCGGCCGTTCTCTGTAACAGCCGGGGAGGCTGGGCGAACCCCTGGGCGCTTTAAGCGTGTCGGGTACGGGAACGGAGAACGTGGACGCTGAAGATTGCTACCCCCGCTTGCTTGACTCTGTAAGGTGTTGGTTGACCTATGGTGAGATAAATGCCGAGAGCCACAAGTAGTCATGGAATAGGAACGCTGCGCCGGGTCTTCTGTCGAGTTCGGAGAAAGGGTACTGGTACCCGACTTTAGACTGTCTGAGCCGTAAACAGAGTAGACCTCGGACGTGGTATCCCGGTGAGACGGTGGCCGCATTGGCAGATTTTGACGATACAGATTATCAACGGAACGCCGTGACCTTGGATATGGATGTCCAACCTCCGAGATCGTGTCTCTTGGCGCGAGAGGTGAAGGTGGTACGGGTCTAATGGTGAATATGCCGATATCTCCAGTCTCCGTAGTCGTCTTGAGCATGCTCTCCAGAGCGCCAGGTGAATGTAACAGGACAGAGTTCTCGTTCACACTGCGAAGAGGCTTATGAAGAGGACGATGAGGGGGTGGGCCGACGCCTTGACCGCCATGGGACGAATAGCTACTTCGTAGAGTGCCATGACTTGCACTGCGCCGAGGAAAGCGATGCTGCTCCATCACAGGAGCAAGCGGTTCGAGAATTGGGTGGGAGACGCAAGCACAACAACGTTCGGGAGGCGAGCATAATATGAAATAAAATAGTACAGAAATGGGTAAGACAGGCGACTTGCCAATAAGACGGGGACTTCAAATAGATTCCGCTCGCCGTCGATGGCTTTGTCAACTAGCACTGGGATAGCAGCCAGCGGCGCCAACAACAGCCGTGGTTTGAGTACGATATTGGGCGATGGGTTGGGATATGGAGGGAAGAGAGACAGAAGAAACTGTATTTAGCCCAACAAACACGGAGTGCGAATATGCCATTTATATTTTCTGGAATGGAAGGCACCCCAGTTCAGGTGAAGAGAAAGGCAGGAAAGCTCAAGCTGGGATGGCCAGTGCAGGAGTTGGAAGTCACTACGGCGTCGAACATAGCAGCTGCCAAAGCAGCTAATTGTTCCCAGCATGTCCTACTGCGTGTACCTTTTTCAAGAAGCACAGACTTGAGCCCGACGAGAGGTAGATACCTAAGTAGATACTCCTCTAACATAATTTAAACTTTAGCTTGCTCGGCCCTTTAATACATAAATGCGTAGGTCTTGCAGAATGGTCTATTAGGTATTGATGCTAAACCTACCTAGGTACTTGTCAACTCATCTGTCAGATATGGAGGACATGATTCGCTTTACGTATGTTGATATCGCGGACCCCCAAAAATATATAGAGACCACAAGCACAAACGCTTGATTCTAGCCAATTCTAGCTTCATCTGCCCCAGTAGACATTCCTATCTTTGGCCGTCTCGGGAATGAGTTGAAGGCAGAAACCACAATCGAGAACGTATAGGCATTTTATAATCGATGATCATAGTCGTAGTACAAACCCAGGCTGACCCAATTTGTCTATATGAAATTAAGTCGACGTAAGAATGCGAAGTGACGGGCATATCATGGAATCCTATTAGCACCTCCAGAAGTCTATCGTCTCGTCAGCTTCGATCTGTTTGCGCGAGGATGTGTCAAGGTTAAATGGAAAGTAGCCTCGAGCGCTACATATGAAGATTTGATAACCTTAAACCGTATAATATCTTCCTGAGAGGCTGGTCCCGTGCAATATATAGGAGCAGATAAGCTCTTGCATAGCTTGCCGAAGGTAGACAGGCAAGGCTTTTGTAGTCCCAAATAGTTGGCAATACGAAGATAGAGGTTGCCTAGATCCGAAAATACCCAGTATTTTCATAGGAAGATCACCGATTCAGTTCGAAGGGTCAACTCGAACCAACTATGGCGGGCATTGATTGCCCTTTTTCAGCCAAATGATAATCAATGATATCAGACGGACGTAGGCAAAATAGAAAATGGAGGGTTCCTATGCTAACTGATAGTATTACGAAATGAATGTATCCCCCAGACGATGCCTACGAAGGTCCGGATGAAATTATTGCTGCAGCATGTTTAAGTATAGATCCTTCAACATGATTGGGTGTAGGTTAGAAATACGCCGTGAAACATTTAGAGCTGATTACCTCGGAAAGGGAAGAAGGTTAGAGTGAGACACTATTATATAAGTAGTACCTAGTAGGTCGTTGAGAGATAATTAGAAGCTCTGTGATAGCAGAGCTGTCTAGTAACCACAGGCATACTACAAGCATTTATAAATCATTAACATTATGAAGTGTTCGAGGAAATAATCCAATAATCTATAGTATTTGTTACCTAATAAGGGATCTTGGCAATCATGGGGAATTTGGTTGATTCAATGTTTTGTGGTGGAACAGGTCAGCTGCAGTCGCGGCTGCGGTTGACAGCGTGAAGACCAAGAAAGCGAAGGTTCCACTAAAGCGCCCCGCGAACCTAGTGTACTGTAGGTTCCCAGTACACACAGTATTGAACACTATTTATTCCCCGTTATCGGTTGGCCAGGGAGGGCGGCTACACTAGCCAGACACTAGCGGCTGAACACTACCGCCACCGACCTATGGACTGGCGGAAAGAGAACACCTGTCATCTAGACCGGAAAGAGTGTCGATGGAGCTTAGAAATCCGCCCTACTACGCCCCTCCACCCCCCTCCACTCCCCGCCACATGCATCTACTATTGGTGGTTCCATTGGGTATAACAGGTTCAATTCAGCTCTGTGAGTGGTGTGGACAGATTTATACTCGGAGCATCAGCCTTCTTTCCCCATTGATCCAAGGTACGCAAAGGGGACACATCTCCCTTATCACTAAGCTTTGCAGCGATTGCTGAATAAAGTCGTTTGCTCTGCGTTTCTTGCGTAACTATATTCACTCTCCATTCTACATTCTCTGCTGTTTCCTTCAGTTCCGTTACATCTACAACAAGGTAAACCTGCCCAAGCCTATCTACCATATTACCACTATCTTCGTGTTTCCTGTGCTGTGCTGTGCTTGGCTTGACTACACGCCCGACTGGTCCGTCTCGTAGCTGGTCTTGTAGCATCACACCAGTGACAACTATTCACTTTGTTGTGAGAGCTCACCCGCTAATCCGCCATATCAAACATAGCCCGCCAATATGCGTTCGGCACGGAACATTGCCCTCGGCCTGCTTGCGGCTGCTGCTGTTGTATCTGCAGCCGATGCCACTTCTGACGTCTTCCAACTTAAGAAGGATGAGTTCGATGCCTTCATTAAGGAAAACAGCCTTGTCCTAGCAGAGTGTAAGTCGACTGGAGAAACGCTCATGTTCTACGGGACGCCGCTAACTCATCCGCTTCTAGTCTTTGCCCCCTGGTGTGGCCACTGCAAGGCTCTCGCTCCAGAATACGAAGAAGCCGCCACAACCTTGAAAGAGAAGGACATCAAGCTGGTCAAGGTCGATTGCACAGAGGAGCAGGATCTTTGCCAGACTTACGGCGTTGAAGGATACCCAACACTGAAGATCTTCCGAGGTCCCGAAAACGTTACACCCTACTCTGGCCAACGGAAGGCCGCTGCGTGAGTCCTCCTAAGCAACAGCCATGTCTCGGCCGTGCTAATACTCTTGCTAGCATCACCTCGTATATGATCAAGCAATCCCTTCCTGCCGTCTCAACACTGTCCTCAGATACCCTCGAGGACTTCAAGACCGCCGACAAGGTTGTCCTTGTCGCCTACGTCGATGCCTCTGACAAGGCCTCCAACGAAGTCTACAGCACCATTGCTGAAAAGCTCCGCGACAACTACCTGTTCGGCGCCGTCAACGACGCCGCTCTTGCCGAGGCGGAGGGTGTCACTGCCCCCGCCATAGTTCTATACAAACAGTTTGATGAAGGCAAATCTGTGTTCTCTGACAAGTTCGACGAGGATGCCATTATAAGCTTCACCAAGACCTCCTCTACTCCCCTTGTCGGCGAGGTCGGCCCTGAGACCTACTCTGACTACATGTCTGCCGGTATTCCTCTTGCCTATATCTTCGCCGAGACCCCCGAGGAGCGAAAAGAACTTGGTGATGCTCTCAAGCCCCTCGCCGAGAAGTATCGTGGCAAAATCAACTTTGCTACCATTGACGCCAAGTCGTTTGGTGCTCACGCCGGCAACTTAAACCTCCCCACTGACAAGTTCCCCTCTTTTGCTATCCAGGAAACCGTTAAGAACCAGAAGTTCCCCTTCAGCACTGAGGAGGAAATCACCGTCGAGACCATCGGTAAATTCGTCGAGGACTTCTCAACTGGCAAGATGGAGCCTAGCCTCAAGTCCGAGCCTATTCCCGAGACACAGGAGGGTGCTACCATTGTCGTCGTTGGTAAGAACTACGAGGATGTCGTTCTTGATGACACCAAGGACGTACTCATTGAGTTCTACGCCCCTTGGTGCGGTCATTGCAAGGCCTTGGCTCCTAAGTACGAAGAACTTGCTGCTCTGTATGCCAACAGTGAATTCAAGGACAAGGTTGTCATCGCTAAGGTCGATGCCACTGCCAACGATGTTCCCGATGAGATCCGAGGCTTCCCTACCATCAAGATGTATCCTGCCGGCTCCAAGAGTGAGCCCGTCACTTACAGTGGTTCTCGAACTGTCGAGGATCTGATCACCTTTGTCCAGGAGAACGGAAAGTACAAGGCCATTGTTGAAGAAAAGAAGGAGGAGGAAACACCTATTGCCCCCGCCGCGACTGAGACGATAGCTAGCGAGGCTGCCAAGGAGACGGAGCATGACGAACTATAGATTGTATACCTAAATAGTTTTTCTTTATGTGGTCACGGCTGCGCGTCGAGCAGTTCAATCGACTGCTCTACGAACATCACTCTACGGGATTCTTGTAAAAATGCCGGCTTCGGGTAGCTAGCATATGTGTAATGAAATTTTTCTATGATTTGCACGAACTCTTGCCTTGTGACTGCGTAATGAAGCGAGTATGCGGAATAAGTTGGTGCTTGCATGAAATGGAGACGAGAATGTAACCTCGAGGAAGGACAGAGATTTTCAATGCAACGTGAAGCACAGTAATGGTATTGGTACCGGGCATGTACGTAGTAAGAGTGAGGCGATGATTGGGGTGAAGAGGCAAAGTTGAAAGGGGGTCATCCGCTGTTGGTTTTACCGACCAATAACCGCAGACCCCCTGGAACGCCCCGATATGCTACCTAAAGTACGTACGATATGCTGTGCCAATCAATGCCAATGGTCAGCTGTCAGCAACGTACGTTGATCTGGTATTTCTAGCCACCCTCGTCGGCGCCCCTCGATCCCAGTTCCCATTTCGTCCTCAATACCGTTCTCCCTCCCTCACCATAATCAACCGAACTCTACTACGAATATACAATGGCTGCGCGGATTGTATCTACGGGGGCCCGAAGCGTATTCGCGGCCTCCACGACGTCCATCGCCACGCGCGCTACCGCCCGCAATTTCCACGCGACCTCACGAACTCTTACCGATGTCGCCGCCACTGCGCTGCCCGTGCGCAAACCCGTTGGTGCCTTTCGCGGAGGGTAAGCTTCATGAATGGGTTGACGTTTGGAACGTGCGACGAGCTAATGGTTCGGCCTTTGTGTATAGCCTCTTCGGTTTCCTCTTGGGCTCGACCCTCGCCGGCGGTGGTGTCTACGGCTACACACTGTTAGTCCAACCTATTTCCCACCTTTTCCCGTGCGAGGCCTACTCGGTCATTACCTCCTACTACCGACCCCGCGCGGACTGGACTTGTTGGAACAGTAGTCCACTACTGCGCCATCCGAGTTACCTCTCATTATAACCTGTTCTCGTTGAACGCTCGCTAACGAGTATCCCGTATAGGAGAGACTATAAGGCGTCGAACGAGCTATTGACGGAAGACATCTATGTGCGTTATTGCATTTGATTGATCCGCTTTATCGTCGCCTGGCCTCATTGTCTGGAGAGGGAGGAGAGGGACGGGGGGCCCGCGTCGTTCAACCGACGCTGGTCCCCAATTCTTTGCGATGTTTTTCAGTGAAGAAGCCTTACCTGTTCACACCCCCTTCGCGCACAAAATACATCTTCCCTACCTATCCTCCACAACGATATCTCATCACCACAAGCGATCCCTGTGTTTCGAGTCCCTTGCTAACGACTGGCTATGGAAACAGGCGCTGCAGGCGGCTTGCCAACGATTGAGTGCTTATGTCAAGGCGTTGGAAGAGAAAATGGATGCCGCGGAACGGAAACGGAAATAGAGGGGGGGATTGTTACTTTCACGGAACACACATATACATGAAGACGAAGGCATACGAAGTGTGGGTTTAAAACGACAAGTTCAGCATCGATGTGATATTTCAAACGACTACCAATTTCATCATCTAATTTGCGAACCATTGGGAGTGGTCGACTACCAGAAAAAGAGAATACGCGTGAGGACTCTTTGTCATAGAATTTGCTAGCGGGAGTTGTTGGCTGGGCCGAATTTGGCCAAAAATCCCCCAAAAGAAACCAGTGTAAAACAGTTATCCGCGATTCTTATGCCCACTCTTGTCAGTATACATCATCAATTGACGCTCGCACTTTTCTCATGTCATTATTGCACGGTCGCCCTTAGCTTCTGTTGAGAATCGTAAGCAAGCCCTGTCTTTGTATGCTTGCCGAATGACATCGAAGCATCAGGCGGGATGAAGTGTTTTACTCAACTATGAACAGCGTAGTTGCTAACGGTAGGTCCCGGTAGACTTGTTTCCAAATCTTCAATCGGACAACTATTGTCATTATCGGCACATGCACATGAAAACAAAAGACCTCCATAATCTGCAGTTAGAGAAGGGTAAGGTACACGGCATTCATCCGCGAGAAGAGTACTCCATGTCATGATGCTCTTCAACAATCTGGATATCAAGAGAACAAAGTACGTGTTAGAGATAGTCAATATACAGAATATAACATACGGGAGGACGTAAGTAGAAGCTAGGAGCAATTATCTCTACGGGACTTTCGGCAGTCTAAACAGATGAGGATCTAGGTTATTGAAAAGATACGGCGGCTTCCTTTTCTTAAACTAGGAGATCCTAGGTGTAAGCGTGACCTCCTTAGTATAGTAACACGACGGCGCTGCGATCATAGTCACCTACGACATCGATCATCCCGTAGAGGAACCACAAGACTCATGTCTCTTTTTGTCGTGACATTCGCTCATGGAATCCACAACATACTAGCAATGGTGGTCTTTAATATATATATATTCCCACATGTCTTGTCTTTAGCATGTAACTATATGGTTGAGTTTTAGATACGGGTCTTATATATCTTTAGACTTGTCTGCTTACCTCCTGTCGCACTAACCGCCGAAGTGTCTAGCATTTTCGCTAGACTCTCGCTACTTTATACTTTATCGAATTGGCTTAATTCTTTGGAGTATATTATTCACTGTCTACAATTGCCAATGCCACGCCGGACTGCATGCTACACTTTCGATGAATTTCTTGGAAATCTCGTACCCCCGTTGTTCCTTACCTACCTACCCTGTTCGCTTTACAACTCTCCGTCGGAGTAGCGATTGCAAATTTGTAGTTGGTGTGGTACACAGGTCTTAAACATGATACGACCTCAGCCTCACTTAGTATTCTGATCTGGACCAAACGAAGCACACTCAGCGATAAGTTTCAGACAGATTACATATAACTCATATCATAATGTTCTGTTTGTGACCGGAGAAGCTGAAAAGGGGAACAAGATAGTATTCAATACGTCCTAGGTTATGTTAAGACTGTTAGGACATGATCATCTCAGAAAAGACAAGAGTGGTGTCACATCTTCTAATTATGATACCTGTTAGGAATAACGATGTAATATTAGTACTGATACGAAATGAATATTTTTCAATAGGATGAAGCCAAACCAAATCATTGAAGTGGTAGGAAGGGTATCTTAGGTAGTCAGGGGCCCGTGCATTTGAGCAATCCTATTAACCATGCTAAACCTTGTAATGCTTGCCAAAACCGACAGAAAAAAATTCAAGAGAGTGCCTCCGATTTATGCAAAATTATTTGCCCTTTATCCATAACGCCATTGTGATCATAACTTCTCGCTCCCAGCAATATTAGAGACAAAATCAGTTATAGCCTCGAAGTAACCCTCCTCCAGAACGCTAGAATTATGATCACCACCAGGTAGTGTCTTCCAGACTTTGGTTGGCGTTGTGGTGACCTCGTATAGCCTTCGCATGTGAACAGGTCTGCATCGTGATTAGTTGCTATCTGCTTAGTTGAATATAGAAGACATTTCAAGCAAGCAAAGACTGTGTATGCATATATCAGGAAACAAAAGTTGTAATCCGTATCCCTAATGGGATTCAGGTTTTGTGGATGGTTGTTTAAGTCATCATTAAAGCATCTGGGCCACGTGTCTTGGAACATAACAAAGGGATAGTAACTTACGGGACGATCTCGTCTTGCAAGCCACTCAAAAACAAGATGGGGACTTCAGTGATGCTTGGCAATATAGACTCACTGGGCCATATTTGATGACATAGCATGGTCAGGTATCTGGCGGGTGGGACGACCGAAGGTATCAAGGCTCGCATCGATGTGAATGTGTTCTCCAGGATGAGTCCGACGATGTCGCCCGCTTGCTGGTTCTTGGCCACGAGCTTAATGCTGACAGCCCCTCCTAAGCTTTGGCCATACACTATGAGCTTGTGACTCCTTGTCTCTGCTCGGCTGCGCAAATAGTCGAGGGCGGTTTGAGCATCCAATGTGAGGCCTTTCTCGTCTGGCTCGCCCGTTGACAGGCCATAACCGCGATACTCCAGCATGAATACGTTGCAACCCATGGAGTTGATCATCATACGGGCAATTGGTAAACGATGGCCAATATTGCCTGCATTGCCATGGAACATCAACACAGTACAATCGGCAAACCGACCACGCCTCGGCCCACGAATATAGAAAGCAGACAGCTTCTCGCCATCGTTGGTCGGTATTACAAGCTCCTCAAAGTCCCTGAGACCAAATTGCGAGGGTCGAGGCACTTCGGTCCGAGCATTCGCAGGGATGCCGGAGGGATAGATCAAAGACCTGGTACGGGGACGAAAGAAGTCAGCTAATTATACCTCCATCGCGTGTCACATGGGGAGCGTTTGAACGTTCCACCAGGGACTACACAACAGACAGACAGGGCACGACTCACTTCTGCTTGAAATATAGAAGCGATGTCAAGACAGCAGCAATGCCCTGGGCAACCTCAGTTAGCTCTGCCGCATCACGGCGACAATGTGCAATGGCGGACTGGGCGCGATGATAGGCTCGGGTCAAAGACGAGCTACGGGGCGAGGCTGAGGTAGAGGCTGTTGTTGACCGGAAGGACAATGAGCGCAGAGGCATACCGAAGTTGCCAACGCCGGTAGGCGCACGTAGCCGGCGACGGTACTGAGCAGCGAGACAGTCTGCTGCAGATAGGTCGGCTGTGACATTGAGGCTCCCGGAGGAGACATGTCTGGGCCAGGAGGTGGTTTGTCGAATCTGGCTCGGGCTGGGTAGGGGGTGCGATGTGTTGAACTATGAAAAGATGACGGGAAGGAATCAGGAGGAACTTGGCAAGCCTATAACTTACTAGGTACCTAGGTAACTTAGTATAATACCCAAGGTACCTAAGTGGCTCCCGATATCCGTTTCGTAATTGCACCGCTTACCCGGACCGCTAGCAGTGTACAAGCTGATACTGTACACTAACTACCTTACCTGTAGGTACCTGGCAAACTTAAAAAAGTCAGCTCTCTTCTTGCCTAGCGGAATAGGTACTGTAATTATACTATAACTAGTAGTTACGTACCTACTGTAACCATCTCGGCTGAAGCTGGAAACGCGAGTGGAAACGACAGGGCTGAGAGGGAACAACCCACCTTGGTAGTACTACTATACCGACTTCGCTGTCTAGATCCAGCACCTCGACACGTGTACACGTTTATGCAGGAAAAGAGAAATTGGACTGGGTTCAATAATGGGGTGAATTGCCACTGGTGGATCTCCCCGGGGCGTTTGTAGTCCTCATCATGTAATTAATTACTCACTATCGAGTTTGCCATAGTTAATCAAAAAATAAAATAAAAGAATTGACGTTGATAAGACGCCCCACGGGATGTAACGGTTCTTGAGTTAGACTACTTGCCTATGCTTTGGAACATGATTGGCTGCGTTCTTGAGTCTTTTTCCTACCTAGGCTAGGTACGTATTTCTTTCATCATTAGAAACCAACTATGGGAGAAACTGTCCCAATAGAAAGTCATAAAACATGGAAACCAATATAGTAGATCTCCGCGTTGCTTTTGCATTTCTGACCTTAATCGTCGTACCTATGATAGTATTAGTTACTAACTAGAGTGCATAGTACCTACTACGTATGTGATCTTAGGTAAGGGGACCGGAATGTATGGATAATTGGGAGATGGAGCAAATCGGGAAGAGCGGGGTCTATTTCCAAGTTCCAATAGGGAGGCCTTGACTTTCGTTCTATACCTATGCAAAGAAGAGATCAGCAATCCACTGAGACGTGCCCATTTGGAAGTCCACTTGTCAACATCGTGATGGATAGCCTATTGAAGATCACACACGCGCGCGCGACATGTCGAGTCGCGATCCGCAGGAGTATGCCAAATTAGAACCAGCTAGTACAGCATTCTAATTGGCCTCTTACATCATGCATCGTGCTGCTTTAGGTGTGTGCCAAGGGCGTTCCCCAACTCATATCTCCTTTCACGTCATGCTTGATTTCTACTTACTTAGAAAGTTAAATATCACGGTTATACGAACCTTTCTCTCGGTTCGTCACTGTAGTAAGCCCATCACCGATCTTTTCATGGTTCTGTATGTCGGCGGACTGGCGGGTCGACTACTGTGCTCAGTCCTGGAATTTAGCTGCCAGCTCATACTTATCTCATATTACTATGTATGGTGCGTCCCGCTGTCGTAAGTCCCGCATTCCTAAAAGAGACATAGCTTTAAATAGGAAAACCGAGCAGCGCAACCCCTTGACTAGTCTACGTTAGCCCGCTAGCTGAAACTCGTACTATGTACTCTGTACTGTAAAGCAATGCAGGGTTGAATTTCTGACCAACGACAACTGGCTGAAACCTCGACGAATGTTTTACAGTAACAAGCAAGGTGGCGTTGGGGTACGGGGGTTTCGCAAAACAGCCGTGAGAACCATTCCATCCTCACCTGTTTTCGTCATTGATGGTTACGCATGCTCGGGAGGAAGAGTGCATCTATAAAGAGATCCACGGTAGTCAGTTGATGACATGAAATTAAGTAAGAGGTCATGTGCAGTAGCTAGTCCTCCTACCGCCCGACCGCCTTGACTATATGGAGATGGCGCAACCAATTGGAGTGCAGCGTCTTGGACAACATCTGAGCTTCCTGGGGCAAGCTGATCGACGGGTTTGACACGAACAGCATCTGGTTAGTAGGTAGTGTACTGCTGTAGGTATAGTCTTGAGATGGTGCTTAATGCTATCGACATGACCTGTCTGGGGAGGTTTCATGCAGCGTTTGAGCTTTCTGGCAACGTCAGGTCATGCTGGCAAGGATGCGGGAGTTAGCGCCATCCCATCATTCTTCACTGGCCAGCCGAACTGTCGGAGCACCGGCTGGCCCTGGCAACACCTGCATTGGGTCCGTTGCCATCCCAATGTTGACGGGGCGGCCCTAACCCGGCCTACACTACCTACACTAGGTCCATCCCTAGGTCCATCCCAGCTAACTAATCATCTGCTGTGCATAATTCCTGACGCCCTGACGCCCTGCCGCTGCTCCGACTGGAGAGAAAAAGAAACAAGAAAAATTGTGTACACAACAACATAGACATAGGTCATTCATTACCTCTACTACTGCTACTTACATTTGTTATGCTGCAGTGATAGCATATTTTGTCGAGATATACTTGTTACTTATTACTGAGCTACCTGACAGTACCTATTACCCTCACTTTGGATCCAGCCATTCCCGCTGTCGACGCCTCTCATAGGTATCAGGCGCTTGCCCTCTTGATCCTGTCTTTGCTCAGCCCGCCGCCACACTCCTCTTATTACTATTTACGTCTTTCCTCTTGCGCTCTGCAAGCAACCCCAGACCTGAACAGGCAGTTGATTTGCTGAACCCCGCCACAGATTTCTAAAAACAATCCCCAAAGGGCTTGAAGGTTAGATCTAACCTTTGCAGTTGCTGGACCCCCAATTCCGCTGCGAGAAGTTTCGCAAGGTGCGTGCGACTCAATCTGCTACACGACGCGAAGACGCGCATACACACCACGACTTGCTCGGTCTATTCTCTACCTGATACGGGAAAGGAAGTCTATCCGCGTCAGCTCCTATCTTCTGCTACTGACTGAAGTGGTTGCTGGACCCTGCTTTAAGAGCAGTCTACTATAGCCCAACGGACACGGGCTATTTTCAGGCATTGAGAGTCTCGGGCACAGCATCAAGCGCCTTGGCTTCTGGTTTTAGCATTCGAGATTAGCAGCACCAGCTCCATCACTATCGTCATCTTCATTCCAGTTGATCACTACACAAACACGAGCGCATCAATAATATTATTACCGCTCAGCCGGTTAAGACGTTGGATCACCGCATAAGTACACTGAGGGAGTGGGTTCTGTCCAATCAGAGTTCCAGCGGTCTTAGACCATTCAAGAACAATGGTTTCCTTTTCGTGCGAGGTACGTCAATTTAATAAGCCGATGCCTGACATCACCTTCTCTCCTTCTCTCCGTCTGTACCCAACGTCGTTCGGTCTGATCTGCCTCTCTGATCACAAGCATCACCACGCAACACGCATAACATTGCGTTATTGCGTTGCCCTCCCCCCCCTTCACAAGTTCAAGCATACCCACACCTACACCACATCCCTTCGATTCCTGTTTTGTTTATCGATCACTATTGATCCTCATTCGCCAACCCTTGATATCGATCTGCCATTTTCGGCCCCTTCCCTGTCTCTTCCCTAGGCGCTAAAGTCTATTGGGGCTGCAACCTTACCCCTGGTGCGCTCTGGTCTTCCCTTGTCACCCCATCCCGTGAAGCAACCCACCTGGACCACCGTCATCTCCTGACCTATTTCACCCCTCCGCCCCTCCAACTCGACCAGATGCACCCCCTCTAAGTCCAATTGTATTCATTTTATTTATCACACTTGTTAAATTATATTCTTGCCACTCGTTTGTATTATCTAACTGTATTGTTTGATCCACAGCAATGTGGTGACGTTTTCACGAAGAAGAAGCTCGATCCCCACAGAAACCGTTGTCGAGGCGCAACTTTTACTTGCATTGATTGTATGGTCCATTTCCCTGGCACTGAATATCGTTCTCATACGGTAGGTAATATCAATTTGCAAGAGTCCTATCGGCTTATTGCCCTAAGGTCGCTGACACACCGGATAGAGCTGTATGACAGAAGACCAAAAGTATCAAGGCGCGCTATACAAACCCAAAAGACAAAAACCCAATCAAACAGAAGCTTCGGTAAACCAAGACGCCATGGCACATCACGCATATGTTGAAGACGCAGTGGAGGAATACGAAGAGTACCAGGAGTATCAAGTCGGCGAATCAGAAGTGGACTTTGGCTGCTCGTACAATGGCATGCCACCCGCAGCACCTATGCCACCGCCAGCTGTCGCCGACGATGTGAATGT
The DNA here is from genome assembly GCA_022495115.1 of Xylaria castorea. Taxonomy (NCBI): domain Eukaryota; kingdom Fungi; phylum Ascomycota; class Sordariomycetes; order Xylariales; family Xylariaceae; genus Xylaria; species Xylaria castorea. Next base: position 479,579 of record MU382625.1, on the reverse strand, counting down.
CAATGTTTTCGACTATATGGTAGATGCGACCCCGAATGCCTCGAAGGTCAATTTCGAATCGCAACAAACTCCAATGGGACACGGAGGCGGAGGAGGCCGTCAGCTTATACGATTCGACCGGGACGTTAGCAACTGTGTCGATGAATCCGGTTATATGGTTGATGATGGCGCGATGGGTCAATACGGTACGGCCTATGAAACACCAGCGCCTAAGCCACATAAGAAGAAGGCCAAGGATGCTGAACGTGAGCTTAAGAAGGATAAGAAACGGAAGCGGCTACACATCGAAACCAGCCCAGTGGCACTAGCACCGCGTACTGATGAAGTCATGACGGATGCACCCCCCGTTCTACATTCCGGGTTAACAGGTGGCCTTAACCGTATGATGCGCCCGTCGCAGTTTCCACCGTCTCCAGACTTTTCTGGAGGCGACGCTGGCGAAAACTCGCCAACGGGCTCGATCAAGAAGAAGAAGCATTCGAAGCCGTCCAAGCCTAGACGAACAGAGAGCTTTGGCAGTAACTTAAAGGCCCTAGTGTCTGGAACCTCAAAGTCAAAGGTTTCCAAAAAGCGAAAACATTCGTCAGAAAGGAAGGAAAAGAAACGCCGAACTCATCGTCACTCCACTCCCGAAAAGTCCCCGAAGCTTATCGAGTTTCGGGCCAAATCGGGTGACGAAAAGAGTGATGAGAGTGGTGCATTGATTGTCTATCGGCCTCGGTCGGATCTATTCTTAAGCCTGTGCAACAAAGGCCCAGAGAGTGACCGAGGTTGCAGCGTAAACAAAGCTCTGAAGCGTTACCACCGTGAGCGGACAGAGTCGGGCACCAGTCTCAGCAAGGGATCGGAGGAGAAGGAGCTATGGAGGTCACTGCGTATGCGCCGCAACGATCGTGGTGAAATTGTTCTCTTCTCACTCGAAGAGGCGGAATAGGGGCATAAATGCACGGAAACCTAGACTCGGATACGGCGTTCTGGACGGCTTTGCTTTTGGAAGGGGGGTGGGGGGAAACCTGGGAACATCAATGATACCTACTTAAGTACCTGCAGCGTACGATACGGGAGAGGCGGAGCTGAGGATGTACGGTTGTTTGGCGTCCACAATTTTTCGAATGAATACGACCTGGGAATGGGTTACATCACCACCATTCTGCTCTTGAAGCTGGACTTGGAGCCCTACTTATAGAGCGAAATGGAAGGACTTGGAACGATGTAGGAAATAGGAACATGGGGGGGCATCACCTAGGCCACTAGCCTAAGTCTAATGAGGGGCGCAAACGAGCATGGCGTGGAGGCATTTCGCTCTTGTAGTTTTGTCATCTGTGAGGAGTCTAGGATTTGAAAGGAGGATTTCGAGCCAGCGATGGACTTGTCGGCTGCTGCTATCCATTTTGTGTTCATTAACTCTAGTGCTATTTGCTTGCATCCAGAGTATCTATGTTACTCCTGGTCATACATTGTTTATTTATGCGCTATCCCATCCACTCTGCTCTGCTTTCTGAATTTGTTGTCACTCATCGAATACCGTGCGAATCACGCTCCTTTGTAGGATAGATATGCTAGCTGGGTACATATATGCACTACTAGTGTGGTTGGATTTCCAGTTCAATACCTGGACTTGGTCCATTTGATGGATGAATTTTGATATTGGTGGGATAACAGCAGTGATGATAGTGATTGTAGAATTACACCAGTCTTGAATTCGAATCCCCGTTATCTAGAATGCTCGCAGGGGCAGGATATGCTGCACCATCGCCTCCCGCCGACAGAGCGGACACTCGGGCTTCTCGCGGACCCAGTCGCCTATGCAGGCCCAGCAGAAGACGTGTCCGCACTGCGTCGCGGCGGGGTCCTTGAGCTCCTCCAGACACAGGGTGCACTTGCGCTGCTGCGCGCCCTTGACCCAGCGCATGGCGTCTTCGTTGGCGAGGTCGTAGCGCACTCCACCGTCTCCTCCCTCTTTCGCGGATTGTATGGGCGGTGGCGGCGTATGCGTCACGGCGGCGATGTTGATCCGCTTCGCCTGGCCCTGGCCCGCGCTCGTGCCGGGCGTGCCCATCTCCGTGAGCAGGATCGCGTTGTTGGCGCTGTACGCGTGCTCGTCCAGCGAGACGTCGACGCTGCCTCCCACGCCCGCATTCCGCTCGCGCAACGCGAGCTGCTCTGGAGATGTCGAAAAGGACTCGAGAGTCGAGCGCACGTGGAGATACGCCTGCACGCTCATCTGCACCGCGAGCAGCACGCCGAGCAGCTCGTATCCGGCGCGGTCGGCGGACGGTTCGGCGGAACCCGGACCCCCCACCGGCGCCCGCGACGTGAATATGTACCGCAGGCCCGTGAGCCGCTTCGCGAGCTCGTAGTATGACCCGCTAAAATAGAAGAGCGCCAGGCTGAGCGCGTGCACGGGCGCCGGGGACGTGAGGGTCGAGAGGTTGGCTAGCAGGTATGTTTGTAGTTTGTATGACCACGTCTGCGTCGCCAGTCTACTCTTTTGACCAAGCTTCGCATCCGATGACGATGATAATTGCGCTCGCGCGAGACTCCGCTGTAGTCGTGCCCGGATCCGTGATCGTAGTGTCGGTAGTAGCTTTGCGAGCCCGTACGGTAGCAGGATGCTCCCCGCGATGTAGGCTGCGCGCCGCTGTATGGAAGGGAGGCGCCGTCCCTGGTCGGGGTGTTTCGATGCCGGGGAAGGCGCTTCTACCTGCACTATGCCGCAGTACTCCTCCCCCAGCGTGCGGTTCCCTATCAATGTCGTGAGACACAGGTATAAAAGGTCGGCGAGCGTCCGCGACTCGATGGACCATGCGTGGGCGGACCGCGCGCCTAGGAGACGTCGGTGCAGGTCTGTGAATTGGTTTGTGAGAAGACCCTGGAAGTAGGCATCTTTCTGGTGGGCGCGGATGATGTCGGGCGCGAAGGCGTATGGATATGGTGGGCTGGCGAGGGAGAATGTAGGAGAGGTAGTCGGCTGTAGTGGTGATGGTGATGGTGTTGCCGTTGCCATGATTGTGTATTATTAAGGTGATAACTAATCACCCGGTTTCGTGGTCACGTTGACATTTTCGGTTGCCAACAGATCTAACGGGGTTTTCTTGGGTAACAGAGCAAGCGGGATCTTGATTGTTGGAAAATAGAGTTCTTGCGTTTGAGAGGGTTTAATCGTTAGTTGTTGAAGTTGTGTAGACTTATGAAGCTTGTTCTAGGCTTAAGCATTGGACTTGAACCTCGGCGCAAACAAGCATCGCATTCATAGGTAGCCGGACCGGTACCCACATAGTTTTACCATCCCGCTTTTAGCCCAAGCCAGTTTGAGCAGTGCCCCAGTTTAATTGGTGCTACCTAGTTACTTTTCGACCGTGCATTAACTAACTAGAACAGCGCTCTCTCTGAGGGAGAAGCGCGACTTCCCAGGAAGTCGCTCCCTGGTAAAGCGGTATGATAATCCAAGCGATAGCCGTGAGGGCTCAACGAGTATACTAAACTACCTATGTAATAACAAATTCTTTGAGATTGCCTTGTTGCTTCATCACAGTCCATTCATCAGTAATGAGCCGCTTCAGTTTCAACCCGTTCATATTCTCGTTGCCCTCCGATTCTGCCATTTCAACTCCAAACCCAATCCTTTGGAAAATCGGCGGTATTGATTCAGAATGACTGGAAGAGTCGATACGCCTTAGAATCAAGCAGGACGTCTCAAAATTTATATCATCGTTTTGCTATGGATCCTGGTTTTCTGAGAACCCCAGCGGTATGACTAATAACTCCGTTTCTTTCATGATGGATAATACCGACTTTCTTCGCTCAGAAGCAGCAAACGGCCCCAAGTCCCACAAACACGAGAGTAGGAAGCCGGTGCCATCCTCGAAGAACCTTAGATCTCCGTCAGGGACGACAGAGTCTGCATACGGCCGTAGTTTGATCACTTTCATTGAGATCCAACCTCCTACAACTTTACCAAAACTTCTACTCGGAGACTCAAGACCTACATGAATATTTTGAACGACCGCAAGCTCATTCATTGTATGGTCTTTCATGTAATAAATGCTTCCATCTAGCAAAGCCCAAGACCACGACGGGGCGCGGTACTTCGCTAGACGTATTCCCCTGGGTTTATAATATCAGCATAGCCTACGGATGATATCATCACACCAAAGACCAGCGAGATACTGGTTGGACAGATCCATAGCGCCAAATTTGACGGAGCGCTACCTGGAAAAGTATGCTGCCAAGCCACTCAGCGCCGGAAGTCTATCGTCTTTTTGTGTGAGTTTCTGCATTGAATACATCGCAACAAGTTGATATCATTATCTAAGGCAACTCTTGTGTCCGCCGAGATAGGTAGCATTCCTGCAACACCCAACTTCGATGAGATAGAGGCTCGTGCTCCATCCACACACTCCGTTCTTGGTTTGCGACGTGGCCCAAAAGGAGAGAGAAGGCCAAAACTTCACCGATTATTCCTCGACAATGGAAAGGTATTGAAACATATGACTTTTCGACCCGGTTTCCGAGAAAACCTTCTAAGCTATGAGCTGCTCTACTGACGGCTACAGTAACAAATGACTTGTTATAGATATTGTGCATCGTTGCCGATTCTTGCGCCCAGTCATTAGGGTCATCTTGAACAATACAAAGACTGTATTTCAAGTTGATCCATTAACCAGACGGCATCTTGAAAAGTCCGAGGGAGTTCTCCTGTTCTTATTCCTGCTTCCAATTTATGAATGTTACGTGACTCGAGGGTCATTGGCACTATGAAAACCCAATAATGGCTGAGAACTGCATACCTGCTCATATTAGCTGGGTGTTTGAGGGCCATATCCTAGCTCTTTACTGCTCTCAAACCCTTTTAAACAGGTAACTATACTGCCTTGGATCAAACAACATAGTTCACATGATTTTGCATTGATACTCAGGCAGCTTAGAGAATCATAGTGTGGCGTGAGACTGTTCCCGATTTGGCGAAGATTGTGATACGAAAGATAAGAAAAAACGAGAACGATTTGGTTAACTCGCTTCACCTAATAGGAATAGGTCACGGACTGATGTCCGAGAGATGGCACTTCATCAAGGTTTGAACAGGGCGGGCAGAAAGGCATCTTCGAGACTCGAGGATCAATGGTGTGCAAGTGGCTTTTTCGTAAGAAGTCAATGATGTTGAACTGTGATCTAGGTGCGTAATGATCCGGAGCGAGCTAAGAAACCTACACTAGGCTAATTTACCACCTCCATTGTATGAATGATGAAGATTCCGGTTCCTAGGCGGTTGGGAGTAAAAGGTGAGGCTCTTTATAAAGCTGTCGTGGTTGGCATAGCCCCATCTGACGCGGCTTCAAACTGATATTCTGCTTCCCGCCTATGTGTAAGGCCTCTGTCTCACTGGGCCAGTCAGATACCACAGTCATGTAACCATCCGCCGTATCACACATCCAACCCTCCCTCTCCAACACCATTGTGCTGAACATCGACCATGAAAGGTGCCCGGATAGTCTTTGTAAGCCAGGTCATAACCTGACGACTGCCATCTGGACGCGTCAGACGATGATGCGACAGAAAATATATAGTAGGCTTCTACATCATCAATTTACATATTTAATTATATCAAGGACTTATGTTCAAGTGCTTAAAAAAGTATTCGAATTGCAATATTGAAGACTCGGTACGAAGGTTTCTGCTGACTCATTGTGGCTGCGCCGTAATTAGATCCTACTGGTTTTGCCCTCTCCAATAATGGTGATGTCACTTGTCAGCACAACGAAAACACAATACTACGTATTACAGTCAACATTGAAAACAGGAGTTACCCTAGGTCAAACACGCAGTTATATCATTCCAGTAGGCCAGTACTTTAGGACATTTTTATCAACATCAACCACCGCTCCTGGCTCTTACGCTCGCCAAAAATGTGAATCAGTTTGCCGTATCACTAACTGTAACAAGGGCTTGGAAGAGACTTCAAATTGCAATAATCATCCAGGGCTTCAAGGGGCCATGAGCGTTTTTGCTCGCTCTCGTATAGCCTGTTTCATTCGATCAGGCAATACACGGGTAGCTAAACAGCTGAGGCCTCGTACAGGTTTTTGGGACTCATATTCGCCATCGCCAATTCGAACCTCTTCTCCCCGCCAAGTCAGAATGAAGCTCTCCAGATTTGTTTTATCTTTCTTTGTCCCCGCCTCCATGTCCTTCGCCTACATACTTCCTTCCGAACCTCAGGCACCACTTATTCCACCTCCACCTCCACCTTCCCAGGCCCCGGACCCCCGCCGCATTGTCCTCCGGTCCTCTTCCAACTCCATATCCGGCTCGTATCCACTCTACGACCTCCTCTCCATCTCCACAGAGTCTGGGAGTATCTCCGTAGCTGTGACCCCGCACCCCGCCTCCTCGGAAGACCCATCCCAACCTGCATCTATGGAGCTTAAGTCGCTCTCCGGCAGCGTCCACGCGACTTTTTCTGAGAGATTTTTTGACCGATTTGTTGGCCGAGACGGCAACTCGGAACAAAAATACAGAGGCGGATCTGGGAACACCGCTATACCGCCCGGCATTCCGGCTCGAGAATACATCACCTCCGTGAGCACGCGATCTGCGTCAATCTCGGGGACCTTCCCGCTCGGCTCGTACACATCACTCGACTCCCAGTCCGGCAGCATCGGTGGTGTGGAGTTAGTCGTGGTACCTATAAGCACATCTGGGCCGCGGCGGCTGAAGACCGTATCACATGGTGGGATGCAGAGCGTGCGGGTTGTGGACGATGACCTTTGGCCCATGGTAAAGGAAGCGTGGTGGGAAGGGATGGTTTCAAGGCATGAGAGCCTCAGCGGGTCGATCAACGTGGAGTATCCAGATAGTTGGGAGGGGACGATTGAGGTTCAAACTGGAAGCGGAAGCATGAGTGTTACAGGAAGAGGAGTAGAGATTATTAGGCAAGAACAGGGCAGAATGGTTGCACGGAAAGGAAAAGATGGAGGGAAGGTAATTGTTAGAGCACGGAGTGGAAGCGTGAATTTGAGGTTTGGATAAATACATTTAATCTTTTGTTGATGGCGTCCTATTCTGTAGCGTCGTTCGTGGGGCTGGTTATTCCAACCGTGATGGGAGCAAAATGGGTTGGCTGGGTAAACAAAAAGAAGGGCATATAAAATTCCACTCATTCCGTGACGCGAGGCCTTATGATAACAATTTTATATTATGGGCGTTCTTACCCGTGGCTATCCAGCATATGTAGGTTTGGGTGGACTGTCACACCATGACGTGCATTAACAGCCTCGATGATTGAGACAGAGACAGAACTCTAAGACTTGGTTGTCCAAGTTGCCAGGCAGATCAAGTATTTTTCTTAGAGAATTCGAACTGTCCGTGCTCATCTGACTCTAATTTCACGACGATGCCTTCCGCTAGGCGATCTAAGTCCTGTTGGGAGGTCCACTGCGTTATTCTCAAGTCTGGAGTCCTTCGCGCACCGTCTCTTACAGCAGTCGCAAGATAGGCCAAAACACTGTCTTTGAGCAGTGGCTGCTTAGACGTGATGGCGACGGAGAGGATGAAAAGGAGTGTGGCGAACGTCGTCTCTCCTAACGGGAGCAGCAACCACACCCACTGAATGCGTATGTACGTCTCGCCATAGACGGCCCTGCCGGTAACATCGGTGATGTTGGCGTTCTCGTCGAGAACACGGCTGCGCAGTATGTTGGTTAGCGTATCGGCTATACTGATCGTGATGTTCTCGAGGTTTTGTTGGTACAGAAGTGTGCCCGTCGCTAAGAGAGAGGGGCGGTCAATTACGCTAAACTCGTCCAGGGCCTCGGCTCCTAATAGCGAGTGAAAGTACTCTGCTAGGGACTCGAAGGCGCCCTGATCCAGTGTGTAGTTCAAGCCGGTTGAGTTTGCGGCATAAGTAAGGGTGGATCCACCATCGATGGTATTGTTGGTAGATGTTTTAAATAAAAAGCTTAACCGCTCTGAAGATGTGGCCACATATTTGACGCCGCTTGGTTCGACTGTTATTCCCTGAAAGCTTCTGGAGCACCACCAGAAGCTAGCATGAAACGCCTCAGCCTCAGGCGGTTTGAAGCTTGCCTGGGTGCTGAAATTTGTGCTCCTTGGGGCCTTCAATGCCCAGAACTCTCCGAACTCAGTCTCCGATTGTAAGGGTCCGGGTAAAAAGTGAGACTCGAAGAGTTTATTGTAGGAAATCATGTCTACACTCGGTATAACAAACGTGAGATTCATTTGCCGCGGGTACTCTTCAGACCTATGTTGGAGAGTTTCGCTATGGGAATCTAAACGAGTATAGTTGCATAGAGCCCAGGCCATCCCCGGTGCGTATTGGGTAGTGGATATGGCACAACCATCACTGGCAACAGAGGCACTATTCCAAGAACTGCAGACACCCAACGTCGTGAGGCTGTCCCACTTACACCGTACCGCCTTTGAGGGACAGGTAAAGTATGAATCAAAAGTAGAGCCTCGTAGCGTGTTCAAGATCGCAAATTGAAGTGGGATGACCTTGGTGCTAAGAGCTTGGATCTGTTAGCATGCTACTGCTGTACTCGTGCCATAGACGTGACAGCAGCCGAAGGAAAAACTAGGGGTGGTACTTTTGCTCTTAGAATTATAACCAGTTGCCGTGCCCATTACAACTGATCCGTCATCGACTTCCGTTTCTTGGGTAGGGAACTGTAGGAGCTGCTGAGCAGATGCATCAAGCCCAAGAGCCAGTATCGTTAGCAACGAGAATCCCACTGTAACCAATGCTCTAATAGGACTGGATACTTGCAGTAGAAAGACCAGAGAACCCCAGGGCCCTCTGCTAGCCCCGTCGAAAAGCTGGAGGTCTGCAAGTTTCCGTGGTGCGCTGGCGAAGTGGCTCCATTTTAGCTGGCTTATACAAGACGCTGCTGGCACCAATAAGGCTACCTTGTTGATGGTTGTCAAAGAAGCTACAGCAGAGTTGGGTTGGATAGGGAGATTCCATTGGCGTAGGGGCGTGTTGTCAATGCTTTTGAGAAGGGCCACAAGACCAGCGGTCGATGCAATGCAGATAATTATAGCTATAACCTCCCACCACCACCGCAATGGCTGCCAGTCGGCATTAGGCTTCCGCGGTGGTATTTGTGAGAGATCTGCTGCTGAGATGTCTGACGTGCCGTCAATTTTCGTGAAATCCTCTCTCTTATTGATCCGTGCTCGAGATAAGGGAAAGTATGGGCCAGGCATTTTGGATCGTAAAAGTTATACGATAGGATGCAGCACACTTCGGCCTTGATTTCGTTGAAAACAATTAGAGCGATACCTAAGCCCAATGTGATGCTGTGATGTGACCTATTTAAAGCATGTTATGAAGAGAGCATTTGAGGGGAGTAAAGGTAGCCCTTCTCGGTTGCGGCTCGTGTATATTAAACTGAAGGAGACCGGCTGTGCCTATAATTAGGCTTGATGCAGAGATATCAGCAAACTGTCAACCTAATCCGCCGACAAAGTTGATCAAACAAGCCACCATCTTGGCAGAGCGCCTCTGTCACACAAACCTAAAGGATTAGGACTGCCTCAAGCACCCGAAACCTTTCGGGCCAAAAACTCCAATATATTGTAATAACTATTTAGGGCATTATAAGGGCTACAAAGTCTAGTCTTTCTTCTCAAGCTAGGCAGTAACCTTTATTTCTATATGCGAAAGCTTTATTTTTATTTCTAGGTTTTGCTTTTGTATAGCTTGTATATGAAAGCAAGTTTAGCCGATTAAATAAACGTAGGAGCAAAGCCTAGCTAAACAGAACGGGTACGAGAGCTAGCTTTGCTGCTTATAGTCAAATACATAATATTGGAGTTTTTGGCCCGAGGTGTTTCGAGTGCCTGAGGCAGTCCTAATCCCTCGGGTCGTCCGTGTGACAGTGAGAGTTGAAAAAAACAAGAATATAGGGGCGGTTGGGGGCCATTTCTGTGTTTGACAACTGGGACTGGGATACACAAGATACACAAGATACACAAATCCTTGCAGATTAAGTTGTGGCAGGGAAAAACTATGCCAGAGGCCACTGCCGGAAGTGGTTATTTACAGCTCGGTGGCGTTCCTTGGGGCCAAAAAAGTCCTCGTCTAATGATCACTCTATGAACGTGGTGAGATTGTACTTAGGCAATGTTGGCCCAGTGCTTCCTCAGTCTGCCTAGCATCATCTGCACGAATTCGGCTTGGGTAATATCCGGCACGTTTCTTAGCGTCTCGGAATTGTTCCTCGTCTTATCGGTTAGATACGCCAGTCCTCCGCTCTGGGTTGATTTCCCGTGACCGTACTTGCTTTCGAACCACTGTAGCAGCTTGATTGGGGGGTTCTTGGTTGGATCTCGGTCTGAACTCCTCAGCCTCTCCATCCACTGGTCAGTAGGAAGAGTCTCGAACTCGAGACCGGCTTTGGCCAACGAAGGAAGCATGTCCCGCGTCCAATGGAAGCGCTGTGGGTTGAGAACATGGTACACCGTGTCCAAGCTCAAGGCTGCGTCGCTCGGTATGTCGTTTTTGGCGACCCCGGTCAGCTCGATAATGGCGGCTGCCGCACAGTCGACTGGCAGCCAGCTCATTTCCTGAGAGGTGCAATTAGTACCTCACGGCCTCAGCTAGGGGGTCTGTCTACTTACTTCGTCCAGCATGGGTAGGGCACCCAGAGTGACTGCGGTCTGTATCGTCATAGGCACGCCCTCGGTCGCGTTCCACTCGCCAACCACGGTATCACCTATCAGCTGCCCTATGCGCAGCACTTGTGCGGGTGCGCGGGCATTCCGCATCGCGTTGCGGGTGATGTGTTCCGCCACATACTTTGACCGTGCGTAGCCCGTGTTTTGGGCATGCGCAGGATTCACGACGGGGCCTTCTGCCACGGTGCCAGGGCGAGGGGTCCCGCCGGCCGCCGAGACGGAGGAGCAGAAGAAGAAGCGGGCCGGGTCGGGCGTCTGCACCCGGAGGCATTGCTGAATCAGATTGTGGACCGCTCTGATGTGCTGGTCCTCGAAGCTCTGGACGGGAATGTTGAAGTTGACGGCCCAGGCGCTGTGGATGACCAGCGTGAGGATGCGCATCAACGCCGCGAGGCGCGACGGGCCGAGCCCGAAATCGGGACGGCTGAGATCACAGGCTAGCGGGACCACCTTGCTGCTTTCCTCGGGCGAGAGCTTGATGCCACGAGCGTCGAGGGAGCTGAAGACGCGATCCGACGCCGCGGTGTCTGTAGGCGCGCGCACCATGGCCCATACGGACGAAACATTGGCTCGTGATACCAATTGTGCGAGCAGGTGTGCGCCTAGGCCGCCGGTGACACCCGTCAATAGCTGCGACCGGTCAGATGTGTCAGCATCGGTAAGGTATTGCTAGATGTGGGAGGGGGTTCCTTACAACGACCTCTTTGTTCGGCCGTGGAGCGTCTCCTTCGACATGCGGCTCGAATGAGGAGTACGCGTTGATAAGTTCTTGCATCACGGCAAGTTCATCTGTTGAGGATTCTTCCCCTGATCTCAACATCTCAAGGTGGCGGGCAAGCGCTCGGATGTTTCCTGTCTCGTACAGGACATTCTGGCTCAGCTTGGGCCCGTTCCCCCCTAAATCAAGCTCTCTCTTGATTAGATTCCACATCTGAATGCATTGTAGGCTGTCCACGCCAGAGGCGAAGAATTCGTCCTCTACCGACAGCTCGATGCCGAGCCGGTCCTTCAGTCCGTGCAGCAGGAAGTCTTCCAACTCCTGCCCCGAGAGAGACAGGGTGCCTCCCTTCTCGTTTTCAAATCGCTCGTACGCTGATTCAATCTCCCGCTCGAACTGTCTGTACGTGGGGACACGGATGAAGGTTCCCTTGTCTGTCCGGGGAAAGGCGGTTTCGGCCGGCAGCACCACGACCAGCTCCCTGGGAATGCGAGAGAAGGTCTCGGCCCGAGAGTTGGCCGCCTCCACGGCCGGCCAGACAGCCTCGAGGAACTCCTCGTCCGACATATGAGCTGCCGCATCGGCCCGGAAGATCAGTACTCCAGGGTAGCTTTTGCCCTCGCCAAAGACGACGGCCTCCTTCACGCACTCTTCCTGGCGGATGCGGCCCTCTATCGAGATTGGCAAGACCTTCTCGCCGTTTATGAGGGTGAAGCGGTCGTCCAGCCTGCAGACGTACTTCCATAGGCCCGGCTCGGTTGCGTGAGGCGCGAAAAGATCCCTGGTCCGGAAGGACCCCGGCGGATCGTCCGAGTTGACCGTGCTCTTCGATTTTAGGCCGTCGAGCGCAACACACTCGTACAACCCGGGCGCGACCTCGTCCATCAGGACAAACGGTCGTGCGGGCGCCAGAAGACGCAGGTAGTTCCAGTACCGGTCGCCCGGTGGTCGAGCCGAGTTCATCAGCCTGCCTGTCTCTGTGCTTCGCTAGGCATTAGTACTCACTCGTTCGGTATGATACGCTGGCCGGGGGGCCAGATGGACTTACGCTCCGTAATTTGCAACCAGGTTTACCCCGCGACTTACGAGCAGGTCCCCAAGGTCGTCGGGACAGCTGCTCCCTGCGAAGAGGACCATGTTCACGTTTGCCAGAGCTCGTATCCCTGCGTCGGACTCCGCCAGGAGTTTCACCACGTAAGGTACGCAATGGAAGAGCTCTGGTTTCACGTACTCCAGCATCTTCAATAAATTCTGCCTTGTCAACGGAAGCAAGTAGTTAGCAAGGTATATGGGTTTCCTTGAGTAGATGGACCGGAACAGCTCATAGAACCCATGGCTGTGGAAAAGGGGCGACGTGAGCAGGGATCGCATGTTCATGTTGAGGGCAAAGGCACCAATGCAGCTTCTGTGGGATAGCCATATGGGCTTCGGCAGCCCGGTAGACCCCGATGAATGAAGGATGACGGCCATCTTCTTGCTCTCATGCTCGGCATCATAGAGGCGCACAAACACCGGCGCATCTCTGCGGTAGTAGTCTGAGTGGGAAAGAATCGGAATTAGAGCGGGCTGTCTCTCCTTCGGCACTTCGGCCAAGGTGGCATGGAAATTTGGCGTGGTGAGGATGGTGCTACACCCGGTCAGCTCGATCAGGCGGTCGAGAGCCGGGCTCGCGAGCCTAGTCGAGATCAGGAAGACGGTGTAGCCCAGCCGGCTCAGGGCAATGATTGTGATAACTACATGCAAGCCCGACTGGGATAGAATTCCGACTATGGGTGGTTTCTCGAGAGAGGGATCCTGGAGTAAGGGGCAGTGTACGATCAGTAAGGCATAGTCATATGCGGGTATAGCCTCGCGGGTATCTGGTATGGCTTACAACAGGCGGCAGCCCTAGCTGCTGTAGCTTGTCTGCTGCAGCGTCTACGTATCGGTCTATAGAGCGGGCGCTGTGTTCCTCGAAGTCGAGCAGTGAATTGTTTGGGTATCCAATTAAGGGAGTGTCTCCCATCTCAGACGCACGGCTCCTGATCAACTCGTCAAGCGTGAGGATGGGCCGGTTTGGGTCCACCAGTGGCCGGGAAACCTCGGCAGAGGCACGCCCCTCAGAGACGATAGTGAGCGTCGTAGACATGATGATTACCTGGTTCCCGTCAATCAAGCTGAGTACAGTCCAATATCTAGTTCTGCGTGAACAATTTATGCACCTCGTCTCAGCACTCGTGGGGCAACATTGTACGTGATCTATGAAGCGCTAGCCTAGAACCTCCTCACCATGATAACCAATGAGGACGCGAATAAGCTGAACGTAGGATCCGGACGCATTTTCTCCTCATGGAGATGAGATTTACCATCAACCGGAGTTGTTGGCAGACTTACGCGGTTCCTGGCATCCACAGTCATATCAGTACGACGTATCAGGCCGTTGATATCGTGACGAGCGGCAGATCGACTACAACCACACACATACAAACTAACAACCCCTCATTCGCCCTTTGATAACACCGAGCAAGGGTCATAATATGTCACAGCGCGTGGCCCACTATTACCCCAAGATCCTAGGTCTTGGACAATGACGATCTGGGGCATTGGCAAAGAACTAATTTGAATAACCTCAAGAAGTGATCAACATGGTCTATCAAGATTGACTATCAAAATTATCTATGAAACTGATCTATCAACATGGTCTACAGGTTATCTCGCTCACCTAGGCGGCAGAGCAGTCGGCGATCGACGTCGACATCAGCTTGCTGCTTGCCCTTCTTGTGCCGAGAGGTGGCCTTCGGCTGCCCCGATATGTCGAAGGGCTCGCTTCTTGTAGCCGAGATGTTCCTTTTCTACTCTCCGTCGGCGCACGTGTACTCCAGGTCGCTCAACCATCGTCTATAAAGACCTGGTCGAATTCCCACTGCCACGCTACTCTGTTGCATACCCTTAGCAGTGCTCACCATACCTATCCAACATAACCTCCCTATCTATTATCAAGCGCAGAATACTAATATGGCCTTACCCCAACCGCTGCAAGCCGCCGAATCGAAGAAGGACGAGGTGGTTCTCGAGCACTATGACGATAACAGAGATGACCTGAAGAAGGACATCGAGCAGCCAGACAGGTTCGGGTCCTACGCCAAAATTGATCCGAAAGAAATCGCCTTGGTGAGAAAACTGGACACGTACATGATGGTAACTCACCACGGCTTGTCTTGGATGATAGAAGTTGACCAACATGGGTAGCCTGTACTCTGGCTCATGTATTTTCTCAACTTTCTCGACCGCAATGCGATTGTCAATGGCAAGCTCAACCACCTCGACAAGGATCTTGGGTTGGTTGGCTCACAGTACAACACCTGTGTGAGCATCTTCTTCGTGGGGTAAGCTCTGTCAGCTCTCGTAGGGTTGCGAGTTTGAGGGCCTCATGCTAACGGTGGAATTTCCCCACAGCTACATCACCGCCCAGATCCCGTCGAATATGCTTGTCACTCGGCTCAGGCCGTCTTGGTATCTGTCGGGGTGGATGCTGGCATGGGCCATCGTGTCCACCCTCAACTGCCTTGTGAAGGACTATCACGGCCTACTAGCTATCCGGTAGGGGTTTCGACGTCAATAAACACACACTCCTCCTCAGCCTACTATAGAAAATCTCCAGAGATAGTCACTGAAGGAATGGCAACTGACTTTTTTCAGGCTGGTGCTGGGACTTACCGAAGCCCCTTTCTACCCGGGTGGCGTTTACCTTGTTAGTCTATTCTACACCCGTAAGGAGACGGCTACTAGGCTTGCTGTGTTCTACACTGGAAACCTTCTTGCCAGCACCTTCTCCGGGCTGATTGCAGCTGGCGTATTCGCCGGCCTCGACGGAGTGCACGGTCTGGCCGGCTGGAGGTGGCTTTTCTTGATCCAAGGCGTGGTTACTGGTGAGCTCGAACTTTCGCGATCACCGGCGTCGCCATGTCACTGACAATTTTGCCAGTTGTGGTTGCTATCGCAGGTTTCTTTATTCTTCCGGACACACCGCTCACGACCCGTTGGCTCACTGCGGAGGAGCGCCAGCTGGCCCATGATCGCATTGCACGAGACACGACCGAGAAGGGCTACAGGCCGACAAGTACCTGGTCCGGTCTATGGGATGCCGCGCGAGACTACCGAACCTGGGTCTTCACTCTCATGGCCAACTTGCATCTATCCGCCAATAACTTCAAGAACTATCTGCCCACGGCTGTCGCATCGCTGGGCTTCAGCAATACCATTACACTCGTGCTCACGAGCCCGCCCTACCTGGTCGCCACGTTCGCGTCTGTGGCAGTGTCCTGGTCTTCTGGTCACTTCAATGAACGCACATGGCACATTACTGGCTCGAAGGCACTAGCCATTGTGGGCTTTGCAGTGGCGACGTCCACATACAACATCGGGGCGCGTTATTTTGCCATCGTACTGTTCGTCGGTGCTACCTACGGCGTCAACAACATCAACCTTGCATGGACTGCCGCCACGGTCGGACAGACAGACGAGAAGAAGGCAGCCGCCCTTGCGATCGCCAACACGTTTGGCAATCTATCTTTCGTCTACACTCCCTACCTATGGTCTGATAATACCGCCCCCCTTTTCCGTCCCGCTTGCCTGGCTAGCATTGGATTTTCCTTTGGGGTCGTTCTCACGGCCTGGACTATGAAATGGATCTTGATCAGGACCAACAGGAAGATCAAAGCACAGGATAGCGAAGCTATCAACTTCTATGCATACTGAAGAGCATTGCTGGTTCTTCGGCCGCAATCGAAGTATCAGGGTATGGTAGAGAGACGTGAAGGATCTTGAGCACATGTCTTATCCACGTGGCAATCTCGCCTCATGAGGAGAAGTGTGTTCGGGGTATATGTGTTGCAGGCTTGAATTACGTCACGGATATATGAGACTGATGAGAAACTCTAGAAGCGTCAATGTCCCGGCTTTCTCGTCGCGCTCGTCTTTACGAGCATCACCTGAATAGGGATATTTTGGAGGATATACAGGTGATATAGGGTAGTTAGATACAAGGTGGAATAGTGGCTGCAGTGGTGTTGACGAAACATAGGGGTTCGTTAGATGAGCCGCATTCCATAAGGTATGGGCATCGATGTTGTCGAGTGATTATGGCACCGAGGACAGCCAACCACCTGGGCATCAGATCGTTGATCACATATTTCATTGGTTAGCTAATTAGAAACTACTCCAACAGAGGGAGTGAGAGCCCGATACTTGTAGATAGAAAGTCGTGTCTACAGTGTGGTCCATAGTAGTATGTATGTCTGAGTAGTTCCTTCGACACAAGTTCACTACAGGCTGCTTTTCGATTGGCCTTCTTGTGTTGACATAAGCCTTGAAATGTTTAACGAGGGGTTGAGGTTTAATTTCGCGTCCTCTCCGGCTTGTTATAAGGTAGGAGAGGCTTAGTGTTTAAGTACATAAAGGTACTAGTGTACGAAGTACCTACAGATACCGGTCCCATCCTTTTTGTTATTCAGGGTTTACTAATACGTATTAGTGCAGTTTGAAGTCTAGGTACAGGGATGCTGCGTGACGTCGGCCTCCCCCATAATTAATATTTGTGTGGACTGCACCGTAGATCCAATTGACTTCTTCTGCCTTCAATCCGTGCCCGTTGCTGGCCTCACACTCCTTTGAAAACTCTCTTTCAACCCCCAACCTCCCCCGGCGCGAGACCCGACCACGCGCCTGGTTGCACTCACCAGCTACTTCGAATTGGCGAGCTCCGTCGACCGGCCCAATGCGCATTTCAACGACGCCTCGAAACCATGGATGGTGATCCGGCAGTCGAATCGGAGCTCGACTCCTTCAGCTTGACTTTCCCCCTACCGTACCGCGCGGCCTTCATCGTGGTGCTAGGTACGTCGCACTCTCGATATCCGCTTCTGTTCTGTTCTCGACTATCCAATGTACTGTACACGTAAACGCTAACAATAAACTCCCGTCACAGCTGTTTGGGGCTGGGGCTTCAACCTGCACTACCTATACCTTCTCAAGATCGACGTGCCGGCGCTGATCCGCTATCCCGGCCGGCCTTCACCGCACCACCCGCCGCACCATCGCTCCGTGTACCGTCTAGCCAGCGTCGTCTCCTCCATATTCTGCTTCTCCCTCCTCGTCTTCTGGATATTCACCCATCGTAACCCTGGTCTCGTGCTGGCATGGGATTGGCTGCCGCTCACATACCTCGTCGTGCTGCTCGCCCTTTTCGCCATTCCTCTCCCGCGCACCACAGGACTTCCACATGCCGGGCGCGCACGTCTACGCTCGACATTGCGCCGCATAGCCCTCGGCGGCATCGCAGAGGCAAAGGACGGTAAATTCGGCGACATCCTGCTTGCCGATGTGTTGACGAGCTACGCCAAGGTGCTTGGCGATCTATACGTGGCATCATGTATGTTTCTACGGACGGGTGGGTCGGCGACGGCGCGTCCTGACCGCGGATGCGGCGGCACCGTCGTCGTGCCCGTGATCCTGGCGATCCCCTCGCTGATCCGGCTACGCCAATGTCTGATCGAGTACGGGCGCGTGCGCCGGGGCCCGGTCAGGGAGTCCACGGGCTGGGGCGGCCAGCACCTCGCCAACGCGCTCAAGTACTCGACGGCGTTCCCCGTCATCTTCCTCAGCGCGCTGCAGCGCAACTGGGCGCCCGACTCGAGCGTCATCTACCGCCTCTGGGTGGCCGCCTGCACCGTCAACAGCTTCTACAGCTTCTACTGGGACGTGGCCAAGGACTGGGACCTGACCCTGTTCGACGGGGCCCGCGCCCGGAACAAGCCCGAGCACCCCTTCGGCTTGCGGAGGACGCTGCGTCTCGGGGCGCCCGGGTTGTATTACGGCGTCATCGCCCTCGACCTCGTGCTGCGGTGCACGTGGAGTCTGAAGTTATCCCCCCACCTCGACCGCGTCGCCGACTTCGAGAGCTCCATCTTCATCGTCGAGCTCCTCGAAATCCTGCGCCGCTGGATATGGATCTTCTTCCGCGTCGAGACCGAGTGGATCCGCAATAACACGCCCCCTGTCGGCCTCGGCATCGAAGATATCCCGCTCGGCGATTACCAGGGCGGCAGGTACGAGGACGAGGATTAGAGAGCGCTAAGTCCGTGCCCGGCGCCTGGTATTAAGAGAGTGTAATGAATGGGCTGTTTGGTCCGGCACGGTTTGGTCCTGACCCTAACGTTCGTAGTTGTTGGTTTGTACGCATATCACGACGAGGCAGGTTTAGAAGGGCTTCAAGCCCTCAAGGGGTCAGGTGATTGATATAGACGTTCTTGATTGCATTTAATGGGGCGTTTGTATAGATGTGACCAGGTGCTGAAGCCATATTATATAATACCGTGTTGAAGTGTATACAAACACAAAGCAGCCTTTGGTATCTAATACGCCAGCCCAACCCCGTCTAATAAGGGTCATGATATAAATTTCCATGATATTATTTCCACATAGGATCAGTACTGTACCTCTAGTCCTCTACCGTAAGGGTCTCCTATTCATTTGATTATTCCTCGGTAGTCCTCGATCATCCGGAGTTTCTATATACTCGGCTCACTTGGGTGCCTAGGCTTTCTAGATAATACTAGAAGGGTAGCTGGGGGGAACTGGCTGGCGGCGTTAGGCAGCTAGCGCAATTCCTTGGTATCTAATGTTAAACTACAGAGTAGTTTAAATTTTTCGTCGCTCAGGGTCCGTAAAAGCATAAAAACCTACTGTATTGGAGAGTTTGAGACTTTCACTGTTCTGATCCTGGGCTCAAGCCGTGACAGCTTACCGCATGGTGTTCGTTATCTCTTCCCGAATCGGCGAAATTTCTCTTCACGAGAACCACCCCCTCTTAGGAGTGTTCGGTTGCTTGAGCTTGTCGAGACAGTAAGTCCCGTAGTTGCGTATCTTCTCTTTACCGGTACATTTGCATCGGCACCCGACGCCTCCTGCTTCCTCGGGCGTCCATGGCTTGTTCTCCGCCAGGGACGGTGAGCTAGGCAGTTGACCGCCTGGAGCGTTGGTTGGACATTGGTAGAATGTATCGTGGCGGTATCCGATATCTTCAAAATGGTGCACCTGCTGAGAATCTGCTAGCATAGCAATGGCTAGTGAATGTACCGCCGCATCACCCCACTATTTATCAAGAAAATATCGTCAGCATCATTGGAAGTGACGAAAAAAGGAAAGGGAGATTTCGCAAGGATTTAGGTGAAGGATTCATACGTGCATGAAACACATACTCGCTCATTATAGAAGCCACCCTTCTTATCCAAATAGTCAAAGTAGTCCTGGTACGCCTTAGAGCGGAAGAAGTCCATGTCGGCAATTTCAAAATTGCTCCAGTAATGACACAGACTCCAGGCATCACCATAGGAGTCACGATGGGGCACCCAACTAAGAAAGCGGCGGAAAGGAAACGGCATCCAAGACGCCTCCATCATAGCGCTCCATAGATTAGTCGTGACCACACCTCTCGACTCTTTCCAGTCGGCCGTGGCGCGGAAGAGGCCAGGGCATGACTTACCGACCTCCCATAGCGCAATCGTAAAGCCGTACACCTTTTTATGCTTGGCCATCTGGACGAAAGGATCGTATGTGATGGCGCAGGTGAAGTCGACATCTGGTTCCAGTCGCCAGTACCACTTGTACTTCTTGAGTACGTCGAGCTGGTAAAACTTTCTGCGTCCGTGACATGGTAGGTTAGCCAGTTCGCTCCTGTATCTTCTTTGCGCTCCGGCCACCCAGACTCACCCCGAGTAGAAGCGACACATGTGGTGGTAACCCTCCTGCCCAGCATGCGGGGTGCCGGCTTCACCCTGCTGCTTTATGCTATTCTTAGCAGCATCTTGGTCTAGCCAGTCCGGGTAGGTCCAGTGTTCTTTTGGGATAACCTCGAATATGCCCTTGCCGCCGGCGGTCTCGTTCAGCTCGGTCACAAAGCGGGGGTTCCAGGCTTCGTCGTTGAGGAACATGATGGGATAATTGAACCATTTGTTGAACTGTGCCTCGATTGACTGGATTGTCTTCTTCGCCTGTTGGCGCTCATGGTTCCGTGCCAACATGACGATGACGGCATTCTCGCGCTCGGCAGCAACGTCGGGCTCCTGGCAGGAGGTAGAGAAGGGAGCGTCGAGTTCGGCGGCCGGTCGCGGGACCTTGTATCGCCATACGTGGATCAGGACTTCGACGATAAAAGGCGCGGCCGTGATTAGAAGGAGCGAGAAAGGCAACCGTCGCGCGGCGCGGTTGAGGCGCCTCAACAGCATTGTACCGTACCGCGTGTATCGTATCTTTAGAGGCTCGGGGTTTGTATGTTTAGGGCATTTCTTAAATATAGCTCGTACTATTTGTAGGCGGCCGTAATAGATGACTGACTTTAATAGGTTTACGAAGCGACACTCTGCGCGGCCATGTGAATGTGCATGTGAATGTGAATATTATCTGCCTTGTCGCAAATGTTGTCTGAAACTGTACTACACCAAGATATCGAAGCAAGAAGGCGGGCGGAGGGCGAATATCAAGGGGAACGATGCAAAGTTGCTCGTATTTCACAACCCAGCCCTAAGATTCCACCCCTGGCCATGATTCAAGCTTTTAGACCCTGTAATAAGTTAAAAGCAGAAGCCAGGCGCGGATCTCACGAATGAACTTTTAGCAGGTGCTAACATAGGTAGTCCAGGCAGACATATACCAATGCCGATAGGTCGATGATGCAAAATAGTGTGAGTAAGATACCTACATAGCCTTAGCGTGAAGCTTGCTAGGCCTGTCATTTTAAGGTTATAGTTATGTCGCAGATACATATGTATGTAGTGCAAGGCTTCAACAACCTTGAACCAGGCCGGCTTAGAATATCAAAAGCACGTTACTTATTATTCTAGCTTCTCTACTCCATTCTATGATTTTGTAGTCAGGGAGGTATTTTGTCCAAAATCGTACTTGTCGAGAACGACATCTTCCAGTAAGGGGTCCAACATGATGATCCAATACTGTACCTTTTGAGCTCATGGCGGGGATGGTGGGCACGCAGAGACCCCTAGCTGTAAGCTTATCTATGTACATGTACTAGTACATACATCACGACGTCTACACCTAGGTACCTACATACAGTCCTTCCACTGAAGTCTCTTGCGTCTATCTTGAACTTTGTTATCATCGGGAGGGTGTAGGTGTTATCTCTGGTAAGTTGTTTACGCGCTTCGAGGTGACATGAGAGATCTTAAGACATTTATTCTTTTTCGCTTCTAATCGCTTTTGGCTTTGGACATTCAAGATCGAGAAACATGTGGTTTTAGCAACTTATGATTGGGTTTAGATATACATATGTATGTACCTACCTAGGTAGACTGATACATAGGTACTGCACGCTAGAGGATGAGCTTGGACCACTACGTAGATTACGGGTCGACCGGAGACTCAACCCCACATCCTCCGACTTCGAGACAGGAAACCCCGGATTGATCTGACTTGACACCCGTTAGTACATATACGTCTCCTAAGCTTTGCATTTCGAAGCTTTGCATTTTCTCACATTCGCCAACCTCTGCAGAAGGGAAAAGACACTTTCTACACCTCGTGAAAGATTACGCCATTTAGCAGCTATCCGAAATGGACTACGTTCAGGGACGTGTGCTTCAAGAGGCCGCCAAGGAGACAGCTGATCTCTAGTTCGTCATCCCTCCGGTTCTTCGTGCTTCCATCCCGGACCAAGCTGGCTAACAAACAACACACAGCGCCGGACCGGTAACACCGCTGAACATAATCCTCCTCGCCATAACTCTATACACGACGTACCTCCTCTACAAGCCCTCGCCGCCAGCGACGCTGCCACGTGAGCCACCCGCCGTTGTCTTCCGCACCTTCACCCCGCACACGCTGCTGCCCTACAGCGGGACCAACAACATGCCCGTTTACATGGCCGTGCGGGGCCGCGTCTTTGACGTCACCAGCGGTCGCAACTTCTATGGGCCTGGCGGTCCGTACGAGAACTTCGCCGGTCGCGATGCCAGCCGTGGTCTCGCTTGCCACAGTTTTGACGAGGACATGTTGACCAAGGACCTTGACGGCCCGCTCGATACTCTTGAGGGTCTCGGAGACGAGGAGATGGAGAGTTTGCAGGGTTGGGAGGAGAGATTCCTTAGCAAGTACCTGGTTGTTGGCAAGCTAGTGGCTCAGGGCGAGAAGTAAAGTGAAAGGGCATGTAAGCACTCTGACCAGCCCTGTTCAGAGCCCATGTGATCGGATGTGAATGATTATGAATAGATTTCTCACATTGATTACCAGCGTAAATTGAGGTGTGATATGAGATATTGTATGATCGAAGAGGCATTCATCGATGTATTCACTGGATTTCCCCTTTTGAACTTAGATTTATAATAGGTATGATTTCTAAATCTGGTTCTACTTCCTTTATGAAGTCAGTCTCCACGATTAAATTATCAACTGTGAAGTTATGGGTCATGAAAGGCCTACTAGACAGAGCTGGATTCAATGAAAAGTTGCTATCACTTTACATGAACCCCTTTACTAACCAACATACTCTAGACAAGCCATACCCTCTCTCAAAGATCGCAGAGGCTAAGCACTGCCTCGTGATTCTCAAAACAAACCACAATCTACTACTATATCCAATTAGAAGTACACCTTGCTTCCGGTTGTGTTTCATGGTAGCAAAGGGATAATTGGCCAGTCTCATAAGTTTCTATCTGTAGTCTACGAAGTCATATGGAGCAGTTGCCCAACAGGCTTATGGCGGAGGTATACGTCAATATTTAATTCAAGAAGAGCCTTGCTTCACTGTAATACGCCAGATGAAACTATAAGGAAATTAAGAAAATTCAGGATCCCATCTTCAGAAATAGAGACCTTAGTACTAGTATGTCTCTCAACATATTTGTCTAATACCCCATTGTCTTGCCAGCTTAGAATCATTACAAATTCAACTTTTTAAGCTGAATGCAGTGCCTTTTCCTCATTTCCTGTATAATTTGTACAGCTACGTCATCATTGTGTTCTTTTTTACATGACTAGATACACGTTCGACCATGCTGGTGCATCTTTTCTCTCCTAGCTTAGTAGTAGTGAAATTAACACTGCCTGTATTTTCTTTCGGAAAATGAGACCAAATTATTCAAACCGATGAGCCTCACAGTACTCTAGCATCGGATCATATGATTGAGTTGCCTGGGTTCAGTATCACCACCGCCAGCTGTGTGAAACTGACTGCAAGCTCGTAGCAGCAAGGAGCATGCATTGTTTGGAATGAAATAAGATCGTAATAACCGACGGTTGCAACCCGAAAGAGGGAATGAGCACTTGGAGTGTTAGCGGCCTGTGCGTTATTCACTACGTTCACTAATTCACTGTTGTACATCAAGTATTCTGGTGCTTTCCTCTCTATTGATAAAGTGTATCAAAGGAACACACAGCTGTTTAGCCCGGCACCTACTTTCTGGAATCTTGTCCTCCTTCCTTTATACCTTTGCACCTCTTGAGAACTCTCTTCACACGTTCTGTGTTTTCACGTCAGATACCACGCAGCCACAAAGCAAAAGGCGCTTCTATCATCCGTGAAGATGTTGGCCCTAATTCTCCTCTTCTTATCTGTGCTCGGACAAGTTGTTGGCCTTCCCACTGTCAACAAAGACTTCGTCGCAAAGGATATGGACGTCGTTCATGAATCCCGCAACGCCACCATCTTGCCCCGTGTCCTCCCAATCTACGGCAATCCTTGGCAGTATGACAGAGAAGAGTGTATTTGGGTACGCCAGTTCAACCCCGTCGTCGCGACCATGTGCACCGAGTACTGCATGGCAGGCCTCACTGGTTACAGAGCTCGGCTGAGATATCATATGTAAGCACATGCATGCCTTGTTCATCAATCGTCGTATATGTAGCTTTCATGAACTAGAATACAAGCTGACAACACGCCCGCCCGGACACAGCATGATGACGGGCAATGGCCAGGACGACAGTGCATGGTGCGAGAACTTCAAGCGCCGACTCATGTTCAAGTGCAATGTGGACGAGCCAGACTTCTTCAACTGCAACACTGGCATGGCTCCGCTTCTCCCCGAGCTCGAGACGTACGTATACGATACCTGGCAAGGCAGAGTCGTGACCTCGCAGGGCGTCAATCTCCGCTTCGACTTCCACAAGAGCTGGAATGCCGACGCCTATCATCAATGCGTCGCCGAAACCATCGGTGAGGTCACTTGCAACGGTGCGAACCAACGCCTGGGACTCCGGTGTCTCCCTGTTTTGTGGAGAGCTCCTCCTGACCAGGTTAGTGAGAACTAATTCAGTTACTTCCGCTCTCTTGTTTTCTCATCGATTTGAAGATAAGTTTACTAACAGTATGTGTTCTGTCCTCCGTGAATAGGACGACGAGGACACCACGCCGATTCTCCCTCAGGGCTGCCTCAAAGACAATCAGGTTCCCCCGAGCTCAACCTAAGAAGAATGAAGTTTTCACACATCCAATTGGCGACAGCCAAGTAGCCGCAGTCGTTTAGGCTTCCACTACTAAAGGAATCAGCAAGGAATATTATGTTGCGTAGGCTAGGAGGGATATCATGTTCTTCTTCTAATCATAGCTATTAGACATAGAAAATACTCCCTGTGGTCTACAGTTCTAAGTTTTGGTGTGATTCTTGGGGCCTTGAACTCCTACCGGCTCATATATTCCTGGCCATGCCTGAACACTCATCGACACCCCTTCAGAAGTAAATATCCAAACATCAAATTGACAGACCACTGTACCCGACCAACTAGGAATAGATGATGGTCGTAGCCAATTCTCTTGCGGTAGAGTTCAAAAATGAAATATCCCGATATCTTCGTGACGGCTCTAAGGGCTTAATAGTTGCCAATACTCTGTCTCGAGCTATTCTAACGATGAACTTTATAAAATAGCGTCGCCGTTTTTCTGAGATTCATCTTTTGGTAAAGGTGCGGTCGATAGTACTGAAGGAAGCTAGAAGAGACGACAAAAAATGTCAGCTCGAAGGCAAATTGGTTTGAAGCAGCCGCATAATGCAGAACGATACCTCGAATATAAGAGCGCCTAGTTTAACAATATGACTCTTAGGGTAATTCGCAAGCGACATGTCACTCCCAGACCATACGGCGCCCAAGAGTCAGGGAAAACCTATGGATGAACTGGCCTTCCAGTCGGTCTCAATTGTAACCGCTTCTGCTTCTCCCCCGCGTGGCTTGGATTTCGATCGTACCCGCCGGTGGTACGTTATCAGTTGTGGGGATTCCAGAGTCCGGCATCTTTCAAGTTTTACTATCGAGTTGAGTATGAAGTATGCAGTAGTACGTTTTGTTGACGTTGGCCGACTCGACGGCTTTTATAAACTCATAAATTCTATATCATGTTAATTATAAGTTAACTAAGTGGGACGAGTGACTACTCGCTGCCACACGTCTCTTGAACAAATTAGGTGTGTACCTTCCAGAAGACGATACAGCAGAGTACATACGAAGAGTAGTAGGCTATCTGTATATGACTATGTATATTTACCAGTAATTACTCTTTCTCAAATAGACGGTTAGTGACTTAGATCTATGGGCTTCATTTCACACACATATTTAAGCACGCCCCTGTTCTTCTCGTGACATCAAGTATGGATCACTTAAGAATGTCTGACCGGGGGCAATGCCAACCTTAAATCGCGGCGCTGGAAACCATTTTTTCATCAAATTTGGTTTTCTTTATAAGCTGGATAACCGGAATGATTAGAAACAAAATATGTTGGTACACAACCTAGCTCGCATAATATTAGTGATGGTGGGAAATGCGCAGCAACCAGCAATTGCTACCAACTTGCAACAGCTCACTACATGCATGTTAGTTGCGGAATGATGCCCAACAGGGCAGAACTCTGTCCTGCTTGACAATGTAATTTCGGGGACAAGGTTGCATGAACCGGCTTGAGACTCTTAGCTTGTTGAATTAGGGGCTGACTATTCTCTCCTACGCAAGCTATCCCGGACTTCTCCTGCCACGGAACCGGTTCCGGCCCCCACGAGATTACCTTCGTTTCCAGACGTTCGGGTGCTTCTCGTGGACATTTGGTGGTCCTGCATATATGCCCCTACACGCACACGTCATGGTCTGATAATAAAAACTCTGCACAGCCAGTTCGCTGGTAAAATCTATTTGTCATGGTCTATAATAGCTCAAGGCCAGCGTGGTACTGCTACCTGCCACTGGTACAGGAGCCAACAAAGTCAGGAGGACCATATGACCCAAGAAAATAGAAATAACTTAAAGATCTGCTTCTCTGGGTCTGATGGATACATGGTACAAGAGCAAGTTGGGGGCCATTGGCGGCGCAGCATCTCGCTTAGCACGTTCATTGGTTCCCAGTCTAAA
Source organism: Xylaria castorea (assembly GCA_022495115.1). Lineage (NCBI taxonomy): Eukaryota > Fungi > Ascomycota > Sordariomycetes > Xylariales > Xylariaceae > Xylaria > Xylaria castorea. The sequence continues at coordinate 452,784 of MU382625.1, read as the reverse complement.
ATATTTTAGGAATATCGAGAAATATTTTGCGGCCAACAACATTCCAACTCAGGACCTACAGTTATGGAGAATCTAGCATGTTTAATTAGACTAAAGCTACTTGTACTCGCTGGTATACCCTTGTCTGACGTATAAGACCCTAAATTCTGCTTGTGTGAGCGACTGAACGATTTATTCCATAATTAACCCTTACTCACTAAAAGCTTAAAAGAATATAATGTAGAATCAAGCCGCTTCCAGACCTGGAAAACGGGGTTCTTAATAGTATTACCTAGTCAACTCAGATAGAGAGATCATCGTGCATAGGTCGAAAATGCTTCTTAGAGCTTCATTGCTAATCAACACGATTTTTCTTATAGTGTTACTAGGTAGAACTTTTCCGAGAAACCACGGATTATTCTGTGCGACGATCGTTTTCTCAGAGATTAGTTTCATCATACATGGACCCTGACTAGCTCGAACACTTGCCCAGCAGGCCCTTTTCTTACAGCTTAGTCAGAAGAACTTATATCTGACTACGAGACTGGTTAAACATACTTGTAGGTAACATCGGTGGGATAAAGAAAGAATCTACGTAATATTAGAAGAAGCTATTCACTTAGGTTCTCGTTCAATAGTAGTTATACATAGTATATTTGTACTTCAACTTTTGTACCGGAACATAGCGGCACCCCATTCATACCTCTTTGAGCCAAGAATTGCTCTAATTTCTACTAGACTTTACGTGCTTCTTCAACAATAGAACAGGAATGAGTTTCTAAGTAAGGATCACCGCTAGTCTAACCACCTATACAACATGTATACAGATCGTCTACGTACAGGCCCTGAAGCCTCTTCAGCTGCCGGGCTCGATTTCCCCCTTCCATTGAACAAGGTACACGTTTTGAGTATCTTAGGCCGTTTTAAGGCAGTGCTACTCTGGGAGTACAATATTAGGAGAGATCGAGCGAAGAGGAGGGATGTGATTGATGCCCTGCTTCCAGGACTCTTGCTGTTAGTTTGCGCCCCTAAATTATCCATGCAGGAATCTCGATGTGAGAGTCATGAGACAGACAAAGATGACCCCGGTCATCGAAAGAAGGAGAATGTGGGTCTTTGAGGTTAAACCTCCTAAGCAAGCAAATGGGAGTACCAGCAATACCTCTCGCAGCACATCTGTTGATATCACAAAATCTTCTGCGAGTACATTTTATGGTGTATATACTACTCGCTCTTTAGGGCCAGTATCCCGCTTCGTGCTTCTTGTTCTCTCTTATTATTCGTGTCCAACACGCAAGGATGGCAGTCAACCCCCAAGCCGATCCGGGTATGGATTACACGTAGGTGACAACTTCTTCGAGCTACATACATCCTTGATCGCCAATACTAACTGTGAATTGGCAACCCCCGGGCCAAATTCATGGAACATAATAGTAGTGGCGGTCATGGTCGGTGTCAGAATGCCTCAAAGCATACAGCTAACCCCGTCCTTTTAGACAGTGTTTCTATTTGAGGAACTTGGACTAAACTACGAGATCAAGTCCTTCCGGTTCGACGATATAAAGAAGAAGCCCTTCATTGACATCAACCCAACCGGACGTGTGCCTGCTATCGAAGATCCCAACACAGACCTCGCCCTTTGGGAATCAGGTGCCATATACCAATATCTAGCCGAGGTGTATGACACGAACAAGCGACTGTCCTACGAAACGCTCAAAGAGAAACACCTGTGCAATGAGTGGACAGGAACCATACTATGGGCAGCTCAGCTGGTTCAACCATCTACACCCTGAGAAATCCTATCAGCAGTTCAGCGCTACACCGAGGAGATCAAGCTCATCTTGGGCGTGCTTGAGGGCGTGCTGGCCGCCAAGCCCGACGATGTCCATTGGCTCGTTGGAAAAGATGATATTTGCTGACATGGCCTTCGTCCCCTGGAACTTTCATCTGGCTGTGGTGTTGAACTAGTCGTGGGATGAAGTATGGGACGGTTTCCCACACGTCCGGGCTTGGCACGAGCGTATGATTGCGCTACTATCGTGGACACGCTGCATGGAGACCCGTGCGCGATTGGTGGATGAGCAAGACCTGTAGTAGAACGGTATCTCCAAGGGCATCGAGACCTTCACTGACTACAAGGCTAAGATTGCTGCGGGCGAAGACACTGAGCCGGCGCAGTAGGGCCACATGTTTGTATTGACACTGTTGCAGTGATCAGGATTGCAGGTTGAGGTGCGACTTGTGTTGAAACACAGTATTAATGTCGAGTATTATTTACTAACGCCTTACAGCATTTAGAATGCCTATATCTGAAGAGAGACATGTTCCTGAGCCTTGAACATGGGAGAAACTGCACTGAGGCTTTCAATTTATGTGACGTTCTTTGAGTGCACCCACTGGCCACACAGATGGCTCTTTTGGCAAGATAAAGTGCAGTACGGCCCTTACGAATACGAAGGCAGAATCAACGGAATTGCTACTGAGCGACCGAAATTTCCTGATGAAGTCTTATGGCCGCCCAATGTTGCGTAATGAAAAGCATTGTCACCAAAGGTATCAACGACGTTAATGGATTTCCGCAAAGTCTTCATTAGTTTTCTCGTTCGTCCTTGTGTCAAAATCTAGTGCAGACAAAAGCGGGCTACCAGGGCCAGTGAGGGAATGAAGTGACTTGGTGAATCCAATCTCGGCTGTCCAATGGAGTAGTAGCGTTCCCTTCGAGTCGGTTTCGAAGCTGATGTCGAAAGTCTCCAGCACAGTATGCGGGTTAAATGTCTAAATTGCACGATGGAAATGTGTAGCTCCATTATTGTCTTTGGCTCCAGGGTCTACCAGGCCAGAAAATAAAGCGAACAGAATGAGCAATGATGCCTGAGGCAGGGTCAGCGCGTTCTTTGTAGTCGTAACATTCCTACCATTGCTGTTTTCTCAGCCTTGCCAGAGACTGATCGCTAGACTCCTCCAGTACATGACCAGGACCACAGTTACATAAGCTGCCCATATCAGGAAGAAGAAGGGGTTCTACCTTTCGCCTGACAGGTCACCTTTCAAGGCGACACCAAAACTACCGAAAACTGGACACAGACGTTTCATAACCCTCGCCTCCATATCTTCAAGCTGTTATTGGGATGGCTGGCATCGATTACGTTGAAGGAAGGGAATCTTTTCGCGACGCCTACGGGAAGAGCTAATTGTTGAAATTTGCAGGTGTTGTGTGCTGCAAGTGACGGCAGCAAAGGCACGGACTTTTGTGACCAAAATGATCTATTTAAGATTCTCAGTAGGAGGCTTAGGAGTACTTACTGGATAGCGACTTTTATTTCTTGGCAAATGAATCGCTGATTTTGTTTACAGTCTTCCCTGGCAATATACTCTCGAAATTTACACGGAGCTGCGTAACGAAAACGGCGCAGCTAGTTGATAAAACAGTGCTGTTGATATGCTGAATCGGATAAGATCTCGCGGTAGCGAGGGTTCCATGCTGTTACAGTTTCGGATGCACATACGTATCTGTTCTGCAGATAAGCTATAAAGAGCTGGACTATGTAACGACTGTCTCATACGGAATGTTTATTATAATACCAGGAGTGGGCGCTTACTTCTCAAGTATCCTCCCAAAAGTCTACAAGAACGAGAAGTATCAATTCTCCAGGATGATGCGTAAAAGTCAAGGAGATACAAAAGTGTTCCTCGGGAATTTAGACGCTACCGGCAATTAACTAATATCATGAGCCCAAGCTGCTTCGCTCTGCGATCGCTCCCTTGCGGTCTGTTGCGTTACCCTTCCCCGCTCCCCGTCTCTTCGGTCAATTGCCTTACATTACTGCTCTCCTTTCGGCAGGCGCCTAGATGTAAATCCAATCGGGCTGTGCACTTAGAGATACGGTTGATCGTCCCCAATAGTGGCCTTCCCGACACTGAGCGATCCAAATATGTAGCCTAATTGTTCCAGTTGTGATTGGCTTATGAGAAGTAGGTATCACAATCCGGAAATACATATTTGTATGACATGTCGTATTATACCCTACTCCGCGTATCAGATGTGACTGAATTGATTATTGGATTTTATGCATATAACCCAAGTTCAAGACGCCACCAGCAGTTAATGTGAGGAGGTAGCTAGTCGGCTAGACCTGGTATAGGAGCTCGTCATCTATGATATGAGAAAAGGGCGATAATCGTTTCTATGTATCTACCTGTTGCCGATTGTCTCGCTGCTTACTCGAGTCTCGACCGGTCGCCATGTCCCTACGGTCCACTCTCGCCATCACGGCATTATGCCGGTGGCGGACCCCTCGATATCCGCAAGTTCTGGAGGGCTTCAAACTCCAATCCATATCTGTCCGGCATATTCGTTGGAGTTCGAGTAACAACCAGGACACGAGCCCGAGGGTTGATCTATCTAAGACACACAGAGACAGCACTGTGTTCATCTCCTCTCCTGACGGAGGCCGTATCACTTTGGACATCCTCAAATATCTTGAGGATAGCGATAGCCATAGAATGGTTTTAAAGGGAATCATTTGTTTGCAGGCATATTATGACCGCATCAATATACTTTCGGTGGAGGAGGCCGAGAAAGTCATCGCCTCTGATGATGCTGGGAGGATCGTGTATGACTGGGTCAGTCAGCCTAGCGTCTGGAAAGAAATTGAATCCAACAATGAACATAACGCGTAAGAAACTCCGTCTGACACCGAGTCGTATTGATTAAATAATCGTCTAGGGCTCTACTACAACTCGTTACATATATTTTAGTTGGGGCTAGGCTAACCGGCGTAATCGAGACCTGGATAAGATATCCCAAGACTATCAGGCCAATGACGGCCCCCCTAATGACGGCATTTCAATGCCGATTCAATTGGAAAGCCCTTATGATACGCATGTCGACGACAGCCCTTATTTTATGGCATCCACAAGGACTTGCTGATGGAGGTTATGACTTCTTCTCAAGGAAGTTTGATGAGTTTTGTCTTGACGACGCAAAACTAACCGGGGACTTCGACAAGTTCTCAGATTACCTATGGGTTTATGTTGTCACTGAGTTGGAGATGAAACATATTAACAGGAAGCACGCGGCGAGTTCCAGAAGCTTTGAGCGCTGCGCAAACCGCATCGCTGCGTATCGGAGGACATGGTGTCCTCCGGGCCAGACATTGCAAACAGGAATTCTGGCATTAAAGCACCCAAATCGTCCGTCAGCGGACCAGTTCCTCGCAGCTTGCCTTGAGATATATCGCGATCGAGATCACCCACTTCGGTCTTACTCGCATAAGAGATTGTGGAAACCACTATCATCCCAACCGGAGTCAATGCGCGCGTATGCGCGGTTCCTCTGCGCATGTGGCAGTCTAGCATCAACCATCTTATACACACAGAGACGGTCTGACGAACAGACTCTTGTTTTAAAGATTGTTGACCAAATATGGGGTCGTCACAGTGACTTCTTTGATTCCTGTAACTTATACCCTGAACGACTCGAGATGTGGGAACGGCGAAACCAGGAAACCATGAGAAATTTGCACCCGAAGTTTTATGTACCATTTGTATTTTAGACGGGAAAGAACAACGAGAAAAGCTGTCTACGATGTACTACTCGATCGAATCGCTCTTTGGGCCCTTTTTCAGTCAAAACCATGGAGTAAAGAGGAATTACAAAAAGGGGAAGGGGGAAGCACGAGAGAAGCAAGGCCCGTTCTACCTCCTTAAGTCTGTATATCTTACTGTGAAGGTACCTCAATTTACCTTGTGATAAACTCCTCCGAAACGAAAAGTTTCTAGCGCCTGAGGATAAATCCAGAAAACATCTAAGTGATACGCTTTAGCTAGTAGAGACAATGCAGTAGTGTAGGAGTAGTAACTGATTTTGAGTCGCAACGAGTCTTGAACAGGAAGAGAAATAAAATCATGGCATGGTTACCACAACTCCAACGCAACTTGAGACACCAAGCCTGTCCCTTGAAACCATCGTTAAAGATCGATGTGATTGTCACCCTAGACGGGGCTGGCACGGCTACTCTGTCTACATATAAGTACCACTGCAGACCTACAGGGGATTTATGAATTGACTGACTACTTCATTAAGTGCTATACTTGGTTTACCAGCTACCTAATTGGGACAAATCTCTGTTCATCAGGGCACTTTTCGACTCCCAGCATACGTGACTGCCTGGACCTGATTCAAGTGAGAGCAAAGTGTCTTCACATGACAAAAATGTGGATTACACTTACACCCCGTTTACTATAATTTTCATTTAGCAAAACATTTAAATAAAATAGACGGCCGACATCGCGAATCAAACGAACGCTTGCGCCATCGGCCACAACCCATAAAAACAGACGCTTATCGGTCCTTTAGCTCATATGTCCTGCATTGGCTTCCAAAGACACGTCCAGACCAAGAGCTGTGGTCCATATCCCCATTCAAGAAGCTGTTTGGTTTCACTACATTTGAGACATCCATCTCCTCGGACCCTATAATGGATACGATTGCGACATGACACACATTGGTTGCTCCAGTGGTGTCGAAGGCCCCGCCAACTAACTTTGTCGGCAAGTCGACTGTCTGTGGAAAGGTGTCGGCCATCAGGTAGGGGAAATCGCCATTTCAGAGCCCAGGCAACGATGTCTTCCATCTCGTCTCTCTTGTTCTCGGCCGTCTCGAAGTCGATAGTTAGGCTCTTAAGTTTCGACATATGCGAGAATGCCCTTCCCCACGCACCTCCCGCGAACTCGGTATTTCCGGTCTCTGTTGACATGTCGCGGCGCATGAGGTCCACAGTGTGTGCGTGATAACAGTTGCCTCTGAAGGGATTGATCCTGAGAGGATCTTCCCTCTCCCAATCCCACCAATCTGCACGGCGTAGCGTGATTCGGAGATGTTCGAGGTTCGCAAACCAAGAAGGGGTGCTCACCAACTGCAGGAAAGTATCTTCTAGCCAGAATTGCTGAGTAAACAGGCGCGCCGACCGCACCAGATCTTTCTGTTCCAGGCCAGACACCGGCGCAGGATTACTCAACCAGTCTGTGACGAACTGCTTTATGTTCGAACGCTCACTTTCGTCGGAACCGGGACCACGATGACAGTAGAAGCGCTGCTCTGTCTGTAACAACGGTAAGGACCTAGTTTCGATATAGACTCGTCGACAGGTCAGCAACAAGGCGGTCTCGAGCCTCATTGGCTCGGTGTTATCAAACCGAAGCCAGTCAAAGCCGTGGTCGGGCCGCCGAGTTTCACCGGGTTGCCCTATTGACACATGAGTTTCAATAGTTTGAAGGGTAATGGGTTATGAATGAAATGTGAGCTTGCAGAGTCACACGGGACTAATCATTCAAGTTCACATTAAACTCATGGAATTGTGACTAACCAAGTCTGTATGTAGGAGGAAGCGAGCTTCTGAGTAGATCTATGGTCCATTGAGACATGCGTGCCATGCCGTTCATGGCCGAAGACTCAGGAGCTTCCGGTGTAGGTGCTGGGTCGTGTGATGGCCGAACCGACTTATCGGGCTTGATTACTTGGGCATCGGGATGTAGAGATTCTGTCATCGCAAACTCAAATATGAGACTCCTGATCTCAGCGGGAATACGACCATTGTAAAAGGGGGACGAGAGCTGGGGGTTGACGTTTTCCGTCTCCAGACGTTGACACATGTCGAACCATTGAGTCTGTGGTTCAAATAAGGTCGCCATAATTAACTCGAGGTGTGACTGGTCTCTCTCGTACAATAGAAGAAATGGTATGGTGTCAACTATAGTGCCTGTCGCTCTCCGTTTTCGTCAACAACAAAAGGGACAGGGAGATGATGAAGGTTAGATGTGGGCTGCGCGAACGGGCTACCTACAGCCTGCCGACCAGTTGCTCCATGCAGCAGCACATCGGGTTGATGGTGATTGGACAAAAGTTATATGGAAAACATCAGACGTCACTCCAGAGATCCCGTACATCTAAGGGAGATCCTCAGCTACTATGCTTCTTGTTACATCGACATTGGATGCGTCGTTCACATGTCGCTCAAAGCTGCCGCGCAAGTCATAAATAATCTACTTTTAGCTTCAGAGCAGTGCAATAACAGTGATTTGAGATGTGTTGAATAAGCCAGATTATTAGTTGCTAGAACTTTCCGATGGTAAAATCAAACACGGGGATTAGGTACGTTTTGCGAGCGTAAGTATCTATGGTGAGCGAGGGTGAATCGTGGATAAGTTGCAGGTAGCATTATGGAGTAGGTGTTCCGGGCTGGAGTTCTTATTACGTCGTTGCTGCATAACTAGCCACAGCCAAAAGTGGAGAGCATAGGTATGCAAGGAGTGGGGCACATGCAGCTGCAAGAAATGTGGCTGAATCTGCTAACTTTAGTAGCACTAATCTTCACTACGGGTTCAGCCTACAGTGAGGTTCCATCGCGAATCGCGACGGGTTTACTAACCAGGTCCTCTGCCAACCTCTTCAACAATCCAACGTGGACCCTTTCCCCCCCCGGCTGTTCCTTCTTACATTAGCGTACTGAATCAGAGGAAGTAAAAATGCCGGTCGTCAAGGGAGGAGTGTGGACGAACATCGAGGATGAGATCCTCAAGGCCTCGGTCTCCAAGTATGGGCTCAACCAATGGGCTCGCGTGTCGTCTCTACTGCCACGCAAGACCCCCAAGCAGTGCAAGGCGAGATGGAGCGAATGGCTGGACCCGAGCATCAAGAAGATCGAATGGAGCAAGGAGGAGGATGAGAAGTTGCTGCACCTAGCTAAGTTAATGCCCACGCAATGGCGGACCATCGCTCCCATTGTCGGCCGCACTGCAAACCAGTGCCTCGAGCGCTATCAGAAGCTCCTGGATGAGGCCGAGCAGCGCGAATCATCCGGCCTGAGCCTCACTGGGCCCGAAGGCGGCGAGACCCAGGCACCCACCGCCGACGATGTCCGGAGACTGCGCCCTGGCGAAGTCGATCCCGATCCTGAAACCAAGCCTGCGCGGCCCGACACCATCGACCTCGATGAAGACGAGAAGGAGATGCTGAGCGAGGCTCGAGCCCGCTTAGCCAACACGCAAGGAAAGAAGGCGAAGCGGAAAGCCCGCGAGCGCCAGCAAGAGGAGTCGCGTCGTTTGGCTGCCCTGCAGAAGCGCCGTGAGCTCAAGACGGCCGGCATCAACATCAAGGTCGTCACTCGCAAAAAGGGTCAGATGGATTACAATGCAGACATTCCGTTCGAGAAAGCCCCCAATGCCGGTTTCTACGATACGGCAGATGAACAAAAGCGAAACGAATTCCAGCGAGCCAACTTTGATCCCCGTAAACAACAGCTCGCAAACAAGCGCAAAGGAGAACAGGATGACGAGGCTGACAGGAAGCGAAGGAAGAACGAGAAGGATGCACCTTCAGCTGCTACCCAAGCTGCCATTAAGGCCGGCCAAATGCAGAAGATCCGCGAAGCGGAGCAGAGCAGCAAAAGAAGGGCACTCGTCTTGCCAGCACCGCAAGTAAGCGAAGGCGAACTCGAAGATATTGTTAAAATGGGCATGATGGGCGAGCGAGCCAATCTTCTCGCACAATCCAGCGAGAATGATGCAACAAGAGGGCTGGTCAACACATATTCAAGTCTGAACACGCAGACGCCAATAAGAACCCCGATGGCGCCCGCACAGGAGGATAGAGTAGCCACAGAGATCAGAAATATTCGCGCACTCACCGAGAACCAGTCGGCCTTACTTGGTGGCGAGAACGCCGACCTCAATGAGGGATCTGGGTCTACGGGTTTCGAAAGTGCCACACCCCGGAAGCAGGCCATCGCGACCCCCAATCCCATGGCTACTCCATTACGTAGCGGAATGAATGGTGTTGGTGCTACCCCTCAAAGAATTGGACAAACGCCTCTGAGGACGCCTCGGGATAGCTTTGCGCTCAATAAAGGCGATAATGAGATGGCTTTAGCAGGCGGAGCTGCAAATGATATGCGTCTTCGCGAGTTATCTATGAAACATCAGCTTAAACAAGGATTGGCGTCACTACCGAAACCCAAGGAAACTGAATGGGAGCTCGAGCTTCCCGAGGACCAACAAGAAATTGTGGCTTCAGATGAGTTCGAAGAAGACTCCGAAGTCCGAGACCAACGGGAGCGCGCTATTCGGGAAGCTCAAGAACAATTAGAGTTGAAGAGACGAACTCAGGTAATGCAGAAGGGCTTGCCTCGACCAGACTTCGTGGACATAGAGGCTTTAACAAGAGAGGCGTCGGAGATTAGCGACCCAGTAGAGGCGCTGATCGCGAAAGAAGCCGCTCTCCTTATTGTCCACGACGCTGTGCGATACCCGATTGCAGGCTCGAATGTTAAGGGTAATCCAACCCGTCTGCAGCAGCTAAATGATGCTTCGCTGGCCGAGGCTCGCCTCAAAATATTAATGGAGGTTAAAGACAAGCCGAAGTCAGAAGAGGTCCAGGCTGTTTGGGAAAGAGAGAATAGCAACGCACTGTTGTTGGGCTTGGGATGCTACGAGGACGACGAGGAAGAGGAGCAGGTGACTGTTATGAGATCTGCGTTTGATGTAAGCCCTACCTCTCTCAATTATCGAATTTGACCGCTTTTGAACCAGCACTAACGGCCCTTGCAGATGGCGCAAGAATCCACGATAGCCATTGCAGAGAAATGCTCAAAGCTGGAGAAGAAGCTTAACCTCCACTTGGGAGGGTATCAACAACGAGCAAAAACACTTCGCTCAAAAATGGGAGAAGCTGCCGACGCTCTCGAAAAAGCCACGTCTGCGCTGGGAGGCTTTAGGACCTTAGCTGTATCGGAAGAAATCGCTATTAGGAGCCGTCTAGAGGCGCTCCGAGAGGAGGTTAACTATGTTAGTCGTAGGGAGAGAGAAGCGCAAGACGCGTACCGCCAGACCAAAGCGGAACTTGACGATTTCCCTGAGGGCGTCAATGGGTATCACTAATGCATAAATATCAATCGGGACAATGGGAAGGAATTGTATGATAAATAGCAAATTGTATAATCGTGGTCTCGAGGGAACGGAATAGAGGACAGACTTAGATACCCAGGCCGTCTCTTGGCTAAGACCTCACGCATTTTCTTAACTATGCTACGTATGACATTAATTTTGGTTCTGTCTACCCAACTTCTTTCTCGTTTGCTTCTCCCAGTCTTCCTGTATTTATTTCCGACCCAAGCGCGGTAATCTGACGGGCAAAACCAACACCACGCTCACGAATGCGATACCTAGACAAACTAAGAAGGTGGCTCTACAAGCGGCTGCGTAGCTCATGATGACCTGGTCCTTAGCCCGACCCTCAGGCAACTCAGACACGGCCTCGATACTACTACGCACGCGCTCGATGAACTGTCTCTTCCACTCGTCCCCTCCCCCGTGACCGTCTCCAGCCTCTGGAACGGAAACATACGCAACGAGATAGCGCAGGAGTGCGTTCTGGAAGACGAGGCTGGAGCAGGCGACGCCGAGCACGAAGCCTAACGCGCGCCACAGCTGCAACGTGCTCGTGACGACGGCCTGTTCCCGGTGCGCCGATGCGGCGAGCACCGCGATGAAGGTCCCCGGGAACTGCAGCCCCTGGCCCACGGCCGCGGGCACGAGACACAGCAGGTACGCCCACGTCGGCCAGGTTGTGGCCATGGCAGACAGGAGGGCGCTGCCGAGGAGGAAGAACACCGCGCCGCCCACCAGCGGCCATTTGAGGCGGCCGAACCGCGAGATCAGCAACCCGGTTATCGCGCCCGTTACTGACGCCGTGGCGGTGGGCACGACGAGATAGAGACCCGACTGCGTCGCGGATTTTAGGAGCACGGCGCGGAAGAAGAGAGGGCTGGATGTGATGGTGTAGTCAGCTGGACTGTGTTCTTTCTTTTTCTGCTCGCTATTTACTTATCCCAGGAAGGGTGGAGTTGGAACTGATCACCTCGATACTTGACTAACTGGCAATATGGGAATAGCAACTGGCACTCACACGTTAAAAAGGATGGCGTTCAAAAGAAATGCGGCTATGAAATTCGAGAAAACCATGTTGGCTCGTGGCGTGCTGTGTAGTAGAGCAAGGGGCATGATAGGTCGCTCGACGCGGCTCTCGACGTAGAGACATGTCGGGAAGCACACGGCGAATATGACGAGCGAGGCGATGATGAATGGATGCGACCCTGGAACTATGTTAGCCAGCCTCCATCCGTGAAACGCAGATTCATAGTCCGTCTTTGCAGAATCGAGATGCTGCTGGCACGAAAAGGACGGCTAGTGGACTTACACGGTAGGACATTGCCGCCGAGATTCTACAACGCGAGACCCCCTTGTCAGCAATTTTTTCCTTTCTTTCAACGTAACACGGGCCTGACATATCAAGAGGAAGATGCCCACTCACAAGTCCTAAAATCAGGAACGTAATCGACGTAGTCAACAGCGCCGAGCCTTTGAAATCGAACCCGCGCAGCGCCTGCACGAGCGTCTGCTTCTCCTTTCCTTCTTGGAGGCCCAGATCGGCAGGCATGCCGACGACTGCGATGGCGAAGCACAGCGTCAACGGGAGGAGCTGGATCCCGAACTCCCACCGCCAGCCCAGCGAGTCCGCGAGCAGGCCGCCAAACGCGGCGCCCGACGCCGCCGCTAGCCCGTAGACGACGTTGATGACGCTCTGGTAGGTGCCTCGTTGTCTAGGAATGGAGGTCATCAGCTTGGTAATTACTTTTGGTGTTGTATTTGGGCGAATCGGGGGTATGCTCCCGAGTTTAGGTCTTGTCTACCGGTACTGCTACTGCGTGCGCTCTTACGCGCTATCTACGGCCCGAACACACTCTTTCTGTTTGCCTAGAAGAAGAAATGAACCCTAAGAAAGAATAGGATCGAATTCGCAGAAATAGAATCAACGGCATACTCAATCGGGACACAATCACTAATAGAGATAGCGCTCAGCGTCATCATCCCGCCGGCGCCGAGCCCGCAGACGGCGCGGGCCGCGACGAAGCTCGCGATGGACCCGGCGAGCGCGCACCAGGCCGTGGCGCCCGCGAATACGGCCATAGTGAGCAGGTAGAGCGGCTTCCGCCCCACGGCGTCCGACAGGCGGCCCACGAGTGGCTGGAACGCCGTCGAGGTCAGCAGGAAGGCCGTCGTGAGCCACGACGCCGCGTGCGACGCGCCGAAGTACGACGTGATCACGGGGTGCGACGACGCCATGATCGTGCTGTCGAAGTTCGCGATGAAGTACGTCAGCATGATCCCTCCGAAGACCACGCGGAACCGCGCCGGGTCCGTGTTCACGAGGAAGCTCGACGGCGGCGGCTGCTCGTCGCCGTCGTTGATGCCGTTTGCGTTACTTCTGCGTGAGACGACGACGGCTTCCACGTCTTCTTCTTCTTCTTCTCCCGGTAGACGCCGCGCCGGCACCGGCTTGACTGGCCCCGGAGCAGGCGTTGTTGGATTCTCTAATGATTCTAAGCCGCTGCATGCCAGGAGCAGGCCTCGCTCTGTGCCGTCTTCCGCCTCATTGTCTAGCCTATCAGCACTTGCTATAATTGTTTCATACTGGCTTTGCTGCTCGGCTTGTAAAAGGGCGGTATGCTCATTCGGTTGATCGTCGCAATCGCCTATATCTCCAGTCTGGTTTTCATGATGTGTCATTGCGCTGATCTCTCTTTCTCTCGGAATCCTTCGGTAATCAGAATATTAGATAGCATCAACAAGTTTCTCGATGGTTGGCAGAGATGCTACGGCAAAGGAAAATCCAACTATTTTGAGTAAGCCCAGGTAGGCTATGTCGCTTTGGACTGCCGCCAAGACTTATTCTTATTGCCAACTGAATTTCATATACGTATAGTCAGTCACCAGAACCGTCTCTTAACATTTAGTCCTTCCTATCGTCTTAACGTTCAATCTTCATTGTCTGACGGCTTTTAACCGCCCGGGTTTAAGGCGAGCAGCATGTCATGCCATTAGCCCCATTTTTATATAAGTGAGTAAGCACCCGCTTACATCTTTTACATGCTTGATGGAGCCGGTTCAACATTCCTTGTATGAGAAACCGGGACGCATACCAGCCAAGTCACTAATAGCGTACATGCTCATCTTCTTGTCAAATCTATCTAGTTAGTCCACTCGCACACTGTTTATTTAAACATAACATACACCACTTTATGTCAGTAGAGCCGTAAAAGTCTTATAGCCCATCTATTCTCTATTCCGTGCCTCGGGGTATTCATTCGTCATGGCATCGTACAATCCAGCTATACAACGAACCATATGACATATGCTACACGTCTTTCGATTTTGTTTGAGAGACACCGCACAACACACCGGCACCTATTATTCCTCCATCGTGGCAGGGACTCAATGTCAGCCGGACTGGGGCATGGTCCCCAAATTCTGCACCGATAATTGAATCCAGAAACGACTGGCAGTCAGATAGATAGTTCTGGAAGTGCACAATACATCCGCCAGTATATCCTACCACTAAATTCATCTTGTCAGCGTTCCCGTTTGTTGAATGTTGATCCGTCTTGTCTCCTGGCGTCTTTGCGAGGGGTATATCGTCAGCACAGGCCAGAAGTCCTATGATGGCGGCTGCAACAAGTGCCGCGGCTCTGACCTCAATGGATCTGGCAATATGATACAACGTTACTGCAATCTCTTCGGTCCATTCAAATGGCAGCTGCGAAGTGTTCGGCGGAAATTCCACTTCTAGCTTGCGTAGCAAGGCAGGTGGGTGCGGCGGTTGGTAATGGCTTAGGAAGGTGGTTGTCAGCCCGAATCGATGCAACAGCTGTGTGGGTAGATTCTCCTCCGACAGGTCTAAGTGGGACTTCATGTAATCCAAGAACATAAGGCGTCCCAATTCACCCAAATATCTGCCCGACGTCATATATTCAAATGGTTGGAAGCCAGGGGCTTCTCCTTCGTCGTCCAGCTGAATGTCCCACTTGCTAATTAAACCAAGCTTTCGTAGGGGCTGAGCAGAACCTTTTATACTCCATTCGGTATTGACTGCGATTTTGACATCATCAACCTGATCATCGGCCCTGACTGTTATCTTTCCAGGCAACTTAGCAGGGTTGAGAATGCTTTGTCTTAGGGAGATTGTTGCGTTGGTACCCGTGCCGCATATAACACCCATCGCTGCTTTATGGCTGTGATCTTCTTGAGACTGGTATATGAATGAGACTAAGGTGGCAACTGCATCGTTCAGAATCGCAGTGACTTTGATGGGTGGGAGGTCAGGAGATTTTGACTTTTCGTACCCATTCACTAGAAGGGCTCCCAGGTCCAGCTTTGAGTCGATTGCGAAGCCTTTGCCCATTGCCATGATAGTGGCATCTGACAAGGTATGCTGCACAACAGGAAAGCTAAAGGCAACACCCATTGGAAGCTCACTGTCTCGTTCCAAGCTGAAAGCCTCGACCCCCTCTCTCACGACTTGGGCAATGCAGCTGCCAATCCATGCAAACAATGAATCGGGATTCCCTTTCTTGAGTGTCTCCTGAATCGGCCATAATTTCTCCAAAACTCGGCGGACGTTCGACGTCACCCGATCATCAGAACGGTTTCCGTTAATAGTGTGAGCACTCTCGCTGCCCAAGAGCTCAACGAATCCAACCCTCAGATTCGTACCACCTCTGTTTAGTGTTAGTCATCAGAACGCCACGAAGCAGCTGGTTTTGTGGACCGTACATGTCTATGGCAAGGTATCTAGCATAATAGTTAGCGATTTCGATTTAAGAAGTGAGTCAACCACGAAACAAGAAAAAAAACATACCGCCCTTTCTCGTGTCCTCCTTTCGGACGCAGAATAGACTCTGATATGGGAGTTGGCAGGAATTGTGTCAGGGATTCAGCAGCCAGGTGTCGAAAGGCCTGATGCAGCTCGTGTGCGAGCACGTGAGCTATTGCTACATCGATATGAAGGGGTTTGAGAAAATTCTCCAGCTCCGACGTGATCGGAGCCAAAGTTGACATGTTGTCTATTGATATTTTGTCCTGTGCCATCCGTTTGCCATATGACGTACATATATGTGTGGCGTATAAGAAGCAGCAAAGCCGAGGTGATCGCTAGACGTCAACAACGGTCGCTAGAGTAATTCCGAAGAACTGAGCACGCAACCGATGATGATTGATCCCGCTGGTCTGGCCTACAGTTTATATACGTCTGATCTGAGGGATGAAGTTGTGGTGCATATAAAGAATGTGCTTATGTAGGCACGTATAACACTGCAGTGAGGACGCAGATGTAGCAAGGGAGAATTGCCGACTCTGGAAACGTTGCAGTTGCAGTTGCAGTTGAGTTGCAGGGGGAAACGGTGCTGGGTAGATCCTGATCGGCCTGCGTGGAGAAAGCTAGTGTAAGTCTAGGTACCAGGTCAGATCAGGTTATGTGCACTGCCATATACGAGCATCCAGGTGGGCAGTCTAGAACAAATAGACATATTAAGGCCGACCCATGCACGAATCACGCAAGAAGGTAAAAATACGCTGGGCAGTGTACATGTCAGGGGCTTCGCTTGGGTTTCGAGGTCCATCGGTCACGCCTTAATAGGATCATCTAAACGGGATGCATACGAGAGAGATAGAGAGAGAGAGTATCAGAATGAGTACTTGAATTGCCGAATTCCCAGGCACCTCCTGTAGTCTACACTACCTTGACACAGGTAGCGTATGCAAGGGTACTTACGGTGGGGTGGTTAATGTGTTACATAGTACGAATTTGAACTCTTCAAAAAAGCACAGGCTGGCATGGTAGCTGGTAGTAACGTACCTGCAGTAGACGTACAGTACAGTATGCGTAAGTAGTGACAACTAAGTAAAATATAATTAAAGTAAGGTAATATTTCCGGTTGCTGGTTTATTGTTTCAGTGTGCGTAGGGCAATTTCAGTCATCTGAGACAAAGTTTTGTATGCTGTAACTAGACAGCCTGCAGTTGTCAGACGCTGCTGATCCGTCAACAGAGCGGTTGATTGGCTACATCTCTCCGCTAGGGCGGCCCCCAACGTCCGGGTAGACCCTGCTCATGTATAACGTGCTCTGGGTTAGCTGCATGCCTGCCGTTAGTTATAGGTGGGTGTAAGCAGGGTTCGGACATTAGTAAGTATTAGTAAGTATTAGCAATACTAATACTTACTAATAGTATAAAAACTAATACTAATACTTACTAAAAAATTCCAAAAAAATACTTATTAATACTTACTAGTATTAATAGTATACTAGTAAATACTTATTTATTAATAAAAAAATTTAAAAATAACTTTTTTATTTAAAACTAAGTTTAAAAAAATTTAAAAATTTAATATAGTTTTAAATATATAAAATAAATATATATAAAATTAAAAACAATTATAAACTATATTATAAAAGCATATATTTAAGTTTATATAACTATAATAAATTTATTTATATAAAATATTTAATAAACGTATTATAAATTAATTAAACAAATATAAAATAACGGACTTTAATTTTAACATTTTATAATTTTTTTATATTAAACAATATATTATATTTACTTAAAATTTTTTAAAAAAATTAAATAAATAATGTTTAATATTATTAATATTTAATATATATTTTATATTAAGCTATTATGCTATTATTTTAGTTAATTACGTTAAATAATAATACGTAATAAATATAATTAAATAAAGCTTTAAATTTAGTTTTATAATATATTTTTTTAAAATTAAATGTTATTTTATTTAATTTTTTAACATTATATATATATATTTATTTATATATATTTTTTATATTAACTATATTAAAAACTAGCTTATTATAGTATTACTTAAATAGGTTTAATGTTAAAACTATTAGCATTAATTACATTTATAAATATTAGCGTATAATATATTACTATGTGTGTTATATAGTGTTAACTGTACGAGCATACGTAATTACCCCTATTATTATTTTCTATTTTGTTAGCTTTGTACGCTAGCAAAAGTTTTTACTTTAAGTAAAAACTTTGCATTATACGAAGCTTTTTTTTTTTACTTTTTAAATAAACAAATATAGTATAATATAAAGTATTTTATTTACTTACTTTAAACGTACGATTATATAAAGCTTATTTAACACTAATTAGTGGTTATAAAATGTGCTATAAATTAACAAAAGTAAAAACAAAGTTGTTTAAAAAACTAATTGCTTAAGCTTTTATATTACACCTTTATTTATTTTGTTATATAGCTATTGTTTAAAAAAATAATATTTTTATACGTTAATTTTAACTATATAGTATGCTTTATATATAAAAGTAATAAAAAAGATTTAATTACGCGAACGTATAAGTATTCTTTTTTATTAATAAGCAATATAAAGTTTACTTGTACTATAACCGAAAAAATAGTGTGTAATTACGCTAAATAACTTGTTATACGAAAATAAAACAACAAATATAATTATAACTTAATATTTATAATAAATTTAAATACGTTGTATAATATAGCAGGGCTAGCAAAACTTTAACAACAACTTTTAGCCCTTTAAGCACTTAATACTTTTATGTATAAAAGCATTATATAAAAACTAAGGATTAATATAAACATTATATAATTTATTATTAATATAAATTAATAGGACTAAAAGATCGACTTTAATAATACAATAAAAATATAATTAAACATTTAGGCAGCTTGTTAGGTTATTAACTATGTTTGTACAAAATATAACAAAAAAATAGCTTATATAGCGTACGCTAAAAACTTTAAAAGCTAAACAAAAGAACATTTTTTTAAATTATATTGTACGATTTGCCGAGCACTGCTTAAAGCCCTTAGGGTTAAAAGCATAACCGTATAAAAAAATCTTTTAAAAAAAGCAACCTTTATAAATAACTTTAATTAAATACTATAAAGCAAATATATTTTAAAGAATAACTAACAAAATTTTTTATTATTAAACAACTTTGTAAGCAATATATAATAAAAATTAACTTTATTTATTTTAAGTTAACAACTTTAAACAGCTTTTTAAAACGTACTAACTTTTTAAACTAATATATAAACAAAAATTTTATAATTAAAAGTAGCCCAAAATATATAGTTTTAAACACTAAGAGTTAAATATGTTTAAAGCTTTATATAATTAACTATTAAACAATATATTATTTTTAAACTTTTATATAATTATACGTAAAAACTAAGTTATAAACTAAACTTTTAACTTATAGTTAAATATTTAGTTGTTTATTATCCTTTTTAAACTTTAAACTAGCAAACATATATACGTATAATATTAAAGCTTGCTGCTTTTAACCTATTTTTAAATTTGTTTTTAACAAAAAACGTATAAAACAAAAAAATACTTTTAAACAAGTACGCACTTTTTTAAAAAACTTAAAAGCGTAAGCAAAACTATTTTAAAAAGCTGTATAACTTATTATATAATAAAGCATAACTATTTATTAATGCGTGCTAAAAGCTAAAAATTACTAAAAATTAATATTACGCAATATTTTTAACTATTTTATAAAGTTATATAAAAAACTATTATATATATTATATTAGTTTAAATAAAACTTAAAGCAAAATTTATTATATAATAAATACTTATTTTAACATTAATACGAACTATAGCTATTATTAAGCAAATTAAACTATAATTACTTTTATACAAATAAAAAAAAATAACTTAAACTTAAAGCTATATAAAGTACTAAAGCTAATAATTAACAAACTTGTAAAAACATAAAAAGCATTTAGCGCTAACTATTAAAAAAAATTTTAGTTAAATATAACTATTATATAAGCATGTTATAAAGTGCTAGAATTAACTATTGCTTTTATTTTTTAAAAACTTTTATATAAAAAATTTTTCGCCGACCTATAAGCATGCTTTTATATAATAGCTAATATTTTTTTTAAATAATACATATAAAATAACTAAAATGTTTTTTTTATAAACAAAAAGTATAACTAAAATAATTGTATAAAAAGCTTTAAGCTTAAGTTTACTTTTAAATATTAAAGCCGGCTTAACGTATAATAAACTAACTTTTAATTATAAAAACGCACTAGCTAAAACTTTTATGTAAACAAAACTTGCTTTATATATTAAAAAAAAAAGTGTTAGTTAATTAAACATATTTTTTAAAAACGGGCTTACGCAAAAAGCTAATATTTTAACTTGTACGAAATAATTTATAACAAGTTATTTTTGCTTAATAAATTTTCGTTATTTTTAATAAAATATAAAAAATACTTTAAGTTAAACAACAGCAAAAAAAATATTAATAAAAAATTTGTTAAACAATTTACCTAATTTTTTATAAATAACGCGTTTTTTTATTATATAACTAATAAAAACATTTAAAACTATAAAACAAGCGTTTTATTTAACTAGTTTATATTAAACAATTAATATTATATAAAATACTAAAGCAAACTTTAAAATATAAAAGCTTTAAACTATTTAACTATAAAAAAAGCTTAACTAAAAATATATTTTAAGATTTACTTTTATATAAAAGTTAGTTAAACCTTTAAAACTGCGCATATTAAGTTTAATAGCAATAATATTATTTTAGCTATTAGTATTATACAAATAAAAAACTTATTAAATATAACTATATACTATATTTTAAATACTTTTACTTTTTTTTTTTTTTTATTAAAAAATGCTAACTAATTATAAGCGTACTTTAATAATACAAAAAATATTATTATATAAAAAAATAGCTACTTTATATTAGTTATATAAAAATAAAAACACTTTTTTTTTAATACTAGCTTATATAAAGCTAGCATATATTTTATAAAAAAAAAGCTTTAGCGCTTATACTGCTAATTTAAACACTTTTATATAAAAAAGTTATATAATATGTTTAATTATATAAAATATAATGTTAATTAATCCGCTTTAAAAAAAATCTAAAAGTTTTGCTATTATTGTTAAACATATAATTAAACACTTTAAAAGTTTAAGTTTTTAATTAAAAACAACTATAATTTTAACTATAAAGTAATAATTAATATTATATAAATAAATAACAAGCAAGTTTTATATATAATTAATATTATAATATTATTTTAAGCAGCTATATTTTTTAATTTAATGTTTGCGTAAAATATATAAAAAACATTTTATAAGTGCTAAATTAATATATATTAAAAACTTTTTAACTATATTATATATAACTTAAAAACTAACTTTTTATTTAAAAAGTTTTAAAACTAAACAAAAATTATAAGCACTTAATATTATATAATGCTTATAAAAGCTTATTAAGTAGTAAACAAAATTAAACAAGCATATAAACTGCTTTATTATACGTATAACATTTTAAAAGCTAAAATTAACAATTATACAAAAAAAAAAGCAATTTTACAAATAGTAGTTAAAGCTTTAAATAATACTGCAAGCTTAAATAGCTTTATATTTACACTTTTTGTTTTTAAAGCTTACTTTAAAGTTAACTAAAACTTTCCTTTTTTGCTTAATATTATACAAAAAGCTAAAGCAATTAAAAAAACAATAAAAATGTTGCACGAAAAAAAAGCAAAAGTTAAAATTAACCGCGCGATTAACTAACGTAATAGTCCTATTTTATATAATGTTTTATTTTTGCTTTTATAAAGCAAAATCTTTATATAACGCAAAAAAATAAAATAAAATAGCTTATATAAAATTTAATTAATTAAAAAACTAAATATAATTATTAATTTAACGAACAGCTTTATAAAGTTTAAATGTACGCAAGTTAAACTATACTATTATATAACTAAAAACGTGCTTTTAAATAACTTAAACAAAAAAACGGACAAAATATAACCTTTTTAACCGCTAGTTATACAAAAAAAAAAGGAGCACTTTTAAAAAGTTGCTAACTTTTTTATTTCTTTTGTATAACAAATAAGCTATTTGTTTTTAACTTTAAAAAAAAAAAAAACTACGCTTTAGCTATTAAATTATATAAAAATAAAATAATTAACATATTTAAAGCTTTATTTAAAAAGTTAAACGTTATAAAAATTAATAATTTTGTTATATAAAGCGTATTTTAGTTTATAAAATATAACCTAGTTAAATATAACAATATTTATATTTTTAAGTTTTACTTTATATAAAAGGTTTAAAAAAAAATAACTAAGCTATATAAAAAGTTTAAACTAGTTATATAAAGCTATAACAATATAAAAAAAAAATAGTGCTTACTTAATTGCTAACAATTTAACAAATAAGCTAACAATTAATCCTTACATTAAACTTTTTTTTAATTTAAAATTTTAGCGCTTAAAAAAAACTTTAAAATATTATATAAGCGTATATATAATTAAAAAATAAACTAGCTTAAAAAATTCTTATATAACTATTTATAAAACTAAAGCTAAAATACTTAAAAAGCATAATTTTATAAATTGTACAACTTTTATATAAGTTAACAAAATTAAAGCTATATTAGTTTAAAATTTACTATTAATACTACTATAAAAAGCTAAAAATAACCGTTTTAATATATAACTTTTGCTTTTTAATATTTACTAGTATATTAAACAACTTTAAAATTACTAGTTTATAAACAAATAATACTTTTAGCTTTATAACTTTAAGTTTTTTTGTTAAAAAAGAACAAAAGCTTTAAAAAGCAAAGTTTTACGTAAAGCTTAAAAAAGTTTTACGAATAAACTATTTAATAAAGTTTAATAAAAGCTAAATTACTTTATTAAACAAAAGCAATATAACTTTAGCTTAAAAAAACTAAATAAACTAACTTAAAAAAATTAACTTTTATATAAAAGATTTTATATAACAATATATTTTATAGCGTGCTAAAAGCGTATATATTAACAACATTTGCTAACTAAAAGCAACATATAACTTTTTAGCTATTATATAAATTATAAACTTTATATTAATAAACGTATAAGCTTTAAACTAAAAAATTAAGTAGTAAATAAATAATTTAAATTGCGGCTTAACTTTTATACTTTTAAATTTTAGCTATATAAAGCTGTTTATTTTTATAAATAGCTTTTTTGTAAATAACGTTAACATAAGCTTTTAACTTGGATTTTTTATTGTATTAGTAATTAAACATTATATAAAACTAAATTCAAGCTTTAAAATTAAAAGCAATATTATATACTAAAATTTAAACAAATATAAAAAAGTTATAAAAAATATGCTAGCTAATAAATTGTATAACATAATAAATAGCTTTAATAGCGTTATTGCTTTTTATATAACAATTTAAAAAATTATAGCTACTTTTAAAATCTTTTTTATTTTAGCTATATTATGCTTAAACTTAAAATTGTTATATAACTACTTAATAAAACTAAAAACTATTTAAAAAAAACGTTTAATAATAAATATTATATTATTAAAAAAGTTGTACAAAAAAAAAAAAATTTTTAAAGTATAATAAATTAATAGCAAAAATAATTTAGCTAATGCGTTTATTAAAAAAAACATTTAATTAAGCGCTAAAAATTTTTATATTTATAAATAAACTAACCGTATAAATAAAAACATTTATAAAAAAGTTTTAAAATGCTAATATATTATTTATATGTTATAATAGTTATAAAACAAAAAAGAAAAAAAAAATATATATATAAAAGTAAAAATAGCGTATAAAAAGCGTACAAAAATATATTAAATTTATAAAAACTTTAAAATAAAAAACAACAAAAAACTTTAGCTACTTTTTTTATTTTTTATTTTTTAACGTATAATAAAAACTTTTAAACTTTTTAAGCTTATTATTATTTTTAACACTTTTTTTAAACTTTATAAGTATAATAAACATTATATAAACGTTAAACGTATAAAGTATAAGCTTTAAACTAATATTTAGCAAGCATACAACAAAAAATAAAAGGGAAGCAGCTATAGTTAATATAAATGTTTTACTTATAAGTTATACAAGTTATATTATAGAACTAAATAATTACCGCATAAAAGTAGCTCTTGCGCTAAATAATGCGCACGATTTGCTTATTAAGCTCGTTAAATAAAACTTAAATATTAATATTAACTAAAAGTAAAGCAGCAAAGTTAGCTTTTTTAAGCTACGTACAAAAAAGCTAAAACGTTAACATATTTTTAAACATAACAAATATAGTATAAAAAGAAATATATATGTACGTTAATATATAGCTTTTAAAAAAAACAGCAATTATTTAAGTTTTTTGTAAAAAGTTATACAACATTATAGCTATTAAGCTAACCTAGGACTTGCGGCGTACAACCGCTATTATAAAACGTACGAATAATATTTATTGTGCAAGCAAGCATACATATATATATATATATATATATAAGCGTATAAAAAAGTAAGCAAGCAAACAAGCGTACAATATATAAAACTTAAAAAAGAAAAAAAAACGGAAATAAGCTAAAAATTTTAGCTTTACTTATAAACAAGCTACTTTTTATATAATTAAGCTTGTTTACTAACCGTTTTTTTTTTTTTAATTGTATTTATTTAGTTAAAGCTAACAAACTTACGTATAATTAAGCAATAGCTACTTAATTATACGTGTAAAACTTAAGCAACAAAGCATTTTAAACTAATTAAAAGCTGTACTATAGCTTTAAAACGTATTTATTAACTTTAACTAATATAATTAAACATATAACTGTTTATATACTTTTATATAATAGCTTTATTACGTATAATAACTTTATTGTTTGCTTATAATAGCTTATTGTAAGCTTTAGCTTATAAAGTTAAAACTTTAATATTATACGTTAATAAAAAAGTATTATGTTTTAATAAAAAAGTATTATACTTTAATAAAAACTTTTATATATAATAATTTTACAACTTTTATTAACTTATAAAGCAAAAGCTTTAATATTATATTTTAATAAAATTTTTTATATATAATAACTTTATAATTTTTATTAACTTATAAAATAAAAGCTTTAATGTTATATAATAGCAAAAACGTTAAACTATAATATATATAAAGCGCTTAAGCTAAAAAAAAAGCTTTTTTTTTTTGTTTATTTTTTTTTTTTTGTTGTACGCTAAAGTAAGTGCAACTAAAAAAAAAATAGCTAGTGTTAAAACTATTAGCATTAATTACACTTATAAATATTAGCATATAATATATTACTATATATATTATATAATGTTAATTATATAAGCATATATAATTACTTTTATTATTATTTTTTATTTTGTTAGCTTTATATGCTAGCAAAAGTTTTTACTTTAAGTAAAAACTTTGCATTATATAAAGCTTTTCTTTTTTACTTTTTAAATAAACAAATATAGTATAATATAAAGTATTTTATTTATTTACTTTAAACGTACAATTATATAAAGCTTATTTAACATTTAACGCTTTATTTTTTTTAATTTTCTTTAAATTTTTCTTTAAATTTTTTTATGTAAATTTAAAGTAAAACATTAGTATTAATACATTAATATTACTTAAATACTTACTTACTTACTAGCTAAAACCACTAATATTTGCTAAGCTTAATAAATATTAGTATTGCTTATACTAATACTTACTAATACTAATAGTATTGCTAGTAAGTAAGTAAATACTAAATACTAATACTAATTCATCCGAACCCTGGGTGTAAGTATGTGTTTATACATAGGTAGTACATAGACGTTGCCTATCTTCGGAATTAAGGGGCGCCGCATGTTCATTCATTAGCATTCATCCGTCATCATCTCATCGCTACCTACTCGACTCTACTATCTTCTATCGTCGCCACAACTTTGCTTCGCGCCGACGGCTTGATACCCTCCCTTTGCATCATACGTATCATTATGATTTGCTTGGCACATTAATTTTGTACATATCACCTATAGTACTCTCCGAAACCCCTAATCCAGGTATCGTTATGGCCGCCAGAATTACCCTTCCCCTCAGTGAGTATCACCCGGTTATTATTCCCTTCTCCTGTGCTAGGGCTAGCTGTCGCATCGGTGGTCGTATTATTCGAGGCACTACACCAAACAGCAGTCACTGACTTGTATCGCTATAGTGGAGGACAAACGGCCGATACGGAACCGAGCTCGCCGCCGACATCGACCAGCTCTGCTGCTCTTGCTCAGCGCCATAACCATCTATGGGCTGTATGCTTTCGGCCTATTCTCATCATTTACTACCGCCTCACTACCGCCTCGCTTCAAATCGGTCCAGTCTTCCGATTCTCCCGCCGAGCATGACGCCAAAAATGCCCTACCAGCCGTCTCCGCCCGAGGGTTGGTCCCGCTGGAGGCGCACATCATAAGCAAGTGCCCCGACACCCGAGACTGTCTAAAGGAGTTGCTTCTCCCAGCCATGATCCGGGTATACGAAAAGGTGAACTTCACGCTCACTTATATTGGGACGCCGACTGAAAACGACGGTGTCGAATGCAAACACGGGCCCGGTGAATGTATGGGAAATATCATTGAGTTATGTGCTCACCAGATGTATCCAGACCCCAAGATATGGCTGGGGTTCACTATGTGCTTGACTAGAGATTATCAGGCAATTCCTCAGCGCGAGCTGGTGGAGGATTGCGCGCTAGAGCATGCCGTCGACTTCGAGAAGCTTAACGAATGCGCCACTAGGGATGATGGCGCTTTCGGCATGGCCATGCTACGTGAAAGTGTTATGAGATCTGCTAGCGTACGTTCCATCCTGATCCTCAACCGATTATCTACATGGGTCACTAACTTACATTCGCGCTACAGCTAGGCGTGAAGACGAGCTGCACGGTCCGCTTAAACGACGAGACGTACTGCGTACGCGATGGCGGAGAGTGGAAAGACTGCCCCAGCGGGTCATCGGTCAACGATTTAGTCATTTCGATAGAGAAGCTCTATCGTTCTTCTTGAGAGGCTCAAATATATCCGTCCACAAATCTGACGCCTCGCCTACCGTATAACCTATCGAAATGCTTTCCATGCCTACCTCCTCGTCTCCTGTCATATTCTCGAGCTGCTCGATGATACTATCCATGCCGATTGCTTTGCCCAGCGATTGTGACGAGTTCGCTTCCAACATGACGTGAACGACGTGAATATGGAAGTGATAGTACGTTGGCTGGTAGTGGCAGAACAGCTTCAGTTGGTCCTCTTCGATCTGTGGGTACGTCTTGACTGTCGCGTCGATCAGCTTGGCTCTCATGTGCCTGAGCCAGGGAAGGTGCTTTTTCTTCAGGTCCCGCAGACTCCAAATATCCCGGCGCTCGACGATGCCTAGCAAATGTAATGCGTCGATTGTCTTGCGATCCCAGTGCAGATTGGGCAGTAATAAGAAGCCCTCGTCGCCATCCCGCCCCAATGGTGTCCTGTATATCACGTCCTCAACTTCCTTGCGCCCCTCGATGATATTGTAGACCCAGTTCAGGCGGCCCTCTTCGCGGTTGGCTTGCATAAATGGTCGCACCTTGTCACGGTATATCTCGGGCGTCTCGGTCACGAAGCGGAAACCTTGGCGACTGTGCTTTTTGATATGCTTGTCGGTACAAGGGCAGATGAGGTCGATTTTGAAGTCGGCAAACTTGTCTTTCTCGTCGTTCTGGAGGACAGGGCCCCCAGAACCCAAGAACCAGGAGTAGATATCATTGTTTCCCAGATTCGTTATGCTACGCAGGCCGGCGGGTAGGGCAGATAGGTATTCGGGTGCATCGGGGAAGGGAGCTCGTTCGAGGATCAGAAGGGCAGGCTGCGAGTCCACCTGGCCATAGAGATTTATGCGTCGACCCGCTCCATCTACCGCAAGTTAGCCTCGATTTGTATACAAATTGCGCGAGAGAGACGTGCCTTGGTTCAAGATGCGTTCGAACTTAAACTTGGGAATTAGCGCCTCAGCGCGCCTCTTGCTCTCTTCGGTAGTAGTCATCCTCGAGCGCTAATACCAGCTACCCCAGCATATGGTTATCGTGACAGCAACTAAATTGTTGATATTGAGTCGGCGTCCTTTCAATGACATCTGCTTGTTATTAATCAGGTAGTTAGATCCGGTGGGGTACTAAGTACACGGGTAGGTCTCACAAAGTGTCTCGACCCCTCAGCTGGTGTGACTTGATACCATGGGCTTGCATGCAGGGACCTGAGCCAACTACCCCACCATAACCAGGTACCTCAAGTACAGTACTATTTAAATGCTAGGTACCTACCTACCGAGGTACCTAGTGTAGTGCTATATATAATCGACGCATCTCCCACAAACGGGCTACTATTACTCTGTCACGTACCCAGG
Source organism: Xylaria castorea (assembly GCA_022495115.1). Taxonomy (NCBI): domain Eukaryota; kingdom Fungi; phylum Ascomycota; class Sordariomycetes; order Xylariales; family Xylariaceae; genus Xylaria; species Xylaria castorea. Next base: position 424,655 of record MU382625.1, on the reverse strand, counting down.
TACCTAAGTTAGGCTTTTAGAGCTCACAGCACCTGGAGTAGCCCTCTTGTGCTCTCGGTTTACACAAACGTCTTCTTTTCAATCTCCCCTATATTGCCCATTACGGCAACTAACCCATGTCCATCAACATCGTGAATGGGTTATAAGATCTGCATGGTGTCACAACGAAATAAAGAAAATGAACCGCCTACTCTCCAGATGGATATATATGAGGTAGATCTGTGAATAAGTACGATGCCACACAGGCAGCTAAGTGTACCTTAGTGTATCTAGAACTCTGGGTACCTATGGGAAGGAAGAAGGATAGAAATGATGAGCAGGCTTTTCCCTATCTTGCAAACTTTGGGACACGTGGGCACGAATAGGTATAAGGTAATTCGAATGAATAACTAGCTCTACAGTCTTTTGTGAACTGGTTCCGTATTGTTAGGATCTCGTTGAGAAGTCAACTATGAGGTGAATGAAGATCATCGTTGCCAAGCGAAAGGGTCTAAAACGCCTCCGTGAGCTGATCCTGGTTGTATACATACAGTTCTTTGATCTATAGAAGTGGCGTCATAACTTGCACGATAAATATATCGGGAATAGCATACCCAGCCAGCTTGAGAGGCGAGGAGATCATAAGTGAATAGAAATTCCTCGTAGTCGGGTAATGGGTTGCATTACAAAGCTTACTCATCTATGGATATATCTGCTCCTCCTTTAAGCTCTGTACGAAATAGTACCCTTAACAGTCCGAACCAAAAGAAAATTAAGATCCTAATCAACTGTCTACCTAGAAGACAGCTCGTAATTAGACGCGGCAACGTTGTTCTATCTATCTAGTTCGTGAGTACCCATTTACCTATTCTGGATAAAGACTTCTAAGAATCTGCGATTCATTGTAACGTAGTAGGCATCTAATAAATTCATAGCTAAATATAGACACCCTTATGTTGGGTCGATAAATGAAGTGCGACTACACCCAGCTTCAGCTTGCGTCGAGCTCCTATCTCCCAGGCACTTCGACCCGAATACCAATTTTAGCGTCACGAACGAGATGCCCAGACTTTCCGCTTTCATATAATGAATACGCAATGCACGGGGTTTATATACATGCTTGATTCGCCCGTTTAGCTGCACGTTGCTACTGCCCAGTTCTATCTCAGGAGAAGATGGCCAGCATCGGTTTTCCTCTTTCGGAGCATCTTCTCATTCCCAAGAGCATTTAACACAGCTAGGTTAGGCAAATAGAGTGGGGTGAGAGAAACGGCAGGAGACTTCTTTCTGTAGAAGAGCAAAATATGTCTATAGATTTCCCGTCAATAGGGTACAGAGACTAGCAGGGCTACATGCGTTTCCGGCGCCCCTCGGAGCTGGAGGTATCCTTTCCTCGGAAGCACGCGGCGCATTTTAATTTGTGAGGTTGCTTTTGGTGCGAATGTTTGATAACAAGATAGCCTAGCCCCATCCTTTCCCCGGTACGACAAGCGCCGTCCACGTTGTAAAACCTCAACACGTCTAGCTTCCTCTACGTGAAGACATTCCGATAGCCAATTATGTGATATATCTCCCCCAGCTTGCGTCGTCATTCAAAGATAAGGACAATAATGGATTGACAATATGGCGATATAAGAGGGGTCCAGTTACATCGAAACTGGGACAGATAGATGACTCTAATAGAAAATAGCCCACACCGGTATACGTCTTAACCTAGGCTCTTGCGTTTCCTGGTAGCGAGCTGACGCCGCCTTCCGCTACCTCCTGCGTCATTGGCTGCTTGCTAAGTTTCTTCTGTCTAACTTTCTCGCGCGTGGTCACCCAGAGTCCCGGGTGGGTTGCTCTTCGGTAAGCTTGTTGAAAAGAGCCTGAATGCTGAGTTGACAAATACTGACAGACAGACAGACATGGGTATGCGGTCATGTGGAGCTTATATCATGTTTCTTCAAGATATAGTTTCGTCCGCGTATTCTTAAGTTGGACTTTGAATCGTATTTTAATTTATTTACTTAAATTGAACACCTTTCTGGCTCTCAAACTCGTGCAACTTGAGAAACCTAGACAAAAGTGGTCGGCTTGCAAAAGGAGTGATAGGAATCCCAGCGCAAACAATTCTTCGGTTATGGTTACAACTTCCAACAAGGTGTATAACGACCTCCCTCAAGTATCCAACACCGGACTTAATCAAAGCGAACCAAAGGGAATCAAAAAGGCGAACCAGAAAAAAACCAAAACAAGACTAACACCAGCACATTGTGAACTCAGACTCCTCGCCAGACTTTGTCTTTTAACGCAATTTAGGCCCCGGATGCAAAGCAAGATCAAAACAAGGCTAGCCCCATCACAAAACCTGTCGCCGTGTTTTTGACACCCACAGTACCTCGCAACCTTAACCTGGACACCGGGAACGGAAGATTCAAAAATCAATTGAACGCCGTCTCATCAAAGTAGGGAAAAGGGTATTTTATGATGACAATGATGATGACGAAGAGAGCATTAGAAGTGGGAAAAAACGTCACGGTCGTTATTCAGAGGGCTAGGCCACTGCCGTCTCCAGTCCAGCGGTACAAGGCCAACAACTCGCGGCGTCGCTGGTGTTGCTCGCCGAGATCCTCGGGTATCCGGCCGCGAACCTGGGCGAGGGCGCTACGCATCACTCTACTGAAATTACGCTATCAAGACATGTGTTAGCTGGGCGAGAGCACGGAGAAAGGGATGTGTATAAGGTACGGTATACGAAAGAAACGAGATCGACATACCTGATATTCAGTGTTCAGCGTGACGACGCAGGCCTCGTGAGCGCGGATGATGGTCTCGCAGGCGCGGACGACGCTGGCAGATGCCTCGCCCTGGAGCTTGTCGGCGATGAGGAGTAGTAAGAATGAGCCCTGCAAGAGATAGATGCCGTAGAAGAAGGGCATGAACTCCAGGCCCGGGTCGTACTCGAGGATGTTGCTGATCGCCTCGGCAGCTGACACGGCGTGGCCCGTGGCGGTGATGAAGCTCTGGGATGAGATCCACAGATCGTTGTCGTCCAGCAGGTTGATGGGATCCCACTTACTGGTGAGTAGAATGTGCAGCACGTGCATCACGTGCGTGCCGTAGGACACGACGATGCGGGTCTGGATGTCGGATTCCGTCATCCGCGACGTGCTTGTGTGTGCGGAGCGCACGGACGACGAGTCGAGATGGTCCAGCTCGGAGGGCATCTCCAGCGTGGCCGACTGCTCGTTCTTGTCCTCGGAGCTGGCGTTGAAGTGGCGCTGCTCGAAGTTCTTCAGACTCTCCTCGTACGTCTCGAGATGCCTGACGATCTCGGCCTGCTGGTCGTCCCACTCGCGAGCCGGACGGAAGCCGACGCCGAACCGTGGGTGGTTGCGGGCGTGGTGGAGGTCGACAATCTCGCCCAAGATGGTCATCAGAGGTAGGAAATAGCCGAAGATGCTGTGACCGGTGCACTTGAACTGAGGCCCGTGAGATCGACCACCCTCCTCGGTTAACTCGTCGCTCAGGGCAGGGTCTGTCGCGAACGGGCCGAAGTTCCCGTTCTGCCATTCTGTATCGTCCATGGGCTGGAGCAGGCTGGAGCACTCGATATCGAGCAGAGAAAGTGGCCGGTTGTAGCAAAGAGCTAAATGGCGGTCCATGACATAGACGAGCCACCATATTCGCCTCCGTTCTTCGCGTTCCTCCTCGCTGACTGCGTCATTGCTGCCTTCGCTCTCAAGCTCGGTCGTCATATCACCGCCATGTTCGACTTCGTTCACATCGTGAGTTGCTGATGCTGCATTCAGAGGCAGCTCTCGGCCTAGCTTCAGTTCTCTGGCGAGAGACCATGCTGCATTCCACCACCGCATGCTGGCCCCCTTGTACTCGCTAGCCGAGACTACCGTTGCCAGGTGTATGTAGGTAACGACATCATCTAGTGACCCAGCTGCTCCGAAAGCTCCAGGGTCTCCTCCATTCATGTTTTCCATATTCATGGAATTAGGAAGGTTTACCCCAAGACCGCCTAGAGAAACGCCATCAATGGCGGGGCTGGACAATGGTGATGTATCTCCCGATGACGTGTGAATCAAAGGCTTTAATAGATTGACAGTCAGCTCCAGTAGCTTCTGGCATATCTTGCCCCTGGCTGACGGAACCTGGGTCAAAAAGGGAGCATCGCTCGTCTGGGCGGCTACCCAGAGCATACTTGCTAATAACGCTGGCTGACACTGCCGGGGTTTGCTCGGGTGCAGGAATGATCGTTTTCTGAATATGAACCCCAGAACATACGGCGACATTGGATGGGCGTGAGCTGATGAGGAGCTCGAGAAGTATAAATCGATCAAATCGCAGGCAAGGGAGACGGGGATTATGTTGCCGAGGTGCGGTAAAAGCGGGTTTAGCACAGGGTATCTGAGCTGTTGATGATAGGTATTTTGTGGGATGTGTGTTTGATATTGAGGTGGTGGTGAATTCATGTTCATCCATCCGGGCGAGCCAGAATCTCCGCCCAGAGGGTACGCGCCAATTGGACTGGTTTCCATTCGGAACCCCCCTGAATTATTGGTACCATAGCCAGTTGGACTGTGAGCCTGGAGAGAGTACGGAAGGTCAGGATAGTTAGACAGACCACCTTGGCCAGATCCGTAAGCTCCATGTGACGGGTTACCCATTAGCTGGCTGATCGTCTGCCTGTCGAATGGATTATGAATACTCCCGTATCCATTGAAGTCCAGAGGTGCTGGGCTCTCCATGTGTTCCCTGTCCAACGTCAGGGAGTGGTTAATTAAGTTAGCCTGTTGAGAGCCGAACTCAGCTAAGCTGTCAAGACTCCCCGTCCTCTGGCTGCGATCCATAGAATCATCGTCCATCTCGGCCATAGCTTTAGCGGATGCTTCGTTTTGCTGATCCTGCTTTGAGGAAATAACATCTTCCGTGCGGCCTTCGGTACTCGACCCATTTTCGTCGTTGTGCTCGGGCGATTTTTGGCCACTCTGACCTGTACCTGCAGCAGCTTGTGCTGCCGCTTGTTGGGCGAGATCTTTCCGTGACGCCTTTCCACGCTTTTTCCGTTCGCGAATATACTCGCACCCAAGTCCGAACTCTGTTGGCTATCAGCTGCGCTCGTAACACCCAGCACCTAAAAGCAGTATCATCCTACCTATACAATGAGCGCAAGGGTGTTGTCCATCACACTTAGTCCTAAGCTGATTGCATTGGTCGCACGCCCTACTAATCCTTCTCCTAATGGGTCCTGAAGACCCTGTTGCTCTCGTACCGGGCCCGCCATATGGATGTTGGCGGTGCTTTTGTTGAGGTGCTCTTGTGAGATGAGGGGCATGGATGCCGACATGTTGTTGAAGGTGCTGCAGAGCGTATTGAGGTCCATGGCCGAATTGCTCTAAACCAGCTGCGTGGAGGTGACTTCCAGGGACGTGAGCGTTGGACAAGATGGTATTCGACGGTATCGAATGATACGGGGAGAACCGTTGAAGCGGGTTCGACAGCATTTTCGAATAGTCTGATTGTCGTAACAGTCTAAGCAGAGAAGTATTTTAATTCGATGTAATTATCTAGTAGATGACCATGGCAGAAACCTGTAAACTTCGAACGAGTGCGGGTAGTTGGGTGAAGTGCGGGTGCATCCAGAGTGCGTGAACTCTCAACTAAGCCGAGAAAGTGCGCGATGGGTAGAGCTATATGCTCCACGAAATAGTAGCTATACTAATTTTCCTCGCTTTGACTATAGTATCCCCCGGGATGGTGGTTTGACTAAGGAACGGACCGGCAACCTCTTCTTAATGATGGAACTAGAAGCATAAGCATGATGATAGGGTGATCAGCATGGTGGACTTAAGACAGCAAGCAGAGAAAATGATCAGCACGATTTGGACGGACGGCACAGCTCTCCACAAAGAATACAGGATACGCAGGATACCAGGCGGGTAGCGGGGTTGGCGTGTAGGAGTGCAGATGAATGGGTGATGGACGATATCCAGGGGTCTGACAGCTCAGTCAGTCAAGACTTGGTGTGCTAATCTGCCACGTTCCGTCAAGCGTCTGTGACTGAAACCTCAGAACCCTCTCCCGGACTTGTAATTATAGTGACTAAGTTAACGCCAGGGATTTCTGGCAGGTTCGGAGGGACGATGGACCAAGGGAAGACCAGAAATGTCCGATCTGATCAAAGCGACGTCCTAGGTCTGGGTTGTCCACCTTTCCAACGACTGCTCGCAATTCCGCGCGCTTGGCATGCATGTAAAGAAGGGGTTCCTGGCCTTCTCCAACCCGCTTCGATTGGCGAGGGGAGGTCCCTCTCTTACTAGGGCAATATAGAGAGGCAGCGTAAGTATATATTGTCCTTAATATACGACGACGGCACAATGCTATGCAGTGGTAAGTGAAGTGACTAACTGACTAGGGCGGTAGGGTCAGAAGCTTGGTAGCGTTTCAAGAACGGTCGTTTTCTGGGGGACACCGCACCTCGGCCTTGCTTGTTATATGGCCCGCTTCGTGACTAGAGAACGGGCAGAGACAAGGATTTGACTGGCTCGGAGCAAGCGGGCAAGGAGTGGGAGACGATATGTGGGCATTCCAGGCATTCGCATCGGCTGGGCTAGCAGCACGATGACCCACCAGTCAAGATGCCGTTGACAGAACTCAGTACATGCATAGTTACTGTATTGTAATGTAGGCCAGAGTCGACGCCGAGAATCGTGGGCTTGCTAGACGAATCCATCTAGACTAGCTCGCCTCTGCAATTCACGTAGACCTCTAGCGTAGCCGATGAAACTGACGTGATGGTATCTAACTACCAGGTAGTTGTATTTCATCTGCATATTCCAATACGGCCATTCCCGGCAGAGAGCTGCTGGTGCCCTCGCTTATTATGTTGAGTCTAGTCTTCTTGGCCTAGGAGCTTAAGGGTTTAGTGTGTTCTTTTAGCATGAGTGAGGCAGACGTCCCGACCTACACCATTCGCAAACCCCCGTTCATCCGATAGCCTATGGTTGTCATGATTGGCAAGGTCAGGAAATACCGGCGACGAAAAGGGCCTCTATGGTCCGGATCGGTTTACGGAGTGTCAATATATTACGGGGGCAAAGAAGTCCGAGGGGGAAAAGAGTTGCTCATCCCCAGCTTTTCAAGCGGATCCGTGCCATCCATGACGATCGATGCAACCCATGTATTCTTGGCAGACTGTCAGCCCTTGCTTTCGGTAGTTCATGGCCTGAAAGAAATCACCTTTCTCAGCAAACATCGCTATTTTTTTTATTTACATTTTATATAGCCATCTCAAGGCATTTAGTAGGGTGATATGCACCTACCAACTACTTGGCGGGCTCTTACTTAGACTGGTAGAATAGAGCGGTTTGGACATGGCATCAGTATTCGTGTTCATCGTTGAGTGACTATCCTCGACTCTTAACTCACAAGCTAGGTTATCTTCACTTCGAGATTGGTCTGGGTAGGAATTGATGCAATGCTATACAGAGCCCACTAGTCTAGGTGGCGATAGGTTGGTGGTAAGAGCACTGACAATTACAGCGTTGTATTGGGGGCGTGGCAAGATCTTCGCCGTATGCCGTGCGTATGTTCGTCTCATTTTGGCCGTGTTTGAGGAAGCGCATCATATGAATGTCGACATACAACTTGCTGGCGATAGTTCTTCGCCCCCGCGACTCCCGTTTGATGGGAGCGGCTTGATGAATCATGAGCAGTCGTCATATCATGACATGATGCATCTGCTTTTCGAGCGATGCTCATGCAGGTCTCGCGGCAATATCCGCACAGTTTAAAACAACCTCTAAAAAGTTATCTTTAGATGCATTAACCCTACTCAAAACTATAGGCGAGGCATTCGTTGGGCTGTCGAGGTGGCTAGTGAGAAAGCATCCTTAGTTCATTCAAAGTCAACTTGCCAGGCGTCCATTTAGAAATGACAATTACATGACGGCAAAGGCTCGGAACATCAAGATCATTAAACCCAGATGTTTTTCAGAGCCAACCGTGTTGTATCGGACACAGCCAATCTCAGTCATCTTCTCTCTCTCTCCCTGTCTGATGATATTCATTGTCAAAATTTGATTGGCCATATCGAGCTGAATTACACGATATTTAGGCGCGGTTGCACGAACTAACAATCGTTCCATGCATAATGCAATGTCCTTGTAAGTAAAACTCAGCCTTTCCTAGAAAACCAATCGCCCAAAACAGTAGTCTTGAGTTTGGTATCACGACATGATAATTTCTGATGACTGCCAAGACGGACCGGCGAATACTTTCCCTAAGCGTCACCTCCATGCTGCTCACTCCACCAAACCTTCTGACAACTCTACCAAGTTAAGTTGTGGAGGGTTGACGAGCCCCTCACGGCGGCCAGGCTTCTCCGCGCTTCATGACCATTTCGTTCGCCAACCCCTCACCAGCATGCAGGCTCACCATATGGCGCTTGCATATGTGCATATGCATCACATCGATTAACTGCTTCCCGCATGCAGGAATGGCACTCTGTTCTGTTACGGGCTAGGAAGCTAGACCGTTGTATTCGATCTGCCGTCACGGGTCGCAATACTCAGGTAAACCGGCCCTGGAGTCTCCTATATTATACCACTTTTATAGGTAGACACAGAAGATATTCGAGCTCATATCAGAGTATCAGGCTTTCAACATCTTCATTTCACAAGCTGGATTGATTTGGAAAATAGATGATTAGGTACGCTAAGTTATAGATGTCATTGAAATCCCGTCCACAAATAAAAGGGCTAATTTTCCCTTGGACAGGGAGAGAGACACCGTGTTGGTGGGTTGTCTCGTTCGGATGTCACCGAGTTACTTGCAGTGCCTATCTAGTGCGGTCTAATCGTTACAGTAGTTCTAAGTATACTTAAAGGCCAAGACGCCTCAGTTAGCTACTCCCTAATTAGGGCATGATCATCCCTGCTGTTAAAGTGTGGGGATAGATTAATTGATGTCAGATCCGGGGGTGCGCAAAGTTCACTCTCGTCTTGCTATTACAGCGTTCATGGTATGGTCAATATGGGTAGAGAAAGTTGCTTATGTATGTTAAATGACATCATGCAGACAAATCACAGGACAGAATCAAACAATATGACGGGCACAGATACGCAGCTTTACTGCTGTGTTGTTGTTGTACAGAATCTGGGGAAAGGATCTCGATATCGCCGAAAGGAGCCGGTGATCGGACCGACCTTCCTAGCTGTACCAAACTTCGTTGACAGGCATGTTGTCGCAAAGAATTCCTATTGGCTGCTTACAGAAAGAAAAGTGCCGGTACCAATGTAACCAGTGTACTATGGTACACAGCATGCGCTCAGCAACTTCACATCAAATAAGTAGCAAATAGGTTCTTAGGACCCTGAGATATAGAGAATCGGATCCCAAGCTATGATGCACATTGGCTTCAAACCATAGATTGATGCTTTGAGGGGCGTCTGGCCGCTGCCATTTCAACTGCCGGCCACTGAAGAGCTTAACGGCGGTACCAGTCTCCGTAATAGGTGAGAATGGCGCCTTATGCATGTCAAAGCATTCTTCGGAAAAGTCACCTATGTAAATCCGCCTACGCCAAGCCGATGCATTCAAACCTCATCAGACGCTTCACATTTTTCGTTTCGTGGAATCGGGCGTTTATAGACAGCCGAAATACTACTCGCCACAGATTCTTAGCTTTCAAATCCGTTGATGTCGATGGCCCGGTGAACGGAGAGTCGGCAGCGAAGAGCGAAACCCCCCTTTGCCGCTACAGTATCTATTACGATAGTGGGATGAGAGAAACGACGAAATAGGAAGCTCAGTAGCACTTGGATATGGCGTTGAAGTTCAGGCTTCATGCGTACCCAACGACAGCGGCAACTAGCTTCGACGCCAGGTATAGCTTGGTACAAGTGTAGTTGAATATGGCGCCGAAGCCTACGTTGCGAGCATGGAGTCTAAGGCTCAGAACAGTACAGGAGGCTCATACACTCAACATGGCACTTTTGGTTCTATAGCGCTAGGAAAGTGAGGAGGGCTGAATGAGCCTCGAATTCTGTAGGTTGTCGCCTGATACGCCTTTACTCGGATTAACTACGAATCACTCTCATCGCCTATGTCAGATGGCGATTCTGACTCTACATCTTACTTGCCATTACCTAATTGATTGAGAAAATACCAAGTTAGACAATACATATAGAGAGAGGCAGAACTATCTATGTGCTAAGCATCATAGGGTGCGCTCAGACATTGACGTTGCAACGTAAGCCGCTATCCCGACAACGGATAACTGGGCCGAGAGTCCACCGCCGGCTCGGCTAGATTTTCACTAACATGCTGTGTGGCCACAGAGATCACAAAGACCGATACTTTTGCCAACGGCCGGCCCACCTAACGCTCCCTCCCTTGCCCGTAGACACCAGCGCCCTGACATTATACGTATGGTGCGGGCTGCGGGCTGCGGTAGGAGTGCAGGAATGCAAGAGCAGCATCTCGCAAATAGGTCTCATTGGCCTCACAAGACCGCTAATGCCTGAGGCGGTACCCGGTTGTGAGGTGGCATCCGTACCTGTTTATACCGCCCGGTGAAACAACCATGCTTCTATTATGACCATGGGCCTGTCATGTGTATCACGGTTTCCTAGACTCAGGTGCAACTTTTTACCTTCCTTGATGCTGTACTGATCGAGAGATATCATGCTCGCGAGGCCGAGCCAACGTCGTCCGTCTTGTTGACGGATCAAGTTGTGATGGCATCATGGAGATAGAATCGTAAAGGCCATCATCATTCATCGGTCCCGTATTGACGCAATATATGGACCCTCCGCTTCTCTACGATAAAATAAATAGAATAGCGCATCCATAGCGCGAACGCCCTTTGACGCGGATCTAGGTACACCATCCCGCGCAACCGCGTCTCCAGGGTGGTGGAACAAGGACATTAAACAACTACCGAAGCGCCAAATTTTTATGCCCGGCCGTAGGAAATACGCGGCCTCGACGTGATTTTAATATCTAGACGCTGTACCATCAGGTTCCAGAGTCCGAAACTACAGGTATGCGCGCGTCTCATGCCTCCGAGTGTTACCAGCTTGTGGAGCTTTTACTATTTCGTATGAGAACATCTACTGCGCATGTGTATCCTCCGTTGTTGTATAGTCCACAGTAAATGTTTTGCCTAGTTTTCGCTTATGAAAGGAAGTTTATTATATGCCGACGTGTCCCTCGCCAGTCGACGTCAATCTTACATAGATGCAGCAAGGATGAGAGAGACGCGCTTTCTCCACGATGCTTAAGAAAGTCCCGATGTTTCATTCGGTAAGGCAGAGTGGGTAAGGCAGAAGAAAATTTCATATTTTCCACGTGTGTGTAGAGAAAATATGTGCTATCTAAGGTGTTAGTGAAGATGTACTTTTCGGACTAGGTACCGGACACGACGTACAAGTTTCAATGATACTCTGGAACGACGGGTTTCTTTCCAGATCAGATATGCCTAAGACGACAGGGGTTTTGCTCGGCAGCATACCAAAGATCTGGGGTACAGTAGCTTACGAAAACGAGAGATCTATGGGTCGGAGCTTCTAGACACATTAGATAATGCTGTCAACTGCCGTGTTCCTGAGGGGACTGTTTATGCGGCTCACTATAGGTTTACCCTCCCTCGGAGCATATCGACACAAGCTTCTACTTCCGTTAGCGCAAACTAGGTATGGGGGTCTGCTGAGCTTCATGTGGTGTTACGTCTTATCGCTTAGTGTAGGCATGATGCTCATTCTTGGGTCGTATTCCTGCATCATATAAAGCTTTGCCTGGAGGGCGAGCCATACTTAACAATATCCCGGGTTTGGCCACTTCTCTAATAGCCTCGTTCAAGCAGTCCGTTTGCCTCTTACGGATGAAGTATTAGCCCAGAATCGGTATTTGTTAATTACCACTGCTGTTTGCCTCCTTGGAAACGACCTTGTGTGGCGATCAAGCGCTTGTCGGACCCCTTGCATAGGACCATCATCTGAATTGGCACCCACCTAATGCAACCTCCACATCCCGATAAATTAGTTGACGGTCGAGGCCACGCAGAAAACGAGGATCTACTACAACCGTTGACAACTGACGATCAAACCCGCGCTATTTTGGCCACCACCTGAACTGTGGCGACCCCGGATCGACAGTGAGGGTATCTGCCGTTCGATACTTCATGCTCTTCATACCTGCTACTAGACCCTAATGAGTTCCGGGATGAAGTGGGCGTCTGACGGACCAGCTGCTCTAACCACACCACTGCTTCGTGATGATCGTTCGCCACGGTATAATGCTACTATCACACGATGCTTCTAGATCGTACGAGGGCCAATTACCAGAAGACGTTAACACACTGCAGTATAACTTTCATTCCCGAGGGCGAGTCGCCACTGTCGCTCGCCTTGCGGCCTAGTTTCACATGACAGACCAACGTATCAGATCACTTTAGATACTCTGTGGGACATGTAGATGTCAATTTCAGAAGGCCTCACGTCATGCGGCTTCCATTATGCAGCTTCGACTATGCGCCGAGTGTTCACGATGATACTACATACCTGTACGTTCATCATATGGTTCATATTCCTGAACCATTGGCATTGGATCGCTTCTTCGCGCAGTCTACGTAATAGGTAACCACTTTCCTCTCCGACGCACTACTATTAGGAACAAATGATGTCGAGATAGTGCAAAGTGACAACTACAAACGACTGCATGCCGTCTTTCCTCTAGATCCTAGAATTTGCCGGATTTAAGATACGGCTCTTTTTAACTAAGGTTGTTGCCTATCTACTCGGTTCAGATACGGCAAGCGTGTGGCATGATCTCTTTAACGTAGGCCCATACTTTGACCAGATCGCTCGGACTCAACTACATAGTACCAGTGGTGAGTGAAAGAGGCATTATACTAATATCGAAGATATATTGATTCGCTGGGAGGTTACATAGGCACTCGTAGGCTCCTGTAGTACCTGCTCAAGGATGATTGGTGTACTTGATAACATTCAGACGTTCTTTTCTATATGATACACCGGAACAACATAAGACCTAGCCGCTATCACACCTATGTTATCTCCCGAGAACATACATCTCACTATATATCTTAATTCAGGGGTTGCTTTCGAAACCACACTTGAGTGTTTGGGATGGACGGCTGATGAACAAGTGCAAATCAGACGAACCACACATCCCGATACGATTCGTCACGTGGGAGTATCTAGGGTGTAGTGAACCTTTAGAAAACCCTCAAACAATTTTCTGCATTCTTACTGAGTTCGATGTGAGGACGGTTATTCCTGCCCGAAACCTGGGTTCAAGATACGGATATCTCTAACACCGTACCACGCTTTACCACTTGTACCTGATGACCAACCCGAGATAACTTATGCGCATCCCCAGCAAACATATCCTTCGTTGTCCAGTCCCCGGATCTTCACTTTAAAGTTTCATCCTATCCCCCTCCTATATATCTTCTGGAAGCTGTTGAGACGCGGAGGTAGATCTCGTCCGATGTTGACGCGGCTCGCGACTTAGAAGCGATCACACCCCCCGTCCATACAGCCCAATCTTCGATCATCCCCATCTCAGATCTCAGATGTCGTCCCATATTACTGCAGGGCAGACTGATCGACTGCACAAGGGCGCACGGATAGCACCGACAACTTCAGGGACAGTGGGCATGGAGGAGTAATTAAACGGGCATTGAATTGTGAACAGGACACCTAGTTCACGTCGAGATAACTTTCAAGGAATAAAAATTCTACTGTTAAGCCTACAGAACTGACGAGGGCAGTTTCAAATCCACTTATCGACGGGACACGAGCCGCGTTGCAGCAAACACACGACATGTCAGTCTGAAGTTGTGGACGGATGCACGTCTCCCAGCGATCTATCCATTTATCCATCAATTTGTATGACGGCGTGGGATGCCACTATACTCAGGCGCTGCTATACGCCTTATCCGCTGCCCGCCTCATATGACATGGCCCTACCTCGGTGAAGTTCCTCTCGGCGAGCTACTTCTTGCTCGCGATTCATTTCCCGTTGCTCCCCAGTTCTGTCACGATCCCGTCCAGCTGATGCAATGCAATGCGAGATAGCGTGCCTTGCATGACTTGCACATATGGCGCTGGATGCTTGCTGCATGGCTGTCTTTGATTCCTTGTCGTTATTTTGCGTGAAAGGAATACCAAGTTGTAAAATATTCACGTCGCAAATGGCAGTCGATTTCCCGGTAGGGCGTACTCAGGCGGGACGGTGTCGTCTCCTTCCATAACATATTCGCACGGGAAGAAGGACTGTACATCTTCTCTTGATACTATCACCAATCCTCGGTAACTCTAGACAGGAGCTATCGGATTTCCCACTACCGTAGTTTGAGAAATCGAGATTGTTGCGCAAAACGATCACATACTTAGTGTTGCTGTCGAACTGAACTATCGAAAATGGTAAGTATGCCGCCACCTAAGTTGAAGAATATAAGGAAACTCAAGAATATCAATAGATTCGAATCAAGCTCCTTTATGAATTAACGTACTCAAAATAATCAGTTTCGAGGTCATCATGGCAAGCGTGAATACCTACATACATAGTACCGGGAAAATGGATATGTACATATACATTCTTCATATATGTATAGTTGTATTTATGCTCAAATATGCATAGTATGTGTATATAACCATGTACTCACATGCACGGACCCACCTGATTCAAGACAGCCCTGGCAATTACATAACGGGAGTACAAGGATCTCCAAATGCCTTGCATCACAGCAGCAACCTCGGAAGCCGCCTAACAGTAAGCTCGTTGAGTCAGTACCTAGTCTAAGAAACTGACTAACAAGGGAACATATTCTTCACAGCTTTCATACACTTGACAGAGTCTCTCATTCGTTGCCTTATATCTAGCGTGGATATATTCGGTCTTTTCGATACTGGCTCATTTGATTTGAACCTGGACCCAAGCCGCCCTCAAGCGTTGGGCGTCGATCATTGCAGGACGACGAGGTAAGCCGAGGTTTCGGTAAGATAGCGAGCCGGCTTTACTTGCCTACTAGCACTGCACATGCTATCGCCAGCTAAGGACGGCGCGAAATGGAAACAGTGGCCAAGTGTTTCAGCTCGCCGGGCGAGTCGACAACAACAACAGCGGTTGTTGCCACCACCGTAGTTACCACCCTGGCACTGGCCTCACTCACGCGCTTTGTGCTGTGGCCGCGAAAGCCCCAGATCATCTCAGGCGCTCTCACCACCAGTGTACCGAGACTGTCCAAGGAAGAGTTGGCCAAGGCCAGTTATAGGACAGACCACTTTCCTGGGGCAAGAGATGTCGTCACGCCGGTATATCCCTTATCATTTTCCACGTGGCGCCGCTTCTAATAATAAGCTGTATATAGTATGGCAACATAAGGGTGTATGAATTCGGGCCTGAGAACGGGCGAAAAGTCCTCCTAATTCATGGAATTAGCACGTCATGTATGACCCTATCAGATATTGCAGAGCCATTGGTGGAAAAGGGGTGTCGGGTGTTGATGTTCGACTTATTCGGGCGAGGGTATAGCGATGCCCCCGGCGACCTACCCTATGACACGCGACTCTTCGTGTCGCAGATTCTGCTCGTACTGGCATCGTCGCCACTGGCGTGGACGGGCAATAATGCGTTTAGTCTCATTGGCTACTCGCTCGGCGGTGGCATTGCGGTCAACTTCGCCGTGACCTTCCCAGACATGGTTGAGTCTCTCATCCTGCTGTCGCCTGCGGGAATCATCCGTCCGGAAAACATCGGCCGGTTGAGCCGCCTCGTTTTCACGTCTGGACTCGTGCCCGAGCGTCTCCTAGCATGGATGACGAAAAGCCGTCTGCGCTCGCCTATTGACAATGCTGTTTCGAAGAGGCGACCCACGGCGAGCAAAGCGCTGTCGCCCATCGAGGAGAAGGAGGACTTGGTTGATGTCGCGGTGCAGGAGGCCGTGGATCCGCTCACGCAAGAAAGCCCGACGCCTTTCGAGCTCGAGGTCGTCAGTTTCGTGCACTGGTCCCTTGATCACAACGAAGGATTCGTCCCGGCCATGATGTCAACTATGAGATATGCACCTTTAATGGAGCAGCAGCAGTACTGGCGGCTGTTGGCCAAGCGGAAACTTGGAACTACGGCCGTATTGATAGGACGCGATGATAACCTGATCCAACGCGAGGACTATGAGGAAGATGCCTTACCCCTAATGGGAGGTAGGGACAATGTGTTTTGGCGCATCGTGCCAGGCGCACATAATTTCCCGTTCACGCATCCCCACAGTGCGCTGAAAGCAATCTACGAGTTCTGGGGGCTTGAATAATTGTGATGTGGCGTTACGCGAGCCAATTTTTAGAGGTCACGACATGCATCGACCTAGAATGCATATTTGCTCAG
This sequence comes from Xylaria castorea, assembly GCA_022495115.1. Lineage (NCBI taxonomy): Eukaryota > Fungi > Ascomycota > Sordariomycetes > Xylariales > Xylariaceae > Xylaria > Xylaria castorea. Next base: position 408,269 of record MU382625.1, on the reverse strand, counting down.
AAATGGATCGGGAATAAGGGAGCAATCACTACCTGTTAGAAACAGCGAAGATTTAAAAAGAGAGAGAGAGAGAGAGACCTCGTAAGGTCATAGATGGCATAACTCGTACATACATAATACAACTCCAATTACAGATCAAGTACAGATCAAGAATAAGCACAACCAGTGGAAACGCCAAACCCCTAGATCCCTGAACCCAATCCCCTCAATTCTTGCTTACCCCCGCCAATAAAGACTTGAATAATCGACCGGTAGGGAAAGAACGCTTCGGTGCCGCGACATTAAGCGTCCATGGCGTCGCGCCCATTCAGAAGGATGATACAAGTCGAGAGCGCGACGACGTCACCGAGCTCGTCGCCGTTCAGCACCAGCACGGCATCCTTGTCGAAGCCGAAGCCGGCGACGCGGCCGATCTCGACGCGCTTCTGGTTAAGGCACTTGTAAAGAATACCGACACGGCCATTAGTCATGTCCCAGAAGTAAGGGATACTATGGCGGACGAAGGCCTCGTGCTTGGCCTCGTCGTTGCCGTTGTCGTCGACGGGCCAGATCTCGATGTGGTGGCGCGAGTGCGCGCTCCCGGGCGGGAACTTGACGGTCGAGTTGTCGAACGACACGAAGGTGATGTTGAGGTCGCACACCTTGTTGCCCTGCCCGTCCGTCATGGCCTTGATCGTCCGCATCATGTTCCCGCAGCTCGCGATCTCGTACGAGGGCCGGCCGCCCTCCTTGAGCTTCTGCGCCACGCCGCTCACCTCGTCCAGGAACGCGTGGCTGAAGTCGTTCCACGGCTGCCGCAGACGCCCTGATAGGTCGAAGATCTGCGCGTCCTTCTTGAAGTGGATTGCGCTCTTGAGGTAGAACACCTGTGTGGGCCGTAGGACGACGTCCTTTTTGATGGGGAAGTCATCAGGGTGGAAGGGCTGAGGCATGGTGGATAGCGGTGCTGCTGCTGCTGCTGCTGCTGCTGCTGCTGCTGTTGTATAGGGGCCACAAGGTGGGTTGGTTGATGGATCACTTGTTTTGATAAAAGTGTACTCGCTCTTCCGACGCGGATTATTGAATTATGATTATTTTCAATCAACTACGACTCTACGATTCCTCTGATCGCGAGGCTACCAGCCTAGATATATAATACATAGCCCGCTTCGTGCAGAATTCAGGGTCCTACAGCTTTTTGCGGCGCTGCGATTGACGTCAGGTGTGATGCAAGAAACCTGATTTCGGTCCGGCATTCTGGCTTACAGGCTTCGGTGATCGCCCATCTGGCGTCACTGCGCCGACCATGCAAGAAGAAAGTGTGGTCTACAAACATCTGATGTCGCAAGCAACAATATGCGACGCCGAGATCTTCGTACATTTTGTTAGTTGTTCTTTGTGTTGTTGTAAGTACAGTACATACTATGTACGTGATGAGTCTTAGCAGTGGGTTGGTGTGGGGGTTGGGGGTAGCTTCGTAACTCAGCTCTCATCAGGGTTATTTGGTAGAGCTCTGACTTATAATGAAATTGAATTGAGTCCAGAGTATTGATTAATTGACTGAGTGATATGTTTTCTTTCTACGGCTATGGTACTTAAGCCATTTAATCTCCGATAGTTAAGTTGGGGTTGAGAAAAGCTGTCTAGTAGCTGCAGACTCAAGATTAACCAAGACAACTGATAAATTGATGCGCTTTGTTCATCATGGTAAATATATTGGAGCTTGCATCTCCTCCGACGAGATAAGGAGAATCGCAGATGAAAGAGATTCGTCCGGCTTCAGTGGTTTTCTATGGTGATTCCGACAACGTTGACAGTTTGGCCGGCTAGCGGCGCATTCCAGATCTCAGCACCCCCGCTTCACCGGATTTGTGTTCACTACCTATCTATTAGAGCCAAAGAATTCGGACATGAAAAGATAAGAAAAGCCTCGACTCTACGAGGCGTAGCTCAAACCTTCAATTTCGATTACTCGAATTACAGCATAACCTGAAAGTTCAAATTCACTCAAAGGCATACTACAACCAAATCGAGAATGCCAGCCCAAATACCCCAGATCTTGTCCAGCGCGGACCCGGCCGCGATCGAGTCCACCTGCAAAGAACACGGCCTTACGGAAGCCGCGTTCAAAGAACTCCATAGGCGCTGTGTTGGCGCCAAAGTGACCGCGTACTGCCCGTACAGCCAATTCCGGGTCGGCGCATCTCTGCTCTCCGTCGACGACGTCTTCTTCAACGGCGCCAACGTGGAAAACGCCTCGTACCCCGTGGGGACGTGTGCCGAGCGCGTAGCCTTCGGCAAGGCCGTAACGGAGGGTCACCGTAACATCAAGGCCGTAGCCGTCGCTACTGATGTCTCTCCCCCGGCTAGCCCCTGCGGCATGTGCCGTCAATTGTGAGTAGACTCAATAAAAGTACTGTACCTACGCACGCATATTCGTCTAAGTAGACGACCCAATCAGGGCTCGTCTCTGGACCACCCTACTACTCGCCTCTAAGTGCCAGAGGACTAGTTAGTCTAATTTGTCTGTTGTCACCACGCAATAGCATCAGAGAGTTTTGCGACCTGAGCACCCCTATCATCATGTTTGACAAGGATGACAACTACCTTGTTATGCGTCTGGAAGAGGTAAGTTTGCTAGACTACATCTAAGCATGAACCAGTTTGCGACGACTGACCGAATATGCTCCTTAGCTACTGCCCGTGTCTTTTGGACCTGAGGCTCTTCCCCCGCCTGGATCGTTGGCGAGGTAAAGTAATGAGGTGCCCCATTACTAGTTACTTGGCCAGTCATATCTAAATAAATAATATAATTCAAAATAGTCGCATGACCTCCAAGAAATTGTGCATTGGGTCGACTGTTGTGTCGCCCCATTTGTAGACCAGGGCCAGTAATTTTAAGTACAATAGATATAATTCTTAGTCAGTATACGTCACTCGGCTGCTACCCGACGGTTTTCCGGTTTCGTCCATGGTAATGCCGTGGGCCGGCTCTTTCGTATACAATTGCTGCTTGATTTAACATATTCTTCTTTCGTCAATGTCGTCAATCGCTTTCTGAAGAGAACATAGGTGTCTAAAGGTTTCCTTTAATCACGATGCATCGGCCAAGATGCCGAGAATACAACAGGGGCTAGGTCTCCGACTCCTATATCCTTGGCGACTTACAATTGGTGATTCAGTGTACGTAAGGCAACCCATCCCAATGCCGGCCGCCACAGACAAATAGAGTAAATCCTCTTGTTTATGCAGCGTTCATGCCGAGAAGCGACGACCGCCTCTAAATTAGTACGGTGATTGCCTATTCTTGGGTGATATAATGTATCAATAACCCCCCAAGTTCTTTTCTCTGAGTACAAGTGCTTGTAAGACCGGTCAAACTTCAGAGAGGCTCCGAGTCCCCATCCATTGTCTGACCACATGCTGTTATGGCAACTAGACAACCATCTGGCCTAGCATGGCCTATTGTCCTTTACGTCTTGGTACGGGGGTTAAGAGCTATGCGCACCAATCAGCTCAGCGCTTCGATGGACTGGACGGCGCTGCGGTACAGAGTAGACCAGATTCTCACCAACGGGTGACCGACCAACACTTGGCTCAACCCCAGAGCCCCTAATGGTATAAAATTCGTGTCACAGCCAAGAGCATCCTCTCCTTCTTTCCCTATTATAGGTAGCTGCGGTCGCTGGCCGGTATGGTCCAAGGTATATTATTTGCCAACAGAATCCTTCCTTCCTTGACACCGTTCACCTTGCTGCCCCTGTCGTTCAGAGTTTCCGCACCTATGGCAGCTCGTCAAGACTTGGTATTGCACAATGGCGGCTCAGAAACGACCCCATAAGGGAATTTCCAAGAGCACATTGCACCAAATCCTGGTTCAACATGCAACCGAGAGCATTATCGCAGCTGTGGAGGTGGAGAATCTTGCCCGAGAAGCCAGCCATGGTCTCGACGAGGTGGTTGGGATGCACCGACGCATGTAACCGTACTGCTAAATATATGGGAGCTTGCCTCCGCTCACAGATATCTTGGGTTACAGGCTGGCGTGAGCTTCTCCTCATTTTCTGCTCTACTATTCACCATCTCTCCTGATTATTGGATACTCTCGAGTGGTCGTGAAGAGTCCAGGAGACTTGAATCGCATTCAAGATGTCTAGGTTTCCGAAGATCAGTAAGTTCACCTTATCTGGATCTCCCATGGCTAAGATGCTAACGCCATTCTAGCGAATACCTACTTCGTGGCGATTATCGCCACGGTAGGAGGTATGCTGTTTGGTTTCGATATTTCTTCTATTGCGGCTATCGTCATTACTCCCCAGTATATCGAATATTTCCACAACCCTTCAGGAGTCCTTCAGGGTGCCATCGGGTCTGCTTTGGCTGCCGGATCCGTAGTAGGAAGTTTGATAGCCGGCCCGATATCTGATAAGTATGGCCGTCGGGATAGGTGGGTACAGATTCTACGATATTCTTAAGGCAAGATTAATAAAATGGTAGCATCATGTTCGCATGCTTCTGGTGGCTCATCGGAACTGCAGTCCAAGTCTCCACAAACGGGGTTGGCTCACTCATTGCCGGGCGTGTCTTGAACGGCGTTTGTGTTGGCATCACCTCATCGCAGGTTCCCGTTTACCTTGCTGAGATTGCGAAACGTGTAAGTAGTAAGTTTACTTCTGACTCTCGACACCGTTCTGATAAGCCTAGGAATCTCGAGGTCGTATTATTATCATTCAACAACTCGCCATTGAATGGGGTATCTTTATCATGTACTTTGCCAGTTACGGCTGTGGCTTCATTCAGGGTACCGCTTCGTTCCGAACTGCATGGGGCTTACAGTTCATCCCTGCCGTTCTTCTCATGATCGGGTTGCCCTTCCTTCCCCGCTCGCCTCGGTGGCTAGCCAAAGTAGGTCGCGAAGAAGAAGCGATCCAGACCCTGGCTGATATTCAAGCTGGGGGTAACAAAGATGATGCATTGGTCATTGCGGAGTGGGAAGAAATCTACACCGTTCTGGTGGCAGAGCGTGAAAATGTTCAAGGCTGGAGGAAGTTCATCTCGAACGGCATGTGGAAGAGAACACTGGCTGGCATGAGTGTCCAAGCTTGGCAGGTTAGCTTGCCCATCAGTGGCTTGACCTGGGTGCATCACCATGGCTAACATTATTGCAGCAATTAAGTGGTGCCAACGTCATCGTCTACTATCTTACTTACGTCTTCTTGATCGCTGGTCTTCAGGGCAATATCAACCTGATCGCTTCTGGCATCCAATATGCCCTTTTCATCGTCTTCACATCGGTTATGTTTTTCTTCATTGATCGCACCGGCCGCCGCACCCTTCTCATTGCCGGTGGGCTTGGAATGGGTCTCTGCCACTTCGTCATCGGCGGTGTCCTTGGTGGCTTTTCTGAGCAGGTGCCAGGAGGCGTAGACGGCAATGCCAACGTAACATTCAAGGTCTCGGGTCCGGCATCACACACCGTCATTGCCTTCAGCTACCTCCTGATCATCATATACGCCTTGACGCTGGCGCCGGTTGCTTGGATCTATGCTGCCGAGGTCTGGTCACTCGGAACGCGTGCGACGGGCATGTCTCTAGCAGCCGTAGCCAACTGGCTGTTCAACTTTTCTCTGGGCCTTTTCACGCCACCGGCGTTCCAGAACATACAATACAAGATCTTCATCATCTTCGGCGTCCTATGTGTGGGTTCCGCGATACAGGCGTTTCTAACGTACCCGGAGACGTGCGGAAAGACAATCGAGGAGATCGAGGAGCTCTTTGCCAAGGGCGCGCCTGCGGCCTGGAAGACTAAGAAGGGTGGCTCGCGTCTGGACGCCGAGGTCCAGGCGGTGCTTGAGCGCAAACGCGCTGGCGAGGCGGTACATGCTGAGGTTCATGGGGAGTCTGAGAAGTTAGGCCCCGCAGAGGTAACGAAGGAGGAGGCTATTTAGACGTTTACTTAAATGGTAGTAGAGGAGATAATCGGGGTCTCATAGATGAGGAGAATATTGCCTACCAACACACTCATCACCCATACTACGTATTCCGATACTAACCCATCCTATCACGTACTAGTTAGTGTGTTTGTTTGTTGTAGTAGACTAAGCCCATCTGTTCTTAACCATTCCCTTCTTATAAAATTTGAATCTGTGCTGATCGCTATAAGAGATTGATGGCGCATTGTTAGCTCACAGAATAAGCATATTTGCACAATCTGTTCATGGCGTGCCAAACTGCAACCCGTCTGCTCATAAAGGGTCGCATAGAAGAGTGAAGGAGCACGTACAACATCACTATAGTGTGTATTCACTACTAAGGGCATAAAGTACCTACCATACCTATGTACCTTTAGCCCCTAAACTTGATCCTTGTTGCTAAACTATCGGACGCTAACGTTTAGCGTGCTGCGCCGTCGTTCGGCGGTTTCATTGGACAGGACCTAGTGTATACACAATAGCTAAGCATAAAACTTAGCCCCATAATGTACGAGCCACCAACTCTATCCCCCTTGTTCAGACATGGTTCAGACGCAGGTAAGTATACATCTAACCTTACACAGTAAACAAGCACCTGCATGCGCTGGTTTCCGTGAAGAAATTCACCGCATACTAGTACGCGCTCAGGCTTCCCTCATCATCCTTCTCTTTCGCCAGTACCTCGTGTGTTGGACCGCAAGAAACATGCGACACCTCTAAAACCATCCATCAGCGCATTCAGCAACCCCCTTGCTGTTTTGTGTTGGCGCCTCCAACTCTCCTCGCCGTAACCCGATCTGACCAGACCCCAAGCCTCGGGTCTTGCACTTCGAATCTCGAGCCCCTCACTGCATCTCGAAACCTCGAAACTGCTACCACCATGGACCAAGCAGAGATCCCGGCGCTTCTGTCGCGGCTGGCCAGCGACGAAGATGCTTCTCGAAAGATGGCAGTTTTCAAACTGCAGTCCTCCATCAACGACCCCTCCTTTGCTGACGTCTTCATCTCTTCGGGCGGCTTGATCATACTGCGGCGCCTTATTATGAATTCTGGCGGTAACACTCTCGCCTACTCGCTACAGAGTCTGAGCCGACTGTTGGAGGTAGACATGGGATGGGACATATTCGACAGCCCTACCTCGGGCGACCTGGTAGATCGTGTGGTCGAGCTCGTCGTCTCGAACCCCCTCGTCAATATCCTGCGCGGCGCCATGTCAATCCTCGTTGCGCTCGTCAGTCACTCGCCTCCGGAGTTCACCACAACACCGGGCACCTTTGGTTTTCGTGCATTGAGACCGGCCATCGCCGTTTACCCCCAATTCTTTGATCTCGTGGTCCAGAAACTGCAGTCCGCCGATCACGCTCTATGTGCGACGACCCTGTCGCTCATCAACGCCCTCATAAGGGATGCCGTTTCGAACGAAGAGACCACCCGCGGCAATACCACGTCTAGTGGTACCGGCGAGGAGTGGCCCAAGTTCATCAAGAGATTGCAGGATCTGGGCCTGATCAAGGCTGTGTATACCCATATGCAGAGTGCTGCCCTCCAAGACCTGGCTCATCCATTACTAGAGTTCCAGTGCCTTACTAAAGTGCTGCTCAAGAAGTGGAGGAAGGTCAGGGTTGATCTCGAAAGGCCAGAGCACCGACGCGCCCTGAAGAGCGTCCATCTGGCAAGTGCGCCGAGCAAGGACTATTTGAGCGGAAATAGTGACGGGAAGATCGAGGAGGCGCAAGAGACCGGCAAGAAGGGAAGCCGAAGGCATCATCCGGAGAAATGGAGAAGGCTGGGGTTCGAGACCGAAAGCCCGGCTACCGAATTCCAGAGTGCTGGCTTCCTCGGCATGATGGATCTCACAGATTACGTGCGGAAAAACGAAGACGCTTTCCAAAAGCTGCTCCTCGAGCAATCTACCAGGCCCTTATATGAGCGATGCCCTATTGCTCGTGCTAGTATGGCGGTCACTCTCACTCTATATGAACACTTTGATTGTGGAAACGCAGATAATGAAGATGCCAAGGGCCAATTTCAAGTGGTAGACGCGGAACAGCAGGACAGGATGTTTCAGCCTCTGCTCCTTCAATGGTCTCGACTTCACACCGCCGGCCTTCAAGCTTTTTTTAGGCTGTGGAAAAATACTGGTGCAGAGCAGCATGACTTCGAGAAGGTTGTAGAACTCATCCGGATCTTGATAGACCAGGTCGTAGGCCAGGCCGGCCGACTTAAAGATGTCGTTGAAATCGAGGAAGAGCTCCTTGATTATGATCTGGCACGTCTCCGCGAACTCCAAATGAACCTTTTGAGCCTATCCTTCGAAGACCAATGGGGAGACCTTTTCTACACAGTGCGCCAAAGCCTGAAGCAAGAGGCTCTCACCTTTGTCAAAGAGCAACGAGTTCGATGTCTACTGCAAGGATCGTGGTTCTCCAAGCCTGCGCCACGGAAAGAGAGTAGGGGTGAGAACTTGCAGAAAAGCCGCGCCACCCACGGCACACTCTGGAGATATGCAAAGTTGTCACACAACAGGCGGTATCTACACTGGGCCGATTTCGGTCTCCGCACAGGTCAAGAGCCTGCGCTCGATACTCTCACCGAGAAGGTAGATTTGAGAACAATAAGCTCGGTCATGTCCAATGTTTCCGAGCGAAAAAGTGACGAGTCGTCGACAGAACTGTCCGCTTCCAAGCACTCGACGAAGATTACCATATACGGCTTCCTTAACCCAGAAGAGGCTCGTAAAGGAGCGGAGGGAAAGGAAGAGCCGGTACTTATTCTATACCCCCTCAGCGACAGTCTCGCATCGGAGTGGCTAGACGGGCTGCTCATGTTGCTCGAGCAAGCACCGATAACGGCAGAGACGAACAAGCTACTTGACGTCGTCGCAGACTTTGGGGTGAAGATCAGATTGCTTAAGGTGCGGATGGAGGCCACCTATTCACCTCCCCCAGCCGGAGCCGGCGCGATACCAAGCCGGGAAGGCTTAGACGACGACTACTACTATGACATCTGAATCGGCGTATCCCCAGTATCACAGTTTACTTTTGCACCTCTTGTCTCGCGAACAAAACAAGGCGTTAATATTAATAGAAGGAAAAGATACGGCGTTCTGTTTGTGCCTGTTTGGAAGATTTGTATTTGCCCGGAAGATATATACCCTCAACTCGATGTTGAACGCTTGTTGTTTGTACACTAGTCTAGAGCCTGTCTACTAGACGTATTCGTCTAAGCAATTGATTTATTTTGCTGCGAGACTGAACAGATACCTACCGAGTTGGTACATCTGAGTCAGGAGAAGGCAACGAAGGCGAAGCAGAGGATCCTATTCGTTAACCAGCGAAGAGTGAACGTCAAAAATGTGTGTCAGCCCATGAATAGACATTGTGGCTCTAGAATAAGTACCCCGGTAGGGAGGGGTAGGAAGCATCGTATGAGATGCTTACCGAGAAGTCAGCTGAATGTGGATTATCTGAATACTGACCCTGGGCTTTCAAGTACATAAGTCGACAAACCGGGGACTATTAGCCAATGAGATGTCATGAGCCGTGGATGGTGTACCGTGGCAAGGGGTGTATCCGTGGCCTACTCCGCCACCACCATTTGCGTGACCTATGCGTTCATCCAGCTAAGGCGCTCAAGGCACTCTTCCAGATACCCATGTAAGTAGTGCCCAACCACCCCAGAGCAACAGGGTTACAGCCGCACGGCCCCCAATATACATATCCATTATAGATATGGGCTTGCGTTGCTGTTGAGACAAAATGCATCTGGTTCATTCTGGATCTTTTGCCCAATAATTTCTTTGCTTCCTCACATGAGCTTTTCTCTAGTAGCGGGTTATTTGAACCGGCTCTAATGAGACGGGAATTTAGTAGCTATGCCGCCCTCACCATCGTCAACTCAACACCCCCCTCCGAACCTGAATGGTGTCTTTCGGAACCAACGGTGGCTCTGTAAGTACTTTTTGGAGCTAGAATAAGAAAGCAATACAAGTGCATCGACCAACCGAGCTGATATTTTATCTAGGCAATTGCGATCCACGACTTGATGCAGTAGTGAAAGTTGTCACACAAAATCCAAAGAACCATGGCAAGAGATTCTATTCCTGCCCCAGATACGGTAAAGGCAATCATTGCGACATGTTCCTCTTCACAGAAGATGCACAAACACGGGAGCTGGAGTGCCTCATGAGTAATGGCCGCAGCGAGAAGAGGCAGACGACGCTTCTCGAGAGCATGACGCCGAGCAAAGGAAAGCAAAGGATGGAAGATGCGACGGCTCTAGCTGAGGTCGATGATCCGCAGGTTGTCGACAACGTAGCATCGACCTCGAAGTCGGCGACGGTCTCTACATCCAATTTGGCTCCGCTACCGAGAAGCTCCATCAACACTTCATCAACGACCCGAAGTTCAACCTTGAAGGATAGCAATGAGAGTACGTTGCCTCGACCAGAGGGCTTTTACGACACGACGTCCGATGAAGACGAAGACGAGGAGGAAAATAGAAGTCCCACATCACGTACCGTAGCTACAACACCTGCTAACGGGCCAACCGGGTCCAAGAGGAAGCGTTCGTTCGAAGAAGAGGACCTCCTCGACGATCTTTCCTCGGGCGGCGAGGAAGAGCTGGTCGCAGTCACAGAGTCGTCCAGTAAGACCGCAAGCACACTCAGCAAACAACATAATACATTCATCACACCCAGCGCGACACGTACGGCCGATATGATACAAAACGGGCTACCGACGCCCTCGTTGACTAAAGGCAAATCGGTGAAGAAGGTTCTGTTCAAGGACGAGGTGGCTGGGGAGAGCTCCACCAACGGCGCAAACACCAACGCCAAGCGCCAGCGGCTAGAAGACAGCACGACCCCCACCTCCCATGCGTCCCGACTCTTCGGCACAGACGCGATCATCGGGCCGTCCTCGTCCCCGTCTCCGCCATTGCCGTCGAGCACCAACCTCACGAGCGAGGTGATGGGCCTCCTTAAGAACGAGGACATCACCCCCGCGGTACGCAGCGAGGTGCGAAGGACCCTGGAGAAATACGTGAACCAGGCCAAGGGGTACGAGCGGGGCCGGGACGCATCCCGCAAGGCCATCAAGGAGGTCGAGGACCGCACCGCGGTGCTAAGGCAAAAAGTCGACGATCTCGAGCGTTCGAGACAGGAGTTGCGGACCCAGCTTATGGAGATATGGGGAAAGGTTTAATCGTCTCTACGATACAACACTACTTTTTTCAGGGTGGATTTGATTTGGGCTAGGAATCGGGAGTGGCCTTTGGCTTCGGACGTGACACATATATTCGGCTCCGTATGTCTCACTTGGGCTGGCCCTCAGGAGAGTGGATGATAAGATGTCATATTGTTGCGGACTAGTTGCTGCACGGAGAACAACGGAGATGATGAGATTATGTGTAATGCTAGATACCCTTTACCTCTTTTATACTAAGACCTGCTTAGTTCATTGAGTCTTCGATTCCCATTACCGAGTATCTGGTGAAATATGTGCATTAGGTCTCATTTTCTAATATCTGTTGTCAAGAGGAGACGTGAGCCTACCTATTCCGTCACTTTTGTGTCTCATTTCACGGGGGTGAGCTTACGTATTCTAACAAGCTGGGTTACGACCAGCCGGCACAGCAACACCTTGAGCTCGTCGGCCACAATGCGATGATGGAAGGTGTAACCACATGCTGTGCTGGGCAGCCAAGTGAACAGTTAAGTGTCTGTCAGCACCGTGGAAGCCAACCATATCAGTAATTATTTATTAAGTAGGGTAAAGGGGTCCGGAGGGTGTATTACGTTATACCTACACGACTCATAAGAAGTACATTCGCTATAATACTCCGAATCAAGTTAATTAGAAACCTTATCAAAATAGTGCCTGTCATATTACTTATCTCTATACTTTTGTAGCATGCATTGGCTTAACTAGAAACAAGGTTGGCTACGTGTTTGGCTTATCTAAGTTTAGAAATACCATGAGAATCTCGTATGAGCCAGTAGTACCGTTTCAACATGCCCAATTGGCACTCTCCGCTAGAATTAAATTCAGTTCCTCAAGCTAGACGCAGCAGTAAGATTGGGCAAGTAAAACATCCAAGTCGCACGGCCAAACGTGTAGGAATGGAACTAATTAACGGATATACAGGATTAAGGAGCACGTATAAATAAAAATCGTGATAAGAAGCCTAGCCGCTACACAGAAAGTAGCTCAAGAGAACTCGTGCTAGACGGGGAAGTCGAGTTACCACTTCACAAGTTTCGATACTCTGTCTCTGTTATGGCTTGAAGCACTGGGTAGGTGATACTGACTATCGACGTAGACTTAGTCATTCTCAAGTGACTCCTAAATTTACGACTAACGAGCTCTGTAGATGAGATCTAGGGTTACCTTGCTTCAGAATTTCTCAGAGATCGAGTTAGAAGTCGTCATCATCAAACTATAATTACCAGCTCGAAGTGACGAGTCCCGTATCTAGGTAGAACAAGCTTAAATTAATCCCGAAGAGGTCCAAACCCAGCCTCGTAGGTACTTTCCCGCTTGCATTATAGCATAGGTTCTCACGAGTTTCTACTTCCCGTACGACCTTTCGAAGATATATGTACGTTCAAAAACGGAAAAAGACTATCCTGTGTCAAAATCACGCATGTTTGACTCTCCATGACACACACAGCATCTTCTAAAATCAAAGCCCATCAACATTAATCTACTCTTCACTATTTGACAAACCTCAACATATTGATAATTTTCCTCGATAGTATCGCTAAGTTAGCAGGAGTGACCCCAGCAATCCTCCCACCACGCTCACTCTACGTCTAAAGATATCTCGCTATAGCAGCCATCCGATAAAGAGCTTTTAGGTAACAGCAAGCAAGGCGGGAGATAGATATATCCAGAACCTAGAGATCGTATTTATCTGTCAAGGTATACCGGAAGACCACCCCGAGAGCCTAGACCGATAATGGGGCAAGACATAGTCTCATGTATGGTCTGTCCTAGCGACGACTCCAGCATCAGTCCTGCGGATGATTCAAGCGTTCGCGAAGAAACCCTTCCAGCGAGCGACGACGCTCCCGGGCAAGACAATATCGACGGCCATAAAGACACAGAAACACACGAACGTAACGAAGCTTCAAACACCAGGAAAGATGAGAGCAGTGCTTGCGAACGAACAGTTACGGCGAGACGCAAAACGGCAGAACAGACTAGATATCAGAAAACCACTCCCAGCGAGGAGATCGACACTGGCAACCAACCCGTCGTCCCATCCTCAAGCAGGGAAAATACCGTTGATACACCGTCGGGATATGAAGCCGGAAGTGAGAGAGAGGAGAAAAAGGGCAAGAAAAGAAAGACTTGGCATGAAAGGCGAAAGAAGCGGGAGGTGAAGAGGGTTAAGAAGGAAAATGAGGATGGCCCTGACCCGAAGAAGGCGGAGAACATCCCGTGCGACACCAGCGACACCGGCGAGAGCGACGAATCAACCAAATCCACTGATTCTGAATGGGCGCGGTAACGCAATGAGCGTGACAGGGCCTCCCTCTGCTACGGACCCTCGTTCTACAAGTTCGATTCTGGAAGGCTATTGGATATGGACTTGAGGGTTTCATACGGATTTGGTTAAAGTTACAGCGCTATTTGTCTTCTGGGGGAGCTGTTGATCGTAACCTCTGTTTTTATGACGTTACGCGAGCAAGGCGAAATATGTCAGCGCGAGACGCATTCTTCTAGCCCGCAAGCCGGAGCGTTTATGAAAATGACTTTTTTACTACAACGTGACCAGATAGCTCGGACCGTGTATGCCCAGGGAGTACCGTCAAAGTTCTATCGCATGAAGATATCAACGTAGTATATTCCAGTACGTAGGACCGCTCTATTCGACTATGACATTATGGCTATATTAGGTAGTGTTTGTTCTCCCTTGTTAAGTCATTAAGTTTAGTTGTTGCGTAGGTTTTTGTAGGTAGCTGGCCGCGTAAATAACTTACCTAATTAAATATTTAATATTACAACACTACGTAGTTTTCTTATGCTCGCAGCACGTCTAGTTAGTTTAGCTTCCCCACACTCGACCTAGATAAGTCTCTTCTATTCAGACCTTTATTGCGCTGCGTCCGTTTCTTGTGTTAGCTTATATTGCGAGTGGCCGGTGATATGCTATATCATTCAGCGCCTCATTAAATCAAAGACTAACAGAAGAACTCTTTACCTAGCGTTCGAATATAACATACCTATCCAGCGTTTCGAGTTCACTTATTGTGAAAAGACTCATTGCGGAAGTGGAAATCCAAACTAAAGAAAACCTACTCGTCAGCTGACCTCCGAGGCTTACTATTGCTCTGGTTGTAGGATTAGTACATCTTTGAAAAAATAAGGGGCGAAAACCAGGCAGCTGTCAGGGACTCTATACTTGAGGTTGGCAATAAACACTTGTTGTTGCACGAAGGTCTCTAAAACTACCTTCGTGATGGCTATCTGGCTATATACAAGGAGTCTCTTTGTCTACATCTGTGAGCCTGTGCCTCGTGTCTGTGCCTTGTAACACGAAGTGCCTTTAGGCATCGTCCAACATACATTCCCGCTGCCTTGTATAAAGTGGGTTTACAATTGCCTCTTTATATGTGGGCGAAGATTCTTGGTGATAGTCTCGGGTTACAAATAATCCCCCTTGCAACTGCAAAGCGCGATACCTAAACACAGGTTGACCATGACCATCCTGAGCTGTGTTCAATTCTTTTCGCAAATTTGAGTGGATTTTCATGTTCGGTACTAACTATCCCAGCAGTTAAAACTCCCGGCGAGAGGGAGAGGAGGTAGTACAAAACAACTTTCAAGATATGACAAACAATCCCTTAAGACTCCAGCATAATGATAACCTCGCAACAAAATCTTCCGTAAACACCAATCCACTAAACAGAATCCTCCTTCAAGCCAGAGATGAGAGAGGTATGGCGGCATTCTCAACATGGCAACATAACTACGTTTTCTTCCCATAGCTTCAGAGTCCTATACTACGACAATAGTGTCGGCAACCAGGTGCGCGCCATCGCCCCAGACGCCCAGCACAGCCATTGCAAAGCCGAAGCCAGCCACGGCGGTCTGGACTAGTTGGTTCCGGACGAAGAACTCGACCTCGCTGCGGACCTCCTCACCATTGATGTCTTCCTCCAACAGCTCCTCGCCGCTAGCGCTGCCGGAGCCTTCTTCAGCGTGCGAGTCATCGAGGACGTCGTAGCTCGCTACCATGCGTCGGGCGGCGGCTTTCTCTCGGCGGGCTTGGGCGAGGGCGGCTCGTCGTTGGGCAGCGGCGGAGCTCGTCGTTGGTTTGCCGAAGACGGATGGGGTGACGTAATCGGTCAGGCGGGTGCCGAAGCAGAATAGTGAAGTGTAGAGCAGGTAGGGATGTCTGTAACCCTTGGGTGAAAGGACGAAGGCCAGGAGGAATGCGGAGCCTGAGACGCTTGACAGTGTCAGGAGGTGGGTGGTCGCTGTCGATGCCAACGATCGAAAGGCTTTGGCTGCTGTGGAGGCGGAGGAGAGCTCGAGTAGAGACGGGATCGTGAGAGTAGAGAGTGTGTAAGAAGTTCCCTATTAGAGTCGTTAGATTTAGCGAATTCAATGGGATAAAGTGGCGATGAGGCAGCCTTGGATGTCGGGTAAGATGGTCCATCCTCAAGCTTGAAGCTCGAGCGCGGGGTTTCTTGAACCTGACGAGGGGCATCATGGCGGGGAGATGAGAGACTTACAGTCAGGAGACCGAGGGAGACGGTCCCGACGAACTTGAGGACGGACACCTTTGTAGATGCCATGGTGTCCAGCAAGCTAGCAGGGCAAATATATGGCGTTGTTGGCGTTGTCAGCGTTGAGGTAACTTGATGCACAGGCCTGAAGATGGATGTTGAGAGGGTGGTATGATCGGGCTCAGGTACGTAAACGTAAGTACATGGTAGGTATGATGACAACTAGCGCCTGAGCGTTTATTAGGCAGGTATCCACCAACAGACGAGTAGCATGCCTGGCTTAGCGACTGATGTGGAGCTTAAACTAGCGGGTACTGTCATGGAAAAGAGTCTAGCGTGGTCATAGCACTTGTGGGGTGCATTATTGGTCCATACCTCGGTCCTAGTAGTTATTATGTACCTATGTACATGCCCAAGATAAGTACATCATGTAGTACTCCGCATCAATAAGGGAGTGCGGCAACTTGGGAAGGTGGGTCGGCCGAGGTATGTATGTAGGTAAGTACGGCATAAAAGTAGGTAATCATTCTTCGCATTCGCTTGCGAACGACTTACTGGGTAAGGCTCTTATTGAAGCTCGCATCCAAGTCCGGGAAGCTTGAAAGTTGTCCCGCTAACCCCGATATTTCGTCTTACTGATCTTATATATTTTCCTTTGCTTAACCTTCGGCTTCGATTCTAATTCTTGCGTTTCTATGTAATACCTGGATCACGTCTACTGTAAAACACAAACCTAAGACTACACATCACCTATCTTTGTACGAGTTGTACGCAGTGGGTCTTTTTTTAATCAGATCAATATGCCGATTCCCAGATCCGATTACCTAAGTTCCGTCTGGAAAGATGGCATATTCGGTTAGTCAACAACCTCCTACTAGACGACTGAAAAATGAGATTTCATCACTAATGCCTGGCAATGAATAGATGGGCGAGTCGTGTTCGTGACTGGTGGTGCTGGCACCATCTGCAGTGCCCAAACGAGGGCCATGGTTCATCTCGGCGCCAATGCTTGTATTATTGGTCGCAACGTAGAGAAGACCGAGTCTGTTGCTGCCGATATTGCCACAGCACGGAAAGGTGCCAAAGTCTTGGGGATTGGTGGTTGTGACGTTCGAGACGTACGTGCATCCTCGACCCCATTATTACAGCAGAGCAACTCTTGACATCGTTTTGTTAGCCCGAGAGCCTGGTGAAGGCTGCTGAACGATGTGTTAAAGAGTTGGGCTCAATTGACTTTGTCATGTACGTATCCTGGCTTCTACCTTGAATCTCTCAAAGTTGGGCAAAGGTAAGCTAATTTACTCTCAGTGCTGGCGCGGCAGGAAATTTTGTCGCCCCTATCACGGGTCTTAGTTCCAACGGCTTCAAGACAGTCATGGAGATCGACGTACTTGGCACATATAACACTGTCAAAGCGACGATACCATACCTCGTTGAGTCTGCGAAACGGAACCCCAACCCAAGTACCAACGGTCTCACTGGCGGCCGCATCATCTATGTCTCGGCGACGTTCCACTACGCCGGAATGCCCATGCAGGCCCACGTCGCGGCTGCTAAATCCTCCGTTGACTCCATCAGTTCGTCTGTGGCCCTCGAGTTCGGCCCCTTTGGAGTCACCTCTAATGTGGTTGCCCCCGGAGGCATCGAAGGGACCGAGGGGATGGAGCGTCTTGCCAGCAACCAGTATGATTCCAAAGAGTGGGCTAGGCTTATCCCGTTGGGCCGAATGGGCACGATCCGGGATATCGCGGATGCTACAGTATACCTTTTTAGTGACGCGGGCAACTATGTCAATGGGGATGTCCTCGTCGTGGACGGAGCCGACTGGAGGAATAAGGGAATGGGTGTAGGGCGGGATCCTGATATGAAATACCCCGACTTCTTGCTCAAAGGCGAGTTCTCCAAGTATGTGAAAAGTGGCCGGAAGGAGAAGCCTAAGCTATGAGGCAGAGCTAAGTCTCACTGATACTTCTACGACAACCTCATATCAACGAAGAATTGAGACCAGGACTGGTTTATATGTCTTAAAGGTCTATTTAACTTTAAAATACCAATGTTAGGCAAGTCTAATCTGCTCTATATCACTAATGATCATAATTATTGGGAGATCGTAGCCACGACGAGTGACTTCCTGCTACTATGCCTGAATGTACCCATAACGCGGTGGCGCAAAGGTCTTTGGATTGGGTTGCAGTCCATAGTCTCGGGCATCAATATTCGAGGGGACATCGCATGCGGCTGGCGCAGATGTGTCCCAGCCATACTGCTCCGGTTGGAAGTAGTCATTGCTTGATTTTCTTTTCTTGAGAAAAAAAAAGTAAACTGTATATAGTTTCTCATTCTCAGGAAATTGACCAATTAGGATTGGTTCAATGTTGTTAAGTTCCGTTCACGAGAACAAAAGGTAAGTAACTTGGCAGGTAATATTTCTTATAGCCCAAACCAGCTGTCGGTGAGACTATTTAGGGATCATGAACCATTCCTCCATTGCCTCCTTAAAAGTCGTCTGGGTCCACTCTCGGATAGCTTTGAGAGAGGCCACCAAGGCATATGTGTCCAAAAGGTCGTGCGTAGAACCCAGTCCGACCGGGCCATACATCGTAATAGATTAGGCATCGAAGAAAGCGAAATACATATTCCAATAGTGTCCCGCTGCCGTGATCACAGGTACTGTAATAAGCCTGTTCTTTTGTTCTTGTATGCGAAGCTCCTGGCGATCTATCTCGTCATGAATAGAAGCAACAGGCGTTGCGAATACGTGGCTCCGAAGGGTTCTCATCCGCTTGTACCATGCAGTATCTATGAGTGGCTCGTAGGCCGTTTGGTTCACATGACAGTGCCCTATACCTTTGCAAAGTTCGTTAATTAGGCCAGAAATGGTCTTTTGAAGAGGGCTAGACTTTGAAGGGTTCAGGGCAAGCACGAAGTCCGCGATTTTTGCGTCGCGACGGGTTTTGTACATGCGTCCGATTGGAGGGGTCTTCTTTTCGCGTAGGTGCAGAGATGTGAGAAGTGATGGAGTTGGTGTCGCTGACTGAACTGACTGAGACTTCTGTAACAGACATACACAACTCAGGCTTGTCCGAAGTACTATTTGATTCTGTTACAGGTGGCCTCCCAAATGGAATAGAATCGCCTGCCATCATCGCGGTCGAAACATGCACCATCTGAACATCTTCCTCTTTCTCGAAGACATGCTCAAGAAGTGGTGCATACAACGCCTGACACCCAGCCGCATTCATGCGCGTTGTCGGTTTTTAAAGAAGCAGCCTTAGCCTAGATCTTTTTTAGTGCCCAGAGCTCTCTATCTGCGACTCTCGGGGGCATTGGCTCTGTTCGAAATAACGATGCTTCTAACTCCTCGATTTCAGTTTCGAGATCTGAGTAGATAGATCCCTTGGGCTAAAACGCCTTTGTATATTCTACATTGATAAGCGATGTTCTTATATAACTCCGCGACTTCGCGAAACCCATCTTCTTCAACACTTGTATGTTCCATGGTTGGATGTATACCGGTATGATTAAGTTAAGGAGATCATCCCGTGTTTTCGGGTTACCACTCGGCTTCTTGGGGGGTGGTTGACCACAGGAATTTCGGGTGGGAGCCGGATCAACATTCACTACGGGATTCAAATTAGTACGAGCTAATAATTCATATACGTGGGCAAAAGCGAAAAAAGGTACGTCAGGCGACGATGGTACTCACTCAGTTCGTCGTTGTCAGTGAGAAGTGAGTGACTGATGACTCGAGTGGCTTTAAGTATAGATAGACCGAGAAGTTGGAGCACGCATAGTGAGTGACTGATGAGACGAGTGGCTTTAAGTCGGGATTGAGATAGGTTAGAAAGTTGGACCATTGATGTCCTTTTGCAAGCTAGAAAGAATTTGCCCTCCAGCTATGTCGCACGTCGCCATTCCCGCATCGGCATGAATACTTTGCATACTTAGCGTTGCGTCTCATGACGAAGATAATTATAGTTAATACATACGCTGTAGGCGCTGAGATGAAGCACTACTGACTTTTTGCTTTGCCCATGACTTTCAAATCCGCTCGCGAGATATGCCTGAGCGCTCCGAATATCCCTTATATTAAACCCGCCAAGTAGATGCCACAGTTACCTCCAAAACCAACTAAGCTAGCATGCCGGAGGCAGTACGCAAGAACGAGGACTCGGGTTGAAACCCAATGTCAGACCGATTGGAGTTTGGCTCGTTCAACGACGAGAGCGCAGAAGCCCAACTCAAACGACATTCCCGGACAAGATAGCACATAAATAACGCCATGCAAAAATATATACAGATCAACCCTTCTTGAACGCCGACCCCTATAGGAACGTCCTAAAAGCGTAGCACATGTAAGCTCTTTTCTAATCATCTGCCGTTGGCCTTGCCCTTCTCCTTCCCCTTGGGTTTTCCGCCCTTTGCGGCTGTAGCCTCGGATTTAGAATAGAAAGTGTTATCGTCGTTTCCAAAAAGTTGCTGATCGCCTTTCCCACCCATCTGCGCAAATTCTTCCGGTGCGCGTTGGTCGTCGGGTCGGTCTTCCGCCTGCCCAGTCTTGGCTTTCGTGGTCGGGTTCTTCTCATAGATCTTGAGCGGCTGTTTTGAATTCGGACCCAGAGGTATTTTGCGCGTCACGTGAACTGAGTTAATGGAGCTTAGCAAGGTGCGTTCGCGAACCATCCCCCGGCGATTCATGTCGAGGCCACCAATGCCGTCTACGAGACCATTGGTGCTGTCAGCCACCCCGGGTACCTTTTGAGTCAACCACGGATGTTGCAGACATTCATCGACCGTAAATCGCTTTTCAGCATCAACAACCAGCATATGGTCAATCAAATCGACTACCTAAGGTTAGCGCTTTCTGCCCTCAGCTCGCGAAAGTATAAACTTACGTGCCGGGTCTCCTACGGAATCCCAGTAAGGAGACGGGTAGTCGAATCGCCCACTCTTGATTTGTTGCGATAATGTATACGGAAATTCGCGACTATGAAGCTCATCTGAGAAAGGTGGGAAGCCGCATAGGCATATGTATAGGACAACTCCGAGGGACCAGACATCAACAGCTTTGGTATATTTTCTGTGGCGCCCTTCGGCCAAGATCTCGGGTGCAACATAACTTGGCGTGCCACATAGTGTTGTAGTAAACGATTCCTCGCCAATGATCTTCGCAAGACCGAAGTCGGCAAGTTTGACATGGATGTCTTTGTCTACGAGAAGTATATTCTCGGGTTTGATGTCACGGTGGACAATATTGCGGTCATGCTTGGAAGCGTTAGCACAACGTAAACAGTAGAAGGCGGTGGTTGAGTGCCGCAAACGTACCAGATATTTGATACCCTGGAATAGCTGGGAAAACAACTTCCTCGTCTCGTCTTCCGAAAGCTTCTGCTTTGTTACGATATGGTTGAATAATTCACCTTCGGGCGCCAGCTCCAACACCAGATATACAGCGTTCTTCTCGTTAAACGTATCCTTGAGACACAGGACATTTGGATGGCTGACACCCATTAAGACTGCTATCTCCTGTTGCAACCCATCCATCTTAGATCGTTCTTCCATACCGGGGTGCTTGGTAAATATCTTGACGGCATAACGCTGGCCCGTGGACTTCTCAACGCAGAGGAAAACCTCGGCGAAATGACCCTTGCCCAGGCGCTCAAGGAGAGTGTACTGCTGCAGAAAGGCACTCGAAGTGCGACTGCGAGGATAGCGGAAGATGAAACGAGCCTTGTCCATGACTGCGATCTCGTCCTGTTCTTGCAACTCGCGCCGTTGATTACGACCAACTATAGCCTCGTTGACGAAGGTACCGTTGCTTGATAAATCCTCCACGATAGCGACAGCATCCTCCCCCTTGTTTTCGGTGAATAGGAGACAGTGGCGGTTTGAAACCACGGGATCATCTATGATGACATCTGCGAACTAGATCAGTGGTCGTGCTCAAGGATGGGCGCGGTCGCCCCAGCAGCAGTATTAGGTGAGCTTACCACACTCTGGGTGGCGTCCTATCAGATATCCACCCGACGGCACACCTCCTTTTGTCTTTGTTTTCTCGTACACCTCCTCCTTTTCTAGAGCGCATTTCTCGTAGTGCTCGGAACCCACAGCACCGTCCACATCTTTGGGTTTCGGACATGTGCTGCGCTTCTTGAGCACAACACATCTGCCGCCGTATCGCGTGTCGAGAGGGAAGAGATAGCCCCAGACGCCTTCCTTCACCTCGTCCTCGACCTCGTCTGATAAGGCACCGTTGGCATCGACATACTGCGAGGTCGGGAAGGCCTGGGTGTCTTGCGGCGGCGAGGAGAAGCGCTGAGCCTGCGAGAAGGTCTCTTCGGGGGTGCGATGGGTGACCTGGCTAGGGCGGCCCTCGGGCGGTTCGGCGGTGGGCTCCTTGTAGACTTCGTTGCTGTTGTCGGTCAAGTGGGTGACGGGCGAGGGGAGCTGGTTCTTGATAACGGGTGTCTTGGGCTTGTCGGCGCCCTTGTCGGCGCCGGTTTCGGGCTTCTGGGACAGGCGCTCCGACCGTCGAGGCTTCTTGGCGAGATCGCTGTCATGGTAGTTGGGAGAATCCTGACAATGGGCATTGTTAACGAGAGTGGATGTCGACAGCAATGGACGGGTTTGGGTAGTGGGTGACGGACCCTCGCACGCTTCAATTGGCTCTTCTCGCGCGGAGCCATGGCTACGTCTATGACGAATGGCAGCCTGTATATAGTATAGTAGTAGTATATACGACACGCAGGATTATACAGAACTTCTATCGGTGAACCTGTAATAGGGTACGCCAGGCACAGGCAGAAAGCGAGCCCCGGAACGCAGTGTGCAAAAAGTACCTTGAACAGTCAGATTGCCAGAGAAATAAAGAGGCGGGATGATGAGTCTAAGGGTAGCAGCCTGGATAGTATTTACTTCAGTCCAGACAGAGCGTGTCGGTCTTATGCGGATGGGCGTCGAGAAAGTCCCTAAAAAATGGGGATGCGAGAGCTGCCTCCACGGGTGGAGTTTTCTTGGCAGATATCATGCTACAGATTCGGTATAACTAGACTAGCCTGTCTACAGTACTGTAGTGTACAGTAGGTACCTAACACTAGGTACTTAAGTAAGTATACCACGCATAGGCAGGGTCTGTGGGCTGTCTGTTGCCTTGAAAGGTTGCCTCTCAAGTCCCGCGTCTGCTGTATTGTGTACATAAGCATGCAGTGCAATAACTATAACTACCCAGGTAAGTAGTATTTTATTCTCGTGGTGCATACACGAGGTAGGTATCCTGTACAAGACTCACTACTGTAAGTGAGGGTCTAGTCTACCTAATCTAGTGGATAATTAGGTCCATTGGATGAAGTCGTGTCCCACCCGAGTCCCGGGTACAGCGGTATGATGATGCTGTCGAAGGATCACCAGATCTGCTCACCAGTTCGCGAACTTCCATCACAAGCCACATCACGCTTAAGTAAGGCGCAGCTGGTGCAGCACCCAGGTGGGCCAGGCGGTGCACAATTGCCTCGACTTACCTCACTAAACCTTACATACACTACGTACACTAAGTACCTAAATAGGTACCGGTAGTCAACCTGAGAAAGAGTACCGTCAACTATAATCCTTTATAGGAGGCACTTCGAATAACATGGAAGGCCTTCGTTCAACAGACTCTCTAAACCCTCCCTCTAGATTGATTGGTCCTCTGTTCTTGTATCGACCCGAGTCATTACAGCTTCTGTCTCAGTACTAAAAAAGGGTGTCATGACATGAATACTCCCACTTTCCAGTGCTGGTCACGGGACGTGGTTGTTGTCACCAGCAAATCCTTCTCAACTTTATATAGATCACTTCGCCCGTAACACTTTGGAGTCTTGTGGTCAGATTGTCGATCGCAGCGCCTCGTATGCTTCCCCCTTCTAAATGGACGAACTACCATCTTTTATATGTAGGCATACAACGATGTACAGAGAAACTAAGAAGCGCAGTCATGAGACTGCATTGTCTGACACTTAAAGGTAATTCGAAGCGAATACATGAATGATGATACATTTTAATCTCATCCTTGGAATGGATTAACCACGTAGGAAAACTCTATTTCATGGTTGGCTTAACTGTCATTACGGGAGTATGTTAGCCTCTCTGCCGCGTCATCATGCTTCTTTGATATAGGCTCTCGACAAAGCATCTGAACCAGCCAGACCTGGCAAATTCGGCTTGAAAGAAAACTCTCTATACATTATGGAGTCTAGTTTTTCTTTGTCAATGCTAGAGAGTGGCTAACCACCTCAACGGCTTCTACCTAAGGGACAGCACCCTACACGCTGGCCAATGAACCACTTCAAAACGATGCACCGCATTATGTTGAAAGACTTGTATGCAACAGAAGATGTCAGGAACGTTTGATGGGTCTACACCAACGCTGAGGGAGGAGGCATGGGGGACAACTAGGCATTACTACTACCCACCCCCTCAGGATATCGACCAGTATGTGTCTCGAGCCCTACCGCAGCCACCGACGCGACCTCGGTCGTATTCCTCGTCAATATATGACCTCGAAGAAGCCAATTCACGCCAACACACACCAGAGCACCTTCAGGGCGCTAATGGGTTGAACAATGGCCGCAAGCGCTTTACCTTTAGCTGTGGAATAGATGAGGACGTGCTGGCGATGGTGGAGCTACCAGAAATAATGATACCAGAGGATTCGGAATCGGATGAATATCCACCTCTTGTCTCTCCTCGACCACAGCGTCCAGATTCCAGGCTCTTATCCATGTGGGCGAATGGGGATGAGCTGGTTAGTCCAATCCAAACGCCTGCAGAAGCAAGTTGGGTAAACCATGTCGTCTCGCCGCTTTCTGAAGGTTCTGGGAGATGGGCTTCTTCCGAGGCAGGCCGAGCAGCTATAGAGTACGAATCGTGGTTTGATGATACCTCATCTGACGAGGAGAATGAGCCGGATCCCTCGACCTCGGCACCGAATAAAAATCAATTCACAGACCATACCTTTTCTAAAGCGTTACAATCCCAGCTACCAAGGACGATTCTTCGATACAGTGATCCAGGCAGCCCCCTCAGTCCTGGTCTAAATTGGGATTTTGGCGAGCCTGGGCCAGATGTCCGGAGCTTCGACAATGTACCTGGACGCCAGACAGCCCAGCCACAAATATACGCAATGCCAACGTACAGCGGCGATGGACAAAGTCATACTCGAGACCGTGACGCGTCCATAGGAGAATCAAAGGTTACCTTTGCAGTGCACAATATTGGCATGTTCTCGTCAAATAGACCAAGAGCTGGCCAAATACGGGTGCCACCTCCGCTCCAACTCGGAGAGCAGTCAACGGTGCAAGAGAACTATGTAAAGACACCCTTTCCACTACGCTCGAACTCGGTCTTGTCGCAGAGAAGCATATTCAGAACCGATGAATCAAGTACCAACCTGCAGAAGCAACGATCAGGGCTCGGTGGTTTTGGTTCACTGCGCCGTCGCTCGGCCCAAAACATCCGTAAACCTCCTCCGGGGTTTACGGAGATTCTGAGTCAGATAGATTATCAAGGCACCGTCTCGCCAGTCCCGAGAGTCAAGAACATCCTATCAAAAGCTAAGCACGGGTTGGGAATCATCAGAGCCGATTCCAAAAAGGAGAAAAGGCGAGAGGAATCTAGACATCAGATACACTTTGATGCAGAATGAGGCGTGGATTGGGAATGGTATAGTCTGATTGAAACGCTCTGTAGGTTGTTAGGTTATGTTTCACGGCGATATAGCTGTAGGTGTAATGGCACCTATATACCTAGGTGGTAGAGTACCTAAGAGGTATAGCGATTTCTTCAAGCAGGATCTTTTACGCCATAACAGATTATTAGCTTACTGGGTAGTTTAGAGCGGCATGCGGGCTGCAGTTCGCCTGCCAAGGTAGCCTGCTTCTCTTCTAGCGATGAGTGAAGCGAGTCCTATAGGCTATGGGCACCACGGTAAATAAGTACATAGTAGCTTTCTGCAATCTCACCGGCTCACCCCTCCCGGATATCCAAGTTCCTATTGTAATGCAATTCTCTTCTGTCAATCCTATCTTGTGACATCCTCAAATTCGTCGCGTAGCCTCCATCCGCCCGATCTACCACCGTCTAGACGATTCGGACAATTCCGAGAGAACGCGTATCATTCCGCTTCGGAAATTGGTCCGGCTACAGACTTCTGGTCTACTGCTGATGAGTCGGTCGGGCACATCATAGCCCAGAAGGACATCACCTGCAAAGCTGTACCGAGATATCGAGGCTTTTCATGGGATACAATACTTTAATCTTGCGCCTGTAATTGTCTCGCTATTCAAGTTCGTCTATTAGCACATATACGAGCCCAAGAACTTGCACCTGTTCTGCCCAAAAGAGAGCTCCTCCGGAGCGCCTCGAGTACGAGAATACTTCCGCACAAACCAACGCGAGAATCAAAAGATCTAAGTGACTACTTGTCACTATAAGCGAAACTATCCAAGGCGAACTGAAAATCCGCCACAATGGGGAGCCAGATTATTCAAGGTCAGTGGAGTTTGAACGAATCCGCAAGTTCAATCTACGGCATCACTCGAGGTCTTCTCCAAGCAGCAACAAGTGATAATGTTCAGCCCTTAGCCATTTTGGCCTGCGAACAATTCGGAAATACTCTAGCAATTAGTCAGGAAACCCGCCTTAAGATCGAACGGACAGTTTTACCAACTCCAGAGCCCGTATCCTTACAGTTCTTGAAAGTTAAGATCGGTTTCTTGAAACACGATTGCGCTGTCCACCTCGGTAGCAATCAAGCCGGTTTACGCTTCCTCGCCCTAGCTGCTGCCCTCATTTCAAGTCTATCTCCGTTCAAGTGCGCTCAAGCCTTGGCATCAATGCTTGAATCTACAACTACAAAAAAACAATACTTACCTACGACAAAACATCTAACGGACCTAATGTCCAGTCTTGAAGGTAGATGTCGGTTAGCAGGGTTTGCAGACGTGGTTTACGGCTACCGTTCCATCATTACCGGAGTCGCACGTACGAAAGGGTTGTCAGTCTATGAAGGCGATCCACAAGTCCCTGATGTCAAGGGGCTGAAAGCACTTGTTGATACCTTCCGTGAGATGCAACGAGTAGGAGAGCACAATATCGAGTCTGTCGTAGTGGAGGCTTGCTCATCTGCTGCCTGGATTGCCGCTTTCTCTAGATGGGCCTTGGAAACACCGCCGTCCGTTTATCTCGCTGACGGTACACCTGTGGCACCCCAGCCCGCGTCTAAAGTAACTGTAATAGTTATTGAAAGCTATAATTTGGAAGGCGAATCACTTCCATTTGAAAGGCGTGTGAGAGAGAACGCAATAAAAGTGATCAAGAGGTTCAAAATTGAGTCATTCCAGGATCTGATCACCGAAAGCTCATGCTTCTCTGGCTTCAGCTACCGCATTACGTTCGAAACATACAGTGCTCAAATTCAAGACATATTGGGGCTTCATGAATGGGCGAAAAAGGCCATTTTCGCAGCCGTTCCGCTTGCGATCCGTCTCGTGCTTGAGAAAATCCAATTGCCGGTTTTAGACCTGGGTAAACGGTGTACCGCAACGAACCCAAGCGCTTTCCCGAATATGGAAAAGATATTCAAAACCATGTCACTAGTACTCAAGCTACCGCCAGACTTTCCTTCAGAAATGCTGACGTCTGCTAAATCTTTCCGGGACTTACAAGAAGTTGAAAGCTACTTTGACTATGCCTCGAAGTTAAGAAAAAGAGACCCGATATTCTCATACCCGACTACCAATGCGAGCATACGCCGTTTAGACAGGGGCCACAGCTACCGTTTAGACGAGGTGAGCAAACTGCAGTGGTGGGCCAAGGACAACAGTACCCAGTCTAGAGGTCGGATCTTCTTGGACGGGATGCCTTATAATAACTCCAGTAGCGCACCAATGCCGACGCCTCAGAGCATGTATGAGTTCATTCACACGTTGAGCTTCATCTGTCACATAATCCTTCTCTTGTCTCTCTTCGATAACCTCACCAACGTGCTCCTTGTTCCACCTCGCTACTATTGGTTCAACTGCGCGAGGGAAACCGCAGTGTTTAATGAGACTAAGGCTATTCTTTTTGGGCAACCTTTTGGGAATATCGATGCCTCTAAAGTTTTTCCCGCTGTTTGTCAGGTACTCCTGCAGGAAGGGCCTCGTGCGACAGCTGTTATAGTGAAGTCAGGCCAAAGCGATTGTTTCTGGTTTTCCGCCCTCAACAACCCGTTGCTCTCAACATGTGGATATCTCTCCGTATCCTACTGCCGAGGGCGTATCATTCACGAGCGCGACTTATATAACGAGATCTACGATCAACCTAGAGACTCATCATATGATGACTACCCTAGTGTTAAAGAGTATACACTACAGTCAGCGACCCATCTGCCATTTTCCAAATTTCAGTTGCAGTGGCAAATGAATATTGAACAATCCCGCATATTCGCTGGCCTATTGGTTTCTAATGGAGAAGACATTGAGAAATTTTATAGATCATACCCATCCCTCATAGCCCTAGATATGCTAGCTGATGTGCTAGTCATGGATTGCGAACACGCAGCCGAGAGCAGCCTCGATCCATCCAAGGTGAAACAGGAACTAAGGCCAGTGACGAAACTATCCGTAGACGCTTCTATTGATCCGCGACGCTCGACAAAGCCTACTATCTATCCAATGGGTGGGAATAGGGGGCTTCAAATATATTGCTTAGGCCTCATTGGGGCCTCGCGGCCCTCGAGGAGCCTGACGCCTCACCGGGATATAATCCTTCGGCAAAACGCTTGTTTCTACTGTTGTGTAAGCGTGTGCAAGAGGTACAGCTGCCATAGTTTGATACTTTGATTCTCTTTTAGACTGTGGGCATGGCGGATTCAACCCTAGTATTCAACTAAGAGCGTCCAGTTTGGGGATCCCGTTGTCACACGTGCCCAAGACCTGGACCTGATATCACATATATAGTCATACGAGTGAGAGACTCTGTACGAGGCTCCAGTTTTCAGCTTATTCGTATTCACCTGGTCTCCTATTAACTACACCGAAACAGCTATACGAGAGCGAAGCCGGGTCCGGAATAGGCAGAGGGAAGCGAGGCGATTCGGACGTATAATTTGTAGGTCTTACACCTGGCTGAATAGAAATTGAGTCGTCCACAGTCCCCTTGACACCCTAGAAGATTATCGCAACTCGAATATCTCTCGAAGTTCTTGTTGCATCCGTTATAAAAATGATTGCTGTACTACGTGCTCTCGCTATCGCAAAGCCGAAAATGACAATGATGTAGGTAGTCGATCCCATGGCTCGTTCCATTTGCCAGCGTGTCCCTAGGGATGGAGACTAGGGTCGTCTAGACGAACGCGCGGGGCACGGGAATGGAGAGGTTTAAATCGTCACCTCGGTTTGAAAGACTAGGTTACGAGATGCGTCAAGGGGAAGGGAGATGGATCTTAGACGGGCGCCGAAGTTGAGCGTGCATATTCTGCTTCTCGTATGGCCGATGTACTGTGATAGCAATAGCAATGCTATGGTGTAATCCCACTTACTTGTCACCTCTGTCGTTCAGTCGCGCATCATTATTTCCTTTAAATACCCCTTCACTCGCATGGTAGTTCCTTTCGTCAATTTTTGCTCAAGGGTGATCCATCGCACAGGTCGCTTGTGGAGTGTTTGGCACTCGTACTGGGTCTCCCCAATAGACAATCCTCCAGTTGATTCGTAACAACAAATGCGCAAGCTCTAAGATTGCTACCATATGTAACGAACCTGCCATACATGACCTGAGAGGAATAGGCAGTACGTTGGGGGGGTTCTTGATTTGCAGGTAACAATAGGGCAATCAGCAGGGTGTTCGTTAGGGAGGCTTAAGGTCTCCCACCACTATGCAGAGATAGGAGTCTGGATAGTAGTCAATGAATAGAATTCATGTTTAGATTGATAGCTAAGGAACTATAAAAGAGTACTAGATACAGAAGAGATCATGAGGATTACATAGACATAGGAGATAGTGTTTACGTCGTGGCTCACTGTGAGTCTAGTGGTCCATCACATGTGATCGTGTGGAAAGGTCCTATGAGTGAAAGAGAGAAGGGGGGGGGGGGGGGGGGGCCCGCCCCCCCCCCCCCCCCCACGTGGAGATCCAGCGACGGGTCTAGCGACGGGTCAGTCTAAGGTCATTTCGTAACACTCTGCAATACTACCGGTATGTGTAAAAGGAAGCAATAAGGAAGAAAGCTTCCCGCTATGTTCAGTAAGTAAAAGGAACTCGTGGCCTTCGGACAAGAATATGGCCGACTCCCTAGTGGCTTGGTGTCACGGTACACCCAAAATGTCTTCGACGTCTTACAACTCGGAAATCTCGAGCTCTCCCGCACTGCTTTCCTCCCAAGGATGTAAAATCTCAACGTCACGGATCAGAGCCTCGTGGCGAGGCGATCTCGGCTTGATAGTAGCTTGAAATAACCCCGGATGGCTGATGATGCCAGGCGAAAAAGAGACACTCGGTTCTATCTCAGAATTGTTGTCGTCCAACCCCTTTCCGATTTCGAACACGGCTAGCGACCGCGCAATCGTCAGCCACACCGTCGACTCGGCAAGATGCCTGCCGGGACAAATCCGCCGTCCGTATCCGAATATATCGTCCCGTGGGTCTGGAGCCGGATCCGAACCTAGATACCGCGATGGGTCGAATGTTGAGGGGTTCGGATACACAGCGGGGTCGTGCGTGAACCACCTGGCGATCAGATCAAGTTAGAAATGACTTATAACCTTATTATATTCTGGTGACGGGTTTGATGCTATCGATGATTAGATCATACCATATATTCTGAACAATAATAGCACCCTTCGGGATGCAGTATCCATCGAACACATAATCGGCGGACGCAACGTGTGGGACCCCCATCGGAGCGACTGGATGCCAGCGCCATGCCTCTGTCACTATTGCTTGGATATACGGGAGCTGATCACGGTCGTCGTATGTAGGTAGTCGACTCGAACCAACGACTCGATCGATCTCTTCCCGAGCCTTTAGCTGGACTTCCGGGTGCAGCATCATCGCCAGGAAGAATGTCCTCAGTGTGCTAACGGTCTGTGATGTATGTAAGCGGATGTTATCTTGACCCTAGAGGAGAATCGGTTAATCGACGTACGGTATCAGCACCGCCTCCGTAAAGAGACAGCTGTTACAACTGAGTCAGTAAAACGGCGTGTCAACCGAAGAGACGCAAGCAAGGCTAGAGCAGATCAAGTAACACATTGAGGCTGAAATCTGGGCTACTGCATCTCTACATATAGATCAAAATGAGGCAACTCACAGCTGTCCACTTGAGAACATATTCATCCTCCAGACTGAGATCCTCTCCCGCTCTTTCGCAAAAGTCAGCTACGAATGACTTTTCGTATTTGCCTCTACTCATCTGCTTTCTGGTGAACCGTAATGGCGTTTCGGTGACATTTCTCAGTTTCTTTCGCCACTCTCTAGCGGTGCTCTTAAATCCGGCACCAGGCACCCATTCGGGCATATAACGCACTGAAATGAGTATCGGGATAAGCCCACATCTCCGAGGTGAGCACTACAGAAGTGGTAGTGGGCAATGAAAAAGACTCACGCGCGGGAATCACGTCTACCAACCAAGCTCCCGGGACTGTCGACGCGGAGAACTGATCCAAAGCCGTGGCGGCGAGTTCGACCAGCGGGTCCGACTTGTGAGCTTCTATCGTGTATCCGTAAATCATCTTCAAGATGATCGCGCCAGCTTCACTATTAGGTCCTATCATGTCAATTCCTGTACGGAAAGGTGCAAGGCGGCACATTGGTGACCCACGTTCGTATATGAGACAGGAGTTTATCGGGCTCCTGCAGTACGCGGAAAAGAAACCGATGTACCTCAACATCTTGCAGAAGATTATACGGTTCGAGAGTAGATCGAGTGCCGATCATGAGATGCGCATGCTTTCTGCTGGCGCGAAACCGATCGTCATATGGTAACAGGGGGAGGGTATTACCCCATCCAACCCTTTCATCACACAGTCAGTCTCGCGTTGTCGACGACAGTTGATGTCGCCATTTCACTGATGAACGGCAGGCAAACGGTCCAGCTACCTACATCTCTCCACCGAATACAAGTCTCGTACGAGACGAATTAAGGGCTGACTGCTTCTCTAATAGCTCAACTGCGAGTGCTCGGGAGTGCAACACAATGATAGTTGTTCCCAATGCCGTCACAGAACTTATGGGTCCTACCACCGAAAAAAACGTTATTAATTTAGCCAAAGAATATCGTGAAGGATGAAATGTAGATTAGCTAGAGGCCAGGTACAGACCATAGACATCTTTATGCTTGAGCCAATGCTCCCATTCCCTCTCGCCGCTGGCTGGTAGGTCAGTGATATTTCCTAGTATAGGCAGCCCCCTCGGGCCTGGTGGTAAAGGTCCTTTGTTCTTGTTCGAGACAACAAGACCAATCCCTATCAAGAAGACGATTAGGAGGACCAGTTGGCTCGAAAACATTTCTATCATAATGAACTCCGCCATTACGAATATAGGTACTTTCGGGCTTCACGAGCACTGTTCCATTTTATTATTTAGCACTAGGTGTTATATAAGAGCTGGCATCGCTTACACAGCGGCGGTTAATAGTTTATAAATAACTATACTAGTTAACTACGTTTTTTATACGCATATATTGACTAATTCATAACCCTGTGTATGTCCATGCGATATTAGGAGACCATTAACATATAAAACATGTTCGTATAAAGAGACGATCATGATTTATGGGGTAACAAGCAGAGAGGAATATACGAAGAGAGGAGTATACGGAGAGAGGAATATACGCAGAGAGCAACATGCAAAAGGTCATATGCAGAGAGTAATCTATGCAGAGAGTAATCTGTGCAGAATGTCGTATGCAGTGAGAAACATGCACAGGTCGTATGCGGAGAGAAGCATGCAGGTATTAATATTTTGAGGCATGGGTTCCCTGGTTGATGATCTCCTTAATACTACTAAGTTCTGCTAAGAATGTTGACTATTTTACCCTGCGTAGTGATTCTCAGCAAAGACGGATATGGTAGGTAATTCGTAATATTTAATCAGGTCTTGAATTAGACGTCGTGATGTTCACGAAAAAAGAAGAAGAAAATATATAAAAAACTTGTTAACCTACCCCGGTAAATCAAAAACCGATCACATTAATATTTAAGTTTCCAACGTCGAAGATTTTCTTGAAATATTGCGCAAGAAGATATCAAACAGGTAAGCCTTCCACTTTTTTCAAATACTTCAACATCAGATATAGGTCACGGAATATTACTCCGAGAGGCTAACTCATCTAAGATGCATGTACAACGATGGACGGTACCGCAATGAGGGGAACGTTGCATGCAGAAATGATACATGGAATTCAAGAGTTGCGGCTATATTTTCTATTGTTCCGATAGCCGGCGACACAATGAACGCTATACAACTATCGTAGGTGATATGGCGGACGTTTGTTGGGTGTACTATGCTACACGAATATATATCACGCCCAAGCTAGGTGGTGCTTGTGGTTTCCAATATCTCTTTCCATAGAAGTGCTAAATTTGGACTGCAAAGTAAAAGTCCTTAGGCACGCATCCAATCTCTATCCTGTCTACCAACTGTAGCGCCGCTGCTTTTTCCAAAATGACAAACTTAACTAACGACATCAGCTCGACACTGTATCAAGTCAGTCGCGACAAAATGAGCGATAGTCAACGGATTCAACATATCGAGGCAGCGAGAAAGTTGATCAGCAGCCTCCAAACTAATGAAGAGAAAATGTATGAGTTGACCTATGCTCAGCCGATCGTCTTCGCCATACTACAGACAGGCCTCGATGTTGGGCTGTGGGCGGGATGGACCAAAGCCGGCGGTCAAGCCATGACGATTTCTCAGCTCTGTCAGGTATGCGAACGCGAGATTGATCCGAAACTGCTTCGTAAGTGACATTTTGCCGTCTTTCAAGACGGTCCCCCGGACTCCGTGTCATTATTATTGACTTCTTCATTCGCAGGCCGGATGCTGCGTCTCTTGGCCGCAGCGAACATTATCGAAGAAGTTGGTGAAGATACATTCAAATCAACACCATTTTCGTTGGCCTGCGGCGATAGCGGAAGCTTTATCCCAAGGTCTATCCAATGCTCGTGAGTACTTAATTAGCTCGTCAGACTTGAGCAAAAGTGGCAGGCAGGCAGGCAAGAACTGAAGATAATACTGATCAAAGTACTAATACAACCTTACCAGGACACATCATTTTGTGATGACAGATATTACGCTGCCAAAGTATCTGGCTGAGATCGGGTACAAGAATCCAGACGATCCGGTGAAGTCGGGCTACGCGTTCTGGGAACCCGGGCACAGGGACTTCTTCGCCAGGTGCATGGCCGAGCCGGACTCGCAGGATTTCTTCAGCGGCTGGATGAGATGCTGGACGGACCAGAAGCTGCCGTGGCCCGCGTACTTTGACACGAACACCCTAGTCGAGGGCGCGGATCTGAGCGCGGCACCGCTCTGCGTCGATATCGGAGGCCATCACGGGATCGACCTGAGCCGAGTCGTGGGCAAACACCCAGACCTACCGAATGGCTCGCTGATCTTGCAAGACTTGCCGGAATGCCTCTCCGAGGTGAAGGGATTAAGCGAGAAGATCACGATGATGCCATACGACTTCTTCACTCCCCAGCCCGTGAAAGGTATGCAAGTTCATCGCCGTGGGTGTGGTGAATGCTGACAACCGAACAGGGGCGCGCTCTTATTACCTCCATTGCGTCCTCCACGATTGGCCGGGGGATAAAGCCCGTCTGCTCGTAGAGAACATAGCAAATGCGATGAGGAAGGGCTACTCCAAGCTGCTCATCAATGACATCGTGATGCCGCGGACCGGAGCCAGCTTGACCCAGACGGTGATGGATACGCAGTGCATGGCTCTCGGCTCGGCTTACGAGAGGACTGAGCCGATGTGGACGAGCCTTCTGCAGGAGGCTGGCTTGAAGATTGTCAAGATCTGGCCCGATGGTCGCGGGTACGAGAGCTTGATTGAGGCCGAGTTGGCGTAGAGTAGAGTAGAGACCTCTGTGGAGGAATATTACATTCATGTCGTCAGCAAATATACATACGCCTAGAATTACTGTATTACTTAGTTCGACTTGCAGTATACCTACACTGCAACATGTACTCCCCCCCAACATATCCTGTTCTAAATCCTTTATCCATATCTAGCGAGGTTGTTTACGGATGTCAGCAGATAATATTATAAGCCGGAAAATTTACCTTCCTGCCAGGTCTATCCTCTGTCCGGTCCATTCTTTGCCCAGTCCAGACCCCTGGCTCCTATCTAACCCCGGATTCTATCTAACCCCGGAATAGGTAGGTGCTCTGGGTCGATCTGCGATCTTGGGGACCTGAATATCGATAGACTTTACTGGGGCTAGTGAGAGAATACTGTAGTGCTCAAATAGGATTCTTGAAGGCAAGGACTCGAGAACCTCGCCAACTAACCGCCAGTCTTCCCTGCCGGGTTTTGGCATCTAGACTCTAGTTCGGGCTTGGATCGGCGCTAGACGTAAGAGTAGGAGAGAGAGGGATAGACAATCGTATGTTAACGAACTGTCTACTACATGTGGTGCGTTGGCTGACTGGGCTGGTCATCTCGCTGCGCCCTCCTCTCTTACTATGACATGTGTGGATGAAAGGAGGCGTTCTTGATTCAGTGGAAGGCACCATGCTGTCTTGCAAGCGTCCAACTTGGTAACAGCCGATAGGTCTCCCGTAGGTGGATATTGTCGAATTTGAGCCAATTAATTGATTGTGTATTGTGTACTCCGTAGGAGCAGACGATCTCGTGAAACCCAACAAAACTTAAGGCACATATCGTGAAGAAGAAGTGGGCCATGGAACAATGCCAGGCCTCAGGAACGTATAATCAGGTGACAGAGCTCCCGCATATGTACGCCTCGCCTGCAAGTACTGCAGTAGTGAAACTGTTGGAGAAGTTACTTACACGGGTGGGGGGAGGGTCCTAGGAAATGGTTGCGCAAGGCTTCACCTTTTTGAATTGCAGTTTTGAAATGAATTCTTTTTGACAGAATTACTACTATGTACAATGCAGGTGTTTACACTAGATCCTTCCCACTAGTTACTTGTCCGGGAACCTAACCTGGATTGGAAGGTATTTGCTTCTTACCGCCATGAAGATTTCCTATACCGCTATGAAGCTAGCCTTTTCTAGTACTATCACCCACTTCCCCATACTTTGCTCCAATCCATACCTAATTTGTATAGGTAACCCAGCATACCACAGAGTCACCCTAGACAAAAAGAGAGAATCAATAAAAAGAACAGTCATAGCCGACATCCAAAAACCTACTAAATATTCGATGCAACAGACCCTACAGCACTTTAAGTGCTGTAGGGCGAATAAAGTGGCCGAAATGCCCTATTCCAATAGCTACACCCACTAACACCACTTCAAACTGCTGTCTAATATAGGTCCTAGCCACTACAGCCACCACAGCCACTTCATCCACTTGCACTACCTAACTACTACCCACACTTCAATCCCACGTGCCGGACCGTCTGTTTTTCGACCCCCCCCTACCACTACATGGGTCCTGCTGCCAGTCCTATACAAATTAGGTATGCATTGAAGCGGCAAAGGTATAGTATCCGGGTGTTGCCCAACAAGGCTAGTTTCATAACGGTATACGAAATCTTCATAGCGGTGAAAGTGACCCTGTTGTCCTGCACCCAAATCACCCTCGAAAAAACCCTAGTCGATGCAGATGATGATCCTGAAGGGTAGTATTAGCCCTGACCTACGTGCTTATTTGGTCTCACCATGACATAGTGTACGTATACATACGCTGACTATTAATTCCACTGCAAGTAGCTTTTTGCTTGAAATGCATACCGAGACTCGTAATACACGTATATCCATCTTTTTGGACACCGGAAATTGATTTGCTGCTGCGCCTGCTTTAAACGTGTAATCTCGTAGAGAATTGGATTGATGGTAATGTATGACTGTAGAGCGGTTCTATTGGAGAGAATAGGATGGTTCGCCCATGACTATTTGAAGAACTACCACTGTGTTATAGTTAACAGATACTGAAATATCGAGTGACAGTGACAGACAAGGGAGAGCATGAATCAGCCAAACCCATGCATGCTCTTTCGGTACTTCTAGCTTAAGTAGCAAGAGTATGTTGTTTCTGTGACATGTGACGTATGTTAGCACAGAATCAGCAGTTAACCGTATACTAGAGCCGAATAACGCAGGTGAATGATTTGGAAATCTCGAAACGAAAATCGCTGTTGGGTATGTTCCGGAGGATAGATATTCATTGTGGACGAATGGCCTCCGGAACGGCCCGTGTTCGCTGAAGATAGCCTCCAGATCTTGTTTATAAATGCTGTCCATACAGCTACTCAGCATGATGGAATGTAGTGATCTAAGAATTGATCCCTGTAAACCTTCTACTGTCTGAGACCAATACCTCAGGATTGTCAAGATGTCAGTCGAGCCAATTGCCGTCATCGGCCTGGACTGCAAATACCCATGCGATGGAGATACGCCCGAGAAGTTCTACGAGTTCCTCGTCGAGGGGAGGTCTGCGAGGAAACCCATCCCGCGAGAGCGTTACAACGCAGAAGCCTTCTGGCATCCGGATAGCCACCGAGACGGAGTGGTACGTCTTAGTGATCCTGAGCTGATGACGACACGAGCTGAGAAAATGAAACGAGCAGATCGGCGGCAAGGAAGCTCACTTCATCAACGCCAACGTGAAAGCCTTCGATGCCCCTTTCTTCTCCATCACGCCGGCTGAGGCCGCA
This sequence comes from Xylaria castorea, assembly GCA_022495115.1. Taxonomy (NCBI): domain Eukaryota; kingdom Fungi; phylum Ascomycota; class Sordariomycetes; order Xylariales; family Xylariaceae; genus Xylaria; species Xylaria castorea. Next base: position 370,709 of record MU382625.1, on the reverse strand, counting down.
TGCTTGGACCCCCAGCAACGGTTGCTTCTAGAGTGCGCCTATACGGCTTTCGAGAGCGCCGGCATCACCATCGATCAGCTTCACGGCTCTCTGACGGGCGTTTTCGTCGGGTCCTTCATCTGGGACTACAGGGACATCATGATGAAAGATCTCGAGACGCCGATGTTGTATACAGGTTCTGGCTCTATAGCCAGCACGCTAGCAGGCCGCGTTTCCTACTTCTACAATCTCAAGGGACCAGCTCTCTTGGTCGACACCGCCTGTTCGAGTAGTATGGTGTCACTCCACCAAGCTATAGTCAGCTTGAAACAGGGGGACTGTGATATGGTAGGGTTCCCATACAGCATGGCCGCATGTCGCTGTGTACGTTGAACGCAATTGCTGACTTCGCGATTACGCATACACAGGCTCTCGCATGCGGCACCAACGTGATACTCGCCCCCGAAATGGGGTTGGAGTTGAATGGCCTGGGTGTACTCGACAGAACGTCCACGTCCTACACCTATGACGAGCGGGCCGGTGGTTACGGTAGAGGCGAAGCCATCGGCGCCATCGTCCTCAAGCGCATGTCCGATGCATTGCGCGATGGAGACAGTAAGTCTCGGTACTATCCAATCCTCACGTTACACCGCGACGCAAAGGATGAGGAAGGCTGATTATTATATCGCCGTCTGAATAGCGATACGAGCCGTCATCCGCAACTCAGGGTCCAACCAAGACGGGCGTTCCAATGGACTGACGGCACCGTGCAAGGAATCCCAAGTCGATCTCATGCGGAAGACGTACGCACAAGCTGGTCTTGATCCATCGGTGACGCGCTTCTTCGAGGCACACGGTACAGGAACACCCACGGGCGACCCCATAGAGGCGAGCGCGATTAGCGAGATGTTCTCTCACCATCGGTCTGCCGAAGAGCCTTTGCATGTCGGAGCCATCAAGACCAACGTTGGCCATTCGGAGGGGGCTTCAGGAATCGAGTCTGTCATCAAATGTATTCTTACCGTCGAAAACGGCATTATCCCGGCAAATGCATGGTTCAAGAAAGCGAACCCCAAGATCCCAATGGAGAAGTGGCACTTTAACTTTGTCACAAAGGCTCTGCCGTGGCCGCGTACGGAAAACGGCGTTCGCCGAGCTTCTATCAACTCCTTTGGTGTTTCGGGTACGAATGCTCACATCGTGATGGATGATGCTCTCTCGTATCTGAGGGAACGTGGTTGCAACGCGCCCCATAAGACAGTAGAAACACCTCAACTACCACATAAGGATGGTGAGTCGGACTTGATCATAGGACTGGTGTCAGATATTGGCGAACAAGCTAATAATTAACCAACGCAGATTCCAACAGCTCGAGCGTCGCAGCCAGTACCTCAAGCCTCACAAACGGTGACTCGGAGCCCGCAAATGGCATCTCAACCCCCGCAAGCAGCAGCTCGAGCCTCACAAACCGCTCCTCGGCCCTCAATTCGCCCCAGTTGTTCGTTCTAAGCTCGCACGACCAAGACGGCATCTCTAGGTTGTGCAATGTCTACAAGCAGAGTTTGCCACTCATTAAAGACTCGCTGTACGACTTGAGCTACACCTTAGCAATGAAGAGAACCCGATTCAATTGGCGGGCGGCAATTGTCGCCGACTCGCTAGCTTCACTGCGAGATGCGCTATCCGAGAAGCAACAAACCACACGCTTGCCGGCCGAGACAGGGCTTGGCATCGTCTTCACCGGGCAAGGGGCGCAATGGGCTCGGATGGGCTTGGAGTTGGTGCATTTCCCCGTGTTCAAGAAGAGCATCGAAGCGGCCGATAAGTATTTAAGCACTCTAGGCAGCTCGTGGTCGGCTCTCAGTTAGCCCCCCTCATGCTCACCAGTTTCATACGGTTGGGCAATACTGATTCGATTCGCGTTAGACGAACTTGAAAAGTCTGCAGACCAGTCCAAAGTCAACGAAGCCGAGCTCTCACAGCCTCTATGCACGATACTGCAAGTTGCGCTTGTCGACTTGCTCACATCTTGGGGCGTCACGGGTCGCGCCGTAGCTGGTCATTCTTCCGGCGAAATCGCTGCGGCATACACTATTGGTGCCATATCCAAGGAATCCGCCTGGAAGATTGCTTTCTGGCGCGGTAAGTGGCATGCCCCCGAATTGTCTACACCAAATATGCGATTGCTTGAAATTGTCCAGCTTTATGCCTTTGGGGTAATTGCATAGTGGTTAGGAAGGATGCATGGGATCATTTAGGTATCATTGATACATGAGCTGGCTAACGTCTTTCTCGCGTCAGGCAATAAGGGTGCCAAGCTGTTGCGATCCGCTACCGGTATTAAGACGACCATGGCCGCCGTGGGACTTGACTTGGAAAAGGCTAATAAAGCTATCGACAGAGTTTATCAGGCAGGGTTCCAAGAGAGCAAAAAGCTCACCGTTGCATGTTTGAACAGCAAGGAAAGCCAAACCATCAGCGGGGACGCTACACAGATCGAAGCGCTAGTTGATATGTTAAAGGAGGACGGAATTTTCGCGCGAAAATTAACCGTCGAGCTGGCGTATCACTCCCAGTACATGGAGCCCATGGCGGCAGAGTACACCGAAGTCATCGGTGATATCCAGCCGGGTTCTTGGACAAGTGACTCGCCTAGACCCCAGTACTTCTCGTCGACGTACGGCACCCTGATCGACCCTTCCATCTTGCAAGAAGCGGCGTACTGGACGAAGAACCTCGTCTCGCCGGTCCGCTTCCACGAGGCTATGAAGGCCATGTTTGAGGACAACTCGAGCGGCGATGCCCACCTAGTCACGGACATTCTCGAGGTTGGCCCACACGCTGCCCTCAGTGGCCCGCTACGGAACATTATCGACGAGACCAGAGGCAACGGCGCCGTGCGTTATCACAGCATTCTAAAACGTGGCGCATCCGATCTATCGAGTGCACTGCAAGGTGCGGGATCCCTCTTTACGCGCGGCGTCAAGATCGACCTCGCCCAAGTTAACTACGTCGAAAGCTACGAGCCGTCGTTTGTAGTCGGCCTCCCTCGCTACCCTTTCAACCACTCTAAGGAGTACTGGTGCGAGAGCCGCCTCAGCAGAAATCTCCGCTACCGCGCGCACCCTCGCCATGAGCTGCTCGGCGTGACCGGGATCGACTGGGATGGGACATACGACGCCGTCTGGCGCAATTGGATCCGGCTCTCCGAGAATCCGTGGGTCGAGCACCACGTCGTTTCCGACGCGGTCCTGTACCCTGCCGCTGGTATGATAGTTATGGCCATCGAAGGTTGTCGCCAGCTGGCGGAGCGTTCCAACCCCGACAAGATCATCAAGGGTCTAAGGCTTAGAGAGGTTGCTTTCCATTCGGCGATTCGTGTCCCGAGTGAGGGTGTCGAGTCGCATGTGTATCTGCGACCTGTGAAGCAAGCTGCCCTCGAGACCAAAACATCGGAATGGCGCGAATTCCAGGTCTGCACCGCGCAAGAAGACGATGAGTGGAGAGAGCATTGCCGCGGCCAAATATTGATCGAATACGAAGAAGAAGATACGGCCGTCGATGGCGGGCTCGAGGAGAAGCTGTTGCGGACCAATTGCATCAGCAGCATTGATGAAGCCCGGAGGTTATGTACGACCCAGCTCGTATCCGAAGATGTCTACGACGCATGGAAGAAACTCGGTCTTGCTTTCGGCCCGATGTTCCAGACGGTCAGGGACCCATTCGTCGAGTACGGCTCGGGTAAGGCCGTCGCCAAGGTCGTGTCGACAGTACCGATGCTAGAGAAGCTCATGCCTTACGAATACGTCCAGCCTCACCTGATCCACCCCACCACGCTCGATGGCATATTCCAGGTCAGTCTCGCTCCGCTCATCGCAGATCCCGCGCGCGAGCAGAAGAGCCCCATCGTCGTCAGCTTCATCGACGAACTCTGGGTGTCTGCTACGCAGCCGGCAGCCAACACATACTACGAGACCTTTGCCGAAACCAAGTCCGCCGCGCGGAAGCAATTCAAGATGGCCTGTACTGCCATTGCAGCCGACACGAGGCAGCCCGCGGTCCTGGTGAGAGGATTGAAGATAACCGAGCTCGAGGGCGACAGTCGAGCAGCTTCGTTAGGGAACGACCCCCTCCATCGATCATGGATCTTCAAGTGGAAGCCGGACATCGAGCTTCTGACTCGAGAAGAGACCGAGAAGCTATTCAGCACAGAAGGTGGACTGATGGGATATCTGGACGCTCTGGCGCACAAATCACCCTCGGCCAAGATCCTCGAGATAGGCGCCGAGGCTGGCGGCCTGACCAAAGACATACTGTTGACTCTGGGGAAGCGTTTCTCTCAATACCACATCACCGACTCTTCTCCGTCCCTCGCCGAAGAGAAGGAGAAGGAGAAATTCTCAGATGAACGCGTAAGCTTCCATGCACTCGACTTGTACCGAGTTCCAGACGCCCAGGGTTTCGAGGCAAGAACATATGATACCGTCATTGCTACGATAGACCTGGGCATAGGAGACCTCGACATCGTCCTAGTGAACGTGCAAAATCTTCTCAAACCAGGTGGAAGACTCATCTTGACTGCCTCGGGGAGCACTACATTAACCCAGAAATGGGGCACACGATTGGCCCAGTTTGGGTTCACCGGAATCGACCACTCTTTCCAGGACGCTGGTCGCGCAGTGATGGTGTCCAGTATGCCATGTCAAAACAAGGAGTCGGCCGTGGTGTCATGCCAAAACTACTTCATCGTCGTGGATCCGATGTCGGTCATGCAGAAGTCGGTAGCCGACAAGTTATCGTCTGTCCTGTCGGCAAGGGGCCAGACGGTAGTGATTGGCTCGCTGGATGACTACTCCAAGTTCGCTTTGACGAAGGGCCAAGACGATCTCAAAGAGTGCATATGTATTCTCCTGCCAGAGTTACAGGAGGGTCTCCTCACCGCCGTCACAGAAGAGGTCCTGGCAGCACTGAAGATCATGATGATGAACAGCCAGCGAATTCTCTGGGTAAATAAGGACGGATCACCCGACACAGATCTAGTTTCGGGCTTCGCGATGTGCCTCCGCCTCGAGAGGTCAGATCTCGACTTTACAATTCTCACATTCCAGCCAGACGAAACCGTTGACGCCATTGCCGCGAAGATCGTAGAAATCGACACCGCTACGATAGCAGGTGAAAGCCCTAAGGAGACATCTTATAAAGTGCTGGACGGCGTAGTAAACGTGGTGCGGACGGTTGAGACCGAGGTTGTAACGAAACACATCAACGAACTCAGCTCGGCCGCAAAGGTAGCCGATGTCGCGTTCGGCGCTGACCCGACCCGTTCGCTACGTCTCCAAATCCGAGACATCGGGCTTCTCGACACGGTGTACTTCGACGACGACCTAGCACATATTACCGCCCTCGCGGATACGGAGGTCGAGTTCCGAACTATGGCCGTTGGCGTTAACTTTAAAGACTTGGCCGTAATGCTAGGTAAAATTGACGAAAAGCCTATCGGTCTCGAAGCCGCGGGTATTGTTACAAGGGTCGGGGCCGGAGTGACGCGCTTTAAAGAAGGCGATCGTGTCTTCGGCCTTGCCTACTGGGGGGCATTCTCAACGCACGTGAGGGGCCTAGAGGGCACTATCGCCCAAATACCCGAGGGTCTGTCGTTCGCCGACGTTGCGGCACTCCCGGTCGTATACCTGACCGCTTATAAATGTCTCTACGACATCGGCGACCTAGACAAGCGCGTTCGCCGCGGGAAGCCAACCGTACTGATACACACGGCTGCAGGCGGCCTCGGCCAAGCGGCCATCCAGCTGGCACAGCGCGAGGGTGCTGAGATCTTCGTCACGGTAGGCAGCCTGGAGAAGCGGGACTTTATTGAGGAGACGTACGGCATCTCCCGCGATCACATCTTTTCGAGCCGAGACCTAACGTTTAAGACCGGCGTCATGCGTATGACGAACGGCCGCGGCGTCGACATTATCCTTAATAGCCTGGACGGAGAGAAGCTACGAGCGTCCTGGGAGTGTATCGCACCGTTTGGGAGCTTCGCCGAGGTGGGCCTGACAGACATCGAGTCGAGGGCCCGCATCCCCATGGACTCGTTCGGGCGAGGTGTAAGGTTCGAGGCCATGGAGCTGCTATACATGCAGCAAGTAGATCTAGGACGACTAGAAGACCTTTTTGAGCGGACGGTAGCGAGCGTTTTGGGCCAGGGGTTGAAGCGCTCAACCCCCGTCACAACCTTTTCGATCTCTCACATTCAGGACGCCCTGCGTCACATGCAGACCGGCAAGCATCTCGGCAAGCTGGTCGTTGTTCCTAACGAGAACGACATCGTGCCAGTAGTGCAACCGCCGAAGCCCGTGTCTGAGTTCGCTGCTGGCGCGACATACGTCGTCGCCGGCGGCTTCGGAGGGCTGGGACAGAAGTTTATACGCTGGATGGTGAGGCGGGGAGCGCGTAATCTCATCGTCCTCTCGAGATCGGGGCCGAAGGATGCTTCTGCTAAGGCACTTATCGCTGACCTGGGTCGCGAGGGAGTGAACGTGGCAGCCCCAGCTTGCGACATCACGAACAAGGCCACCCTCGAAGATGCCATATCCTCCTGCCTCTCTAGTATGCCACCGGTCCGAGGATGTATACAGACTTCTGTGACTCTCGCTGTAAGTACCGACGATCCCTTCAATGTCGGATCTGGAGCACTGCGCTAACATGCCAATTCAACCTACAGGACAACCGGTTCAGCGATATGACGCTCGCCGAGTGGCGCCAGGCATTGAACGTCAAGGTGGTGGGATCGCGCAACCTGTGGGAGACGCTCAGCTCGAGGAACGCAGACGATAGCCTCGACTTCTTCGTCATGCTCTCGTCCATGATCTCCACGCACGGCAATACAGGCCAAGCCAACTATGGCGCCGGCAACTCGTTCCAGGACGCCTACGCCAAGCACCTGGCGTCGCGGGGCCACAACGCCGTGACCATCAACGTGCCCATGATGAGCGATGCGGGTATCATCGCCACCAAGCCCGGCCTGGGCGAGTACTTCCTCTCCATCGGCTGGTCGCATATGATGACCGACGAGCTCATAGCATCCATGGACTACTACTGTCGCCCCTTGGGCAAGACCGGGGATGTGACGCCCGAGGGAGCGCACGTCGTGCCGCGGATGTGGCTGCCCGGCTACACCAAGGCCGAGGGCGCGATCCCGCTGCCCTGGCAGCACAACCCCATGTTCAACCACATGGTGCTGCACGGCGAACAGGCCAGCAAAGCCGCGGGTGCGAAGGCCTCCAGTAAAGGGACGACGGCCTCATCGCTCGAGTCCGCACGGTCTCAAGACGAGGCCAAGGAGATCGTGCTCGAAGCCTTGCTGGAGAAGCTGACCAAGGTCCTCAGCATCGACATGGCCGAGCTCGACGCCTCGAGGTCCATGCATGCGTACGGCGTCGACTCGCTCGTGGCCGTCGAGCTCCGAACCTGGATGACCAAGGTGATCGGCTCCGACGTGTCGGTCTTCGAGATGACAGGCGGCCAGCGCATCGAGCAGATCGCGGCCAAGGCAGCGACGACGTCCAGATTCGTGCAGCTGCAGGACTCGGCCTAGTTAGCGATCGAACTTGAAGATGGCCTGTTTCATCTTGAGGGGATGGTAGAGCATTTACGTAGTTATGCGATGAATATCTATCCGGGGTACTTACCGACATTATCGATGAGTTGGTGGCAGCATACGCAGCCATGGTTGTGAATGTGCGTGCTTGTTACTTATATGAGTACTATCGAAGAAGCTACTTCTCAATCTGTTTATATAGAAAACAGAATCTTTCATCACCGAGGCAGTTCTCCAACTTCAATTATCGAAGCCTGCAGTCATTTATTGAAGGCTACATACAAGTTATTACACAAAGTAGCTCTATTAGAGAAAGAGAATGGCCAACTTCGAGATACTAACCACATCCTTTCTAAGCGCCGGAAGACTAAAAATAAGCAGTTACAGTCCGGAGGATCACTTATGATCGCTGAATATAATGCTCTCCGGGTCGAAAGGAAAGGTGATAGTGAGGTAGTTAGTCGGTAAAGAAGGTGAAAGTAATCGTCCAAGGAAGAAGGCTCGTGGCGGCCCGCGACGATGTGGCATATGCGGCAATACCGGCCATAACGCCCGCACTTTTTCAATAGATGTAGATAGCAATAGTGAAGAGAATTCCGATTGATTTTAATTGATTTTCATGCGTTGTAGTTGAATTACGAAGATTGCAACATGATGCTGTATTGAAAATTATGCAATTGCGTTCATCTTGGGCGATGAAAAAGTGGGTCTTGCTCAGGACAAGCTCAGGACAAGCTCAGGCTGAAAGCGGCATGGCTTAAGTGAGATTTCTATTCCAATTCAGGACTGTAAACCCTATCTCAGAGGTACCTACCGGTTAGGAGGTAGGTACTCCGTATACCGCATCCCTATACTAGAGGATCCACACCTAGAAACCCTCTCTGCTGGCGCAGAGAGGGTGTCAAAAATGTAAATCAGGTCATAATTATTGAATCAGTTGGAGCGCTAAAATACACATAAATAACAGCTTAAAAGCTAAATAACTAGCACAACATAAACAATAAACGTATATAAAATATTATACATACGTTTTAAATATGTGCTAGAGTACAGCTAGATTTTTTTTGATTTTTTTAAATAATAATTTTATAAAATATTTAATTTTTCTAAATATTTAAGTTTTAATACTAATATAATATTATTATATTCGAAAAATAAAGCAAAAAAAGAAAAAAATAATCATGTATATAAGTTTTTATAATAGTGCATATTGCATAAGTTATTTAGCTTTAAAGTTGTTAAAAAACAGGTATGTATGCACTCTGATTGGTCAATACCTGATTCAATAATTATGACCTGATTCACATTTTTGAAGCCCTCTCTGCGCCAGCAGAGAGGGTTTCTAGGTGTGGATCCTCTAGTACGTCAACATGACATTGGAGCCGAGTTAACGATTCGGCAGTGCGTTGGCACTGCGTCCTGAAGCTGTAATCCCGCTGGGCTGAATTCTCACCATATTTATGCCGACATTTCTATTGCAACCCCGTCTCCAATACTCCAATACTCCAATACTCCTCGAATAAATCATGAGTACGACGGCCACGAACGGCAACCACGATGCCTCTACTTCGCCTCGAGATCCACCAACCGACGTATTAGAGATCACCAGCCCACCATCCGCGATCCTCCCGGCCGACCTCGCTCTCGGCCTCTCCCTCGATCTAGAGCAAACGTCATCCCGACAACCACAATCACAACTACAACCACAACCACAACCAGAACCAGAACAGGACCACCACCAGCGAACGCTTTCGGAAGCTCAAGATCAGGCCTCGTATTACTGGGATGCGTCCACGATGGCGCCTCTTAATGTTGTTTCGGCGGTTAGTATAGTCGTAGCTTGTTATCATTAGTTGAAGACTACCTACACTACTATCTCTCACCCATGGCATTTGTTATACATGTGCTATACCCCCAATTTCCTAGCAAGCTCTGGCGAATCTAGGCTGCAATGCTTTTTCCTACCCTTTACCGGCCATTCCTTATGCTATGTCGACCCCCCAAGACGCATAGTGGTGTAATTTCATCTACAAATGGGAGAGGGGACAGTGTGACACCTCTACCCAAAGCTTTACGCAAGGATACCTATACACCATCGATGAATAGTACGAACTCTCCAAATATGTGAGCTCCCGATGTGCTCACACGCTTTCTTTTTCAAAGGCCGCCATCGCCCGTCTGCGCGCATACAAGCCCCCGCCATTCCCAGTATGGGACCGTCTACCGGTATCACGGCGCGCCGCCGTCCTGATCCTCCTGTTTGCTGATCGGAGGGGCGACCTGCGCGTCGTCATCACGATGCGCGCTGCGAGCCTTCGGAATTTCTCTGGTAGGTTAGGAACTCCGCGATACCTTTCTAAACACTGACTCTCAGCTTTGTTACCTATTGCTGTCATGTCAAATTCAAAGAAGCTGACACTATGAACAGGCCACGCAGCTTTCCCTGGCGGGAAGGCAGACTCGCTCAGTGAAAGCCCTTGTAAGTTCACCCGCCGACCATTTCGAAACTCTCGACTCCATTCGGAATGAGTGCCTCAAACACGAAAAGGACGGGGATTAAAAATCCCCTCAATAGGTAGACGGCACAAGAAAATTCACAAAGTCTTGCGAACAAAAAAAGAGAGAAAAGGGGCTAAGCCAGCTATCGAAAGTCTCACTGACACCACACTACTTTATCCAGATGAAATAGCCCGTCGCGAAGCCTGGGAAGAGATCGGTCTCCCCATGGATGACAGCAAGATCCCGTCCCCCTTCCGCATCGAGCCCCTCTGCTCTCTCCCCTGCAATCTCGCAAAGACAGAGCTAGCGGTGCGCCCCTGCGTAGCCTTCCTCCACGCGGACGACAAGGCCGGCTCTCCGCCGGCGCCCACCGTCGACGAGGCCATGATCCCACGGTTGGACGCGAAGGAGGTCGCGGCCGTGTTCTCGGCACCCTTCGCCAACTTCCTCCGCGGCACCGACGAGCCCCGGCGACCCGCCGACCCGCCCCTGCCCCCGGGCCACTGGTACGACGGCCGCTGGATCAACTGGGACACGGCGAACCGGTGGCGCGTCCACAACTTCCACGTGCCCGTGCACACGCAGCGCGTCACGACGCCCAAGGTGCGCGACGGCGGCCAGGCGGCCCTCGGCGACGAGCTCCCCGAAGAGGAGAACGAGAACCACGTGCAGCGCTTCCTGGTCTGGGGCATGACGGGCCATATCCTCGTCGACGCGGCACGCATCGCGTACGGCCACGACCCCGAGTTCGAGCACAATGCGCACTACGGTGACGAGGCGCTCATCCAGAAGCAGGCCGATGAAGGAAAGCTGACGACGGAGAAGAAGAGGAAAGAGGTCGGGCTTGACGCGCTCAAGGAGAATGTCAAGGATGCCAAGGTGTAGTAGCTCTGCTGATGAATAGGAACAAGGGCTGTATTTACATTTTAACTATCTATACCCAACATATGAGGGAAGAGACTAGAACTGGCGAGGAGGGGAGGAGGCTTGATGGATTCTTTATGCTCGGGAAAGAAGCGTTTGTGTGGCATTAGCATCATGTCCATTAGGTCACGGAATGCTTAGAAGTTGGCATTTGGACGATTGTGTAGCACCTTTGCGAAGATCAATGGCGGGTCAACCCGCCTCATAGTTGTGATTAACTTGGCGCACTCCTATTTCCATCAAGTACGGTGTCTCAATTCATTTGCTGCATCATCACGACTTCAGTTCTGGAAGCCGATGCCATCCATGTTCATCGATCGCGTGCCGCCGTTGGTCAGTCTTACGTATACGTTATACGTCACTTCAGTCCCTAAATCTCATCCTAGGTTACAGAGTCCATCTCATGTTGAGGGTTCAATGGCAAGCCGTTTCCTTGGTGGCTCGTGTACGAGAACCGAAGAGGTAGTATCCCAGACCCGCACCAACAGCAACAGCAATCATGACGTACCCATTGTAAGTCATGAACAGAAGCCTGTTCAATTTACACATCGAGCGTCAGGGGTACAATTCCGAGAGTAACGCAAAGTCCGGGAGAAGAGAGGGGGGAGGGGGGGACCTCGACTCACATGATCATGAAAGCGTAGAAGTTCTGCACGCCATACAAGACGGCCTTGACGATACGGGCCCGCTCGCCGACGGGTGACTCGGAGGGACCGCTAGCGCCTCCGCCTCCGATTCGCTCTATTCCCAGAAATGGCGTGGTCTCAGCAACTTGTTCATGTCCTTGTTCACGGTCATGGTGCGCAGCAGCAGCAGCATTATCTTGGTAGCGGTCTTCATCATGTCGCCCCCCCGCTGCGCGCTCGAGGGGAGGAGCCTCGAGGCAGAGCGCGGAAGAGCGTCAATATCAGTGTCTTTGTCGGGATATTGGGACGGCTAGGGGGCCAACGACATCTCCCATCTTCCTATTTTCTAAACCCTTTTGACACCTGACTCCTCTGCCCTCTCTCTCCGCGACCCTCTTCATTTTTTCTTCTTCGCTCCGTGCGTCTTGTATCCGAGGGCAACGGGACCATGTTCAAGTAGGGGATGAAGCAGAACGAGGGGAACTCACTGTACGCCGTTTCCTTATTGGAGAGCCATTGCTCGTATTTCCTTGTGCCCTCGCGTAGGGCCTCGTACCCGGCGCAGATGGCGACGATAGCCAGCAGGCTGAAAATGAGCGATGCAGTTCCTGTGACATGCCATTGTCGGAAGACAATGCAGAGGTTCGTCGTGTCCCATGTGAACAACATCTGCGGAGTTGGGGAAGACATGTTAGCGTTTGTGCAGGATCCCGTTGGCTCGTTGCCTCTCTCCTTCTATAGCTATGAACCTGAGCGAAATAACTGATCCCCTTTTCATTGCCACTATATCATACTGGCCGAGGATGACGTGGCTCATCTGCCAGTCCATTACGGCAGCACCGGGACCAGCAGCGCAAATATCGGTATTGTTGATATGGATTGGTTGAGGAGCACGGTGTGTTCGGAAGCGAATAGGTGTCGCGGCAAGGAGGCATCGTGTAGGGAGGGTTGGCACTAGAGATACTCAACGAACATTCATATTGCACATAGGCATGCTGCCTCCTCCATGGCCGCCATGGCCACCATCTCCGTGGTCCATGCCTCCGTGATCCATGTGCGAGTGGTCCATTTTCAATGAAGTCGGTAGGTATTCGATCGCGTGGGGGGGTTATCTGCAGGAGGGTATCTTGAAATGCGGAATGCGGAATGCGGAAGTGGTTAAAACTGTAGGTTGGCGCTAACTAGAGAAACGGATTGAATGCGACGGGAGCGTTTAGTTCAATGCGACGCTCGGGCAGAAAGACAATAAAACAGTATATATATATATATAATGAAGCAAGCCCCGAAGTAACAAGTAACACGGAGACCATGAACAAACCGAGGAAAAGCAAAACCAACTCAAATGTGCTCACATATGTTGTCGAGGGATGCGTTGATAGCTTGAAGGCATTGTCTCGTCGCACCTAAACATCAGCTCACCTATCAGCTCGTCAGATCTGGGGTATGTCAATGCAGGGTAGGTTCCACCATATGCCGTACATCAGGCACATGCCTCTACTGGGTACTGTACTTAGACTAGCGCGGGTGCTGTACCCAAGTCGGCTTCCCATTACAGTACGCTCCACTGAGATAGCACTGCACATCATCACCGAGCCATCTAGGTAGTGTTAGTGGGGTTGGTTCCGAAGCTCTTGAAATTCTCCCGCAGAGCGGCAACGTCGGGAATCAGAAGCTTTTGGTCTTAGCATTAATAATTACTGAACTTGTAAAATATATATTGGCTAATCTTCAAGTTGAATTCTCTTTACATTGTTCAAAAACCAGTTATTGTCGAAGTACTCCGAATAGCCTCTTTTCTTTTTGAAAAGGTACATAATATCGCACAGCACCGCCAAGCTGGAAGCTATCCGAGACGAGGGGTCACGAGCCGCTTAAGTGCGTCGTACGGTACTCCGTACTCTTACCTGGATCCGAAACCGATACGGTCCAAAGCATACATACATACATACATACGTCTTTGAAAGGTTGCTTCCACGCTATTGGAACAAAATAAAGTTCATCATCCCTACTCGGAGCCATGCTTTCAGTACCCGTCAACCTCCCGAAATGGTGAGTTGGCGATATCATGTATCATGTACTTTAACCAAGGGAGCAGAGCCACTCATAATAACTCTGAATACTGGCTAGGCTCGCCGAGAACTCACACCTCTTGAAGCCCCCAGTCAACAACTACTGCGTCTACAATGAAGACTTTACTGTCATGGTCTGTTCTATCATTTGCCTCCTCTCCTTTATCCATCCCACTTACCCATGATATATAAGCTACGCATATAATGAGCCTAAGCTATCTATCCTAAAATCCCGATGTTGGCCGTAAAACCATGATTATGAAGCTGGAGAGAGAGAGATGAAACAAAACAGCCTATCGCTCAACTAACACATCTTCCCCCTACCAGATCGTAGGAGGCCCCAATGCCCGGACAGACTACCACATCAACCAGACGCCGGAGTGGTTCTACCAGTACAAGGGGTCGATGCTGCTGAAGGTCGTGGACGAGGGCGAGTTCCGGGACATCGTGATCCGGGAGGGCGACATGTTCCTCCTGCCGGGCGACACGCCGCACAACCCCGTGCGCTTCGCCGACACGGTGGGCCTCGTCATCGAGCAGCGGCGGCCCGAGAACACCATCGACCGCATGCGCTGGTACTGCCAGGAGGAGGGCTGCGTGAAAGGTGCGACCGTCGTCCACGAGGCCGCCTTCCACTGCACCGACCTCGGCACCCAGATCAAGGCCGCCATCGAACAGTTCATGGCCAGCGACGACAACAGACGCTGCGCCAAGTGCGGCACCCTGGCGAACTCGGTCCCGAAGCCTGGGTCGATCAAGGATCCGAATCTAGAGTAGGACTGACTAGGGGGGGAGATTGAGGGTAGTCGGCGGGATCGGCGTATGAGTTAAGATGGTAGTCGGAAAGGGATGTGATGATCAGAAGTTTAGGTGAAAGGAGGCTTGCTAGTCATGCAATAGCTCTGGTCATTCTCGCATACTTGTAAATTAAACCGTCTTGCACCATGTCTCATTGCTATACTATACTCAATATTTCCACATCGCTTCTTTTTTTTCTTTTTTTTTTCAGGTCTAGCAACCGCATTCCGATTGTAGATCGTCAATTTCACTTAAAAAGAGTCCGCGCTTCTGACTTGTATCAAGACGATTGTATCAATGTCGCTATCTAGGGACGCCAATATTCCTTTGCCTGCAATCCCACCATGAAAATGCGACTATCCTCCGTAAATGCCAGGAACCAAAATGCTTCCGCCACTAAAAGTACAATGGGGATATGGAATCAATGTGAGAGACGAGAAACGCTGAAAATCTCGAAATGAAAACATGGTATAATCGGACCATGCAAGAAAGAAAAATCCTTCGGAAGCTGAAGAGCTCCATTACTGCTTCTCGGCTCGGCGCACTTTTTCGAGATCAAATATGAACTCCCGTGAATCATGTCCATTATAATCATGCCTCGTCTACGACTTTTCGAAATTCACCCACTCACACTTACACCCGCCGGTGCCGCCATCCACGCCTCCCAAGGATAGGTCCGCGTGATCTACCCTGCCATTGACGAGCGTGCCCTTGAACGAGAGGTCTGCAACCACCCCGGTCGCGTTCGAGCGGTCGATCTCCCCATTTCTGAGCACGGCATACGCAAAGTCGGTCTTCTTCGACTGGTCACCGCCATGCATGTCTTCGATGACGGTGACGGGGTAGGGCATGGAGCCGGGCTGGACGGACGGCGTGGCGGTCAGGTTCACCGCGTGATCGCCGGCATTGAGCAGCTGCGTCGTGTTGCCCATCCGCGTCCAGATCTTCACGAGGAAGCGGGTCTGCGCAAACGTGACGAGCCAGTTCGCATCCTCGATGGGCACGCCGCCGTCCTCGTCCGCCGGGTCCCGCTTCTGGTCGTTCACCATGTAGATCTTCTTGTCGAAGTACGTGTAGAAGCCGTAGTGCTCGGTCGGCAGGTCGCGGTCGAAGAGGCGGACGGGCTGCTGCACGGGGAGAGGGAAGAGGCGTGCGGGCGCGCCCGTGCCGTCGGGGTTCAGCTCGGGCGCGGGAAGGATGTCCGAGAAGTTGAAGCTCTGGGTGCCGTTGCCCGAGGATCCGCTGATGGCGTTGCCTTGTCGTCGCGTGAGAACATTCGGGCCGACGGTCTTATCGACAGAATTGAGCAAGCTAATAAAGAACGGTGTAGGCTCGCCCTCCTTTCTGTCAGACTTGATGCTGTCCGTTGTGTTGCCCAGGAACCTTATCTCATCCAGTGATGGTGGTGCCGGGTTAGGCTCGAAGCCGGGATCAGTCATGAAGCTTCTTCGGTCGTTCTTGGACTTCTCTGCCTCGTCCGTAAGCTTCCAGAGCGCTCGTGAATTGTTGTCGAATTGAATCTGGAAGATGAACTCAGGTTGGGTTGGGTTGTATGGAGACACAGAGTCATGATTCTCCTTCGGCAACGCGCAGGACCACGCAGTCGAGGGCGTTTTATCGGTGAAGCAGCCAGACACCGCAACGGAGTTATTAGGACCGGCGACTGTCAAAACGCCTGTCGGCATGGGCGGGAAACCCGTGAGATTTAGGAATCTTAAATCGGGTGCTACATGAGTCTCATTATGCCCAGATCCCGTGCCGTTGCCCGTGTCCGGGCTCGTGACCGCGCCCGTGCTTGTCGCCGGAGACATTGCTCGTTTTGTGAGAACAACCACGAGGACGACAATAAGAATGATGGCAGCGATTATCCCACCGAA
This sequence comes from Xylaria castorea, assembly GCA_022495115.1. NCBI lineage: Eukaryota > Fungi > Ascomycota > Sordariomycetes > Xylariales > Xylariaceae > Xylaria > Xylaria castorea. The sequence goes on along the minus strand of MU382625.1, from coordinate 354,337 downwards.
AACACCCAAGCAGATCCTTCTTCTTTTTCGGCCTTCACGTCCAGTTCGCCCAAAGCACCCTTCTTCTGGCATGCATCCGCGACCCCTCCAGAAACCGCCCACCTTCCTTGCTACCACATCTTCCTTTTCATGGCGACGACGTTGTCGTTCGGTTTTGTTAGACTTGCCCCGTGCCTCGTAGAATTGATCGCCGGTTCTATATGATCCGGCTGCACGATCGGGAAGCACTGCACTGGTGACCGGGTGTACTCCTGATGGAGTCAAGGGTATGTCAGCGAGGTTGATTCCTCCCTGCGAAGTCATCGTCCCCGGCAAGCCCGGAGTCATAGGACCGGGAGATGGTATAGGCTGAGAGTTCACGTAGGGTTGTGAGAAAGCAACCTTGGCGTCTCCGTGCGTTTTCGGATATTCGTATGGGGGTGGTGCATCGTTTGACACATTGGACCGGCTCTCTTCTAACAGAATGCGTGCTTTTTCTGAATGACTCTGCTCGCTGGTCCCGCTTTCCCCTTGGTTTGCAGGTATGTTAATTGTTAGATGTGACGTCTTGGATGAAGAGCCTGCCTTCTCATCCTGCCCACTCCACCATTCATGGGGAGTTTCTGTAGAGCTGTAGCCGGTTTGTTGCTGTTGAGTTTTGAATGGGTTGTTGGATTGTGGCGTGAAGGGAGTCGTAACGTGATCCCACCAGCCCTGTGCTCTACTACTGGCACTTCCAGGGGTCATCGTAATCGGCTTCGGTTTCTGTGATTTACGCTTGGCTACGGGGCTGCCATCTTCTTCGAAGGGAGTACAGGGAGTGCCACCGTCCTCGTCGTCATGGTCTTGTGGTCCGCTGACCTGTTTGACATTTATGTTCGCAGGCAATTTCGGAACAGGTGGTGCATTAGAGGCCATCTTAGAGATCTCGAACGGGTTGTATTGCGAGTAAATACTCGAGACTGCCCGCCTGCTGCTCTGGGGAGATCCGCTAACTTCTGTATCTGGAGACCATATGGAATGTAGTTGCTGAGGCGTTGGAGCCTTGCCACTTGCCCTATGCGAAAGAGATCGCATGCCCATAGGTGTTTCGATGACAGCCGTCTGTGGGCTGACCTGATGGCTTCCCACGTCTTCTGATGGAACAGAAATGCCTATGACAATAGGTCGAGCGTTTGGAGAGAGGTCTGCTGAATGATCTTCGGCAGTGAGTATTGTCGACTTCTTGTTGCCCAGCGCACTCGCAGGCTTCCGCTTCAACCAAGCGAAGCTACCAATTGAGGGAGAACTGGCGTTGCCCTCCAGCGCTCGGAGAGCAGGGGAATCAGCGAACTTGCCTTTGTTGGTATTGACAGCCGCTCCGGCTTGGTGAAATAAGGACATATCAGTGACGAGCGTGATGCCTGCCTTGGCGTTTTGCGCCTTTTGCCTTGCCCTCGACTTGACTCGATGTAGGTGGGCCGATCGACGTTGTGTGAAGCGAGAGCCGGCTGGTTTGTAAGGTTTTCTTGTCCTATCCTCTGGGTTGTTGCCGGATAGATCGATAAGAATACCATCAGTATCAGAGGTCGAAGCAGAATCGTCGCTGTCCACATCCCAGTCTTCCCACTCGTCCTTTGTGTTGTCCTTGGGACTCGAGTATGTAGTCGCGAAAGGGTTTGTGGATTTTTGCTGAGGAGCAACAGCAGCCATAATGAATATATAGACGATTGGTCGAAGTTGGAATAATTAACAGAGAATGCTAAAACTGAAGATACCAGCTTGCAGATTTAGCGTATTTTTAAAAGTTGTAGAATGATAGTGAGCGTGTTCACGAATATCAGGTACAAGGGAATAGGAATGGAATATTATGTCGTTGTAAAGTAATGAGAGAACGACAGAGTTTGGCCTTTGAAAATGTGTAAAGGGATTGATTTCAATGGCTCTCGGAGGGATTATTAGATTTGCGGCGGATGTACCTTTATGAAAGGAGAGGTACTTTTTGCATCACAAAGAGATGTAATGCCTAGGAGACAATGAATAAGTTCAAGTCAGAGTCTCGGAAGGGACAGGAGAGTAGGAGGACAATGGGAGCGAAAACATGTGTATGAAGGGAGATGCAGGCCGCGGCCAGTTTTATTAGAAGCAGGTAACAGATGTACTTAGATACTTTACACACAGAATACCTACAATGAAGTCACGGTGAAACGAGTTAGCTGGGTATCTGTACGCCAGCAGTCAAACACGTCAGGAAAAATAATAATAAGCAAAGCTGCCATCTCGAACCGGGAGATAACGTCGTAGCCGATCCACAGACAGCTCCGTCCAAGTCAACAAATCGGTCTCTGAGTGGTGAACAGCTCATCTCCATTGGTCTGTCGACCTGCAAGGGGACGCGATCTATCGTCGGGCAAGGGAAAGCTTCTGAGATTTAGGCGCGACGATGGAGATGAGAGGTCGAGACGAAGCTCCTTGGCTGGTGGTTACGCAGGTGAGTGTTCGATATAGCCGCCGAATAACTGTGTTCTGTTCGTTTGATTGGTGAACCGACCCCGGCCAAGCATCCAACCAGGTAGATTGTGAACCCCACAGGCTTTGGTTGGGCGGCAGCGCTGCATTCTGCGGCTGTAACCGTCTAAGCGACCCCACTTAACCCCACTTGACTACTTACCTAACAGGTAGGCAGGTACGGTACCTTCATCCCATGCCTTGCTTTCATCCTCTCAAATGCAACGCAGCCCTCAAAGTCGTATTACAAGCTTTTCTCAAATTTGGCTCGGGCTGAGCTGAACGCATCAAATTTCACCATGAAGCGTTGGAGATTCTAGCGATTGGTCGTCATATATCATTACTCCATTATGCAAGAATACTGAAGGATATTACTATGAGTGGTTCATGAACACCTATATACGCTAGGACGTACATTAGACTCTTTCACGCATGTGGAACAAATTACCTATCGAGTCAGTAATAGCTGAGTTGGTTTAGAACCTGAAGTGTCCGGGATTTCTGTCTTCAGATCAGTGTCAGCCAGTTGTATCGCAATCTCTCGCAGAGTTCAAACGAACTACTTCCGTCGTGATGCCAATACTAGGCTACGAATGACCTCGATAACCTCTCCTTAGAAAACCACCTGCTCAAACTAGATTATCCTCGCCGAAAGGCGCAACTATCAGTAGCATATTAGACATGGTCGAAAAACAATTGACGTGGTTATTAACATATCACTGGGTTCACTGTTTACCCTAGGGAAGTCTAACTGACCCCAGGGCCACTGCTCTGGGTCGCTTCCAAACACGGAGGTATAGCCTCAGTGAATCGGCGTCTTATGTCTTCCTACCTATACACGTAACTGTTACGTAGGCTTACGTTTCACTCTTTGCTGACAAGGTAAATCCAGTCGTTGGAAGGCAAGATGACGGTGAAGTAACGCGGCCGGCTACTTCTACGAAACAAAAGAGCGGCTAGCTATGTTGACCCTTCCCCAACGTTCGTGCAATATAACGCTCGCGTGAGGCTCGGTATCCGTGGCATCCGGGGTAGTGGCGACATGGATAACCCACTACAGCGCCAGCTGCACCCGGAATGTCGTCTTCCGCCCGAGGGAGGCCTCGGCCCCGTTCCTTGGCCGCGGTATTTAGACATATAACGGCTCGGCTTCTTCAAATACTCCCCCATGCTTCTCGCAGTGTCAGTCTAGTCAAGGTCATCATTAGAGTGCTCCAATACTTTGAATAATCTCGCGAAGACAAACGATAGTGTCCTTGTTTTCACTGTCTAGCATTAAGCTCACCAACGACGTCAAATATGCCGACGTAGCCAACCAAATGATTTTGGGTTGGACGTGTTACACGTAATCATATTGGTATAAAACTGTTATTTATCTACAGTTCATTATGCCCTGGGGGCGTCTCCGATCCTGAACTAGGAATTTGTGTTCGTTTTATCAGAGAAAGCAGCTGTCCGCTCCAATCCGGAGCCCCAGTGCCTTGGCTAATCTTCTTGAGGTGATGCTCCCAACACTCATCACCCAACGACCGAGGCCCGCTCTCGGTGCAAGTGCCGATATCTACCTGCTGCTTTCTAGGCCAGAGGCCTGAAGTTGCACCAAAATCCTCGTCGAGAAAAGTATCTGAGACGATCCGGGCGACTTTGGCTTGCCTAGACTCCCATACTCTGCCGTTGTCTCTGAGTAGAACCTGCAGGAAGTTCTGCATTCCGTTGCTCTCTAAAAATTCGGCCCTGATCTTTGGGCTCTTCAAAAGCCCGCTGATTACTGAGAGATAAATCCGAGTTGTCTCCGCTTCTTCGGATTCTTGTTTAGTGCCTGGCTCGCTTGTGGGTGCGAGTCGATGGAACAGTTCGTATTTTATCGAATGCGAGCCTCCCTTGCACTGTTTCTCTGTGATGTCATGCCAGGACTTCTCGATGGCGGCAAGGGCTGGTGCATTGTTTCCGACGGCTGCAGACAGGATAGAAGACGCTAGGAAGTCGGCTCGCTCAGCGAAAGGTCGCTCCTCTCCTTCGGCCTCGTCTTTGTGGAACAGGAGACAGAATAGTGACCGCACGGACTCCGTATGTTCTGCAACTTGCAGACCATAGTACATATCATGAGATAAATCATTGAGTAGTTGTAGTGCCTCGCTCAGGGCGCTACTCTCAATAGATTGTCGACGCGCAAAGCTTTTCTTGATTGTCTGAAGCGCTTGGGAGAATTCCTCATTCTTCTCCCGTGGCGCTTTGACCATCCCAACAGGTTCATACGCTGGTGCGCCGGCCGGAATGTTGGGCTCATTCTCTTGCGGCGCTTTAGCGTCTACTACTATAACCTCCTGGTTGACTGGTAAGCCTGCGAGGGCCGGATTCTCTTCATTTGGATTGTAGAGTTTGGCTTGTTTCCGCCCCGTCTGAACATCGAGCTGCACATGCAACCCTGGAGGTAGGTCTTGGTCGTCATGTACGACCTGAAATTCTTCTGTAGGTGAAAACACCTTGGGATAGCATTCTGCTGGATTGTCCGTATGACAAATAAGTTCTGTTTCCGCAGCGGGTGAGGCGGCTGGAGGAGATGAAGCAGTGATAAAGGTGCCGAATACGAAATATGTAAATACTAGTGAAAAGACAAAACGTCCTAGACCTCGCGAGTATAGTGTGGTCATTATGAAGCAATAAGAATAGCGACTGAGGATTGTGTATGTAGACGGTGGCTGGATAGGAAACTGGTCTAACTTTGAACTGCAGCACCCAGCGGAATTGCTCTTTCACGAAGACCTCGACGACATGAGTTTATAGACGGTGTCCTTTAACGAATTGGATATTCTGTATGGTAGGGAGTCATAGGACAGAGAAGCTAGAATAATAGATTTTTAACAATCGTGTACACTAAATTTGAGGTTAAGTGGCGATGGCCTTCTAAAAGGACAGTTGGCAAGGACTAAAAGGACACGCACGAAACGAAGAAACTCTTGGAATACTCATGAATGACTGATGGACTACTTGATTTAGACATCGAAATTTTAAGGGCTATTGGCAGGGAACTTTCAAAGGCTCGAATTTCAGTCGCACATGGTAAGTACTTGTCAAAATTTCTATTTTCTTCTGTTGTATGCGATTTCAACCGTTGATCGTTGTTATGATGAGTGCACAGTACTACATACCCCCATAGCAGAAGCCCATAGCTCGAGCCTCTAAGACTACCTAGGTACTTAGTTATCTCGGCGGTTGACAGTGTTCAAGATACAGTGCCTGAAGGACCTAACACAGTAAGAAGCAACTGTAAAATAGAAAGCCTCATTGGATGATGTGGGATCCACCTTTTAGAATGCCTCTCCGTCCCAACATCACATCTAAGTTGCATCGAAGCTCATGAAGGTCTGTCTGCCATAGATCGTTGAAGCCAATTGGCACTACCCACCACCCGACATTGCGATGCAGGCCCTCAGAATAAGAGCGGTCGGCGTGGCCCGCCGAACTCGCCCAACAACCCTTCGCACATCGCGGTCCTACGCCTCCGAGAGCCACGACCACCACGACCACCACGAAGCGCCCCAGGTTAAAGAGGGATTAGGCGTACGTCTCTCCATTCTTCGATCCCGCCCCGTGAATGGCTAGTTGGGATCGGGACTGAAGCTGACCTGGCACTACCATCCCGACAGACCGCGTTCTACGTCTTCGCAGGCGCCCTGCCGGCCGCGATCGTCGCTTACCAGATCTCGCGCCCCGGCGCCGACGGCGAACCCTCCAGCCTCAGCAAGTGGCTGCGACAGTTCGACTACTTCAACGACTGGGAGATGCGCAACTCCCTGCGCACAGAGCTGGTAGAGCAGGCCGCCCACGACAAGCACCTGTTCCTCTTCGCCAGCAAGAGCACTCACGTCGACCACAAGATGCCCGAGTACGTCAATCAACACTTTATCTTCCGCGCAGCTTCGCCTAAATACTCGCTCTCGAACCCTTTCACCATTTGCTGAAAGAGAAGGGGCCGAGAATGAGGGTAGCTGTCGGGGTGTATTGGAGAAGAAATTGAAGCATGCACCTATCACCGCAAGGAGTAGAGAGGAACAAATGCTGACATAGGAAACCCACGCACAACAGGCTCATCAACTCCTCTTCCCCCTATAACGTGCCCGCCGGCCACCGCCCGAACCTCGACTACCTCACGGAGCACTTCCGGAAACAGGCCGCGGCCGAGGAGGAGCGGAAGGCGAAGAAGTTGGCCTTGGCCAAAGACCTGGCAAAGTCCGATGCCAACTTAACCCAATCGTAACATGAAACATGTTACATAAATCCGAATTCGTTTTTCTATTGTCACATACATACGGTTGCATCATATACACATGTAGACCACGGCCACAATGGACAGGGTTAGGGGCGCTATCTATGAAGGCATTACAACCGATAGTTCGAGCGCGCTGATGTGAAAGAAGGAGGGAATAGAAACTCAACCACCATTTCCGTTTGTCCGTTTACTTACAGAATTCCTCTGAAAGAGGAATCATGCTTCCTATTCAGTCTATGATCGCTAGTCATGCATATCTATGAATGATTTTATGAAGCACTCTTACTAATTCTTGGAAGTCTATGTGTAGCCTTATAACAGAAACATCGCTCAATGATTTGTCCACCTTTACATTGTTATTTTTACATATCTGTATACATGCACAACAACGCAGCTTAGTGTGAGAAGGGGAAAGCCCGATCGTATCGATTTACGCTGCGAGATTTGCGGGGAAAGATGTACCAGCGAGCTCATGGTAACTCGCGAAATTCGACAGTCACTGAAGAGGGTATGAGAACCTTCAGAAAGTAGAGACGGTTGCATTAACCATAAATGCTTCGCATTAGTTACTAGATGAAGCGATAGAATAATCGGCAAACACGTCCTCGCCTTGAGGCTATCTAACTGCGCTTTTTATGTACAGGGACTGAAATGCGACTTGGTATAATAAGGCAACGCAGGATGACCACCCATTGCGAAAGCTGAGAGTACCCTTGAGGATATCTAAACGATTAACGATTGATAAAATGTGTAGCTTTTTGTTGGTATTTAACCAACACCGGAACGCCATATGAGCATGAACCCATACCGCTAATAACCCCTCAGGTAAAGACTGGGAAAGACCATAACCAAACTTCGCTCTGGTTCCCTCCAAGTCAACATGAGTATACGATTTGCGGCCGACTGACCCATTCAGCCCGTTCAAATCGAGTCCGTTGGGAGCTCCTGCTTCTTACTAGAATCCTCACTCACGTTAATGTTCAAGTCAGCTTGGGCTCGTAGAGTTGCAACTTCAGTTGTCAGATATGCGATCTGTTCTTCTCGCGATCGCTCTGCCGCTTCCATTGCGTTCACACGATCGACCAAATGCCGGACTTGTTCCTCAAGACTATGTATGTAAGCCCAGACCCCCTGATCCGTGGCAAATAAATTATTGCTGGTGCTATCGCCACTGCTGCCAGTCTGACCGGTTCCGCTGGGCGTTCGTGCGTGCCCAACTCCAGGACCAGGCGGGATTTGTTGCTGGTTAGAACTGCCAGATCCTGGCTGAGAAGCAGTACCCTGTCCACTGGCGACAGAAGCTGCCGAAGCTGCCGAAGCTGCGAACCTTGCAGCATCGGCAGCGGTAAAGCCCGGTACTGGATCGATTTCAGCATATGGTGTCGTTGGGTTGAACATATGAATATACGAACCTGGTGACGTGCGACGGTCGGACTGGGTGCGGCCGAAATGCTGTTGCTGGAACTGAGTTGTCAGGCTGGGAGAGCGCTGCCTGTTGGCGTTTACGGAATCCTGAGCCTGGAGCCCTGGACTTAAGGGCTTGGGACTCTCTGTCATGCCGGTCTGGGCATACATCGAGGCATTGCCACCACCTATTGGTAAAGACGCAATGCTAGTACCGGGAGTGTGAGACGTGGAGCTGGCCGAGCCACGATCGGGGTTTTGGGAAAACAATTGGCCTTGGTTAACGCCTAGAGCGGATGTTGTTGGTGAGTGAGCTACAGAACGATTTGGCATGATCACAATACCTTCAACGTGTTGAGCCTTAATGCTTGGTAAGCTACTGAGGCGTCGTTTCTCCTCCTCTGTCATCTCAGCCTCGTTCAAAGTTCCGTCATAGACAACACCAGACATTCCCGAGTCGTCGCCTTCCAAACGGCTTATGCCATCCGGATCTTCTTCGCCAAGGTAGCTTCCCATGCTACTTCGGCGACCAACACATCCGCCAGGTCCTTTGCTGTGTCGAGCCAAAGCATCACCACGCGCAAACTTTCGATCGCATTTGGGACAAATATGCGGTTTCTCTCCCGTGTGTAATTTTGAATGGCGCTTCAGGTCGTGCAATCGGCGGAAGCGCATCTGGCATGTCTGACAAACGTAAGGCTTCTCTTGACTGTGTGTCAACAAGTGGCTCTTTAGGTTATGATGGCGTGTGAATTCGGTTTCACAGTAGGGACACCTGTGTTTCTTTGAGTTGGGTGATCGCGGGGCTGTTGGCGCATTTGGGGTCATGGGCATGCTCATTCCACGAGCTGGTGGGGCTGGCATGTTCACATTCGGAGGCAAAATGCCAGGATATGATAATGATTGTACACCCTTATCCTCCATCTGAGCAGGCGGTTGAGTACCAAGCCCGGCCTGATTGTTACGCGTGTCGATATCCACAGGCCCAGGGCTGGCGTCGACAGGCGCGCCAGCACTACCTAGGCTTTCAATGGTCGCCGGGTTCTCGTGGTTCTCGTCGGGAACAGGCTCTAACTTGTGTTCGGATTCGCCCATGTTGGGTATGGGAATAGAAATGGGCGGGGAGGCAGCATCAGGCTGTGACTCTCCAGGCTGATGGTTGTCGTGGGGGTCGTCTTGAGGTCTGCTTAGAGCAAGAGCATTGGCCGACATCAATGCGGTCTGCGCTCTGTACGCTGGGTTGTCGCTTGCGCCAGTGACCTGAAGTCTGTATTGTTCTTCTTCTCTACGTCGCTCATCCTCGATGGCGGCGGCGCCTGTGAGCAACGGAGGGGAATGTCTTGATGACAGCCCAGCGATCCGCGCAGCCTTGCTCGGAGATGGTGGCAAGTCGGAGCTGAAAGTCGGTGGCAACACAGAAGAAGGCGACGTAGGCGTTGCCTCTCGTTGCCGCTTCAGCGACGCGCGAGCCGCCTCGGCTATGGCCTCAACAGAGACTGTAGCGGGCGCTTGAGGCGCGGTCGGCGCGAAGGGCGGGGCTTCAGTCGCGACATGACCCTTCTCGGACGCCATGAGTGCGGGCAACAGATACTCGACAGCGCGATTGACGTCCGCTAAATTAATTACAGAATAGACACAAGGCGACGATGCAGAGGAAGCCGTCGCGCATCAACAATGCATCGCCGAGCTTCAAAGCGATAAGGCTGGATGTGTGGCTGGAGCCGGTGGCTGTCAGTGATGGTGTTGTTGTGAGGCGGATCACGAGGTCGCTTGAAAAGCCAGGCAACTCGCTCTGATTTGATTTGTGCAGTCAATTTAATACAGAGTCATGCACTAGTAATGTAGGCCGAATTGGTCGCTGTTTTCATGAATTAAGACAGCGAGAGATTGAGGCTGCGGACAAGGTGCACTGAACTCAGTGTCAATAGAGGCTGGTGTCAGTTGGCGACGAGGAGTAGTGACTGAGCCGCAGGAAAAATGATGGGTTGTGGATGGGTTGTGGATGAGCAGAGGAAAAAGGTGCTTGGGGGGAGACGTCAATTGTGGTGGTGCAAAAAGGTGGGAACTGGGAAGCGACCGGGATCATGGATGAGATGGGCGATGGGCGATGGGCGCTGGGGCGTGGGTGGCCGCAGCGGCATCAATAGCGTGGGTGGCATGGAAAGAGGCGGAGGCAACAGGCCACAACTGACGCTACAGGTCCTACTACAGGGTACCTAGCGTGCTGGTTTCGCAGGCTATGGCCGCTGATTGGTAGGGCTGGTCTGATAAAAGAACTGGGCACTGAGTTGGGGAGAAAGCGGGTGGTGGGGCACGGCTTCGATTGGTGCTGTTTGCGGCCAGTTCCCTCACTCGCCTCAGTATTAAAGTCAATAGCATACCTGTCTATACCTACTTGCGTGGGGACATCTTGGCTACCTCTGGGTGCTCACTGTCCAAACCCTTGTGTAGACCACTAAGAGTTCTACTGTATTTTATCTTACTGTACATATCCGATCTCTATAGTGCCATCTCGATCCAATCTGACTTAGTATACTGTGAAATGATGTAAGTGGAAACCAAGATATAGATAGTTAGTACCAGGTACGACAAGTGTATTATGGGTGTTCTAATGGGATGGGTCTGGGATGGGGTTGAGGTTCCCGTCCACACCAACATGGAGCACTATCTACTGTAGGTAGGTATTGTAAGTAGAGGACGCCAATGCTATTGGATGCGCTGCGTGAAAATGTGATTGATATTCACATCCCTCAGCGTTTGCTCTTATTATTATGTCACCTACCACAGATAACGACACATGAGGGCAAACACCGTAATTACATATCTCCTAGGCTGAGCCTTTAGATTAGCAACATCGTCAACAAGAAAGTACCTATGCAAGTAGTTGATAGCCATGAAATATCAGAATACTGATGTACTCGGTACATTATTAATACGACAGAAAACAAGGTTAGAAGGTTTGTTTGAGTCGGCGATTAGCCTCGGCGTACACGTTGGCAGCGCTCCTATTGGCTACGCCTAGAGGTGGCGCCCAATAGCTAGCACTCGATCAAGATCGTAAAATCTCGAGATGGACTCCGCATGTTCATTACAACATCAAGAATTTGCGAGTTTCAATGGTGGCGTTTACCATTAGCCATATCTCAAGATGCTCCGGTCGGAGATGTGAGAGGACCTAAGTCTCCTTCTTAACCCAAAGATCGTTAACGTTCAACATACCACCTGAAGATACATAGTAGTAGTACTTACATATGATACATGTAACCTGTGACCCGAGCGTTTACAGTTCTGTTTCAACGTGTCGTGAGAAATTATGGCTCAATCAGTATACTATGTTGTATTCGTGGGGGATGCGCATCATTAGGTGCCTACAATTGCCGTGAATCAACCACACGGCTCCAGAGGAAGACGTCATGGGCTATGATCTACTTTTCCCCGAAATCGCCAAGAATCCTCTTGGTATCGATGCAGCCTCGCCACTATTCTTCAAAAGGCTTTCTACGTGTACAGCGCAACCGCTTGTAGGATTAGATGACGGCCAATCACAACCATATCACAAGAATTGGTTTCTTATGTCCGGACTGCATCCAGACGAATGACGGTGAGCTTGAGGGGTTTCGAGCTTGATGTCGGAACATATTGTAGGGGCGAAGAAAAGACGCAAGAAGTGATCGATAATAGTATACATGCGATTTTCTTCACTGCATTAATAGGTCTTACGCTTTTTTTCTCTCGGGTGGATTCACAACCAATCCTAGATCGACCGAAAAGATTTGAAGCCGTTGCTCGAGCAAAATTTTTCACTTTGAGAAGTTTGTATCTCCCGATGGTAGCACAGAGACATTACTATAATCGATTGAGATGCTCCGCACATTGTGTCCAGAGATCGATTTAAAGTCTCCCATGGCAAATAGCTCCCATATAACAAACTACGCCGCGCTACCCGGATCACCATTTTCATATACGATATTTAGGTCCTCGCTGAGTCGGTAGATGTTTTCACAGATACTCTCTCTACTTCGCATTGGACTTATAGTAAAAAACGCCGCTGCTGTCGCTATTGAAACAATGCGTCTATGTATATGGGGCAGGTACTGCCAGTACAGTTGCTGTTGAATAGACGCAAATATAGCAAGGGTGCACAGCAGGATATCGCAGGCGTTGCTAACAGTTATTATGCCATTGCCTCGTGTATCTCCCGTGTTGTCTTTAGGATGAAGACATAAACAAGTATTTTGCGCGAACCCGATAGCGAGTCTATCCTGAGAGGGGTTAGCATTCCATGGCATTACATATCCATGATGAGTAATTGGCTACTCTGCCTGTTGTTTCTTCTATGAGTTAAGTGAAAACTGTTTAGCCATGAGCGCCACGAGTATCGTTTCGTCTGTATACACTCTTGATATCTATAATATCATGTAATACCAAGCGTCATTGGCGGAGGACACTATATACCCGAGATATGCGGTTGTTTATGGGACCCGGGAAGTGCATACATGTCTCATTTTTGATGGGAAAGCCGTTCTTGTACGCCCATCAGATGTCTTAAAATGACCCAAGAGGTGCAAGGGGATTCCGTGTGAGTGTAGGACAAACTGCCTGAGTACCGCCGAGTTCAGCCCGCGACTGCTCGTAGACAGGACTGCACGTGAAATCCTTAGATACTCTGAGATTTGACAGAGCAAGCATCTGTGATAGTAATATGGACGAGGATAGCACGCTATTTTGGTAGCCTCAGGAAGGCCCTACGTAGCTCTTTATGCCTTGATGCTGGTTATATGTGCGTCCATGGTTTAGATAGAAATAGTACTCACCGAAGCAACCAAGAGAAATACCGAGTGTATGGAACAGACCCAAAGACAAGGCCATTCTAACTAGATTCTAGTATCATTCCACAACTTGCACATGCCACTGATCCTAGTTTCGGTTCATTAGCACTCGTGATCAGTCGACGAACAGTAATATGCCGTGAATGGTGATCAAAATCATCAGTTCCCAAAGCTGAACTTGTAATGAGTAGTATCAATCGACGGCGTCGCCGCTGTGCTCGGGATTCAGGCAGTGGTCCGCGTGACGCGAAAACCTACCTAGGTAGGTTCTTACCAATAGGTATTCGGATCTATGGCATGATGTCCTAACAACCTTGCTTACCCGGGCCGTTGGCTTAGCTATATGTTTACGTGCGTATAAGCCACAAGTGCCATGGTACATATCAGCCTGAATCTTTCTTTGGTGAAAACCTTGCATATCCTTACAGTAAGTAAGTACCTAACCCTAATTGCTCAGCTTTCGTTCTGCTGCACCACGTCGCCCACCTCTATTGAGCCGTGCCGCAGTCACCGCTGTCGAGGGCCTCGCGGAGTTTACGAGGCCTTTTTGAGCTAAGGTTAAGAACTGTCGATCCTTTACGGAGGTTTCAGGTGAACAGTAGCTGCTTTGGTTTAAGTAAACGCGTCAACACATCTCAGCGCCCTTTGTTATCATGCTTAACACTTACTATTAGAAGTGGACAGACACTCTTTAACAGCTAGTAACTGTAGGCATTGTGGTCGGGATGGTCAAATACTAACAGCAAGCTACGGTGCCTTTTACCGAGAAAGGTTAGTAGAACACAAAGGCGATTCGACACTCTTGGCAAATCGCGATTAGGGCTGGCGATCTTCAGTCGATCAGCCGCTGAACAGAAATGGTATGAAGATGAAGTGCTGATCTTAAAAACAAAAAAAGGAGGTATCTATTGTCGGTGGGAAACTGTTATGTGCTGTAACGATGGAGTAATAAGAGAGAAACCAGATTGCTACCCAACGGTGCAAGAGCAACACGTGGGCGGCGAATGAAGCGCAAAAGGGGAGCCATGTTATAGCGTAAACAAAAGCGCTTCTCAAAATGCCGAAATTGCAGCAATCAATCGGACCAAGAGTTGCCAAGCCCCTTTTCAAGGCTCGTGCCGTGTTGCGTTGCCCTCAGGCAGGCCTGTGGGGAACTTTGCGACAGGGGAAGAACCTAGAACTTGGGCTTGGCCATGGCTGGTCCCTCACTGTAAGTAGACCGCTAAGTAGACCTCCCACTACTCCATAAGTAGTGTAGATACTATTCATGGGGCTGAGAATAGGTATTCCCTGCTCACTTTGAAATATTATGCTTACGCGGATTTGCGTCACTACCTTCCGCGTTCTTGTGGAGTGGTTAGAAGATGGTAAGTTTTCAGTTGGACATAACGGAATTATTACTTGCAGAGCATCTCGTCGCCAGCCGAAACCTATTTTTGAACCGGTTAGGTGCAGATCCTATGCAGCTGCGTACAGTACGCATAAGCTATTGTATTTTTAGAGTATAGCAGCCCGTGGGCCTGTGGCTTCAGCACTTATACCAAACTCGAAAACTACTTACACGGATATTTGAGTAGAGATATAACCAGTATACATGCAACATACCTAGCTGGTTTACGTGTGCCGGAAGTGTTACCTGGGTAAGGTTGGGTATTTGACAGGGCAATATCTGTCAGGGCAAATACTTCTTTTCGCTCTACCAAGTATACGGTCGAGTCTAGAATATGGACCAGCATTATTTCAGTGTCTGGACATTGTTCATAAACGCAACATGAACGCCATCCTGGCTACGAGATACCATCTGTTTCACGGCCCGGTCTTTTACCCTGATGTGTTGAGCAGGGCATGTTTTATGCAACCATACGCAACCTGTAACCGTCCCCCAGCACCATATTGCACATGATATATCTCGTATCTGGTAGCGCTAACTTGAGTTTGCCTACGCCACAGGAGATACTGTAGATCAGTTACGGGGAGGTGGCATGTACAAGTTCTAACTCGCCAACCGCCGAGACATACCGTAACCCCATTCCCATCCAAGAATTGTATGACGTTCGAAGAGTATTTCTGGAAGATTGTGTTCACTCGCCCCCTTGGCGAGGGTTTATGTAAGGGATTAGGGAATACCTGGTGACATGTGCAGACGTAATTGCAACAATGGAACTTGGGGTAGTGTAGTTAACGGGTCAACGTCCGCAATACCGGCACATATCTAAGCAGGGACCGTTCATACACCATTGGCAATAATGAATTGGATTGACACCCTTTGTCTACTGGCTTATACGGCGGTACCTGCAGTAGCTTAGTCGACCTCAGCGGGACCCACTTGGCGACGCACTGCCCCTTTTGGAACGACGCTCGGTGCTCCTATTCGTTGATGTCCTCGAAGCAGCATCTTAGTTCGCAGTGCCCAGCTGCATCCAAGACCCACCTTCATTTCCTTTGCCTGTTTAGAGAAAGTCGGGAAAAATCAAAGGATGCTGGCTCGCTGGCCGATCACGTCGCTAGGGTCCCTCTCCTGCGCTGGCATGACCTTGGCTCTTACGACGCCTTCACCTTCTTTTCCCTCCCACTCCCACGCTCGTTTTGTCTTTCCTCCCTTTTGACACCATCGTCACGTCGTTATTCCACCCAACTGAGAGCCTAACAACTCTCAATCACATTCTTTTGGAACCGCGAACACGTTCGCTACAACAGACCACGAGAGCAATCTCATATCTAGGCTCAGTCATACGACAATCACCATACTCGCGCTTGTCTTAACATCGTCCCAACCTAAACTGTTGGTAAGTAAACTCTCACCACTCTTGGGCAGATATTACAAGGCCCTGGCTTTTTTTGGCGGCACAAAGCATGCTTCATTCATGACGAATCAAGCAATACGCCGCGCATGCTCGCCAACCCCTTAAAGTTTGAGGCTTTGGATTGCAGGACAATTGAATCCAAATCTATTCGCCTTCGGTGGCTTGCGACGTTATCTAACAACTATTCTTAAGACAGGACAGTGATTCGAAATAGCTCCTGCTAATATCAATAATACAATACACGCAAGCCCGATTAAATTCGATCTCACCTGCAATAATCATGAAGGCAACGACTCTGAATCTCGCCATTGCGGCGTCCCTTGCTTCGACAGCCGTGGCTCAACCTCATCGCCATGGCCACCAAGTCTACCACCAAAAGCGTGACAACTCTTTTCTCGAGAAGCGCGATGTCGTGACTACCTATGTGCCTGCTACCGTCACTCAATACATGTTGGGAAACCAAGAGGTTAACGCCGAGGACGCTCAGGCTGGCTTGGATAAGGGTCTGTACGTCGTCATCGGCGAGACTACACCTTCGTTCTCCTCCCCGCCTGCACCAGTTCCCACGAGCACATCATCGAAAGAAGATGGTATCTTCATCGAGAAGGTGACTAGCTCTTCATCGTCTTCGTCTTCTTCGTCTTCGTCTTCGTCGTCTTCGTCGTCGACCCCGGCTCCTTCAACTACCACATCGACCACCTCGTCAACTCCGACTCCTGAGCCCACCAAGTCCAGCTATCCTGTGAGCAGCGGTGCCACAGGTATCGATGCCGATTTCCCCGATGGCGAAATCGATTGTACCTCATTCCCTTCGGACTACGGCGCAGTTGCCCTTGACTACCTCGGAATGGGTGGCTGGAGTGGACTTCAATACACCCCTAACTTCAGTCTGAAAGATCTAGCTATCAGCTTCATTGAGACTGGTCTTGGCAAGCCTGCCGGCCAATCAGGATTCTACTCGTACGCTTGCCCAGACGGATATGTCAAGGCGCAGTGGCCCTCGGCTCAGGGTAACACTGGTCAGTCGATCGGTGGTCTCTACTGCAACGCCCAGGGCAAATTGGAGCTTACCCGGGGTGATGTCAGTAAGAAGTTGTGTGAACAGGGTATTCCCGGCATTACCATTAAGAATAAGATGGGCTCTGGAACTTCGGTGTGCCGTACCGACTATCCCGGCACAGAGAACATGGTTATCCCAATCGACGCTATTGCCGGCGGCACATTCCAGCTCGCCAACGTCGCATCTAACAACTACTACGTCTGGCAGGGCAAGCCAACAACTCTGCAGTACTACGTCAACAAGAAGGGTGTCAACGCTGAGGATGGTTGCCGTTGGACCTGCGCCTCTGACCCTCAAGGCTGTGGTAACTGGGCCCCGATCAACATTGGCGTGGGTCAGGACACCTCTGGCACTACCTACCTGTCGATATTCCCTAACAGCGCGGTCTCTACCGCCAAGATCGACTTCAACATTGACATTTCCGGTGATAGTTCCATTGACTGCTACTACCACGTTGGCGAGGGATTTGCTGGTGGTAGCTCGTCCGGCTGCACTGTAAGTCCTATAATTCCTTGGCCTTGAGATATGTGAACCACGACGGCTAATCAACTTCTTTTAGACCGGTATTCCGGAGGGTGGATCAGCTACGATCACCTTTAGCGAGTAAAGCGACGTACTTTGGGGTTCTATGTTTTTTCACTCATGCTGCGTTCTTTGCCTTTCTAACGGATACCTCTCTGCCACATTGTAGCCCCACCAAGGCGATAATTCAACGGATCCGCTGATGATGATGGTACATCGAATTTAATTGTTATTGTGTATATTATAATGCCGTGCGTAGTGGAGACCAAGTGTGAGAAGGCCTGGGTTGTATAACTTTTGTGTTCGACTTCAGTTGGGAGAACTATATCGCGTAATCAATATTGAGTTAACGACGGGATTATCGGAGCAACGCAGGTGACATGGAATTGAGGGACGGCTATGTGCTGAAACCTGGGAGAAAGCAGGCTTTAGACATGCGGAATTCATCAAAAAATTCCTCGATATGATATAGGTCGTTTCTACGTCTCGACCATTGCAAAGGACCCTTGAGCTGTCTAATAACAACAACCACAGTATAGGTAGTTCGAACAGTAAATATATCAGGTGGGGCGGCAGTTCATACCTTGGTAGTTAATGGGCTTTAGGAGTGTTTAGTAAGTATCGAGGTTAGGTAGCAAGGAGTATCTAGCGAGATGATTTTCTCGACGACTCTATTACCTGGGGGAAGTCCAGCGTATAACGAAGTATTCCGTTAAGACCTGGTTGTGAAGAAAGATTGAGATTGAGGTACGTAGGCTAGATAAGTGAGACATTAATGGCATTGTACCACATCCGGCCTTCGGGACTCGCATTTGTCTGCACCTTGCGGCGCTGCGGTATAAGAGCGATTGGCTACTGTACTGCACCCTTTCTACAGCCGAAGGGCAGCTAGTACGGAGTACAGCAACAGTGCATTAACGCAACGTCCGGCCAGGCATGCATAATCGTGGCGCCACTGGGGGGGTTGAGCGCTAATCGGATTCTGTTGAAAGCTTCCCCGCGTCGTTGCAACTACCGAGTAACTAACTATGACAGCCATGCTGTAACCCATCACGTTACCTTCGCCCGGAATCCACCGCGCCGTCTCAAAACTTTAAGTAATTTGTACGTACAAGTTCATCCACCATACAACAGACCCAGACCCAGAAGCAAGAGAATCTAAAGAAAGAAAGAAAGATATCAGCTCCATCGAAGGTGTCAATGTTTGAATGCAGGGTAGGTAGATCACCTAACCTAGAATATTATTTAACACATATATTTATATCTACATATGTAGCCTCCTAGCTTAGGGTATATGTTAATGCTCAGGTAGCACTATTAGACAGTCTACCGTATGTTAGGTAGATTGCCAGACAAACGGGTGACTCGCAGGGGTCTTTGCATCTGCACTTATGTAGTGCAAAACCGTCTCTTCAAATACCTACAAAGACACCTAATGTCCGGATACCATCGGAGCAGGAGCAAGCTTTCCTATCTGAACAAACATTAAAGAATGTCTCAGTTCGTCTTCAAAGAGTTCTATTCTTCGGTTTATTTAGTTTTTACATAACAATGACGCCTTTAGTGCCTCGTTTGGTGTCAGCTGTTCAACACAGACTCGACTACCTAGTAGCCTACCTACATATTGCCAAGATGGTTTATGTAGGTTTGCCGCTCTCAAGGATCGAAGTGCCCCTCACACCAACTAGCATCTCGATTCCGTCATGACCCACCACCAACCGTCCTGTAGTACGACCGAACCTTGAATCATATCGTCTATTTTCTTCACCTTTTCTGTCTCTACAGCGGTAGACACGCAAGTTTAAACCTTAGCGACTTGCCCCTCCGGTATCAACGGGCTCCTATTTGGGATACAATTCCCCACTTACCTGCCTGTCTACCTGCTTGAGTCTGAGTCTGAGTCTGAGTCTATCTACTTGACCTGTGTGTGGGCTTAGTCCTGCTGGTCTCCTCCATGTTCGGTGTAGAGCAAATTTCATATTGGGACGTCGACTTTCCCAACAACGACGACTGGAGTCACTCGTGTCGAAATACATCGACTCTTATAGTCTTTAGCGATCCTTAAAGTTGGTGCTATAAGGGTAACTTCACAAACACCTATCACCATGTCTCTACCACGGGTTGCTTCTCTTGAGACGTTTCTCAGCGTCCCTACAGAGGGCGAGAGATCTCGTAGGGGCTCTATTGCGTCTTCGACTCCCTCGATGAGGCCGCGTAGACTCAGCTTCAACCCTCTCCCTGAGTCCTGGGATCCCGTCCTCGCTAGAGATATCGACCATCCTGCACAGACAATCGGAGCATTTGAGGTGCCCCGGTGGAAGCGAATCCGTGAGTGTCGCCCGCCTAGTTCCAATTCACTCATCTAGTAGTGTTTAGCTAACTCGAAGTAGTTCAGATCGTGTGTGCAGTGATATACTGCTTCCTTGCTGCTGGGGTCGTGTTTGGCTACGCCGCTATAAAACCAGTTTTGAAGAAGACAGGGGCTTATCAAGATATCTGCAAGGGAGATGACGTTTGCGTGGAAATCCGACTGAATCTTATGTTCACTGTTGCCGCGGTGGCCACTAATGTCGCTGCCCTCCCCGTCGGCGCTATCTTAGACCACTACGGACCTCAGGTCTGTGGCGTTCTCGGTGCAATGTGCCTTGCGATTGGCGCCGTCTTCATGGCCTTCGCCGAGAGGGTGCAATTCGATGCACTCCTACCAGGATACTTATTCCTGGCCCTTGGTGGCCCTTTCACTTATATCTCCTCGTTTCAACTCTCGAATGCCTTCCCACAGCACTCCGGCTTAATATTAGCATTGCTCACCGGTGCGTTTGACGCTTCAAGTGCACTATTTCTCCTATACCGCGTTATATTTCAGAAGACCGATGGCGCTTTCGGTCTTGAGAAATTCTTCCTTGCCTATCTGGTTGTGCCTGTCATGATCATTATCATGCAACTTACCATACTCCCTAGACAGTCTTACAAGACCGTTGGCGAGATGATCGTGGATTACGAGGCGCCGAATCTTGACGACCCTTTCAGTTCCAGCACCATTGAAGCCGATGACCAGGTCGATGAGGAGACAGCACTGCTGCGGGAAGCACACCGCCAGGAGCGGCGAGAGCTTAATGAGAATATCGCTCATGAGATCGAGGAGCTGCTAGGCACCGAGACAGCTGACAAGCAGGCACAGAGGGAGGAGGCATCGAACAATCGAAGCGGCGTCTGGGGTGTAATGCATAACCACACAGCACTTGAGCAGATCCGCTCGGGTTGGTTCATACTCATCTGTCTCTTCACCGTCGTACAGATGACACGAATCAACTACTTTGTAGCTACTATCCGGGCGCAATACGGTGCTATACTTGGGTCGATCGAGAAGGCGACTGAGATCAACAACTTCTTTGACCTCGCTCTACCTCTGGGCGGTATCATCTCGATCCCATTCATAGGCATCGTTCTCGACCGTACGAGTACCGTTGCTGTGCTGACAACGCTCGTTACAGTGGCTACGAGCATCGGAGTATTGGGCGTGCTGCCATTTGAATGGGCCGCGTACGCGAATATCTGTCTCTTCGTTTTGTACCGTCCGTTTTACTATACAGCTGTCAGCGACTACAGCGCCAAGGTGTTTGGTTTTCAAACTTTCGGCACCGTATATGGCACCATCATCTGCCTTGCAGGCCTACTCAATTTCAGCCAGAGCGGACTCGACTATTTGTTTCACGAGACGTTCCGCGGTAACCCCAATCCTGTCAACCTGGTTTTACTCTCACTGGGCTTGGCTATTGGCATCTGCCTGGTTTCTTACGTCTCTTTGAAAACTAGGTGGCTAAGGATGAAGAGAGAAGCTGGGTATACGAATGGTAGAGAATACTGAGTTCATATTGTTATCAGGAATTAAGCATTGTTGTTTACATGGTAACAGGGGCAAGGGGTTGCATTTTTGGCTGCATCACACTTGTTTAAATTGGCCTGGCAACAATTCTGCTATTGATATCTTGCATTGTCCAGCGGCTCATCTTTCTTTCCTTGTATGCAGAATAATGTATATACACAGGCGAATATGACGTTACATAATGATTCAAAGTCTGATATCAAAGTACTGTCCATTTACTACCTGCAATCAGTGGTCGAGGCCACACTTCTGCTCCTTACATGTGTGTTCTGCGACTGTCAAGCTTACCTCTCAGACCTCTGTATCACACCCAGGCCATACAGTGACCATCTATAGTTTTGTGTGATTAATGATTGAATTTCAATCATACAAATTTTCTAGGATCATCTCGCTTTCGTAGTACGCGGCAAAGTCTTGGCGGGATGTGGACTAAGAGTCTCTAAACGCTTGTGCGTAACATTATACATATATCACACCCCCTAGAAAACTGCTATTAAATGGCTATATCCAGCTCAAAGAGTCTGATGAGACTCTTAGAATCCAGCAGCTGGCTTTCTTGAACATACCGAGCATGCATTGAGCCTGCGTATATCCCAAAACAAAACGGACTATAGGAGCTGCGGTATTGACTGAACTTGAGTATGACTAGCTAATTTGACGATCTTTATTTTTGGTGTTTATAATATTTTTTGTAATGAGAAATAGCCGGAGGCTGAGCGGTTGACGGAGACGGAGTTTCCTCCCCTTCGTACGAAAGGAGTCAAATGCATGATCATATTCAGTGTTTTGAGCTGCCTTCTGATGATATACTATATAATACTATATAAAGTACGCATTCTGAAAGTATCTACTAAGACCAGATTATCAGTATTTCCTTACAGGAAAGTTTAAACAGACCGGGAAGCTCAAAATCTCCGAAGCGATGTGACGCTATTGTTTTTTTGCCGTGACCTTGCTTCATGCTAGCCAGAAGAAACCTATATTGATTTGGGGAGGTCTGCCCCAAAAGACCATTTCCTGTTACCTGATCGTTTACGGAGGGACGATGAGTAATACGATAGCAATAGCTGTGGACACGCGTTTCGATGATTACGGCTATATATTTCTTACCAGGTTAACATTCCCTATTCCTAACCACCCCTACTATGTAATTCTGGGTTGCATCTTTTTCCTCCTCGGAGCACCAACCCCAAGCTCCCTAACCGGCGAACAATACCGAGACAGCTTCACCGTTAGCTGGTCATGATAACAAATCTATTTCTATACGAACTCTCTCGTACACTACTACGACCCAAAATATGGCCAAGGAAGAATTGATAAATCACGAAATCGCTTTATAATATCGCCTCAGGATACCTTTGCTGCCAAGTGAACCCGGCAACTTGTTACCTCTTGGCACCTGCCTAACGAAGCCGACTTGGCGAAGGCCAAGGGGGCTCTGGGTCGTTCTAGGTTCGTTATCACGCTCGCAACCGCTGGCATTATGTCGTGGTATCTTTGATTGCCCGTGGTAAGTTCACCGTACCGACTCGATTTACTGGCAACGATTATGTCACTATTCCGGGTTTCCAAGCTAATGGAAAGAGTAATTCTTAGGAAAAAGATCCCTTCGCCTTTGTTTTTCCAGATCTGGGAATACCAATAGGAAGATCTCCCATTGCCACGGTGACTGAGATTCTAGGGTCGTGGCGGGCGGGGGATGAAAGCCGTTGGCTGGAAAACGAGGCTTGGCTGGAGCCAGGGTGGCCGGGAGATGGAGGTCGACTCCGTCTAGTGTAGTGTAAGAAATCGCCAGATGTTCCCCGAACTGAGCCAAGTCGCTTGCTAAGATATCCCAGAGATTCCTCAAATCACATTTCGCTGGCAGTTGTGCTCGCCGGGGGGGGGTGGGCCAGTACACAAGCAAACTATATATAAAGCGGTGATCGGGTGTCTACCCCCCCATGTTGTTCTTTTCTTGCCTCTACCTCCTCGCTTCACACCGGTCAGCCAATTTCCAGAATGAAAAGCCTTGAAGTTTTCGCCCTCGGCGCCTTGTTCGCCGCCCACGGCTTCGCGACTGGTGATGTTCTGAAGCCGGAGGATTTAGTAGCGAAGATCCGAACGGAAGAGTGAGTGGCCGTAAACTTTTACCGGAGAAGAGATGGTATACGAGAAAAACAAAACTGACTCTCGGTTCTAGGTTGGAGCGGAATCTCTGGAACCTGAACCGCATCGCCGAAGAAAACGGCGGCAACCGTGCGTTCGGCACGCCGGGGTACGAGGCGTCGTCGGACTACGTCCTGGAGCGTGCGAAGACGCGGTTCGGCCCTGAGTATGACACCACTGTACAGTACTTCGACCACTTGTACAATGAGGTTCGCGAGATCTCTCTCACAGGGCCTGATGGCGAAGCCGTCGATGCCGTCACGCTTATATATAATCCTGGCACCGACGACGGTCCGATCAAGGCCCCGCTAATTGACACGCCTGTTGATGACACGAGAGGTATGTTTTTCGATGGTGGTTCGAGTTTTGCCTAGCTAGGAACGATCTGGCGTCTGACGAGAATGACTTTTTGTAGGCTCGGCCTGTTTCGAGGACCAATGGGAGGGCATCGACGCCACAGGAAAGCTAGCACTCGTCAAGCGCGGCAGCTGCGCGATCGCAGACAAGCTTAGGCTTGCCAGGGCTCATGGCGCGTTGGGGGTCATCCTCTACCACAATACTGCGGGCACCCCGAATTCGGCGACCCTGGGGGCTGAGAGCTACGGGCAGATCGTCCCCGTCGCCACGGTCACGCAAGCCGTGGGTCAAGCCTGGAAGGCCAGTCTGGCCGCCGGCGAGGAGGTGGTCGTGGAACTATACATCGACGCCATCTTCGAGGAGCGCAAGTCATGGAACATCATTGCCGAGACCAAGGAAGGCGACCCCAACAATGTAGTCATGCTAGGCGCTCACTTGGACTCTGTCCAGGCAGGTGGCGGCATCAACGACGACGGCTCCGGAACCAGCTTGTTGATAGAGATCATGACGGCGCTCCGCTACTACAAGGGGTACGCGAACAAGGTGCGCTTCGCGTGGTGGGGGGCGGAGGAGAGTGGGCTCGTCGGCTCGCTCTACTACACATCGAACCTGACCCCGGAGGAGGCCGACAAGATCCGGTTCTACTTCAACTACGACATGGTCGGGTCTCCGTACGCCGAGTACCAGATCTACGTGGGCGACGACGACGAGGAGGGCGACGGGGTGGGTGCGTCGAAGCTGTTCGGGTATCTCGAGGCCGCCGGCAGGCCGGCGCAGTACGTCAACTTCGGCAGCAGCTCCGACTACGTCGGCTTCCTCGAGCTGGGGATCCCGTCCTCGGGCATCTTCACCGGCGCCAGCGCCGCCACGGACCCCTGCTACCACCTCGCGTGCGACGCCCTCGCCAACGTCGACCTCGACGCGCTGACGGTCAACGCCAAGGCCGCCGCCCACGCGGCCGCCGAGTTCGCCCTCTCGCTCGACGGCGTGCCGCGCCGCCGCAACGATTCCTCCTCCGTCAACCCCCGCAGCCGGAACGCTATCCGTGGCCAGTTCCTCAAGTGGAAGCGTGCCGCCGCCACCGCTGCGACGCAGAAGTCGTGCTCGCATAAGAGCGATGGCAGAATCTAGACTACGTCAGAGGTGTGTAGGTTATAGCTCTAATAGGGCTGGGTATAACCTCAAGCGGTACTATTCTTGGTATTAGACGAGACTCTGCCACAAGTTCAACTACCATGAGAAGGAAAACAGCGATGAGTTATGCTGTGGTACGTATAATACAATCGCTCATTTAGTGATTACCTTTAGTTACAATTTGTTCCGTACATACATGTAAAATACTCCGTTTTGGCAAACGCGCTCAGCCTAACTCCATGCGATCCCCAGCAGCTTCTTCCCGTAGCCTACGTCCTTGCTCGTCCCTCTCATCTATCTCCTCCTTGATTCGCTGTTCTACATCGTCCCTAATTGGGCCCAAGTCGGGTGGGATGACGGACATCTGGACGCTCGGGGCAGCACCGACGAATCGCAGCTGCTCTGTAACATGTTGTACAATCTCCGTCAACTTCTTCTGGGTGTTTCGATTCTGGCGAGGTTCGCCCAGAATCTGTTGAATAGTGGGTAGGAGCGAGTCGATCTTAAACCTATCTCTCCAAGGAGTGTGTATTGGGATTTGGGCTGGTATATCGCCTTGGTGGCCAATGGCGATCGCTGTCTCATAAGCCCATGCACGAGCGACGTTCTTTGGTGTGTAACCTCCACCGCCAAAAAGGATAAGGGGCAGGCCCAATTTCTTGCAAAACTCTACGCACGAGGAATGCCCTTGAACAAGCAGGTTGAATTTACCTAACCTATCTCCAGCCAGGGAGTCTGCGCCGCACTGTAGAGCTATAGCACCCGGTCTGAACTTTTCGACGACACGCGTGATAATGGACTCGAAGAGCCACTTATACTGTTCGTCAGTGATGCCATCGTTAAGAGGGACGTTGATGGCATGGTGCGCGCCAGGGTTGTGTTCGCTTTTCGGACCATTGTCCTCCAGGGCGCCTGTGCCAGGAAAGAAATTCAGGGGGTCGTATTTGTGAAATGAAACCGTCATAACTCGATCTGTAGAAAAGAATGCTTCCTCAACGCCATCACCGTGATGTACGTCAATGTCTATGTATAAAACTCGGGCGTGAATGCGTAACAGTTGTAATATGGCGAGAACAATATCGTTAATGTAGCAGAATCCGGATGCTTCGGCCTTCTTCGCGTGGTGAAGCCCTCCGCCCCAAGCAATAGCAATGTCGGATTGGTTTGAACAGAGCTTCCTTGCTGCGTCGAGAGAGGCCCCTCCAGAGAGTGAGCAGTAGTTGTAAAGCCCCTCAAATAAGGGACAATCGCTCCCTCCCAGATTGAACCTAAGATCGGGATTCGGATTCTCCATATCGAGGGGTTGAGGTTGAGGCGCGACCGTGGCAAGATGGTCGACATAATCACTGGCATGAAAAGCGGTCAACTCTTCGTATGTAGCTGCGCGTGCCGTATAGTTGTCCATGGCAAAGTTCATGCCGTAGGCGGATACTAAGCTCTTGGTGAGGGTCAAACGCCAGGGTTTCATCGGATGGGTCATGCCAAAATGATGTTTTTCCATCTCTGGGTTGTAGTGAAATGATACGTTATAGCCTTTAGGCTTGGTGATACCATGCTCATGGGCGAAGCGCTTGATCTTGTTGAGATAGGCAGCATTTTCCATGTCGCTCGGCCGATCCAGCGGCTTCAAGAACTTCTTGACAACTGGTTGGTCAAAATCTATATTGTGAGGAAGATAATTGGGCTTCGGAAGCCGCATCGAGTACGGATTTCCCCGATCTGGTTCCATCTTGAGCACCGGCTCTGGATCCTGGTGTCATACGTCGTTCAAATTGAAGGAAGACTTGGATGAACAGGAAGTAACGCTAATGTCTTCTCGCGGGAAGAAGACGGCGTTTTTCAGAGAAATCGGCAGTCCGATGATTTTACCGAAATTAATAGCCACTAGAGGATATCAGAGGCGGACCAAAGACTGTGACGACGACTGAACTTTGATATAGCTGATGGATACAGTGATTTGATAGATAGTGGAGAGCTGGTATCGTTGGTGATGCAACAAAGCAGTTGAGTAGCTGAAAAAGAAGAATACAACCTGATGAACTTGGATGGTTTTGAGTCTCACTACGACCGATGAAGTCGGATGATGATCAATCAATATCCAAAAGTAGGTACGTGTGGTACGGTGAAAGTATAGGTAGAAGATAGATTCAAGATACTTTCCGTCGCAAAACGACATTCAAGCTATGGTTTAGACTAGTGCCACCAGCGCGACACACTACTGTACATAGGCTAGGCTAAATGGGGCCTAACCCAATCTCGAAATTCGGGGCGAGAGACCGCAAGAGCAGGGAGAGTTCTTTGCTGACGAAGCCGGGCTTGCATCCTTAGTGGCGTATAATATCTATAGAGTAGGTACTGTACGTAGTATACACCTGCCCGAAGAGCATCCATTTCTTTCATTTTTTATAGATTAATTTCCACTCAACTATCCACATCACAGCTGGATTTCCATACATAGTCCACTACCCTACGCTCGCTACTGCCCCACACTTTTGGCCCCTCACACCGGGTTGCTCCTACAGGGTCAGGTTTGTGTTTAGCGTCCTCTTTTCAGGTCGATACTACGGATATTATTTTACGCCAAACGGTGGCCAACCACATCATCAACACGACCTACCCGGGAGCGGTGTCAACTTCGTCTCGCCGTCTCGCTTGCAGCCAGCGAATTCGCTATCGCGCAACAACACGCTACCTAACTGTATATCTCAAGGCTTTGGATCGGGCCTTCTATCGTACAGTTACCGCTTTGTGTCATCAATCGAGCTAGGAAGGTGAGCCAGCACCGCCATATGATTTGACCCTTCCGCTGCTCTGCGTACATCTATCTATCTATCTATCTGTCTATCTGTCCGTCTGTTTGTCTGTCCATCCATCCGTACATATCTGCGATATCAGCTGCATCTTCGTAGTCGTTTACTCTTCATGCTCCTCGCTGCCGCGCATTGTCTCGTGCCCGAAACAAACAGAACAAACACACAAACAGACAAGCAGACAAAATAGGCCAAGGCAGATAAGAAGCATATCGAGAACAAGAAACAAAAAGACTACAAGGAGCATTTGTGCGTTGCGTTTGCGTGCATCAGTCGAGCCTGCTGCCCTGTTTTACACCTTTCTTTCTATAGAGCGCACGCCTCGCGTAGGAGGCCAGGTTAACATCCATGCCCAGAGACGACCTCTCCATAGACTTCGTAAAGAAGATGGCGCCGTCCATCGAGGCGCAAGACCCCGTCGTCATCCTCGAGGAGTTCATCCACCGCATGGCCAACCTCCCCGAAGAGGTTCGCTTCATCCAAGACGAGATCGCCGACAAAGACCGCTCGTATCACGATTGCATCAAGACCATCGAAGAGTGCGACAACAAGATCCAGCGCTTCATACGTTCGAATGGCAGCCACCACCCCAACCCACGCGAGGCCCAGCTGCGTGACACGATAAGAGACAACTATACACGCGCCGAGAAGCTCGCCGACGAGAAGGTTGCCCTGTCCCAGCGCGCCCAGAATCTATACGACAAGCATTTGCGATATCTCGACATCCAGATCAAGCAGTTGAGCGACAGGGGCGAGCCAGGCTTCACCGATCCCGACGAGATACCGTCTCTCATTCGGCCGAGTGCCGCCAACAATAGCAACACCTCTGTTAGGGTGCTCGCCGTCACTACCAACTCGACGCCACTTAACCCGATACACAACAATGCCACGCCTACCGCCGCCAGGCTGTCCATTTCTCAGGCACGTGCCGCACAATCACAAGCCCATATTTCCTCCTCCGCGCCAACCTCTCCCGCCGCAAGCATGATACTGAATCGAAACCATCGTGAATTATCTGCCGGACCTGGGAGTGGTGTTCCTAAGAGGGGACCACGGACGGCTCCTGGTATAGGTAATATCCCAGCAAACTCAAGCGGGCTAGCACGACATGCGTCTCTTGGACCGGGGACACCGAAGGCAGGTACGCCAGGGGCTTCGAGTAGGGCGGGGAGTGCTGGGCCTAAAGGTGTTACAAAAGCGTCTAGCAATGGAGCCGGACGAAAGGGTACACCAGGAGCAGTCGCGCGCAAGAAGCCGCCGACTTCGAAATCGACATTATCCCGCGTCAAGCGCGCAGGGCACTCGAAGGGCTCCCCAGCCTCAACGGCCGACAGCGAGCTTTCGGATGCGGAATCCGCGCCTTCATCTCACCGTGGCTCTCGCGCGGGAAGCGGTACCCCCGGTCCCAACCAAAATGGGAACAGCAAGCATAAAGGCAGCGTAGACGCTGATAAGGACGAGGAGATGGCCGATCGGGATGATGACGAAGACGTCTCGGGCTCTGACGGCGTTTCGGGCATCGACGACGACGAGGACGAGGAGGGCAAGAGGTATTGTCTGTGCCAGGCGGTATCGTATGGCGATATGGTGGCCTGTGACAATCCTACTTGCCCCTTCGAGTGGTTCCACTGGAGCTGTGTAGGGCTGAAATCAGAACCCGAGGGCCGCTGGTACTGCCCTACATGTAGTGCCGAGCGCGCGGAGAGTCTGAAGAAGAAGGGAAAGTAGGAGTTATAATGAAAGCACTGGGAGACAGACACCAATCCTATGGAGCCATCACTTGAGCTAGGATGAATCTTTGGTATCAAACGAAACCGCCGCCGAATCCAAAGGAAACTGCAATGAATCGTTGCGGACAGAATTCGAGCCTCGTCGCCTGAAACTTCTACCACCTGGATGAACTCATGGACGTTAAAATGCCGCTAAAAAAGCAGGAGAATCGATTCTACTTAAGATAGTCGGACCTCGCGATATGATAGAATCCAGCTTACGACACTATATCCATAGCAGGGAAAAGGCTAAGACCGCCTATGACAGCTCTTGTCACCTACACTCAGTCAGAAGAATCGGCTTATCTGATGAAGAAGCACCTGCCGTGGGAGGGACGTGAGAGAGTTGAAGAAAAAATGCAACAAGATCTTACTGATCTTTGCATGTAATCTATACATATGATCGGAATGGATTACAGCGTCCTGCATCTGATGGATGTAGAGCAAGAGTTAGGGTGCAAGACGGCAATAAACATCGAAAATACAAGTTCCACAAAACCAGGGGGATTGCAAGATATCTGCTATCACAACAACGGCGGAAAATGTAGAGCTTTAATGAATACTTTTTTTAAGGCGTAGATGTTTAAATTAAGACTGCATAATGCCTGCTTGCATTCTATTTCTTGTCTACAAACGTTTCACTTGTGAAGGGGAAAACGATGCCGTTAACTCCTGCAGAATCAACGGTTTATTTAGTCACATCCGCGACATCACTTTTATTATCTTCCCAGCAGTCGTATCCGCCCATATTCGTTCCTCTATTATGTGATTTACCGTTATCAAGCACGCCTGACTGAACCATGCCGCTCCCTAGACAGGCTAGGTTCGTTTCGAAACCAAGTCCCGAGTTAACCAGAGAAAGAACAAGGACTCTAATGCTCCAACAAACGCAAGCTACCTTGGACGACCACATTCTCCAGGATTGATCCCGGGGGAATATCGATTGTGGAGCCTTCGGTTGCGACAATGATGACTGTTCCCTTCAAAGTGACGCCACGGTGAAGGTTCACGTTACCCGTGATGGTCAAATGGTCTAACTCGATGATTTTAGGAATCGAGGGGATTCGCTTCTGGAAATCCGAGACCTTCTTGAAGTCGCTACCCAGCTTAATAAGCGGAGCACCACCAAAGCGGCTAGGGTTCATCTGCAATTGGCCGTGCTTGACAGCGTACAGATCAGACTTGACAAGCATCAGATCTGAACAAGTCTTGACAGGCAAGAATCGTCGGCGGGGAACGTTGACGCCGTGGGCATTCTTGAAGTGGCGGATGGCAGCACCAACCGCAGTCTCGAGCTGGAGAATGGAAATATCCGACTCGCCCTTCTTGTCGCCAGGAATCGACTTGCCATTGGGGATGATCTCCATCTCTAGCTCGTCATTCTCGACGACACGCTTAACGGCCTTGACGTTCATCCAGATGTTGTTGGTGTTGAAGTACTTGAACTTCTTGATCGACTTGAACTCGTTGACGTGCTCTTTGGGAACTTGAGCAATTTCAAGAAGCCGAACGGAACCCTCGTAGTCAATGATGGTACCACCCTTGACATCGGCCTTCGTCTTGTTGGTCAACTCCATGATGTACTCAGCCTCTGTCTCGACCATGTGCTGGAGAACACGCAAGTCCACGACGGCGCCCAGGTTATCAACATTGGACAAGAAAATGATCTCAATACCACGTTCGATAAGTTGATCTAGGACTCCAGAGTTGTAGAGCGACTCGAAGACGTCACCATGTCCAGGGGGATACCATTCGGAAATCGAGGAATCAAAGCTCTTGGGAACAGGAAGGAGCGAGTCTTTGAAAATTCTGGGGTATCGAGATTGATTGAAGGTCAAGATGTCCACGTTGTGACCCTCGTACTTCTTGATGATAGCGGCAGTGTCATCGTTTGTGTTGAACGAGTTCATCAGTATGAAGGGGACGTTGGTGTTGTAGGTTCGGTTCAAGTATTCGACCTGGCGAACGGACATATCCAAGAAAGACATGCCGTCACGAACTTCAATAACTGATTTGGGGCCGACACAACCCATCGAAGTACCCAAACCACCATTCAGCTTGAGAACGGCCAATTTGCTCAAGAAGCCCACGGATTCGGAGTTAGCGAGGTCTTCGTAATCAACGACCTGGTTCTGAGCCGGAGGGGTAATGCGATCCCAATCGCTATTTTGGCTTGTGTTAGTGGATGTGATCGAAAAGAGCTTCGCAGGTGGTTACGTACACAGCATTTCCCTTGGCCTTGTCGTTTAGATATCGTCGGAAAAGGGAGAAGAAGTTGTCCATTTCTGTCTCGAACAGCTGCCAGCAGTGTTAGAGGTAGACTTGCCCGGGGAGGGGGTAGACTCAACTTACCTTCTTCTGTTCAGGGTCTTTGACAGTCTCAGCGAGCTCGGTCAAAGAATTCCGCATCTGCGCGGCAGCGACGTTGGTTGAAGCATTCTCGAAAGCCTTGTGGTTGTTAATTAGCGATTGGCTCATCGTGACGGTAGAGACAAAAAGAGAGATGAATAGGATCGTGGACGGTGAAAGAGTTGGCGCATGGGGAAGTAGTTGCTCCTCTGGAGAAGGAGACGAGAGTGTAGGCTTGAAAATTTAACAAATCGCCGGTGCAATACACCAATGCGAGCTGAAGGGTCAGTGTGTTAGGGTGAAGAATAGTGTTGCGTAATAGTAGCCCCCGTAGGCCTAGGCCTGCGTCGAGGGTTCCTGGAACTTCCTAGTCCACGCGGAGAACAAGAGCATGCAACTCGAAAGTGTATTCGGCTCGTTCAGTAGCAGATGTTATCCCTAGGACACTACAATGGAGGGTGGAAGAAGGCCACGAAGCAACCTTAGCAAGCTCTTTGTGTATGTAGGCTTCCCGTAAAGGCACAAAGATGGGGCGGGCGGGATATTGCAGACATTGAAAACGCCGAGACAGTGGATTGAAGCGGGAGTCGAAGCAGGCGTACTCACCATGTGTGATCGAGTCTTTCCATGGTGTCTGCCTGTAAACTCGCCATCCGAGTCCTTGCCCCCTAGCTGGGACTTTAGGTGCGAAGGCAATGCACTCTTGATCGCCTGAGCCATTGTGAAGGAACGAAGCAGCAAGACTAATCTAGAGTTTTGTTAGAGTACAGTACCGTACAACTAAACGGCGAAAGTAGAACGAGGTCGGACTAACGTGCCTCAATATATAGGTATAGGTCTAGAGAACTTTTAGGGGAGAAGAAAAGTAGGTGAGGGGAGCCAGGTTTTAACTCTGCTCCTTGGTGATGTGTAAATGGCGGGCAGAGGAGGGGCAGGGGCAAAAATGGGAACTAGAAGCACGAGCATGTGGCACTAGGTAACGAATGGGCAATTGGACGATGATGAGCTGGAGGTATGAGGTTGTTGTAGTGGGGTTGACTGCTCGATGGTGGGGTAGCCTTAGGTCTTTACCTTAGTACATACTATGTACACAGCGGGCAAGTTAGGCTGCTAACTTATACCCAAAACGTACCTACTAAGCTGGGCCATCATGCTTAATTATAGGTGCTTTAGGTGTCCTCCCTCTAGTGGGCTGGAGGCTGGAGGCTGGGCTTTTTGAACCGGGACACGAGGAGATACTTACTCGCTAGCGACCTGTAGGTGTGGTATCTGGTACCTCTAGGTATCGTAACGTAACGTCTGGAGTAACTAGTGGAAACTTCGCTCCGTTTGTTTAACCTGGTGCTCTATTCCACCGTTGATCGTTGATTGTTGATCTTCTCGTTGGTGTTTGTGTGCTCTGTGACTGCTCAACAAATCAGCTAACGTGTTTATAACAATTGACGTAATGCAGCGGTCTGGATAACGCTAGATCCTGGCTCGGTCGAAAGAAATGGCCTGCATTCCTGCACGCCTGCATATCCGCACCGTCCTCCTATTTGCCCACTCTTGTCCCGCCCACTCAAGAACCTGCCGGTTCCCAGACACACATTGCATCACGTTGTCACCCCCAAGACACATTGTAGTAGTCGAGGTAGTCTAGTCCTCGAAATATATCTGTGCTTATGATTGTAGACTTCTCGTTCGCAACTCTTCTCTCCGGAAACAGGAAAAGTTGATAGACGGCGACAGAGGGGGAGGGGGGTAGGCAATGAATCTGGCAAAGATCGTCTTGGCTGCGAAGAGCGAAAAGGATTAGCAACATACCTTATGAAGAGTGCAACAGATTGATACGGGAAAATGTCAAACAAGTTTGACCAGTCAGGCGAAGCTATGGAAGGTATCACAAAACAGACAAAGATCAAAGGTCACATGGGATAATGTCCCCTTTTATGCTGCTTCAATGTTGCTGCTGAAGGCCTCGTTGCTGCAGCTCGTCATGATCAGTCTCAATTACCGGTCGTCGAAATCTACACTAACAACAACCACTTAGGTCCAGGCCAAACTTGGTGAGGTCCAGTCCAGGGGGTAGCCAGATCCCGCTCTTGGCAAATATTGGTTCGCCTAGCACCCAAAAAGCCTCAGGTTTGGGGGCACGTTCTACGCTAGCTATTAGAATAGGTATCCGCCTTATCGTCTCCCTTCCGTGCTGCGTTGCGATACCGTGCTGGCGAGGGCTGAGGGCTGATAACTTTGTTGTAGCTGTGCCTGATTCCACGCATACCGCGGCTGAGCGTTCCAGATCTTTCTTTCTTCATAGGTTGGTTCTCCTGACATCTCGCCAGGGATCTGGGAGACAGTTAGATAGTGGCGCTTGCATGTACCGTGTCGTGGCACCCTGCATGTCAGAGGGTCTGCGTTCGCCAACTAGCGACATTGCACTATCAGAGGGGAGATGATCTAGATTTAATCTTTTTTTGGCTCCCGGATCCGAATGTAGCTAACGCCTCGGGAGTCTCCGTCTTTCACTGTGATAAAAACATCCCGTATGCATCATATTCGTGGCTTAGAATAGGTAGCTCATTCTAAAGCGTTGCTACGAACCTATGACAGCTTGCGTAGCTTCAATGTCAGTGCGGATCACGTTCATCTCAGCCCAGCAGAGCTCATTTTGAGAAGTGTTGTCGGAACTCGGGACATGGGGTTCGGAAATGGCAGCAGCTAAAAAGCTGGACAGCCAGGATCCGAAGTCTCACCAAGCTCTGGACTTGCATTTTGCGTCGCGTTCAGCCCTTCTTCAGCTGCGTTGAATGATTGATTCAATACATGTCACATCATGTGGTATTCGCAAGCCGTTGTACTATTAATGCAAAGACGATAGAACAGGCATTCCATCGGCAATTAAGCATCTGGCCCTGTCTCGAAAGTGTGCGTTCATACCGAAGGCTCGGATCCAATCGTGCTTACCGCCACTGGCATCAATATCTGTATTTATTGAAAAGAGTGGGATACATAAAAGGCTCAGGCAAGCAGGGTTTTTATTCGCCAAAGCTGCCGCCCGGCTCAGGGGGTGTCATATAAAGCAAGACGACCGGGGGAGACGAAATATTGCTTCGCGTCGCCGGTTGATACTTATCTGTAGCAAATAGATAGTGGGGTTGCTGACCACGTGGGATGAAGAGACACGAGTTTGAGTGAATTTCAAATCTCATGTCATGAGGCAATACCCAAGCTTATGGCGATGACAGCGGTGAGCACCGCCAACTCTAATCCCCCTTTTCAACCTTGCAAAATGGAGGGTTACCGTGACAATCCGAACCATACGACTTATGGTTCAATAATCTGATTACATAATCTAATCACTGGATGAACGCAAAGCTAAGTATCGTGGCATAACTAGTACTGTAGGTATATGAGACGTACAGTATCTTAATACAGTATAGTTATTTCACTATAATCTACACTAGATTTTCAGCCAAGTTCAACTTTTGACTACGAACGACGTGCTCGACGCAGCACTACGATTGACTATTGTGTGTAAGATGTAGCGGACCGATAAACCTACTCATTACCTAGACTAGTTAGACGGTGGTACTCATATCTCGTATCGTGCATCGCACCGGAAGACTCAGCGGAATTCGTGTTCCTATATCTTCCTGATTCAGTAATTCCGCTCACTGGTTCTTGCTAGCCGATCCCGGCCGGAGAGAGCACTCCAGTTATTCCTTCCAGCCTCAGACGACCTCAGACGGACCCAAACCATTAAGAAGGTCCGCTCTTCTGCCCCACTACGGAAGATAGAATCTACATAGTACATGTAGGTAGAGTGCGTCTCGGCAATGTACGCGGTACGTGGATAATGAACCAAGCTGAATGCCATCGAGAATATATCATAAAAGCCAACAAACTGTCAATACACAGTCATCCCTTTTAGATTCCGCTTCTCGCCTATTCTCCTCATTTTAGCCACAACAATTTCGCTATGGGAAGTTTGAGCAAGGGGCTGCCGTACTGGCAAGTCAATGTCCCAGAAGACGAGAGGGCAGAGGACTGCCCCGAATTCCTGCGCGCATTGAGCGCGAAAGATCTGGGCATCATTAACACACCGGATGAAGAGTACCACGTCGACACATGGCCTGAGGTGCAGAAGCTGATTCTAGATAACCGCCTCGAGCTGTTTCAGCGCGTGCCGTCCGAGCTGAGGAAATATCTAGAATACAACTGGAAATTGAAGCAGGAACACGGCAGCGTCATGAATTTCATCCTCACGCAGAGACTTCACTGGGAACTGCCCATAACACCCAAGGGAAAACCATTCGAGTACGAGGAGGATATCAAAATTCTCTGGAATGACTGGCCTTACGGTCTTGATAAGAAGGTCGTCCATCTGGTCGTATGGACGAAGTTTGACTTGGAAGACGACTCTGCTACGGGCGACCTTACCGAAAAAGCGCGGGCTGAGATCAATGCATTCGTTCTGAAGACCTTTAGTTCAAAGGTGCCAAGTGATCATGTAAGTCATCTCATATTGCGTCTACGGAGTCCAATTACTCATTCTAAACTAAAATAGTGCATCTGGTTCAAGAATTGGCGCTCTCTTAAATCGGTTCACGCAGTTGAGCATTTTCATGTTATGCTATATAACCCAGACCCAGCAATGATCGACAAGGTCACTAATGGCGATGTTCCTCTTATCCGAAAAGTGTGATATAACCGCCATATAGCGAGCATTTCCTGATTATAGATATAGATGGCCGAACACAGATACTACATTAAAGCCCATGATATTCCATAGATATCTCGTTTCCGACCCTTACCTCAACCCGACCTAAAGCATCACAACCATGAACCTGAGTGCTCTCTCAAACAACCTGTCTCACTTTGCCAGTCTCAACCTCATAAACCCACCCAGTGATTGGTACATCGTCTGGAACTGTAGTAGACCCCTTCAGGAACTCTACATCATCCTTAACAGCCCTATCAAGCTCAGGGAAGGGTAAGAAATCAAGCGTGGCGAGCTCAGCCGTGGCCGCTGGGCCGAGATTCTTTTTGACGAGGGCATGCGCATCGTCATTCGTAAAGGTCAACATGCCGCATCCCGTATGCTTCACCAATATGACTTTGAGGAACGGAGAGTTAGTCAATTACCCTCGAGAGGAGATTTGCCAGGGCTCAAAAACAGAGAACCGACTCGAGACTCGAATAAAGCCTCGTATATACCTTAAGCCGCTAACTGCATGGGCCATGGCATTGAAAGATGAAGGCAATTGGATACAACTCACTTTCGCGCGTTCCCAGGAGCTGCTGTGAGATCACAATGGACCGCTGCGCATCTTTCGCGCTGGCACCTGCGTTACGGATGACGTGGGCGTCTCCTAGCGAGATACCAAAGGCTGCTGCAGGATCGATACGAGCATCCATGCACGTAACTAGAAGCTATTAGCACAAGACCGTAATCTTGTTCCTCGCCCTACTGCCACTTCAGGCGTGACGCGGTGAAGAGAGAGCGTGACAACACGGCTTCTCACCAATAAGGTATTTCTTCGCTGGTGGAAGAGCGAGGTGACCTTGGTCGAACGTTCGAGCGTATTCGCCGTTACTCTCGACGAAGTTCTTCTGAATCTCGGTGGCCATGATGTTGATAGTAGCGTTTATCTGAATGTTTGGGTAGGCGGGGTATGTAATGAACAAGTAATTGGGAAATATGAACAAAGACTGAGCGCTACTGAGACTATCACATCATGCTACTTCCTCACTACTGTATTTATACAACTGCTCCTCACAGAGCCCGAATGCGGGATGGAGGAGACATGACGCATCATTGCGAGGACACACCCTCTACCTCCCAAGGGAATGGTGAGGATGTGGAGTGAGGGGTCCTCCGTTCTGTCATTGGGGATCCCGTCCTTTAGCTCGTAGCACGCCATTCCTGCCACATCATGCGATTCGACATTTCAGTTCGGGAATCTGATCTCTCATTGCTTTTTACGGTCTGTAGGTCTCAAACCGGGATCTGAGATCGCCATTTAGTCAGGGATGGGGGGTATTTGGCTTAATGGGTGAAGAGCATCATGAACCTTATTCCCACTTGGGTCAAAGGATTAACTTGTACATGAATGGTATCATAAGAGCAACTTTCATCTAGTGAGTTGCGGGATCTTCTACCATCTCAGACGCCGATTATCGACTTCCGTCGCCCGGCGTTTGTTGTCGTTTGATGCATCTACGGAAGCTCGTGCCGTACGATGTTAGCGTCATTGCTCAATCCCGGTATTTAGATATGCGCATGCGCTTAAGTTCATTTTAGAACCGCTGACAAAACACATTATTCGATAAAGCAGACGCCGGCGCCTAGACTTCACCGAATATGGATCGCTGCGCTTTGCATTAAGGATGTATATCTCCACGGGATCTGAAATCGCTGACTACCTAGGTAACGTTGATTGCAGAGTCATTATCTGCTATCTGACTCTCTTTCTCCCATCGTCTATTCTAAAATCATCTACGGTAGGGAATGATAAGTTTTCCGAGAGTTAGATACAATGATCATAAGAGTTCGCCACGAGCGCAAAAATCTCCTCGAGAATACGTATTTGTGTAATTGGAAGCGTCGATGAGTGACGATCTAATTGTGTACCTTCTGAATACCTAATAGCGCAACAGTTTATGCTCTACCATCTAGTATATTTCATCGTCATAAGAGAACGAGAAGCATGAAGGATCACACTCACGATGACCTCGAAACTCGTATGAATCGTGAGGTGATGAATAGCCTTGCCGAGAGTGGCTATCATTTCATGCGTCATCAAAAGCTTGGCTATGCGTGCTCGTTATTCCAGTCTAACACCTGCTGGCACATTCCCTCCATAGTGTTGTGAACATGTTTAAAGCCGAGACCGCCCTGCTCGATGCTCCGCTGGGCAGGCTCGTCCGTCGACACGAGATTCAAGCCAGCGTGGAATACGGCCGGTTGTAGCATTGCAAGTGTGCCCTTGGGTGCTGAGCAGATCCAATTCAATATAGGCGTTCTACTCCCGATAGCAACCAGCTCGATGATGTGAGCGAGAATAAGAAGGGGTGCCGGTGGGAGGAACCCCAACTTGACTGGCATCTTGGCCGTCACGTGGCATAGATAGTACACATCGCCGTACGTAGGCGGTGGCCCGTCGTCGGTGATGACAAATGGCCTGCCAGCGCATTTAGGCATTTCCTTGCGTAGCAGAGCTGCCTCGAA
Source organism: Xylaria castorea (assembly GCA_022495115.1). Classification (NCBI taxonomy): domain Eukaryota; kingdom Fungi; phylum Ascomycota; class Sordariomycetes; order Xylariales; family Xylariaceae; genus Xylaria; species Xylaria castorea. The sequence continues at coordinate 315,316 of MU382625.1, read as the reverse complement.
TTGCAGGTGGCCAAGTGAGATGTGGCCACCATGCACAAAATTTTGCACATAATTGGACATCCAGCTTTGAGCATTTTGAGTACGTAACACCACGCCTAATAAATATCTGTAAGCCACTGTTCGCATCTTCCCGATCAGGTTTAGTAGGGTAGAAAGGACGTCGAGAGATGGTACCAAAGGCAGGGGAACTAGTAGCCCCTAGTCCCTTTGTGTAAGAAAAAGGAGACAAAAGAAACTCACCAACGACTTGGTCGCCATTGCTATTCCCGTAGATGGCGTTAGATGGCCGGATAGCACCGGTGCGGAATTTCGGGCTGTTCGCCCCGCAAACCAATCTCTCCGCAATAGCTTTGGTGTGAGCGTAGTTACCGAAAAACTGCGAGTGAGGACGCAACGGCTTGTCAAAGTCGGACTCGTCGATGAACTGGAAATAATTCCGGGGCCAGCGTCGGAACGGATTACCCCAAAAGCTCGCCGGGTGAGTGGCAATTGAAGCAGAAGATGTGGCGATGAAGATGGTGGCACCTGCGGCTTTCGCTGCGTCCATGACATTCTGCGTGCCATCAACGTTGACTCGCTTGATGCGTTCGTAGGTCCCCATGGTACGTTCGCCTGCGACGATGAGGGCGGCCGTGTGGAACACGGTCAGCGGTAGTTTGGCCACACTCGCGGGCCACGGTTTGTTGAACGCGGCTTGTGTGGCACTCGGAGAAGTGATATCGGCCTGCGCGAAATCTACCTTGGCCGCCGGGCCGCTTGTCATGTCGGCTCTTTCTACTTTCCTGAAGTCCACGATCCGGATGCTCTCGGGAGACTCGCCGCGTTGGAGCAGGTGCAGAATGATCTGGCCCCCGACACCGCCGGAACCACCGGTAACAACATATCGGCGGTTGGCCTTTGGCGGGAGATGATCCGTCCAGTCGATGGGGTTTTCCTCGATACGTTTATACGTCTGTTTGATCTCATGGTCCGCCCAGCGGTACGGAGATGCGTGGACTGCCCCCGGTGGCGTCTGGCTCATCACCTTGTTGAGCCGCCATAGATATGCAACACCAAGGAGAAACAGGATCGCTGCGGCCCACCTGGCCTGGAATACTATGGTGAGGTCATCCATTGCAGTCTGAGCCGTTGAAGTTTGGATTGCTCCTCCTCAAAAGCATAGAACACAAACAGCGCTAGATGAGTGGGCAGGGATCCTCTCAACCGATACAGCCGGGGGGATGCTTATTCCGACCAAGATCCCTGGACGATGGGACCTACCTTTCTTGGGTAAAGCGCCCGCTCTTTCAACCTGATACGGATACGAGCTCGCGTAGACACGTAGGGCAAGCACGATAATGAAAAAAGTATAAGTAAAAACGTGACCAAAAGAACGATGAACTCTTGTGAGGGTTGCAAAATATTGGCGTCCTAACTCTTACTGTGGACAATGAATAGTTATTTTTTTAGTACCTTACCAACGCAAAGTGGTGCATACTATATCTAACAACCTCCTGAGGCGCCTATAGAAGAGTGTTTGATGGTTCGTCAAAGGAACCTCCTTTTCTCGAAGCGCCTCCTCAATCCTTACTTTGCAGTTTCAGAGGCCACTGGAAAAGTCTAAGGGTCCAATTAGGAGTCTCTTCTCCCGGTGTCACACGGACCCAAGGGATCGGGACTGCACCTGCACCCGAGACCCTTCGGCCCAGGACTCCAATATCATGTATATAATCATATGAGCGGCAAGGCTTGCTCCCGTACCCGTCCGATCAGCTAGACTTGCTCCCGCGTTTGCCTGATCGAATGAGACAGGCTATACGAGAGCGAGCGAGCCAGAAGCGAAAGCGAGACTTTCGCATATGGGGACCTTGGGTCGCCGCCTGACTAAAGGAAAGGACTATCCGCATCAACCAGAGCGGAAATATTTGAGGTGCGTCGGATCGCAGACAGCTGGCGAAGAAAAGACCGTGACGTGGAGGCTAGGGAATTTGACAGAGATGGATGGATGACAAGATGCGTGGCGCGAGATTCTTGAATTCTATGTAGTTATCTTTAATAAGACTGCTTGTGGTATTGGTAGGATATCCCACACGCATAATTGAAATTATTTAGTTAGTATATCTTGTGACACTTTCGCCAGAGCCGAAACTGTCTCGATTAACAATTCGCACTGCTCCCCGTCAGCTTTCCTCGCTAAATTACATCTTTCTTCAGGTAGCTAACGTAGAGAGTTCCTCAAGATGGTGAATGGACAGTGTATTGTCGCCATTGCGTCCGGGCTTCGATTAATAGCGACGTCGAACGATGCCTCGTTACTGTAGACTATTAAGAAAATCCCCATCATCCCTTCAGTATCGCGTTGTCCCAAGTTATCTCGCTTGTGAGAATGCTGAAAGTGTTTTGCAGACAAAGATTGTTGCAAATTATATAGGTTATATGCGTGATGAAGTAAGGCACACCTCTCGCCATTTAAGGGAAATGTAGAGTTGTAGGCCGATGAGAATACCTAGATTGGACTCGAGCAAAGTTGAGTCGAAAGAGGGTTGAGCGATCAACGCGCTTACTAATTTAAATAAAAGAATAGAAGAAAAAGTCGGAACTGAGGCTTACGGGGGCCCACACAATAGTCTGTCTGTCAACCTTCGAGTACGGAGGGCGGACTTGTACGAACCAACCCACGACTGCTACAGGCGCGGACATACCACTTTTTCAGTACATAGGGAATACAGATACGAACGATTGTCTTGGTAAACAGTCGCCTATGTGATCCTGAATTATCAGTATCCTATACAGCAAGAATCTTTTGAGGGATCACAAAGAAGGGCTAAAAGGTAAAATATACAACAAAATCGTCGTGAGACAAGTATCTAGGTAATTCATGAGACTGGAAATCAATTCACGATCCTGGATTAGATACAACATGAGAACTTGAGGAGGGATTGAAGTAATTAAATTTCAATTTGGCTTTATGCAATATAGGGTGGCTAAGCAAAAATTCCGACTGCTACTCAAGCTAGGAATAAGAACAGAATCTACTGGTACTCGTACTCCATGACTCCTTGTCACTTTGGATATTGGAGGATAACCACCGCAAATTCGATCAAGGCGATGATAAATTTTAATAGAGACCAATAAAGGACGACATTGATATTATTTTTGCTAGCATCACCATGTTCAGCCTAGCTGGTAAGTCGCTAGGATTTAAGACACAGTTGCTGTCTTGTTCACCGTTCACCGGCATGCTCCGAGTGCCTCTATTGGCGTCTGGGCCGAAATACTGCTCTCAGTCAAAGATTATCCAACCCCTTACTAAACACAAGCAGAACAGTAACGAGCGTATATGATACGGAGACTTTACGTCCAGCAATTTTGATGCCGCTTTAGTTTTCTCTGTAAGTATCAATACGGAACAACGGCCTAGGTACACATGCATAAAGCTGGGTATACCACACAGAAATCCGTTGGCTCACTTCGCTTGCTGATAAGGCGGATATACTTGCGGCACCATTCTCAGGGTCCTTGTTCAGGGAATCTCCAAATGTGACATGTAATATGTAGCATGGATGTTAGGGCACGCCTCCCTGCAATGCGACACGTCGGATGTATGATTGCGATTCACTCTCTCCGACCCTGGGATGTAGATACGGGAGGGTGCGTAGATCAGTAGCCTGTAGCTAGGAAGGGTGATGGCACAATAGGGGTGCCTCGGAGAATCTGTCCGTTTGTCGTTCTAACCAAGCACGTGTGACGAGTGACAGCCTTCCTTCAAGAGTCAATCTCGCGCATTTCCGCGCACGCCCACTCATTTTATCTAAGGTACCGTCGTTGCCACGGGCGCCAATTGCGGCTAGGAGGTCCCTTCATCAGCCAGGTACTTTCCAGTAAGTATCTGTCAAAGTACCATGGACTCTACACTGTGAGAAGTGCGGACCCTCGTCTTCAGCTAGCTTCGGGCGAATCCCGAATGCAGGAGCGAACGAGCAGGCAGACAGACATGGACTGAAGCCTGATTTCATATTGAAGCTGCCTGAGCCATTGGCTCCAGATACTTCTGCTATTCATTAGTTTCAACCGGGAAGAAATCTTGGCACCTGGGAGCCGGGCACACGAGTATCCATTCACAGCTGAAAATTACCCGCCATAAGAAGACTCGATACTGGCTTAGTATGTCCTCGTTATACCCAGACCTTAAGACTAAATGAGCTAAAAGATACCACGACGAAAAGTGGAAGACCGTCTTCTCCACTGCTGACGGAACTACCGCATAGCTTAGTGGGTTCAGGTGTTATTGTGCCACCAAGCTGCTTGAAGTGATGATGATAAGAGAACTACAGCATCGTCTTGGTAAACTCCCTGCTAAATAAAATCAGCGTCCTAACTGTAGCCGTAAGCTCAGCGACCACAGGCCCAGCTAATTTCCCCTTTATTTATTAGTGCTATCCCGTACAATATTATTCAGAACACTAAACTTTGGTTAGTGGTTGAAAGGCGCATATCTCAACTGCCTGTCGCCATCCAAGCTCGGTGCCAAGTCGAAAGATTCAAAGAGATACTAGTTGTGTGGAAGATATCCTCAAATACACAAGTTTAAGTAAGGACGATATTTTTCCTAACTAGAACTGAAAATGATGCCTGAATGGGTTCTCATAACAAAATTTTCTTCGAAACCTGCTTGGCTGTTACAGTATCCCACAGCCTTCTGCCTGCAGAGTTTAATTACTTTCTGCTTTCTTAAGGGCAGCGTCTCATGTAGTAGGCCTTTTTGCCAAACTTTACACGAAAGTTAAAGGAATCGAAAATCGATGAATCTGGTCAATTGTAATTACATTAGAGACGAAGAGTCGCTTTTCAATTTAAGACCCTCTGAAACTCTGATGCTCCTACAACCCACCAATCTTACCTACCTAGTTCTTTTGACAAAATTTCCAGTTAAAGTGGGGGTTTGAGCCCTCAGGAACCTAGCTACTCTAGAGAACATTGTGGAATTCTGATTCGCTTTTCACTTTCGTAATGTTTTCAAACTCAGCTACTTCACGACATAATTTATATCTAAATTAAAGAATTATGCGGGTTTGACCCTGAAGGTTCGTTTTAAATGATAGCTGAGGTTATGATTCTTCATTTAGTAGCTTTACTATGGCCGTCTACGCCGCTCCAGGTCACTACAGACAGAGTGACTCATATCTGACAGCCCTATCATATTTAAGTCTATAACTCTATAGGTAGATCCTAGTAATTGAGCTAGTCGAGGTAGATGGCATGTACGGCTCCGTTGACAATATGAGGAGCGTAGAGGCTTTGACTTCAGAACTCATAAAACGTAGTTGACATTACCCGAGTTGGACATAGTGACGCTAGGTGTTGGACAAGGCTCTTGAACGACGCGTCGCGATCGCGCATTCTTGTGTCTCGCCCTTCTTATTCGTTAATATATCATGGTAGCGATAGTCTCTTTGATGAACTATCCTGTCGAATAGTTGAACACTGACAGACATAGTGCGGCCTGTATGCTGGAATGCGGCACTAGAATGAAGAGCTGTAAGACTTTTAATTAAACAAGTCCCAAGAAAAGGCCCTCGCCAGTTTCGGGTATTTCATGAGCAGCAAATAGCCGCTTACGGACAAGGTACCGTATATCACACTCTGTCTGATCGAAATCAGTAATAAGTCAAATTGACTAGACACCCTGCGAGCTTACCAAATCACACGCAGGCGAGCGTCGTCGCGCATGCTCGAGAACGCAAGAGAATGTTAATTTGATTATAGGAGTACCCGTGGGAGTTTAATATAGATTAGAAAGTCAAAGACACAATCCAGAAGGCATTGATGGAGTTCTGAGGCCATCTAGAATAAGCAATCATATATTGAATCGGGCCTAGGGATATGTCTGCACCGGTACCCCAACCAACGAGGAATTCTGCATAAATACGCATCCAAGATTGGCAGCAGTTACTGAACGTATTGTGGAACCAATTGATCAAATAGAACACAAGTAGGTCAACTAAGTAAATAAACTATAAAATCGACGATAATTGCTATAGTGTTTTGTAAAGGAGTGGTGGTGGCTAAGTTGGCTGAGGTGGCCAAAATCTCCGAAAATCAGACCCCCCCTCGCACTCTACTTGCTATAAGTGCGTACAATATACCCCCCTATTATTGGCTACACCCCTGCCTTCCCTAGTTACCCGGCTTCAATATCGTGGTTACTAAAACAAACAGACAACATTCGACTACGCAACAAACGTCCTACTTCGATGCGCCTGCTTACCACTCGACCACTTAGAGTGTATGAGAAGCATTTACAACTACAAAGACGCCTGGAATTGCACAACAAAGAGCGTCCTGGATGTAACCTAGATAAGTCTACGGGTGTTTGGAGACCTTCGCACAACAAAAGTTATTCATGAGCTTACTTACACAGAGCTCATGACAGCTATCAAAGCAATCCAAATGACATTGACAATGGACACGCATCTATTAATCGAAGTTATTCTGAATAAAGACTTTAAGAAAGTCCTGGGCGTAAGGAGGATTCATGAGAATGGTTGTGTCAGAAGGACGTCGCTTCAAAGTGAAGAAGAGTCACAGGGATGTCCCTTCTAGGTAGAAATATAGGGGTAAGGGCTTAATGTAATTGACTCCCAAGTCACTCCCAACCGGTTGAGAGTACTCAGACCTTTATATAGCTAAATTTTAACTTGTTCCTACTATAGGGATACCTGCTAGCCTCCGGCGCACCTAGTGCCTGATAGATTCGGTGCATAACGAATTACATACGAAGGCGAATATACAAGTTTTACAGCGCCCTGAAACAGATTGGAAGTTGAAACTGTAATGCTATATTTGAAAGAGTAATAAAAATAAATAGCCGCCTACAATAGAAAGACTCAAAAGTAGTTATGATAGGATGCTGTTCATTGCTGTGTATTGCGTATCCAAAACATTATCGTCCTTGTGAGAGTTTCTAAGAGAATATGGAGCTTGCCACAACGTCACTTTATTCTGGTGCCTAAAGTAGGTCTTGACGACTTATCGTCGTGCAGAAGGTCCTGAAACGCCTTTGTGGTATAGACTAGCCAGACTAACATAGAAGGCACTTTGGCGTAAACTCTCACGACAGCACAAAAGACATTTCACAATTCCCAGTTGCCATTCAATGGAGAGCGAACACTGTATCCATGTCGGTGTACAAATACGATGCTATCATTAAGTGTATGACGCATCGGTATAGCCTTGTGGACATTGGCATAGTTCTTCGAAATGTATACCTAGTAGACTGTGGATTTACGCAAAGGGAACAGATAAAGCCCACGAGGAACAATGTCTCACCTACCTTTAATACCTATGTGGGAATCGCTGCTTGTTAAGGGTATGTTGGGTCGGGATAATTTACCTGGCTTCCAATATGGCGTCCATCTACTAGGTCCACATGGACAGTGTTTTGAGATAAGGACCTTAACAAGCCGAGCCCAGTTATCAATTAGATATGAATGAATCATTTTAGCTTATGTCAATATGTGTTTTGTTTTTATGAAGCGTATATCATACCAATATGCTGACACTTGGACGCTTGGGTTGATCTCGGTAGGAACTCAAAATAGGCGCGTCTTGTAGTGAAGATTGAATTAATTGATTCGCCCACTATGGAATTATATGTCTGAAGCCGATGGCTCTTTTTTTTAATTGTAATATGCGATTTAGAAATTACATTAGTTGGGTTATTATGTAAATAAAATCTAGTTGTCGGTTATAGGAAGAAGAGAAGAGATGTTGGAGCCGAGCAGGAACTACCAAGTTTAGTTCGACAGTTGCCAGCGGGTCTCCAATCAGGTGCAAGGATGTCTGCCAGGTGTTCTTCTAGCCTTCACCCGCCCCAACCAGTTGCTAAGGAGTGCGTGTGGCGCTTGCAAGGGCAGTCAGTCGCTGTGCCACAAGAGGCTTAGGTTACCTAGTCATTGCGTTAATGTAGTTTGAGTTGGTAAGGTTATGTTTGCACTTGCAATTTACATGTTGCAAACACCAACATCCCACCATAACATCCCCCTCTCTTCCATTGCGCTGCCTGTCATGCTGCAATACTGAGGTTTTTCACTACCCTTCAGCTGGCTATTGACATGCCTATCGAGCTGCTCTCTTGTCAGCCGCAGAGTAAGGGTCCTTGGGGTATTGACAGCTACATAACCTCATGATCAGACTACAACTGATTAACACCACTTACCTGACTTGCACGGGCAAGAGGTTATCCTGCAAATCTATCACTCATTCCTACCTCGAGCTTCATTGGATGACTTGGAGGGACTGTCTGACTCTGTGACTTCATCATCTTTATAGGTAGTCACGACTGCCCCTGCAGCATTCGTCGGAACGGCCGAGGCCAAGCGCAATCGCCATGCCGTCAACTATCAATCATGATGAGTGGGATCTGCCTCGGCTAAGAGCCTCAATAGGCTTTGAGGTGAGCTGCTTCTGCTGTTCGCTATTCTGGTAGTACTTTGATTTCCTGGCTGACTATTGTCTCTTGGTTCCTCAGGATGATTTTCAATACTTGTCGGCGGATGATCAAGATACAGGTACGGCGGAGATCGCGTCAACTGTGGTCAATTATGGGACTAGATGTGCTAAAATATGGCGACAGAGTTCTTTGATGTCAAGTTTTACCCATATGCAGATGACACACATGATCCTGTCTTTGCCGCAGTTAGTAAGAAGCACGTTCGTTCCCCATACACGCTTTGGCGGAAGGCAAATCTGACCCTCTTCAGGTCGTTATATATCGACTTTCAAATAAAATAAATCCCCCATACGAGCTAGTCCAACTGTTCAGAGATGATGATGTAGGTATCCCAAGAAACCCTTTGCTTAGCAGCTTTAGTAACTCCAGGCAGCAAGACGCGTTGAATTGCAGCTGCACCTGGTCAAAGGACCCAGAGACAGAAGCGCCTTGGTTATGCGTTGCTGGCCGGGATGCCCTGATCAAGGTGTACGATGTTATAAAAGGCACGTTGGTAAAGGTAAGCAATGACCTCTGATCAAAACAGCATAAACCACGCTAATGAAAGGTGCGACCACGCCTAGGCACTTAAGGGGCATGGGGGTGTGAGTTCCCAAGATTCTTTATTTTGAATTGAACTCATCGATATCTAGGAAATAAATGACCTTGCTACATGCCCTACAGATAGTTCTTTGGTTGCATCGGCATCAGACGACACCACTATTCGCATATGGAGCCTCGACCCTGCATGGGAGAAGCAACCATGTGTATGTATACTCGCAGGAGAGGGCCACACAGCACATCTTCTGACGGTGGTAGGTTCTCTGGCTATTTAAGACCTGGTCATTGTCTTCGTGGAATAAGTATGACTGATGGTTTTCAGGCTTTCCATAGCACTGGCAGATATCTTCTCTCAGCGGGCCATGATAACGTTGTGTGCTTAGTATGTATGATTGAAGCGCGGCGATCTTGACATACTCATTAATGCTGTGTAGTGGACATTGCCAGATCTACCGCCAGAGCAAATTGGAAACCCGCCGAAGCCACTCTCAGTTCACTACCCTCATTTCTTTACGTCTGAGGTGCACAGTGGGATCGTCGACTGGTAAGTCTTGTTATGGTGGATCTCACTACAGATATAACTAACGTCTTGTTAAGTGTTGCTTTCTTCGGTGACCTCATTTTATCTCGGGCTTGCCACGAAAATATCATCGTGCTTTGGCGTATTGAGGGTTTCTCATCTAAAGACCCACCTCCTACTGCGAGTGAAGCTCCAACGACGAGTGATCCAGAACGTTTGACTCGTTCAGCTTTCGCACCCGTGACAGCTTCATCATGCCCACCACAATATACCCGACTTCTTCAGTTTTATACACCCAATTGCGGCCATCAATTTTACCTTCGTTTCAAGCTATATCATCGTAAAGGAAAGCACCCAGTTCTCGCTTTCGGCAATGCTCAATCGGCCATTTTCTTCTGGGATCTCGCACGTTTATTAGGCTATCATGACTTCATAAATGATCTCAGGGATCCTGCTCGGGATCGGCTGCAACCCATCCATCGTCCGGGATGGCTGGTGCCAATTCAACACAGACATAAAGGGGATGCCGTCAACAAACTTAAAGACGCTGCAAGCGATAGGGACTCGGTTTTCTCAGGCCGCACGGGCAGTGTAGACGCCGAAACTCATGTTGACATCAACGTTGACTATGGGCAAGAAACCCTTGAAGCGTGGGAAGGCAAGTATGACTTGACTCGTGTGGAAGAAGCTGTGAAAGCTCATGCACAAAGCAACATCACTGTTAAAGACTTTGTTGGTCGCCAAGTTGCTTGGAGTGCTCATGGCGATTGGTGTGTCGTTGTAGGAAGCAAAAACCTCGCTATAGTTCTACAACGCTGGGCCAAGAAGGACAATGTGAGCGATGCTCAATAGGCTGAACCTTCCACCGAATAGGGCAATGGTATTTCGCTGTCCTCACCTTCGCTAGAGCCGGTCAGAGGTGCCGCACCTGATAGCGATCTCCTGATGGCACCAGTATTGCAATAAGGGGGTTGATACTATAGTTAAAAGCTATGGAACACAAATATTACATGAAAGTATCATGCCAACCATCGCAGATCAGATATTGAAATGAATATTGACGCATTACTTCTAAAGGACTTCTCAGACTCGAATTTACTTGTTTTGGGGAAAGATGAGGTTAAGGGGGCAAAGAACATACCACAAGAGCAAAACGCCGAGGACCCAAACCTGCTTGCCAGTGCTATTCCGGGATACCAGTGTCTACCCAGCTCAGACTAAAGCTCGTACCTGTTGGCCTTACGGGATCTCACTCTTCTGGTTTCTATTCGGTCAAGAGACGTTCTAAGTCATCCACTACATGGTGGCCAGCTCTTTTGGAAAACGTGATTCGCTGCTAGCGGCTACCGTAGGCCTATAGTCCTGCGGACCGTAATCATAATGCACAGCCATCTTGGCCAAGTGTCAGGACAGGCTATGCGGTCATCATATACCATTACGTATTCTGGTGCCGGCCGGTCAATGATACAGGTAAGGCTGACAGCTACTGTGATGTTGCGGGGAACTACTCTGTATACACGTGGCTTAGTTACGTATAATACACACGTTTTTAATCTCACGTGGATTCCATATCAAGTTCTATTTGGCGATTACGAGTTACGGCAGATATAGTTCTCTATGTCACCGCCAACAGGACCGGCTACTGGTGAGCTGGTTTTCGGGCTTCGTATTCTTACTAGCTAGATGGGCTGATACGGATCCCACGACGCTAGTGGACCACGGCTGAGAGTAAATAGCTTAGCCCTGATTATTACGAGTTCTGGGCGGTCCTAGAGCGTTAGCATCGTAATTGAGACTTACAAGTCAATTGGGATGATTCGGTGTATCTCCTAGCCCGACGCAATACCCCAAAGCTGAACGCCTATATGTCTTGTAGCATAATGGTGTGCATCTAGTCTTACGCCTCGAGCAGAAGATCGAAGTCCTGCGGGCCAACTAGTTTTCGATTGATATAACGGCATAGAGAATAAGAGTCCGGTAGCTGTCTTTCTGACGGGTATAAATTGTCCAGCTCCCCGGCCGTTAGAGATCGCAACATCTCTTGTTCTCATTACAACATCACACTTAGCCCCTCTCAACAGACAAGTAACACAATCTTAAGTACTAAACAATATTCCTACGACTTTCCCAGCCAACACAATGAAGTCCTTTGCTTTCGCCGCCCTCATTGCCACGGCCCTGGCCGCCTCAACTGGCTTGGATGCCCGCACCGGCGGACCCCAGTGCACTCCCCCTTCATACGTATGCAAGCCTGATCACTCGGGCTGGCTCGTTTGCAACGTCGATGGAACATTCCTGGTTCGTGGCCCCGTGCTTTCATAAGCTATTCGTTCTTCGTCTTTCTCTATCCTGCTCTCCTTCCCCCTTCCCGAACTGAAGTGACGACGCTATATCATGCGCCAACTGTTGATTTACAACAAATCTAACATTCGTCTGCTAGGATGCGGGTACCTGCCCCAAGGGAACGAAGTGCAAGCCCATCAACAACCTGCCATACTGCGTCTAAGGTCCCGTCCTTGCAGACGCTTTGGCTATTGGAGCTTCGGTTAGGAATGTGGCGAGATAATCAGCTTATGTGTGTCTAAAGAATGGGAACGGTCCTTTTGTTGCATGATAACTATGTTTATAACGATACTCTCCTTAATTATATGAGTAATGATCAAGATTGTCTACGGGTACCAAGAAAATTAGCATCGCCCTTAAGCGAATCTGGTGGACGCACATTGGCGCACCGAAATTTAATACCATCTTCTCTGGATTTCTCTATAGGGCGTGTAAGTCTTATGCTTGCTATAGAATCATATTGATGGCTGGCATTTAAGTGTTCTATAAAGTTAAGTTAATCTGGATGTACTTTTACTACCGATGTATCAACAATAGCACACATGAAGATTTTGCTCCTATCTCGAATACTGCAAATGCAATAATACTAATAGAATTCTTGTCTGCGCTTCGAAATGATCTAGACCCGTTTGCTTCGCCTAGAATCGCCGTCCTTGCCAACACGCGAATAATCAACTACACCTAGCTTCAATTAAACAAGGTCAAGAGGTGAGATGGAAATATACCTACAGGGAATAAGATTCGGCAACGCATTTGTTCACGCTATATCCATCATAGTATCCTTGATTTAGTTGAAATTAAGCAATGTCGGGGTTTCTGGCTCAAACATAGTCCTGCAACAGCACGAGAAGAAACAATACATAAAAGATAACCTGGAAAATATGAAACGTTGCTGTAGCGGCGACTCGAACGCCTGTCTCAAGCTTGGAAGGCTAGAATGATAACCCCTACACTGCTACAGCTTTTAACCTCATTAAAGGTAACTAACAATTTAGTATATTGTAGACATTTGGCAAACTTGCCCTAGTCACTTCCTATAGTTTCTAACCAAGCGGTGGTGACGTTGAGAACAGATACCGGAGCAATATGGAATAGACAAGACCGCGGGGAGAAGATTGTTCGCTTCTTCGTATTTCATTGCTTCTGGCTGTTGTAGTCAACATGCTGCAGAGTAGCTTGATCCAGAAAGAGTGTTTCATAGACGGATATATGGTTGCTTTGGTCTCATACAATCTTGATCCTCTTACATATGATAGCTTTTTTTCTTCTTGGTGCAGTAGATGGTTCGATATTCTAGGAGAAAGGTATGCGGTTCGCGGTTCGGATCTTTGGGCTTTTTATCGTCTAGGTTTCCACCTGGGCTTAACGCTGTTCTACTATCTTGTAAGTGAAGAATATATTAGCAAAGGGTGAGTAAAGTACCTTTTCAATAGCTCTGCCAGGGAGATGGTTGAATTTAAGCAATTGGATCACTCATGGTCATCAAGTAACAATCGAACATTTAAATTGACCACAAGTATCACTAATTAGACGGCTCAATGAGTGAGCCTATGGGGAACATTTATGCAATGGAGACGAAAATTTGTGCGAGAATCAAAGATTCAATGCCCTTGGGCTTGTGTTAGACCTAGGTAAATATTATAGCTTATTCTTCATAGCTACATGGTCTCTCACCTCAGACAACCTCCGCACTAGATCAGTATATGACCGGCTCGGCAAACCTTCAACGCAAGTGCGGTTTAGAGCAATTACCTAACAGGGGAGATAAAGCCTTCATCTGTTGTGCTACCGAGAGTGATCGGCACCACAGCCAATCTGGGTTAAATACCATACTCACGGTTCCGGCAATTCAGCCGCCCATCCTATGAGAACTCCAAACCGCACGGGGTTATAGACACACAGATGCATACACGTAAGCTGGAGATTGCCTGTTGCACTACTCAGGAAATATACAATATTAGATGCAATTTCAAGGGTGGATGTGATCGTGGGATCGAGCAAAGCGTCGGCAGATGGGGAACATGACCATACAGTTGCAGCTAGATGAAGTCGTGCCACATGTCGCAGGAAACTCTCCGACAATCTTGGGCCAATATCAATTGGCCAGTCAGCGTCGTCATGAATTGCTAGGTCCACGTAATGACCCAATTCGCGGCTAAGCTGATTTCCAAGGACGGGGATTGGCTGGGGTCTGTAGCCGGCTGGTAGCTTTGACTACGGTCAAGGATCTGCAGGAAGCAGAATGTATGTATATAATCCGAACTCCTATGCTAAGAGACAAATATCAAAGTGATCGAGGAATCGTCTTGTCGCCTCCAATTGGATATCGCCCCTGCGGACGTATTGGCAAGCCTGACTGAACGGCCACAATGGTGAGCTTCCGGATTCTAACACTCGCGGCTCTTTGCGGCGCGGGTCTAGCACACCCAGGTGAAAACCACGATGCAGCCAAGCGTCGAAGAGATCTTCATCACAATGAACTCGGGATTCGAAATGCGGAGGCAGCGCTGGCAAATTGTAAGAGTAGTGTGAACGGGCAGACGATGGCCCGAAGAGCGGCTTTGCGACGTGCTGTTAAGGCGGCCGAACTTCGCGAGAAGCGAGATATCGAGCATAGTATGTTGTTTCTTCTTAAAAAGAATGGACGATACGTTATCACCGATCTATTATGAGACGGGCAGGATGGGTTTAGGAGGCATTTAACGGCACTGACAATGGAAATTAGCACGCATGCGAGCCAGACAGAACCAGGATATTATGGATGAATATTTACAAACATGCCACGATCAGACAGATACACACGGCGACTGGTCGAAGTCGACGCCGCATAGTACAATATTCGCTTCCAATTCTACCATAGGACTTGCACCGGAGACGATTATTGGGCCCTACTGGGTTGGCGGCGAGTTCATCCGTTCAGACATCACCGAAGGCCAGCAAGGAATTCCGGTGCACTTGGACCTTCAGTTTGGTAAGTTATCTCGCCTCTCGCCCCATAAACTTGAAGTACGACAATTAACTGTTGCACTAGTCGACATTTCAACCTGCGCTCCTGTCCCAAACATGCTAGTTGATCTCTGGCATGCAAATGCGACAGGTGTGTATTCGGGCGTAGTAGCCGGCGCTGGCCTGAACACCACGTTCCTACGTGGTGTCCAAATTTCAGATCTTGAGGGTGTTGTCAACTTCGAAACGTTATTCCCAGGCCATTACCAGGGACGCGTGAATCACATCCATGTGACCAGTAACCGCGGCGGTAAGCTTCTCGATAACGGGACGTATTCGGGTGGGAGTGTCAACCATAGTAAGCGACTCTAAAGCTCAGAGAACGCTCAAAATTGCGATTGCTGACCCTGCATATTATAGTCGGGCAGCTGTACTTTGACCAGGAGCTAATCAACGCCGTCGAAGGAATGAGTCCTTATATTCGAAACATGATGCGATTGACTTACAACACAGAGGACTTCCTAACAGCACAGCAGGCAAGCCGCGACTATGATCCTTTCCTGGACTATGTTATGCTAAGCGAGGAACCCGATGACGGGCTGCTAATGTGGGCTACCATTGGCATCAATGGTACTGCTGATTATGATAACATGGTATCAGCCGGTGCTTGGTATTACAGGGAAGGCGGCGTCGATACTTCACCCAGGTGGAATTTTACCATTCCTCCAGGTGGGTTTCCAATGCCAACTGGGTCGTTCACCCCACCAGCTGGCTTCCCGACTGGCTTCCCCGGAGGATTTCCGCCTGTTCCTACAGGAACTCCGACCAAATTTTGGGGACCGTGTATGAAGAAGAAGCGCAATGTCGGCAGTGCGTAAACAGATTGGGTTGTTGCTTCACTGAAGTCTGTATGTATGGATATATACACATATCTGCGGTCCTGAATATATCAATGCAGAAGTTCGCCAGAATGCAGTTAGAATCAAGCCCACTGTGTTGATGACAAGACTGCTCCAGGCTCTGACTCTACTGGCAGATAATTGATTTGACCAAAGGGTCTATGGGCATGCCCGGTGACTAGACATGAGGAATGATGAGCCTCTACGGCCGATGGATGCACCCGCTAAATGAGAATTAAGCTCTCAACGCATGCGTTCTTCGCGGCCGTCGAGCCAGCTGGTGCAGTTAATACAGCGCATTGCCTAAACGGTGTCAGTAATGTCCAAAGCCTCGTATAGATGCCAACCACCGACCTTTGCGCTGATTCGTTTCTTGCAGTAGCGGCATTTGACGGTGTCTTTGATGATGTCGTCTTTGGAAAAGTACTGGTAAAGGCAGGCGAGGGTGTAGAGCATGATCCCGAGAAAGAGAAAGCTGACAACATGACGAATGAATCCGCTGACAGGAACCAGTTAGCGTCAAAGTCTTACTACTGCAATACTGATAAAAACGTACCCGTATGCCAGAACTACTGCACCATCCTCCAGTGCCAGACCAATTGTGTTGTATCCGTTCTGTTCTTCGTAGTTGGGTCCCGGCCTGAGGATAACGAATTTCTCGTCCATATTGCGATTCAAAGGCAATAGTACTGACAAAGGCGGAAGAAGAATATCATTGACGAATGAATTTGTGACAGTTGTGAAGGCATTGGCTAGACTATTTAGTGTGGTCGTTACATCAGCAAATCACAGTTCTTGGAATATCAGCTATGGTATAGTTCTACAGTGACGTGAACAGGGATATTTAGCTAGGGAACAGCACTACGCAACTAAGAACCGACAAGCTGGGGGCTCTTAGGTGGAAAGGGTTATAACTGACATCAAGCCAAACGCAATCTCGAGAATGTTACCAGAAAAGGCAAAATCAATGAAACTCGTAAACATGCGTTTAGCGCGTTCTTCGCTCTCCTCAAGCAAGCTCTGTTGCTCCTCGTTGTTAATTGATGAACCGTAAGTGAGGGGCATGGTGTAATGATCTTTGTGTCTGTTCGTTTGTGTGTGTGCATGGAATGAGAATTGTCTGAAGGACTGGTTCAATAATGGATTGAAACGAGTTGATCGAACTGAACTTTTCAGATTGGGTTACCGACGATATTAAACGAAAGAGGGTAGAAGGTTGGGGAGAAATGATCGTCGCGGGGATCATTGAGTTATGTAGACTACTTAGTTACTGTAGAGCGATGAGTGATTTCTTATGTGGGGAGTAGACAATCACGCCTGCCTTTATTTACTTACCTATCCAAGTATGGAATGAAATGATATCACCCCTGCACCTGTGAAACTTGGCTAGCATGTGATGAAGATAAGAGTACATTTGTATTAGTATATATAATAGGTATTCAATCGCCCACTGGCTTTGTAGCTGAAGGAGAACAGTTGTGCCTGCCAAACCGTCCCCCGACCCTATCAGTCTATAGAGGTATCTTGTTACATCCAACCAATACCAACGCCAGATTCCAAAATCAAAGTCCTGGTTTCAATAGTGAGTTGCTTGCGTCGGGAATGACTTCCGTTGCTCAACGAGTATATTGAATAACCTCATGAATAACGAATTTGTCATCACAAGGGTATTGACTTTTCGCCCCGACGGCGAAAGCCGTCTCCAATGATGATCCATCTTTGAGTAGACTTGAGTGATGCCATCCCCCAGTAGAGCGCCGTGAAGGACATGAGAGCGAACGTAATCCAAGAGAGGGTGATAAGCTTGGTCCCTTTGATGCCGGAAATTCCTACGTCCTTGCCGGCCTTGTTGATCTCCTCAACGCCTTTGTTGTTGACATAGGTGATAACCGCGCTTCCAACTAAGAGGAAAAAAGCACCGAGACCTGCGATGCCGGTGTTGGCCCAGACGATTGGCTTATTGACTCTCTTCCGGAGAAAGATTAAGACCGCCAAGCTTGATAGGAACGACAGTCCAGCGAGGCCGCCTCCTAGCGCATAGAAAACGAGCAGGCCAAGAAGCGCGTTGTTGACAATATCAACGGCGTCTTGAACCTTTTTGGGGATTGGGAGTTGGTTGAGATTGAGTTTTAACGGCCCAGCCTGGATCTCGTGGTCAAGAATCTCGCTGAGGTTTAACCTTACTATAAACGCTTAAGTTAACGACATATTGGCTATGTTTATCAAGAAGACCACTTACGTCCTGGCTGCTGAGCGGTGCAGTTGGTCAAGTTGTACCATGCGCCAGACTTTGACACATTGGGCGAGAACATTCCCTCACAAGCAGTCATGATGTGCAAACTATACCACTGCGAAATGCCAAGCTCCTCGGTGACCTCGCCGGCAATTGCATCCGTGATGTTGTTAATGCCGTTCGAAATGTCTTGACCAAGACCGCGGGCGTCATCCCCAATCTGGTCGAAAAAACTGCCGCCACTCGTATGCGATGGTTTGGGCTCAGACTTTGTCGGCGTCGGAATAAGATCATGACCAAAGTTGGATAGATTGACCTACGGGGTTTAGGTTAGTCCATATGTGTATCGTAGCAGATCACTCTCAAGTAACTTGACATACCGCGATGATGTGATAAGGTTCCATGGACTCCTGCTGTGGCCCGGTTCCAGCCAGGAGGATTATCAGTGCCAGCACGAAGGTCACGAAAGAGATGAGAACTGGTGGGAGCAACAAGCCCACTGAAGGTTGTCTTGGGGTAGGCATTTTGACTGCCACTGAAAGAATCAAAAAAGGGAAAACCGAAATAGAAAATTAGAATTGATGATGAAAAACACGCAGGACTTCCCAAAACCAGAGATTGAGAAGAGTGCAGTGGGATAAATATGTGAAATGACTTAGGGCATGAAAGAATGAAAGGGACTGGGAAGATTAAATGTAGGCGAGGGCGTTAATGGAGAACAAAGAAGCAGAAAACAGGTAACCGAATAATACCTACTTAATATAACAAGAAACCATAGGGCAAACGTTAGTTACCCGGATCGTCGGTACCTATGTTACAGCAAACATGGTCACTGTATCAGTCTATGAGGACCCAAGCGGACGGGCGTTTATTCATTTGCCAAGACATACGGTTGACAGTAAGGGTCTAGATCTAGCTGGCGCCTATTTGCCGCTCAAAATATCCCTGGGCCTTGGCGTCTCTGGTTGCATCAACCACAACCCAGTAAATCATAGTATAGATATCTTAGGCAATCTGATTTTACCTAAAAACTTTGTTACTGGGTACCTACCAACAGCCACGAATCAGATAATTAATTATGATTTATGTCATTTACGCAAGGGAAAAAGA
The DNA here is from genome assembly GCA_022495115.1 of Xylaria castorea. Classification (NCBI taxonomy): domain Eukaryota; kingdom Fungi; phylum Ascomycota; class Sordariomycetes; order Xylariales; family Xylariaceae; genus Xylaria; species Xylaria castorea. Next base: position 296,234 of record MU382625.1, on the reverse strand, counting down.
GAGTCACATCTCAACATAAAAGGAGTCTCACCCTACCTACATGTCGGTAGCAGCAACTAAATGTATGCAGGAGGGATATCAGTTATAAGTCATGCCTGTTTTGGACAGCAGCCACGATGCTGATTGGACATCAATTATATTCTGCGTCATAGGATGGCGGGTCAGTGGCCCTTCCAGCTACCGTACCAATCCCTGCTGGATTTGGTAAACTATGAATCCACAGTAAATGAATAGTTTGAAATATTCAACGCGTTGAATAATTTAATTATGTGAAAAACTAATGGTTTATTTAAACCATTTATTGCCTTTAAACGTTTGAAATTTTTCTTGCGTTTAAAATGTTAAACGTTTGCGACCGCTAAAACGTTTGCGACCGCTATACCTCCACTAAAACAAATAGCTTATGACCTACCTAGTTGTTCTACTACGGTTGTTCTACTATTACGGTTGTTCTACTGCTACAGTTGTTCTATTATTACGGTTGTTCTACTACTGTACGGTTGTTTTACTACAAGTTTACGATTGTTTGAAAATTATAGTGTAAAATAAAATTAAACTGTATTAGATTCTAGCTACCTATACGACTTGACTATTCAATTGAAATAATAGAAACTGTTGCTTTTGTTTCAATTGAAATAGGTAAAGCTATCGCGACTTCCGTGCGTGTATGCGTACGCGCGCGACAACTTATCTGTAGGTAGGTAGTTGTAAGCGTACGGCCGCGAAAAGGGCTGCAAAAGCTATAAACTGCGCGGGTTGTGGGCTGTAGGGGCTGTAGGGGCTGTAGGCTGTAGGCTATAGTAGTTTTCAACGTTTAGAACTTTCAAACGTTTGAGAGGTTTCAAACGCTTAATTAACGCAAACGTTTAAGTCGAATAAACTGTTTAAATTCATCAACGTTAAAAGATTCAAACGTTTAAATACATAAACCATTAATTCACTATTATAAATTTGCAAACTATTTTACAACAGTTTACTGGACCCAGCAGGTCTTGGTATGGTATCCGCCCGCCTACCTAGCTAACCAGCCCCGCCGGGGGGGCCCTTACTTAGTCTACATATCTAGGCGCTGGCATCCAGTCAAGATGCCGCGCGCACCAAGAGCTGAGGCTCTAGGCGCCCGGAGCAAGGATGCTCCCAGAGCCACACGTTCCATCAGATTCATAATTGTACAGTAAAATGTGAAACACGAACCGTTGGCGATATGTCATTTGGACATGAAACAGAATATTACCATTGTGTTCCCTTCACCTCCCTTTCTAGATTAGGAACTGCAGGTGCTACTGCGTTTGTGTCGGTCCATTTGATTACTATCCTTCCTACCTACTTTAACTGCTTTGTGCATCACGAGATAGTTGACATATCTGGACTCATATTCGAAGGATATCAGTATTAAAACACAAAAACAAGAGCATAATCTATTATTCACTTCTTCGCACAATATAAATACCTGTTGAGTCCTATTTAACATTACCCTTGACCCGTCACAACTAAACGAGTAATTGGGCAAGCCTTTCACGTTCTGCAATTTCCTGGGCCCTCGCGGGGAGGACGTCCTTCTCAACTGTGATCCATCGACCACGACCGGAGCGCTGCGCCCGAACGTGCTTTTCTACTGCAGTTGCCTCGTCAACCCAATCAGCAAACCGAAGCACTTGGCCTTTGGATGTATCATCTGCCAGGTCGTATCCCGAATTGAGTCGCAAGGTTGTGATCTTGCCCCAGTCCCCTAGCCAATCTACAAAATCCACTCTAAACTCGCCGTCGGATTTCTCCCGCAGAGCCCGGATCCAGTCACCACACCCAGTAAGGTCTAGATATTCTAGACCGTAAAGGAGCCGACTCAGGCGTTTTAAAACAAGAATAGCCTCAGTCCAATCCCCATCGAGAACGTGACTATACGGTCCAGTGCTACCGTATTGAACAGTACGGCCCGTTGTTGGTGAGGTCATTTTCGCAAATTTGGCGTTGGGTGTGAGCGAAGGTTCAGGCCAACCGGCTAAGCTTAGGTGAGTGAGATGGGTAAGCTTCCCCGCAAGTGATAGAAGTTGTTTCCAAGACACCGATAACGTTGAGCCCGGATCTATACCGAGTGATATATGTGTTAAGTTAGGTAGTAATTTGACTGGCCCCGCCATCGGCGCTGGTATGTCCCACGAGTCCTGCACAGCATCGTTGGTAGGAACAGTTGCCTTTTTGGACCCGAAAAGGAGCTCGTGTAATTCCTTTAGGCTGAACGACTTACCAACAGAGTCTGTTAGGTCTAAATAAAAGACATCGGAATTGAGTACGTTCACATCAGGTGGCTCTAATCCATATTCGGCAAGCTCGCTCTCTGACGGGCCCGATAGAACGAGTCGTAGGTCCACTAATGAAACTCCCGATGTGTAAATTTCGGAGACGTTTGCCAACAGAGCTGACCGCAATCGGCTAGGCAGAGTATAAAGATAGAAACGATTCCAGTCACGTTGCTGGGACCAGTCCAGGGCTATGCGCCGTAGAATCATATCCACTAGACTCCCCTCAGCCGGCGCATAGACGTCAGGCATAGGCCAGTGTCTGATGTGACCTCCTGTGCCATCGTGCGCAAGACTAGAGGGCGTTGCGTGCCGTGACTGCGATAGCGCAACCCAACTGCGAGGTGGCGGCGGGCCTGGTGGGGGGCGACGGCCGCTTAAGAAATCCCGTCTCTGGGAACGGCGAGGAACTGGCGCGGGAGGCTCGGGAAGCTGAAGGATACGACGGAGCGTCGGGGGCACGCTGGGAGCTGTGGCAGCCGAAATACTGTCATCAGCGTGGGCAGCATGGGAGCTCAGGGTGCTCCGGCGCAAGTTTGCGAGGAGTTCGTTAACCGATCGGCCATGATGCTCTAATAACAGGTATTAGTCAGTCGACCGTACTAATATGAATGTATGGCGCAAAGGAATAGTGGTTCACGGCGATATAGTTGCAGAGGAGCATAGCACAATTCTACGAGGCACTGCCACAAGTGGTGAGGGAATTGAAGTAGCTCACCTGAAGAGGTCGATTGCGATGGGGACGAGAGACGTAACGACGCCGGGGCGACTGATGGAGGTTTAGAGTACTGTGGTTGATGTCGTTTCTTAGGCATACCAGATGAGTCTTGACGACATCTGCCTCTGCTGTATTGCGAAATGTATCGCAAAGGTTAGTCACGAAAGAAAGAGGTTGCTGTGTTACTTTCTTTATACAACGGTGAGATTGGAGATTGTTCCTTCCAACAAGCCGATGACTCAATGCTTGCTTCCCGTGGGCCGACTGGTCCGTGCGTCTCCACTCCAAGTCCCCAAATCTTCAAAGGAGTCACTTCGTAAGATTCGCAAATTCCAAGATTGGATTTTCATAGGGACCATCAGGAGTCACAACCGTTCTATTGATATACCCCATCCATGCTTAATTCATGTCCTCATAGTGCCAGACCTTGACGAATTGATAATAGCCCGAGGCTATCAAAGCACCCAGGCCTGGCCCAACCTAGTTTATCCAATGGGATCCAGGAAAGTGCAGCGCTGCGACAGCGTATCCAAAGTTGTGTGCTGGGTTTAAAGAATTTCGAGTAAATTATATGCTTATTGTCCTGTGCTGTTTTTCTACGAACTATTGGTCTGAAAATGAGAGTGGTGAAAGCGAACCCGAAATCTCTGCTACAAAGAGCGCAAGTCTGGTTCCTACTACGAACACAAGGTACGAAGTGAAGAACATCCCCGCAGGAAAGATTATTTTCACGACTGCTCCAGCGCAACTACACGCGATCCGCCGTAAAAAAAAAAGAAGATAATCGTTGTTTTCCAATATTGACGGCCAGATAGGGCTAGCCTGACAATAACCTAGCATTTTATGGCTAGACGGTAGAAGTGCCTTGAGCATCTAATAACAACAGAGCGCCTTTTGAAGCGAAAACGCATTCAGGCGGCATGCTGCTAGATTAAATAACCTACTACTAATCCTATACACCGCCCACCGTTATGAGTGAAGAGAAGCCATCCGATTAATTGTCGGCGGAGGCCGAGCTCTAGAATTGCGCCCTGATATCGACTTGAATTAGAATCCGCCTGGTCAATCACCATGAGCTGGCCAGAATACGCAAGGAACAAGTACCAAAACGTCCCAACACACTCGCCAGTTGCGGCGACAAGGTCCGCTTGGATTAAGGTGAAATGCCCGTGACCGTGAAACCCGAAATATGGTCTTCCGACATCTTTGTGTAGTATCTATTGGGGTAGGTATCTACAGTATTATCTTTGTTCTATCTTATGGGCGCTTCTCATCAGACAAGATCTCACTTTCGGGTTCGAAAGAAAACATAAGACACTATACTTTCAGTCATAAATGGACTGCTTCATAGAAATCGGCTACTAAGCAAGTAGGCATGCCACTACATGCGAACAAAAACGCCTTGGATGACGATTAAGGTTGATCATTTGATTTTCCAGTGCGGGCGACCGGGATTTCCATGTTACCCCTAGACGATGAACTTGGCCAGTTAAGGTTTGCACTAGTATTAGATCAAGGCCCTGGACAGTCCAACTATACAGGACTCTGGTAACTGGCCAGTGCTAGGTCAATCTCGAAATAGATACCGACACCATCAAAGGAATTTGAAGGTTCGGGACGTCTAGTTGAGCAACCCGTCATGCTCCCATTAAACTTTTAAAACAGTCTTGGCGTCCGTTGTTGCCGAGTGTTCCTATATTCCTTTCCCGCCGTATGGCTGTCCCTTGCAATATAGCGAAGTTGAGAGCTATTACAGCGAGCATTTTTACACTTAAGGATTTCAGATACCATCAACTCTTTACCCATAATATAACACTGTTCCTGAAACCCGCACTATCGCCCAGCAAGGACGTTCAAAACACCACCATCGACGGCGATGATCTCCCCATTAACATACTGATTCTTTGCCAGATACAAGACAGACATGCCCATCTCGACTTCCCTACCCGGCCGCTCGAGTGGTACATGGCCCTTCTCCTGGATCTCCTCCTCGGGTACGTGGCTCTTCTGACGATCATCACTCTCCTTGGCCGTCATCTCGCTGGGAAAGTACCCGGGGGCGATGGAATTGACGCGGATGCCAGCCTTCTGGAACTCCGCAGACATGAGCTTCGTCAGATGGACGGTGGCGCCCTTCGCAGTGTTATAGCTGAAATGTCCTTGCGCGTGCCGCATGATGCCCGACATGCTAGAGATTGTTATCACTGACGCCGAGTACGGCTCAAGCTCTCCTTTTGGCCTCACTGTAACACTACAAGTCAGCCATCACCATTTTGAGCGCAGTTTGTAAATGCCTCGCAAGCTTAGTGCTTTTTCACTTGTACAGTGGTAAAGAAACAAGAGAATCACATCCAGGAAGCACTTACTCCCAGCCTGCAGGAGGGGCAAAAAGGCCACGGTCGTGAAGTAGACAGCCGTCACGTTTGTCTGGTAGGTGCTCTGCCACTCGCTGACCTCCTCGTTGTCCCAGAGGCGCGACCGCAAGTCCTCTGCATCGGTGTGTTCGGGCTCAGCCTTGGGGCCCGAGACCCCGGCATTGCACACCAACAGATGAATGTGCTTCTCCTTTTTGCTGATGTCCTCAACGAGACGGCTCAAGTCATCTTTTTTCGTCACGTCGCACGGCCCGATCGGGATGATCTGCCCTTCGCCGCTCGCGGGTTGGTGCTCCTTCGCGGCCTTCTCGAGAGCTTCTGTCCGTCTTCCCGTGATATAGACTTTGGCACCGTTAGCTGCGAGGGCTTGCGTAGCCATCAGGCCGATGCCTGATCCGCCACCTGTTACCACCGCTACAAAACCCTTGACATTGAAGAGGTTCTGTGCTGAAAACTCGTGGGTTTCTGCCATAATGACGTGTTGATACTGTCTTCTATGTGACAATCTATGTGACAATTAAATCACGGAACGCTCCCCAGCCAGAGCGCGTTTGAAGAAGAAATGATTAATCAAGAGCTCTTAGGTGGAGGCAGCATACACGAAGCTTATGATGTCGAGCGTCAATCAACTTTTTGTGCTTTCTTTATAGGCAGATGTACTCGTATGTGATACGTAGCAGCTATCAATTCAATATTGAGTGGTGACGTCAGTTATACATATATCTAGGTAGCCACGTGGGAGAGGATCCTAGAGAGCGCCTTAGTGAAGAATGCTACACCACACTACAGGCTCGGCGACAACAAGTGGGTCGGAATTTCGGTTTCTAATCCCATAGTCATAAGTGTCTCGAATGTCTTAATTCTCCTAGAAATAGGTACCCGCATTGTATAGCTCGCCAAACAGATGATACATTATGTACTAAATTTGCGCAATGCTAGAAACCCTTCCGTCTCATAATATACATGATCGCACTGCTACCCGCTGTATCCGCTCAGGGCGTTCATCTTTATGTCATGTTCCATGTTGTCAATTGATGGTTGACAGTAATTAGCGATCTTCATTAGCCAGTGACTTGTGATGTGGTTATAGTTTGGCCGTCATCTGACTGCCGGCCTTCAGCGCTTCTGAGGCATCATTAACGAACTCATCGACGATATCTTTAGCGCTCTTTTGCTCGTTGACCAGTGCCGCACACTTGCCCATTAGGTATGGGCGGAACTGATCCATCAAGTCATCAACATCCTCTTCGCCAGATCCTTCGGCTGAAGAACCGCTTCCCTCAGCGGTGCCATTGGCAATCTTCTCTAAATCAGCCTCGTAAGGTAATATTCCCTTAGCAGTAAGCTGCTTCAGTTCGTCCCGGCGCTCGTTTTCCCAGTTCTCGATGTAGGAATTTGTGCGCACCCGTAGGGGCCGTCCGGTGAAGATAAGAGTACGTATTGTGTCGTCGTAGCTAGCCGTCCGCACAGATTCTTTATGTGATTCTGGAGCACCAGCCTCATCGGCCAGAATAAATCGAGTTCCAACCCACACGGCACCAGCACCCATCATGAGCGACGCAGCGAGCATCGGACCGTTGTGAATACCACCAGCAGCAACAACCTCCACTTTCTTGCCTGTCAGGGGGCTCTTTTTGCCCTTGCAGATCTGGACACAAGCAGGGATAAGGACAGTCGTGGGTACGTCTCCGGTGTGGCCACCACCTTCACCGCCCTGGGCGCAGATTATATCACACCCAATATCCAGGGCCTTCTGGACGTGCTTGGGGTGCCCAACCATGTTCATATATAGCACGCCATGCTTGTGAAGCTTTTCGACTACGGCTTTGGGAGGGACACCGACGGCAGAGACGAAGAGCTTGGCACCTGACTCGATGACAACGTCGACCAGCTCATTCAGCTTGCCCTTGGTGTAATCATAGCTAAAAGGCGATAAATATTAGACTGCGAAACCTAGACCTCGTTCGGAAGTTCTGACATACTTGGTCTTTCGGGCGTTGCCACCAACCTGGGGAAGTAGCAGATCGATACCGAATGGCGCCTTCTTGTCGTCGAGGTAGGACTTCATCTCATCGATCTGTTCCCTCAACATGTCGGGGCTATAGGACATTCCTCCAATAACACCTAAGCCACCGGCATTTGTGACAGCAGCGGCTAGCTTTGGGCCGGCGGCAACGTTCATACCGGCGAGCATGATAGGATGCTTGATACCGAAGAGATCGGTGATCGGAGTGCGAATCTTCTCTGTTATGGAAAACATTTCGTTAGCGCCAGTGCCTCTTCATCTCGTTTTTCTCAGCTAGGCTAGATTGCGACTTACGTGGTGAAGCCATTTTGTTTGATAGTGTATAATGTACAGAATGACAGATGTTGGGGTAGTTATGGGGGAAAGAGAGTAGCAAGCAAACTTTAAGGTTGGAACGAGACGGGGAATTAAGTAGGGAAAGGGTAGTTCGCGGCGTTTTGGACAACTGCGGGCCAGATCCTGGAGAACCGAGGTACACTATCACTTCTTAGCTTCCACTAGCTATATTTGGGTTAGTAATTATCAAGGGGTTATACTGACTATCCCCTATTCGGCGCTGCCTCGGCTACTGCATCTGTCGACGGTGCATATGTACACCATTGTTTTGGACATGCCTTTATCATACCACACAGTCAACATTAGACCATCAGTCTAACAATGAATGTCTTTTATTTGTTCTTTGACACAGGTGACTACGTGTTTTGGACTTAGGAACCTACTATCAAGTTAGGGAAAGAAAGGCCAGTGAGTGTTGACTACCAACTGGACATAACTCCACTAAACAAGTAGCAGAAACTTGAAGACCAGTTTGTTGTCCTTCATAGGTATCGTTGGGTATCTGGGCACTATGTTCTTTAAAGCATACATGTCTGGATACACATGGAGAATGATACGTACGAGTAGGACTTGCTCTAGTTTCTGCTTTGATACTGCCTAGGTTACTCGCTTTAAGTGGCGGATCATGACTTCTACTTAAGTAGATAGAGAGGGGCGCTAATGGTATACCCGTGAACCCCGAGTCCCACTGTAAATTCACTGGAGCGATGTGGGTCAGGGGACCCCGCTGTTCAGGGTAACGGTGCGCGGCGGAAGTCGACAATTTTTCCGATTCGTCTCGACTTCTCAACTTGACTGCTGCATTCAAGGAGCCAGAGAGACTGCAGGTGCGTTGCATCAAGACAGAAGGGACAGGAGAGAAAGAAAAAGAACAAAACAAATGGCATGAGGCTTCTTTTAAAGAGGAAATCTAGATGAGTTTATCACGATCATCCATTCGAGCATGGAGTCTTTATTCACGCCACGCTCGGCCATCGTTGTCATTGCCCGCATCTACTTGCATAACGGTTATTCGCAGAATAGCACCGACTTATAACACGCTCACCACTAGAGTCCCTGGCTTCTTGCCCATGTCCTCGTCGCTATCGCAACGAAGGACCTACGCCGGCTTCAAGCGGTACACTATGGACCAAGCACTGGTGAACGACCTCAAGTCGCAACCGAGAGATGACTTGCTTTTTCGCAATGGCGACTCGAAGGCGGGAGCCCCGAAGATACGGACTGCCTACATTGCGCTGGGTAGTAACCTCGGCGATCGCGTGGCTATGATCGAGCAGGCGTGTTATCAAATGGACGCCCGCGGCATTAAGGTGAAGCGGACGAGCAGCCTGTGGGAGACTGAGCCTATGTATGTGCTTGATCAAGACCGGTTCGTAAACGGTGCCTGTGAGGTGTGTGTGTCTTTTGTTTCATGTCTTCATCGCTTCACTCATAACCCCATAACAGTCGGTAGGGCCTATAAGATGTATCATTATTTGTATGCTCATCTAGCTAGTTTATATATGACTCGTCTTGTTGGATTCGACCCTGCCTCATGCAATCTCATGTCATGCATCTTTATACTAAATATTTCATAGGTAGAAACAGAGCTGGAACCCTTAGCTCTTCTTGATGCCTTGCAAGACATAGAGAAGTCTATGGGACGACGAAAGATCATAGATAAAGGGCCACGCAATATCGATTTAGACATCCTCTTATACGAGAATGAAACGGTGTCTCATCCCAGACTTCAGGTGCCGCACCTCCTAATCGCTGAACGCGAGTTCGTGCTCCGGCCCCTAGCAGAGCTGGTTCCTCATCGCGCTCTTGACGCCACGCGCCCCTGGAAGCTGGTTCAAGACTACTTGAATGAGCTGCCGCCTCCCAAAATCGGACACGCTGAGCCTCTGTCCACTCTAACACCACTCCGTACCTCCGTTACCCCTCTCAACGCACTGCGCTCTACGAGGCCGACGCAGATCATGGCGATCCTCAACGTGACACCCGACTCGTTCAGCGACGGTGGAGTACACCTTCCACCGCCAGAAGTTCGGAGCCAGACACAAGCAAATCAAGATAACGAAACTACTTGTCACTTCTTATTGTCTTCTTCCCTATCACCAGCATACATCGCAAACCTGCGCTCGACAATTCAGCACTTCATCGCCAGCGGCGCAACAATGATCGATGTCGGGGGCCAGTCAACCGCCCCAGGAGCACCCGAAGTCAGCGTATCAGAAGAACTCTCCCGCGTGCTTCCCGCCATCTCCCTGATCCGCAGTATGCCAGAGGCAGCGCACGTGTCAGTAAGTGTAGACACGTACCGAGCCGCCGTGGCAGAATCCGCCGTGGCCGCGGGCGCAGACGTCGTAAACGACGTGTCGGCGGGACTTCTCGATGATACGATGCTACCGACCATCGCCCGGCTGGGCTGTACCGTGTGTCTGATGCACATGCGCGGCACGCCGGGGACGATGAGCCGCATGAACGAGTATCCGGAAGGGTTGATTCCCACACTCGCCGAGGAGCTGCGCGAGCGCGTCAACGCAGCCGAGCAAGCCGGCATCCGACGCTGGCGCATCATCCTAGACCCCGGTATGGGCTTCGCCAAGGTCGGCGACCAGAACCTCGAGATCCTGCGACACATGCCCGAATTAAGACGGTGGCCTGGCCTCGAGGGCCTCCCGTGGCTTCTGGGCTCCAGCCGTAAAAGTTTCATCGGTAAGATCACAGGGGTGCCGAAGCCAGGGGACCGCGTCTATGGTACCGCAGCCACCGTTACGGCTGCAGTACAAGGCGGCGCCGATATTGTGCGCGTCCACGACGTATTGGAAATGGCACAGGTAGTCAAGATGGCTGATGCGATTTTCCGGTACTGATTCTGAATGGCGACTAAGCTGGAACTTGACGGGGCCGACTGACCGTAAAGTTTGGATTATAAAGCTCAGGATTTCATTCATCATCACACATTATATATTCTTTACTCGAGTTGGACGGTAAGGGTCTATGAAGTTAGTGAACAGGCCTGCTTGTATACCCTTTTGTACTTTCAACAACTAAAAAGGAGGCATATAGAATTACAGAGAGGCTCGTTGGTATATAACTAGACAGGGGGGGCGACTTCCATAACTAGCTTCACAGGGTAAGGTAACGCTTGCAATCAAGAACGAGTGAATATCCAATCCTAAGAGACATGCGAGCCACCTGCTTGTTATAGTAGGCATTGGGCTAGTGATCGGCCGATACTCAATGATATCTTGACATACAATACCCTTCAGATAAGCTTTCAACCTCTAGCACGATTTCGGCTCATGTACACCATTTTAAGTTTGGGAGAATGAAGTTAAGCTTCTAGCTGATATGCATCTTATTCAATAGATAACTCAAAATCAGCCTCGCGAATACGTTAAAAGCCTAAAAAAACCACATCACATCACATCACATAACTATTAGAGTCAAGAGTTCATAGCGACTTCATTAAACCAAACGACACGCGCATCAGGCCTTTTCAGACAATTATGCCGAATCCCATCAGGGGCGGGGGCGCATTGCGCAAGTGTCGCAGCATATCATCCAACGGCGGACCATCAACTTCTCGCCACTCGAGCCCCTTTTTCGGGTCTGTCCAATTCAACCCATACGTCGCGTCGCCTGCCAGGATGCAAAGGCATCCCAGCCCCGCGGCTTTAGAATGAGTACCTACTTAGGGGAAATGATCCTACGCAACCCTGTTCTAATCTCTGCGTGCGCTCGGGGTGCGGGAAGGATGGGAGAGACAACGGCTCCGCAGCGCAAATGCACGAGTGTTTGCCTCGTCTCCCGCCTCGTCTCGTTGCCGCCGGCGGTAGCGGCGTAGTCGCTTATCTAGTCTAGGTAACCAGCACGTACTGTAGTACTGTAGTAGTATACATGCTCGACATGTAAGTAAGAATTTTCCCTCCCCCTCCCCCTCCCCCTCCCCCCGCTGAATTGAGACCAGGGGAGTCTTGATCCGTTTGAAAGAGTAAGTGTTGGCGCGTCCAGCGCGGAGCTGAGTAAGAGCTAGCCGGGGGCCTCCTACCTTAAAGAAGAGATATGTCGCGATAAAATCAACTCTCAACTCTCTGGAGTCGGTCAGTTCAGATTACGCATGAATGAGACAAGACACTCTATGAAGTCTTGCCAAGCCTTGTATAGGCGAAGTATCTACTGCTTGTTGCTGCCGTGATATCTTCTGACTGGGTAGTTCCGGAAACCAATTGCCGATCCCAAGATTAGGTAGGTACAGTACAGCCAGATTGATGTTGAAGCCAGGTGTCTAAATTCCCTACTAAACTTCGGTTACTATTTACTTAGTTAATGTTGTGAAGGCCCCCAGGAGCTTTAGCTACGTATTGATTGTGTCACCCGAAAGGCAGTGGTTTGGTTCAGGTACCCCCACGAGCGAGCCGCGCGTCGCACAGCGCGCTTGAGCATGAGGCAGTTAGCCCCCAAAGTTACTCTCTCTTTAGTGCTCATTTCACCTCCGTGACTTAAAAAGTGGAGATGGCGACTCCAAAAGTAAAATATCGGGTTTTGTCTGTAACTGCATACACATAATGCTCGAATAATAGTTCTATTGTTAGGTATACTCAGTTATATGCGAGCCCCCGATATTTTACTCTTGAAGTCGCCATCTCCACTTTTTAAGTCACGGAGGTGAAATGAGCACTAAACAGATAGGTTAAATCGGCGCTTGGTTTGTTACACCGGTAGGATCTTCTCAATCTGGTAGCAGTGGATGGTCGTCGATACGCCTCTCGAAGTCACGATAAAAGGAACCGCGTACTGTAGTCCTAATACTGCAGGTCAAGGATGACTTTAACTCGACCATTCCGTAAGCTGCTGCTTAGCTCCTGAGCAGTACCAAGAGCAACCTGCCGAGCTTGTAACTCTAGTACCAAAGGAGTAATCACCGTGGAACGTACCGATTACTGACTGACACGAAAGTTCAAGTGCCGCTCGAAGAAGAGTTACATTGCGCGCTGTACTACACTCGACAAACGTTACTCGAATGCGTGTAACTGACAGATTGACATGAAGGCGGCGGCGGGCCAGCGGCACAGCCCGCCCAACGGAAGTCCACCGGTTTATGCAGGTAATATGCAGATCATATCCTTCCTGGCAGCGTATTCGCTGACGGTAATCGCCTATCGGTCATCATTTATCGTTATAATTAGTAGGCAGTAGCTCAGCATGTAGATACTTCTCATTAGTCCGCAGTCTGCGTCAGCCCGGTAAGCTTTCGGATCGATTCCGAATGTACGCTTCCAGCCATCCCGGAGGCATGGCGGTAGTGATACAAAGTCATGCGTAGGGCTGAGGAGAGTGGAAAAGTCGTGTAACAAAAGGGAGTTTCTGACGGTGCATGTCAGAGTAGCAGTCGACGTTGCCAAGATTGTTTGAGGTGATGCACCATAGCGCGACTTACGGCAGGGGAGACCGGAGAGGGGTCAATGACGGCGCCGGTCTGACACAATATCAAGACGTAATATGAAGAGGAACCTGGAAACATTTGGCAGGCGTCAGGATTATTATAAGTGGCTTGAGATGCAGAGGTGATAAACATGAATGTAGGCTATTATAAGGGTAAGTCTTTGCGAGATCGCGGTAGTAAATACCCACATTTCTCTATCCTGGTTACCATATCGAGTCGTTAATTCGCCAATTCTTTAAGCACATAAGGTATTATTGAATAGCTTATAGGTGCCATTGCACTTCTGCGATCGACAAGGGTAGCCAGGCGATCTAGTGGTGTTGGCTTAACTTGCACTGCTCAAACAGCCCGAGGCTAGCGAATAGATGCCGATCACAGCTTGAGAATGTGCATGAGGAATTCGGCTATCTAGAACGGACATGATATGCCGAGTACTATTATGTCTTGTTCAATCAGCTCAAGCGGAGCGAATCATCGAGCCTACGTGATTGGCGTCAATAGTAGGTGTTAGACGTGCCACCTCTAAGTAGTCTAGGACGAGAACACATACGTTCCGCTGGGTATGAGAAGAAATAACGCCACGGTGTGGGAAACAGCACGTTATCTCTTTACCAGATAGATGTTGCTGCAGGCTCGAGTCGTCCAAGAGGGACCAAGTACGAAGTATTTGAAAAGATGACATACCATATTTTTCAGCTAGTTGCCTTAAAAGCTACCACAGGAGGGCCGCTTATTTGATAGAAGTAATCCAGAATTGAGCGGCCGGCTCCGCATCTCGAGTATCATGCCCTAACTCCCCTGAACATTGCAGACAGAATGCAGCGAACGAAGAAGAGAAGTCATTATTATCAAGTAAAATAGCGGAGGGGATCCCAGCAGCTGAACGAACGCGTAATTCATGCATTGGAATGATGGCGGCTCCGAGATTGATAGTCAGATGTCTTTTTACGTTCTCCAGGCCTTCGGGTCCGAAATCCAGCTACAGCACTCTTGGCGCAATGCTTGGTAGTTAAGCACGAAATTTATCTGCCATACCTCTTCCCTAGGATTTTTGAACGAGCAGATCTGCGTCCATGGCAAGGGGCAATGTTTGAGGGCATGACAGAATGGCACCCCACTCAGCTTCTCAGGGGCGAACGGTACTGACCGTGTCAAAACATTGTCTGTAGCTGTCAAACTGCGTCATATACTGACTGACCTACTCATATCTCACCGGTGATGGCCTCGAGTCACTCCTGATTCAAGCTCCACAAAAGAAAGCTTAATTAAACATCGCCGACCGAAGCATGCTGATGGTCGCAGTTATAGTTAGAGTGACCACTGTGGGTATGTGTAGTTATGCTATATGTTGTGATACCAACGGTTCATCCGGCGATATGTTTGTATGCCTTTGCAGTAGCAGGCTATGCAAGAAGAGGAGTATGGAGTGCCAAAGCGCCCGGGCAGCTTGTTCGACGATGTGCAATCAAGGGTGGGGGTTAGGCCGGCTTCTCAAAAAAAAAAAAAAAAACACTGTACCGGTGAGCGATGGGCTGATGGCTGCGAAGCAAACCCCCAAACCTCAACCGGCAGGCTTCTTGGATAATGGTGTTCTTGGCTTTGTAGCTTCGTCGCTTCTGCCGGCAATGGTTTTCTTGCAAAAGAGCTGTTCAATTATGTATGCCAAACCTGACATCGAAATGAGGAGTCCTTGGGTCCTCCGGCCACTCGGCATGATAATAGAGTGCTTGAGTTAGCCCCCATGCTGGGACTACGAGTCGGGATCAAAGTATTGCACCAGCACATTAGGTAGGACTGTGACTCGGCTGCCACGCTCGTCATGATGCAGTGCTCTTGTGCTCAAGAATAGGTGTAGGTATCTCTTTGGCCGGCCGGAAAGAGATCGACACTTACACCCTGCAGCTAAGTATCAACTGACTAACTTCGTGCACAGTCAGCTAACCCAGGCCGCTCGCGCCCGTGTCATCGTGGTGAGGCTGCACAGCTGTACATCGTGGACCTAGATAGACAGATGACTGCCGGGCCGCGAAGCATGAGAAGAGGTGCTGCAATTACAAGGGTGCCATGACCGGTAGGATCACGTTGGATTCACTCGCAAATGACTTCGTCGTGTTTCAAGATATAGAAATAAGGGATGACTTGATTGGACCATCTTGGTTTAATTACCTTAATTCCTTAGATGAGAGGCCAATGGCATGTTCTCGTTGTCCCCAGCGTGCGGAATGTAGAACTGTTACGTCAACGGTGAAGACGAAGAGGCAGGGGTGTTCAGCTGCATTTTCGGCGGCGATTTATGTACGCTGCCGTACCTGGGTTAGGCTCATAAGTAGTGACTTCCCAGGTACCTATGTATCTACTAGTTAACCTTACCGAGTTAGTTACATCGTTGACCGGAGAGAATATCTCATCACCCGCCTACTCAGATGATAGGCAAGAGAGAGTGCGAAGAACGCTAACAAACTATGACTAAGTCTGTGGTTGTCCTACGAAGTCTGAGCGAGTTGGCTGGTGAGAAAAGGACCGATATTGTCGTCGGTAGAGGCCACAGGTGTTCGGTAGAGCTATCAGGGTACCTGCTTTGCCTTGGTATGTACTGTACCTACCTACAAGTAGGTAGTAGTTTGAAACCATCTTTGTTAATCACCATCGCACAACGTCCCCTATTTCTGCCCTGGACCTCGGTGGTATTGCAACCACACATGTGAAGTACAGTACACCAACAGAATTTCCCACGAACTGTCAAACTCCCGTGATCCCATTCATCAAATCTCGAAACCATCTATGGCCTGATGGCCTTGCAACTCGGCCGCTATGCCCACCATTCCGGTTTCTCGGCCGTTGTTTGTCCCACTAACTTAAGTAACTAGTCTACTCCGCACAACCGTTTAGGTCCCGTTTTCTGCTACGTGGGTCCATCCCTTACCGTAATGTACCACACTCTACACTCTATTACGGGTCTCGCTAAGCTCACCCTCCCGTCGGTTTCTCCGCCCACACTCTACCTAATGTACGTACTTACGTGTGAGTACACGGTATAGTTAGTTGCCGTACCTTTATTGACGTGCCCTTACCTATTGATTAAATATGTGCCCAAGGTAAAAATGCACTTTTGAATGTTAGGTGATGTGTATCTCGTACATGTCCCCTCACCTACCAGCATTGGTAGAGCACATGACAGCTTCTCGGTACATTTTGCATCAAAGCTAAGTATCATGTATCAGCGTAAAATGTTTGCGTACTATATGTATGTATTATCGATCCTCGGTGAGGGGATAATGCGCGCACGCTATTTAGTCCCATGCGTTTGAGGCAAGGATTCTATCACTAACCTAGCTACACTAATGACATTATGAAAATAATACTAATAATGCTCGTTTTTGGTTGGTATATGTAGAGCGGGTATGTAGCTGCAGTGTAAGTAGAGCTGCCTGCATTCGTGCAATTGCAGCTCTAGCTCCCTACTATCGCGCTAGTACTATCTGGGTAGCGTGTTAGTACGTATACTATGTGCTCTTCTGCGCGGGAGGAGGGGTAGAGCTCCTCAAGTAGGCCGGTTTCAGTTGTCCTTGCGGGTACCTCGGGGAAGTACAGGGGGTTACAATCAACTGCTGAGCGACAAGGTATTACCAGTAGCCCGGTATTTTTATTTAGATAGATATGAGCCTGAGCATTCTGTATCTAGGTGTGGTGACGATTACCCAGGTACCCCGGTCGTAGCTAGTATGCCGATGGTTTGTGTAGTGTACGGAGTACAAGTGCATGAAACAAACAGGTCAGGGGTCTCCATCTCCACTGTAGTGTACAATTTGGGAACCTTTGGTTGTCGCTTTTTCTAACGCTTAATTCGACATGCCTCCTTAGCGCCCCTAGTTCCCGCTGTGGGGACCCTGGGTGAGGCTGGCTGGGCAGATGCACTACCACAGTACAGATAGCGTCGTGAATGGATGCTTCTTGACCGGGGCTCTCGCTCAGTTGATCTGGTGAATCATTGTGCATCTGTCATGCAAATAAGTCGTGACCCACTGCCACTATACAGCACCAATCGGAGTCATCTTGAAAGACTTGTTGCAATTGCTAGGGGAATGAGCTATGCTAAGGAGAACTCGAGCGTCCGCACGGTACCATGTATATAGACTTCGCTTGCCAGACTGGCCATCTCTTTAAGGCTCTAATTCGTCTTGGAGCCTTCGGTAACCGGCCGTCCCTACCCTGCAGAAAGCTCGCAAACAACTGTACCACCCAACGGTCCCCGAGCCTAAGTGAAGACGGAGATGGTGACTTGTACGGAGTTGTTCTTACCAGTGACAGTCAGAGCAACATGTAAATCATTCGCCACGGCCTTCCAATCAAACGCAGAAAGGAGATAAGAAAGAAGAGCCAAAATCATGCTCCCGGCAAATCCATCCGTCTTTGCCAAACGCCATCCGTGACTGTTTCCCTATGTGACTCTCGCCTGGGTACGAGGACCAGGGAACCAACCAGAATGTGTACTTCTGGTCATTGGCCTCGCGAGAACTGTTCCATAATAAAACCTCTGTGTCCGGGTATCCTTGCCGTACTCCGCATTCCTTTTTACTTTCACTCTTTCGTAAACCTCATTTGTTTAGTATACCCGAGACCGTTACATAATGCCATGTCAGTTTCGCCCTATGCCTCACATCTTGTATGTCGAGATAATCCATGCAGATATAAACTCCAGACCTTTGATCTTTCCGTGTTCATTTCCGTACGCCGTCATACCTAGCTCCAGCAGCTGGGTTAAATCCGAATGAAACAAATTTCAATATGCTTTTTCTCTCCGATGCTGCCGGTTTGATGCAAAGGTGGAGATACGAAGCCAAGTTGCTTTAAATCGCGGAGTGTCGTACATAGCTTGTCATATCCTCAAAGAGGCTTCAGCTCTCTTGATCTCGTTTTTGCGTATACCTTGGCTGTGCTCGAAAAAACCGTTCACCCAGATTGGGAAAGAGGCGTGGGATAATAACCGGTCGACGTTGCCCTCCCCTCAAACCGACTACAGCTTCTAGGGTAGTACGCAGACCCGGGCTGGTAGATGCTTGGGAGCGTATGGTCATACTCATGTTTGACCTTCGAAATCGCCGAGTCGGCGGCAGAAGCTGTCGTGTTCAGCATAGTGTCTGGTTCATGGCGATGGGAGAACATCTCAATCCCGTGACGCGCCTCGATGTTCTCATATATTGTTGCGGGATAATATTGATACTCTTTGGTCGTGTCGATCGCTTTACCCTCCTCCGTAGGAATCATAGGCTCCAAGCCAATCTCGGGATGGCGAGTTGTGCCGTAGTGCCCAGTTCGGGCCTCGTATGTTCCTGAATATGCACTGGGGAGGAGATTGGAAGAGCCCGCTCCGTAGTCGCCTCCAATTACCTGGGAGCTCGAATAGCTGCCCATGCCGCTCGACCCTCCAGGCCCACTGCTTGTGCTGCCTCGTCGCTCTGTCTGATAGTGGCCAGGGGAACGGCCACGAACAATCATCTTTGCCGATTTGCGTTCTGCGACTTTGATATACTGCCCACCCGGGTTCTGCGTGCCGACGTCAACATACAGCTCTACAACCAAATGATAGTATTGTTGCGCAGCTCTGCGCTTGCCATTATTGGCCGTCGCCTGTTTGAATTGGATTCTCTCGAAAGTATGCTCCGTTGCATACGGCCCTTGTCCGCTTTGGCTATATCCACCCTCAAAGATTGGCCTGGACCCAGTATTCATAGTATGATGATCTTGGTAGAGCCCCATTGAGTGTGACGCCTGCTGGGGAGGCTTGGGCAGCAATCTCACCTTCTCCGGCTTTGCGGTTGGACCTTTATCTCTCTTAGGCGTATGTTGTACGAGGTCGATGCTCTGGGAATCGCTATCGGACACAACGGCTGAGATGCTCATCGCAAACCCGAAGACTTGGTAAGGGGTTGTAGACCCTGTTGGGAGATACTGCATTGTTGCATTGGGAAAATGAGGGGTTAGACTGTAGGAACACACACAGGAGAAATAATTCCTGCGATAGCATGTCCATTCTCCCTCAGAGAGAAAGAATCCTTTGTCAATCACGCCCTGAATGTCGATTTTGACGTGCGTACCCGAGCCCTGCGTTCCCACATCGCTATACACTAGTTGACCGTGGGAAACCAAGGGCAAGAGCGGAGGGGTGTTTCCAGCCGAGCTCTTGCCATATTGGTGTACTCCCTCCATCCTTACAGGACTGGTGAACCCAATGTTTGGACTGGGTGTTGGCGATAGCGGATGGCGGCGTATAGGAGTCGTGAAAGATGGCGATCTAGATATATGAGGCGTCGTTCTGATAAACGACGGCCGCGATCCCGCGTAGACCTCTCTGGCGCTGTAACCTGGGTTGGGCAGTGCAGTAGTGCGAGGGATATGTGCCATGCCCGTAGAGGAGGTGCTGTTGCCGACTTGGTGAGCAGGGCGAGGACCAACTGAGGACGCATTGAGGCGGAGGCGCACACGTGGGAAGGAGTGCAGTAATGCGTGACTTACGTGGAACCTAGACGCGACCTAGGATCGACCGCGGCAGCGGGGAACAACTGCGCTGTTGGAGGAGGATAGTAGTGCCCGGTATCCGGGGAGTACCCCGTACTGTTGTTAAGTAAGGGGGCAGGAAAACCGCTCAGTACCGACGGCGGCTGGGAAGAGGTTTCTAAGGTCAGTGAAGTAATACTGGAAGATTCAGTATTGTATCTAACACAGACGGATCAGTAGGGGCCCGTGAAAAGATGAAATGTGACTCGTGTACGAGGCAGCTTGCGTGACGATGCTGTAGGTATCGTGCTCCCACACAGCACTAACACACAACGCATCGCAGCGCCAACTGTCTGAGTGTGACGGAGAAGCAGTGATACTGGCAACGACGTTGCCGTCATACAAGGGAAACAGGGTGGTGGATTAGGATCGGGAACAGCGAGCGAGTCACAAACACCCCTAGCCCACAACCCATAGTCCGGAGTCCAGATCTCAGAGCCCAAGCCTTCAGGGTCTAGGGGGCAGCAAGGGCCGGGGGAGCCACAACGACAACTTTTAATTGTGTTGCAGTCTGCGCGCGGCTGGAGTAGCCACACCCTTGCATCTCGCCCATAGTCGCCGCAGCAGCACAACCAACTATAGTGATTTTGTGGCAAGTGGGAGTATTAACGAGAATCAGAAGAAAAATGCCGCGGGAAGTGCCAGATGAGTGAGTACAAAATATGTGCCCAATTCTTGAATCCTCCCTCACAGTACATGAAATGAGAGGAAGTGGGCGAGGTTGTACAAAGATAAACAAGTATCTTGTGGACTACACAAATACAGGAGTTTTCTTTTGGTTTTCTGTCTTCGCCTTATGTATATTGAATAGCATCGCGGGTCTTAAAAGGAGCGAAGAGGAAACGTACCGCATGTCAGCTACGGCTGGAACCTCAATATATGTATCTAGCCCGTTGCAAGTGGGCGGCGAAGGCTCAAAGTCCTGTTAGAAGCGAGGGCAAATATCGTCAGTTCATGATACTATTGTGGAAAAAACAACTACAGTGTTTAAATGACGAGCGAGAATAGCAATGTTGGTGTTGCGGGTGGCGGAGACAGTAATAGTTGAAGGTGTTGGTATAGCCTAGCCGTGTGTCGTCTTTGGTCGATTCTGCTTCCCCTTGCTATGTTATTTTCATTCTCCGTCTTCCCCGTTCAAGGTGCAGCCTCCAGGCTACGGCATTGGAGGCCAAGAACCGGGAAGCAGAGTATCAGCAGCTTGTAGGGTGAGGACCTGCAGCGGCTGGAGTCAGAACGGGTCAGCAGACGTTCATCCGGAGGTGTCGAGGAGCATGTATGATGTATGTGGTATGTCTAACGTATGTGTCTAGGGGAACAACTTCAAGGGTGCAAGGAAGACGAAGAGATGCACAAGATGGCTATGCCAGGGCTTAGGGCCTAGAAAGAAAAATGATAGTCGAGAAATAATAGTCAAGTGGAGTTGAAATGAATGTGCGTTGACAGGTAATGTATGAATCAGCAGCAGCGAATACCTAGTGAATGGGATGGCAGCCTGAGTGTTTGTACCCGTGGACTTCCCCTTCCTTTCGTTTACCAACGCAATGGACGCAGAGAGGCAGGCAAGGAAGGCAGTAGGCGAGAGAAACTCGATGTATGGGAGGTACATGGCAAGTACAAGGCGTTGTGATACAGCATCAAGCATGGCGCAGCCCAGGCGATTTGGTATGGGAGAGTGGAGGACCGGCGAGGACCAGAGAACTGGAGAATTGCGCGCCAAAGAAATTCAAGGGCCAGGTACATATATACAATGGCAGGTAGAAGCAAGTACATGATAGGGATGTACAACAGTGGCACGGTACATGTACATGTGGTGTAGGTAAGCAGGCAGGGAGGAGCGCCATTCTGGACTACAGCAGCACCGAGAGGCAGGTACACTTGGGTGTGAGCTACATTTGAAATGCAGGGTGAGTACCTAGGTACCCGCTCATGTAGAGAGGCCTAGCCTGAAAGACCAGAAGCTTCAGAAGGTTAGGGGAGAACTGGACGGGTTGGAATAAAATACAAGAGGTACATGACATCGGTAATGAGGGTATTGAAGGTAATGAATTGAAATATGGGGAAGTAGTGCCAAGGTCAAGAAAACGGTTTGTGTATGCGCGGGTGTACAAGGGAAAGGTATCTGCGTGGAAAAACACTAGTCTAGTACCAGTATGGGAGAACAAAGTTGACGTATAACGCTTGGTGGTACAGAGTGAGAGCAATGATTGATTGATTCACCGGGACCGGTTGAGAAGAGGATCTCGTCGCCCATTGGCCCCAGTGGCCCTTGTCATCTTGTAGAATCTTCAATCTCACTCCCCTCACCCTCGGCGCCCGCTCTCACTTCAGCGTCCGTGGATTGCCTGTGCAATTTCGATTCTTGTACTGCAAGAACAAAAACAGAAAGAGAAGTGAATAATATGGCCCATACGATTTTCATCGCTTCACAGTCTCTGCTCTTTTTTTTGTGTGTTTGTTTTCTCGGGAGACAGAAAAGAGAAAAAGAAAAGTGACAGCCAACGTTGCTAAAAAGCATCACTAAATGACGAATGAGAACCGGTTCTGGCACCCTTCAGCAAATGCGTACCTGGCGCTGTAGATACCCTGCAGCTCAGGGTTGTGCGAGATGTGAGTGTGTTCCATGGCTGGTACCCAGTACAAATATACTTGACAGGGGGAAGGGGACTGTGGTGGTAATCAGAGCTCGACGGGAAAAGAAATCGGAGTCAACTTATCACACTGACCTTTTCCTAGTTTCTTGGTAGATATTACACGTTTTGGCGATTATTGCAGCTGTGGTCAATGTCGACTACCTTCTTGAAGGATCCGTTCACCCTGTAGAACAGCTACTGGAATCCTTCTGCTCTGGTTTTCATCTGCTTTTGTCTTCGCTGCTACCGCGCTTCCCTTTCAACATCACCGGTGCGTGTTGTTCCTTTGATCCAATTGGCTGTCGATTAATTAAAACGTCTGCGTCCCTGCAGACCGGTTGAGAAAACCTGTCACTCCGTCTTCTGGCTCCTATTCAGACAATCCCACCTGGAGATGGAGAGCCTATGGTGGCATCGCGGTGTACAAAACCAGGTAAAGCCGGTGGACGTGACAAGATGGGAGATGGAACGACCACGGAGAAAAAGAAGATAGAAGCAGAAAGTAAATAAAAAAACAATACGACAAGATTTGAACTAAGCAGGAGAGTATATATACCTTATTGAGAGGATGTTGATTCATCCGGTGAGCCTCCGGTCCAAGAGGCCAGAGGTGCAAGTCACTCTCGTTCCGCCGTGGAGAAGACGGTGGTGGTGTTGCTGGTGGGAGGAGAGGACGTAACGGTGCTCCAGTCGGGGGTGGCCCAATGAACGGTGGATCAAAGAGTGACGGTTGCTGATACCGTATCTGAATGAGCGTCATAGTCAGCTCCAGCTCTCGACTCCCCCATTTGCTCAGCTCTTCTTCAGTCGCAAAAGGCAGATCTATCTATGCATATACGGTGCGAGTACGGGTTAACCCGGTGCCACTGTTCACACACCTACTCAGGTTATTGCTCACCAACTAAACTCGTCGGAAAATACGTCAGGCATGGGCTGGGAGGTAAGCGCTGTATCATTTTGAGAGGAATGCTCATAAGTGACTGTGAACCCAGGGACCAGCCCTATGGAGACGGGGACGGGGGTACATATTGGGAGGGGGGTGTGAACGGGTGGGAGAATCGAAAACAGGCTAGGTAAAGATTTCAGATCGGATTTTGCAGATGCTGCGACAGGGTATGCAGACAGGGAATAAGTCCAGGTAAGTAGACATAACGGATCCAAGCCTTATGTTCTGGCACTCAGAGAGCCAGCAGTCAATAAGAAGGGGATATTGGATGGAGGGGGCAATAGGAAAGTATGCATGAACAACACTATAGAAATCATCGAACAACAGAAGACACAACGCCGGATAAACAGACAGAGAGGTTGACAGACAGAAGGAAGTGGTCAGAAAAGAGTCAACAAAGACAAGCTCAGGGATAGTACACCGACCTTTGAAGATCCAGGACCCGCTGTCACCATTACAGAGATGGTTTGCCAAGAAGGCGATCTCCAATCGCACTGTCACGTAACGACCGGAAATTCCCTGGTGATTCTCTGGCCAATTCAATCTCGCCGTTAGCTCACATCCCAATCAACACTGTAGAACTCAAGCCACCGACACAAGTGACACGGGGGAATAAGGAACTCGAGAATGGTTTGTGCAGGCGGGACACGATACGGCCAAGACAACCAGCTTTGCACGTCACCTTTTCTCCACGAGGATTGCATTGACGGCAATAGGGACGAGTAAAGTGACGGAAGCTTGCTGTATAAAAACCATCATCGGCGCTTGCAACACTCAAACGCAAACCTCGGTTATTAGAATGCTCAAACACTCAAAGCTCGAGGCAGGGTGAGGCAAGAGAAACGAGCCGGATACCAAGATAGAGAGACAATTGAGCGGTGCGCATGGGTGAGGCTCGCATGTGTACACTGTTCCGGTACCCGAGCTTGCTGTGTGGCCAAGTCTGCTAGATCGTGGTGGCGCCTGCACAATGATCCCGAGTACAGTATACCCGATAGGATTCCACCCGCCCTCGTCGGAAATGGGACACTTACACGTAGCTTGCGGCGGGCAGTCTCTGGACCTAGGAAACGGGTCAGCATGGCACATCCAATACGACTCGAGCCCTTGCCGCCACCGCGCATCCCCCATGAAGTGATGGCCAGCCCACGCTGCCGAGAAGCCCCAGGCCGTTTCCAGCTCTTATACGCCCTGGTCTCCCACGACACTGGTGGTAACTTCTATGAACGTGGGGGTATGGGCGGCGCAACCCAACTCATTTATGACAGTGGCTGCGTTAAATGGGGGCATTTCAGTGCGCAGTGTTTCAAATGCCATCAAAACATCCGAATTAATTGTGTAATTTGATGGGAGGGGACATACTGCTACCTTATTATCCACTTGGCGAGCTGAACGCTGGCTGTTCTTTGGTATAGACTTCCGGTCTTGCTGAAACGGCCGCAAGCCCGCAGAAAACTACAAGGTTCGGGGTAACTAGTTCGAGGACGGTAACATCGAGGTGGAAAAGCGCGCTTCTTAGTATCGGGGTGGCCGCGGATTGGCCAGCTGATGGTTCTGGGTCAACACCGCCGGGGCGAGTGACTTGAGACGCAGTATGATGAAGTTGGAAGTAACTCTATATATTCCGGAAGCGGTGGTGCCGAGTCGCAGCCCTAGTATATGTTTATGGCAGTGATAGTAAGAGAGAAGAAGAGAGAAACAGACGGGGAGCGAGTGTTGGTTAAAGGCGCAAGAAGCTTAAAAATATAAAGGTGATGAGTCGCACAGACGAACGCGCGCGAGAGTGACGTGAAGGCCTCTTCAAACCAGGGGCTAGGAGATCAGGCGTCGGCCAGACTCCGGGGCTTGATGCTTCGAGAATATGATGACGAAGCGTTGACAAGAATGGAAAGAAGACACATGGGAAAGCTCTATACCCTCTTTGGCACTCGCCCCTAGTAGGTTGATGGTGGTTGTGCAGTGTTGGTAGTTTAAGACAAAGCTATTGGTAGTTTCCATCTGTAGGAGACTAGAGGTCTTGGAGGCACACACGGTCTTTTTTTATCATCGAGAGCCTGACATCTACTCAAGTAAAAGAGAGAATCGTTAGTATGATCCCCAAGCTATGGTCGAGAGTGGAGAGGTATATCCTATGCAAAGTTGATGGGTGTAGTCCTAAAAAGCTATGGGGGCACCGGTCAGGCAGTAATGGGGAGGAAAGTCTTAGGAAGTGACTGGCAGGGCGTCGAAGAAGACAGAAAGGAGTGAGCCCAACGATACAGCGCCCAGCATGCATGTATTAGCTATATTTTCTACCTTGGACGGGCCATGCTTCAAGTAGTACTCCTTCGTGCCAAAGGTCACGCCTTGATAAATTGACTTCATAGTTGACATCAAACACGCCAGTTGCTACCCCACGGTATTCATCTCCCTCATCCTGTAGCGCCATACTCCCGACCCGGCATCCTCTTGCCCTGGGAATCTAGTGTCATACAAGATCCTTGTATGTCAAGATGTCTACCTTTGATTGGAGCCAGGACAAGAGGACTCCTGCATTCTTCTTGCCGGTAGCTTACTAGGTATCATGATCCAGTAAGGACATATAAGCTACAAGTTTAGTACAAAGGATTTAACTAAACCAGACTACTTCGGCTTCGTACAAGAACCGTTCCGGACAAGCAAAGAACTCCGTGTCCAGCATGTATACAACTATGCAGCTATCCTCCCTCAGTACATCTACGAGACGCCACATACATCCACTGGTAATTTGCAAGGGATTTGGTTGGCCGAGTACGCTTGATTTGACGGGTTCTTGCATAACATACCTACAAGTGCCCGGTCGATTTATCTGTTCCTGCCCGTCATTCGATTACATGTGCCCCAGTTTGTCGTCATGTGTCATTTTCACACCTACTTTTGTGATGACTAGGGATAACTTAATTTTCTCTTATTAAATTTAGCATATGCCCCGGTTATCATCAGAAGATAGACGGAGGAGGAGAGGGTGAGAGCGAGGGACAGAGAGAAAATGGCATATGGCCTCTAATTAGGGTGTGACGAACAGGCTTAGCGTTGGGTCATCGTGATTTGAGGTCGCGATCGAGATGCCTCTGGCAAACTTTTTTAATGAAGATACCGTTCCATCACTCTAATCCACCACGCTACAAATTAGACGATTGGATTCTCACGAGATGAAGAACCGGCCCAAGCAGCTTAAGAAGCGCATGAGCTAAGATCCTAGCCCTCGTAAATGGATGTATATCGCTGGCATCTCTAACTACTGTAGAATAGCTTTGATATTTCTCGTCTCTCCTGCTTGCTTTCGGCAACGACCAACCGAGAGCGGGCTCCTGAGACTTTGGTAGGCCAGGTTAGGCCGGTTGCCGGCTCGGTTCCGCCAGCTACGCACGTAGTAGCAGATCATCTAAAGACCAAAGCCACTGATGTTCAAGTGTCTCAGGTCTAAATGATATTAAAACCTCGAGCTACTGTATTTAGGGCCGTCAACACGTGAGGCGATGCGTAAAGTTTCCATCTTTGTCGAAATCCAACGCGCCACCTGACCAGGTTGATATGTCGGACCCTAGCTCTCCTGCTTTCTATCCGTGAAGCAGACTCGTCATGTCATAGGCAGCGAGAACGTAGACTCAAGCGGGATCCCGAGGGTATGGCTGGACTACTTAGATACCTTAGGTGGCCAGCCAGATTTCGGTCCTTTCTTTACCGAGCCCGAAAGCGAACGCGGCATCTCTATTCATTTTCCTACGTGAAGAGTACAATGACAAAGCTCGAGAATCTACAGCGAATAACAATAGATTCAGAGTGATTTAGCTCAGGCCCTGTGGCCACGATGTTTGACAGTAGCTCCGCCAGCCAATCAGACCTGTCAGATACCCGAACCCATCGACAACAAGGTCAAGGCACGAAAAGACAACGGGATTTGATGATTAAAATAGTATACCGATACTATGGTTCAAAAGAGCCGATAGCTTTCGAACGGACAATATACAATGTCCCTCATACAGCCGCAATCACTTTCATATAGGTAGATCACTGGTCAAAGCCTCCACGTTCGTCTGCTAGCCTGTCTCGGCCATACAGTAGTTTGTGCAGCCGTCCGTCTATCTATCTAAAGAAGACTTCCAGCATCCCCGCAATGAGACATCTGCCAAAGAGTGGGAATCGTTGTCGTGTTTCAGACCACAACACTTGGACCGTTAGCTGGCCCACTTCGATGAAATCCACTGTTCTACGGCTTTATTTTGTTTGTATCAGAAGTGACGATTTTTGTCAAAAATCTTGAAATGAAATGTGTTTGATTACCGCTCTCGTCCAGTTATTCAGTTGTGTTGCTGAGATCTACCTTAGTCTCTGTCGTAAGCACTCAATCGTGGGGGCGCAAGGAATCTGCACGGGACACCTCTCGAAACAATGCAGTCTCCAGCTCTTCTACTAAGCAAAACCGGCTATGAACCGAGTGTCACGGTACAGTTCGTGGGAAGAGTTTCATGTCGGGTCGGGCCGACATATTTCTCTCGCAGAGCAAAACTTGAGGCTACCAGACCGATAACCTATTGTCATTTACCGTCAATCCATGTCATGAGTGTCAAATACTTGTACCACAGCCGGACCCAGCTCGAGGGTTAACAGATACATAGTAACAAACCCCATGTCAAGCGAACCACACGCGAGAGGGTGTTCCCGCCGCACCTGTTCGACGAATGTTGCGCAAGCCGTAACCTGCATAAGTTACAGATCTGTGTAAGGTGATATATCACTACCCACACACCCGAAACTTAGCTATTCTTCCCCAGAAGTCTATTCTACAATAGACATCACCGAGATTTAACAAGGAAATTCGGAAAGCGGAACCACGATCAGTATCTGCCAGATGAAATAGCAAGATCAGAGATAGAGAATGCATACCACCCACTGCGCGCAGGGGTAGCACATGGTGACAGAAAACACAAGCATCTGGTCAATGCGAGTGCCTAGGGTAGGCAGATCTCGGGGTAGCCCAGTGACACATGTAACTGGTTGTGATAATGAAATAGGTGCTTAGAACTATTGACTCGCTATAACATCCCCTCTTGCCTTCAGCACCGATTTCTTGCCCCTGAGACGCTAGAATGGTCATTGGTAGACTTAGTCATACTGGTAGCGGTAGCAAATGTCAACTCGAAGCGAGCTACTATAATCTAGAACGTCACAGAACATCCAGGAATTTTTGAAAGTAGCGTAGTGCACTGTCTGCTTGTTTGACCGGTGAGTCTGCATGTCATGTTCACGTCGCTTTAGAATTCCCATTTCGAGGGGCGGGGAAGGGAACAGCTGGCCAAACAAACGAAGCTACCCGAACACCCAAGCGATTTCGGCCAAAGCCGGGAGCATCGACCTACCTAGGTAGACGAGGAGTAGTAGAGTATTTACTATGTACACATCTGAAATACCGTGAGTGCGCCTGCCTCCCTGGACTATTAGTGATAGTAGAACAATGCATAAAAAGAAGAAAATTTACATAATTGATATTTCTTTAGTACTATCTGTATATCCTTTAACCAAATGGAACCTTTTGCATGCAAGATATTAACTGAGGAAATTCAGTGTTCTTTGGGAGATAAATCGTCATTATTAAATCGGGGCTGTTCAACGAAGCTGGGACTAACTACGTCTATGTCGCTTTGCTCAAGATGGGACAGTATCAAACACTATAAGTAGAAAAAATTAGAATCTTGTACTCTCCATGAGCAACGTACTTCGTACAGATCATGTAATAATAGTTTTGCATTCTCCACTTTACGTTGACTCCTATTAACCTAGCCCTGAAATAGAGGAGGTCACTCGAATAGATATGCTATTAATTAAAGCCGCAAACCTTTATCCAAACCTACAAGGGAGATGATCAAGTACTTTTAGGCAGCGTCAAGCGGACAAAGTTACAAGCTCGCTGACTCTTGCCTTGATTTACGCCTACGCCCGCACCTAGGGATTGTCTCCGCCCCCGGTGCGTCTTGTACGGAAATCTTTACGGTAAGTTTAGGTGCATTTCCAGAGGCACATACGCGGTTCGGAGTGCTTATTCGGAAAATAGCTCCACCTCAGATCGTGTCACACTGTGTGAGTTCAGTGTCGGGGCGCGATGAAGCTGTTCCGACTACCCAATAAAATCTCCAGGCCCTGATATCTGAGTAGCAATAGGATCTTAGCGTGACTACCACATCCAGGTAAGACGAAGAGTAGTTTTGTCTCTCCTTGGCTAAGTGATGAGTTCATAAGCTGCAGTTTTTTACGGAAATCCTTGGCCTATTGGCAAGAGCATGGCACATCAGTGGAGGCGCGTTATGGGCCGGTGAGCGCTTCATTTGGCTAGACTACACCGGGGAAATGATATTGGCTAGAACAACACCAATTCTTGGGCGGGTTCAGGTTTCTGTCAACATAGACGAATAGTCCGAGTTCCTCAATAAAAGAATTCTCATAGTTTGAAACTACTTGAGGTACAGTCTAGCCTTACTACAACTCGATGAGTCGATATATGTACAAGTAGGCAGCTAAAACCTCGCCACCCCACGGCCCCTCGGGATTTGAAGATAATACAGTAGGCCTCACCGATGACTGGATTATTACCACTTATGGTAAGATCTTAGTAGGAATAAACCGATGAGTTTATAGAAGGGATGGCAAGCTAAAGCCTCAAACCCGCCCGCACCCACCAGGGTCCCAGAGGCACATCACTCTCACCCTACCCACTTTCATGTACGAGATAATGGACTGGCGGCCAGCCATTTCTCTGGCTATGAAATTATTGTTGGACCTACTTAGAAAAGCCTTACGAGACAGCATAGCATATGTTTCACAGAGTGGCAGACCCCTTTTTCGCTCAATGTAAACATCTTGCAATTTGTTTCTTGAGGGTTATTTAGGTGCCAGTAACAATATCCCCCCTTACTTTTCAGCTAGGTTCGTATAACTGCTACCGCCTCGGGGTTTTAACCGGCGTGGTATCGATTGGCGACCAGATATGCGCACAATAGTCCACTTGTGTATATAACTAAATGCACTTCTAAGGGGGGGTAAAGAAAAGGAAAACAGAAACGAAGAATCAGGAATGACTAACCCTTCCGAGTACCATCTACTATTGTCATTCGTATTATTAAGCGTATTGGATATGGGAAATGACTGATTGCAATTAGCCTGGTACTTGATATGCCCTCGAGAGGCCCAACACTATATTACGTCAACCTACCAAGAAGATAGATTATTACAGGCCACGAATGTTTCGCCGAGAGCAAATTCACATTCTCTTCTCGGCCGTTAGAATAAGTGGAAATACGCAGAATGACCTGATTTCGGCGACCAGGCCGAAGAAATGGCGTGGTCCACTGGCACGTCGTCGCACAGAGAGGACCCTACCCGAGGAGGTCTGTTTTCCCTCTTCAGCGAAGTGCAGACGCGCCGAATATCTACCCGCGTTCGGTAACCGCCGGGGAGTTCCTTATCTGTCTGCTAGCCATAGTACACTGCTACAGCGGGAGGAAGCCTCACAAACAATAGGTGCTACTTTATCCACCCTCACGTTGCTTAGCGGCAAAGCAAGCGCCCTCGTAGATCGACAGCAAGGATTGTAAAACATCGAGGTCAAGCCACCAGACCAGCAGTCATGTAAGGTGTTTCCAACACCGTCTCTAATCTTGTTATGCGGGCTCTATTTCATGACAAGTTATGATCCTCCCTACTTTGACCCACCGGCATTGGCGTCGCAGAAAGATGAAGATTTCCAGCCTGACCCAGATTCTCGGGTCCGAGTTTGCGGAGACGTGTGAACAGTCACTAGAATGGCCTCTTGTATCTAGACTCGGCCTCTCTTCTATACACCGGCTTCATATGTTGATAAGGCTCTATTTACATTGCAGGTCTAGGTAGATGATGAAAAGTGATGAGCTTCCGCCTTCCTTCGCTTGTCTTTTCCACATCTGGCTACGAGCTTGCGTGTCTGTCACTTCATCGCACCCTTTCCCCCTAAATCCTCTTCGTAGCATAACGAATGTTGTTGTTATTTTTTGCCTCTAGTTTCTAATGTGGCCGACCGCATCACTCTACTAACTCAATTATCATCTAGTACACAGGAGGTTTTGCCAGACTCACTCAGCCACTGAATTACTTACTCCTTTTGAGAAGTATGCTGCTTAGCGTAGCCAGCCCTTAAAGCTCAGCCGACTCGCA
Source organism: Xylaria castorea (assembly GCA_022495115.1). Lineage (NCBI taxonomy): Eukaryota > Fungi > Ascomycota > Sordariomycetes > Xylariales > Xylariaceae > Xylaria > Xylaria castorea. Next base: position 264,715 of record MU382625.1, on the reverse strand, counting down.
CACCATACGCCGTACTCTATAAAACAATAGAAAATAAAGCTTTCAGTACATGCAGAGCTGGCTAGCTCTTTGGGGTGTTGCTAATCTTGTTGGCCTGTCTGCACAAAACTTTCAAATGCCGAAGCCCCTCTAGCCATTTAGTACCCTGCTCTATTGTAACGTGGTACTGCAAGTCTTGTAGCCACTACTGAGTTGGTCTTTCTAGGGTGCCTCCTATTCTAGAGCAACATGCCTGACTCTCATTAGATGGAACGGTACGGATCGTGAGGGACGAAAATCTACCCAACAAGCTAACCAAATACTATCACCAATGAAATCTTGTTCGCTCCCGTCGTCGCCAGGGCAAATAAAGGGGTCGGGAGTAATCCAGCATACCATTTGCTGTTTTACGATATTATCTTCTCGAATAAGAATACTGGCAATACATTGGCCGCAAACGTTCACGATTAGAACTGGGGCGGTCCTACGGGACTGGGTCTCTCCTGCCCATTATCTCTTCAACTCGGGGCTCCGATCGGGCATTCTTGTTTCAAAATTCTGAGCAAACATGTGGCCTTGAGGTACTCTCACATGTTTTCTGGGGAAACTACTAGGCGATTCCGAAGCTAGGAGAGCCTAGACTGGGCTACGCTCTTAAACTCACGGAATGGTGTTAGGTCAAAAGGCGGCCTAGGATGTGCTTTGATTACTATTTCGAAACACAAGATACTCAGTTGTACCTCAGCCAGTTGGCATAATCGAGGCTTGTGATTAAACCAGCACCATGCACTTGACCAAAACCCACAAGCCTCACGCTTCACTAGCTAGCTACTTTGTGAGACCAAACCAGCACATTCCGTTCAAGAGACACACTTACGTAACTTTGAGCCGCAACGCTAGAGATTGGGCAGCCATGTAGAGCGGTGTACTTCTAGTTGTATAGTGCCCCTTGTTTATTTGCGGCTTATCAAACTATATTTCTGGGGAGAGTGTGTAGGGCAACATACCGCGAGCGGATATAATTCATTCTTGTCGTTAGGTTACACATGTAGGTTTGGAGGGAACGGGTTGTTTCCGATACGCTGCCTTAGCTCCTGACAGCTTCGAGTTTATCTTATTGCGATGAACCTACGATTAGTGGCAATAGGACTTGGAATGTACATACGAGTTACTTTGTGGTGTTTACCTAGGTCGAGGGGGTGCAGTTCTGTCATATACCGGTATCCCTTGCGTGCTTCAGGTCTGAGCAGGCCTACTACCCTGTATTTTACAAATGTGTTGTACTAAGACAGGAGGGCTGGGTCTTATCTACCCAGGTAGGCAAAATACAAGCAGATCATTTCGATGGCCTTGTTGGCAATTATCTAGCCATGTAGCTCCCGCCTCACCGAGCTTACGACCGACTTGTAATTAATATAGGCACTTGCAGCTTACAGATGACTCTCGACGGCTTCACTCCCTGTTCTTGGCTAAAAACGAGACCACAAATCAGACGCGGACGGCACGAAGATAAGAGTTAGTGTCTCTCATCCGACAATCATGACCACCCATCCCGGCCCAAGTATCATACTATCTGCTTAACCCAGCTTCGCTGCCACGAGCCGATCCCGCCATAACCGTTGATGCCGCAACCCGCTATATTCGACACAGCCCACGGAAGCTCATTTTATGCGGTTGAGGCTCGGTCCTTTGCAGATCCTCTGCTGTTGCATGGCCAGCTGCTGGGCACTGAATCACCCTCGGAAAGCCAAGCCTTCTCTATGAAAATAGCTGGATGAGCAGATTAAATTCCAAATATCGAAGTCGAGGTTTTTTCGGCCAGCAATACCAGGACAAGCGTATTTTGGGTGGTGAACATGGGGAGAGTGGAAAGTTTAGACCGATGACGTGGCTCATACTGTTTCTCCCAAGTATAATATCAAAGCGTGCGCTGTATCCGGTCACATCATACACATTAAATATTACGAGTATCTGGATTGTGTACTCTACCCCGCAAGTCGCGGTGCTCATTCACCTTGATAGACCAATAACTTTAGATATGAGCCACAGCATTCTATTAGAAGTTCTCATCCGTAGACAGGTGGACCTTTCCACTTTCTGTTGGGGATCCATAAAGATTCTTAGAATCGTAGAACCTTAAGTATTTCAAGAATATGTCTTTGATATACAGGATGCACTGATACGGCCTGGCTGCTATTTCACCAAGCACTATGAATCAATTAGGAAGTATGGTGCATTATTGTTAGTCTGTATTGACCCATGTAATTGTATTATCCTGTGATCTAGATGATTGACCTCCGAGCAGTGACATATATTTAGTGTTCTCTTAACATACACTTCCGCTAAGGTGAGAAGAGCTTTAGGTATTCCCGTTACAACAGCATATACGCGTAGTTTGTCTCTGAAAATATGTATACCTTTATATCACTGGCTATTATCAACTTGAAGCATACTACCTTAAAGAAGACGAGTCACGTTGTTTTGCATATCAAGTCTGGAAATTTGTAGACTTGTTATGGTTGTTGTTGCAAGGCTTGAGACTGCACAACATAACAAAGAACTGTCCGTATATGAATCAGCCCAGCCTACGAGGGTGGTTTGAGACGCTTCGCGCAACAACAACAGGTGTTCAAGACATGTCTTTAGGGCGTTCTGACAACTGTGTAAGATTCTCCAAAACTAAAGTTCATGCGAACTAAGAGCGTCTTCCTCTGGCTATTTGGCAGGGTGGTAGGTGAAAGGATATTACTGCTCATCTAGCGAGTGTTCTGATGCGCGTAATTGCATCTATTTTATGGGCTGGTGCCGAGGCTCCTATCCCAGAACCATACACTCTAGCTAGATGTGTGGTTATATGAAGTTTGAATATCAATCCCTAGTGTTATGTTCTTGAACAGGAGGCCAACAATGGGATGGGTGAAGACCATCGTTGTTGCGTGAAAGGGCCTAAAACACCTTCGTGGGCTAGTCTTGGCTGTTAACATAATGATATTTGTTGACCGAAGCGGCGTGAAACTAGTTCTCATTGAAATCATCTGGTCATACCAATAATAAAATCCGAAGCTCTATTCCTACTTGAAACTGTCGCCGATAATTAGAGCGATATACTCGATGTGTTCGCCATAAGTTTAAATAGCATGATGTAACTAGGTAGACCACCGGTTTGCATGCTCACGTTATAGTCATCAACCAGAACTGCGAGAGACCACCCTCAGCTACTGAGAAGATCGCATATACCGGATCCAATTAGCTAACCTAAGTCGTATTGTTATGATATCGCTCCTCTGATGAATACACATGTATATAGCCAGGGCTTGCAACAACAATCGTGGTTTACCTACCTTACGGCTGACTTCTTAACGAGATTTTGACACGTATTGGGCAAAATCATATATTTTTAGGTAATGACTTATGAGTCTAAAAGCCTACGAGTCTGGTAATTCTTTAGCAGACGCGATGATAATCAGCTTTAGAATCGAAAAGTTGAGGATCCTAAGCTCTTTAGTTGGTAAGGACATTCGGTATTTATCAATTATTCAAAACAAGGCGCTCTATGTCCTAGAGCCGCATGAGAAAGAGATATACTACTACTTGGATTTTCACCAGGAGCCGCAGTAGTCAGTCAAAGCGTCAGTGCTTTCCCCCCCTTTTTCTTTAGACTAAAAAGTATATATATCCTCATGATACAATCCGAACTTTACAGCAATCGGCGCGTTGAGCGCTCGCCTTGGCAGTCGGTTTCCATGTACGTAGAGATCGGAGCATCAAATTATTCCCTTTCTGCTTCCCTTCTTTGTATCTACATCTGGGCTGAGGAGAGTAATCATCCGGTCTCAGTCTATGCCGTGTGTCTGTGTGTCTGGGCGAAATGCAAATCACCGGAGAAAGACTGTAACCTCCATCTTCGTGTCTGTTAATATTTCCATACCGTGGACGACGTCAGAATTAGGTTTTGTCCGAAACCAAAGAGCATTGCTTGCATATATACCACGAGGTAGCTGCCTGCACAAACCTAAAACTCAATTCCAGTTAACTCCAAACAGCCTGAACTTCCTAGAGTCCCCGCCTGTGACTTTTGCATCGGCATTTTCAAGGTACATGCGTGGATGACCCTTCACATCTACGAATAGATACTTGTACTCGAATTCGCTGTGCCTAGCACGCTTGACAAGATGTACGTATACCACACCGTTATTCAACGGTCCCTCGACCTGGACATGGACAATGTTAGATGTCTTTTCTTGGGGTAAGAGGCGATGGACATACGTAAAAATGCATGACTAGATGATTAGTCCCTTGCGCATCTGTGTTTAGCGTTGACCTAATACAGTCAGCCGCGATGTTCGATTACTGGTACGATCAACCTTACGCAATTGGCCGTGCCCGGCGCCATTTGTTTGCCGTCTCCTCGCCGTGGGCCGTGATCTTCTTAGCCTCGCCTAGCACTGCCAAGCAGGCAGGATCTTTCTTGATCCGGTCGACGGCACGGTTGAAATACGCCGTTTTGCTGTCCGGCGAGAAGACATCTTTGTATAGAAAGTAACCCACACCACCCTAAGAAAAGAGAAACCAAGTTTAGTAGACTTCGTGCATGAACGGTGGCGAGTGTCAAGCGTACTGTCAAAACGAGGCCAACGACGATAAGCCCGAAGTTGAAGGACTGTTGGGTGGCGCGCGACGCCTTCTCAGCGGCTGAAAGTTCGCTCCAAGGCACAAATCCATTGTCGTTAAATGGAGTCACAGCTCTTCGACGCGATACAGTCGAGTTTTTGCCTAGATCACGGTGCGTGGCGTAACTTCGTTGAACGAGAAGTGGCCGCAACGGTGCGACGATGCTCGAAGCGGTAATCGGCCGGAGTAGAAGCTTCATGACGGCGGGAAGGGGTCCATTGGGACCGTCGCGTTTTGGTTCACAGCGAATTTTCAAAGGGCTTTTTCGTTTCAGACTAGAAAATAGAGCCGCGCCTCGTGAAAGACGTTGTGTCGTCGCTTGGAGAGTTGGGATGAACTTTTGGCGATGTGATTAGACTACCCTACCAAGATAGATCGACTTTAGTTATGTAGTTAGCTGAGTACTTACATGGTTTGGTAGGGGACTGATAGTGATCAATTGTGGGGAACTGTCTCCGACCCACCACTAGCCCCGTTCTGGTCTAAGCTACACCGTGGTGGGATATAGTGGGATAATCTCGGTGGGGACATTCTTTAATGTGGCTTTTGGTGACTGCTGCCAACTTCCACTCTGCCGCTGCGGCTTCTGAAATCTGGCCCAACTCCTGAACAACGCTCTCTCTCCTCATCTCCAGGACCTCGAACACCCTCTGCTCTCAGGGCGCGTCATATCGCAGCAAGCCACCACGTAGCCCAAAAGACCGTGGAGTGACGTCCGTTCGGACTATTCGGGCAAAATGAGTGCGCTGGCAACAAAACAGCAGTCTCAGAAGATATTCGAGAAGCTGAAGACAAAGCAAGCCAACAAAGTGAGCGAGGATCCATATCCAGTTACACGGCTCAACGCCCCCGGCACAATATCATACTAACGTCGACATGCTGCCAGATATGTTTTGATTGCGGCCAGAACAATCCCACCTGGACCTCGGTCCCCTTTGGCATCTACCTATGTCTTGATTGCTCGTCTAACCATCGGAATCTCGGTGTGCACATCTCCTTTGTGCGCTCAACAAACCTCGACCGTACGTTCTCCTGGCTTGATAACGTCGTCCTTGGCTTGCACGTCATTGTGATATGAAACTAATGAGCTATAGAGTGGCAATGGGATCAACTCCGCGTTATGAAAGTGGGTGGCAATGAGTCTGCGACCAAATTCTTCCGCTCCAACGGCGGCAGCGCAGCGCTTGCGAGCAAAGACCCAAAGACCAAGTACCAATCGCCCACAGCTACGAAGTATAAAGAAGAGCTAAAGAAGCGAGCCGCTCGGGATGCCCTTGAGTAGGTCTAAGTTCTCTCATAGGCTTAAGGCGTGGCTGACATAAGTGCGTGATTAGGTACCCTAACGAGGTTGTTGTTACGGATATCGCAGGTGACGGCGCTGGGAGCACATCAACACCTTCCAGTGAACCGGCCGACGACTTCTTTTCTTCATGGGATAAGCCATCGATCAAGAAGCCCACACCTCCTGTATCGCGAACTGGGACCCCCCCAGTTGTCGGCCGAACCCCTTCTCCGTTCCTAAACGCTGGCGCCAATGGCAAAGACATTACCAGATCTGCCTCGCCCCTTGCGAGATCCGAATCAATGCCTGAGGCCAAACCTACCGCCAGCAGAATCACTACATCTGCCGCACTCAGAAAGACCACCACCGGTGGGCCCCGAAAGGCCAACATTCTCGGCGCAAAGAAGACTACCTCGAAACTCGGCGCGAAGAAAGTTGCTGATGTTATTGACTTTGATGAAGCCGAAAAGCGGGCGAAAGAGGAAGCCGAGCGCATCGAGAAACTCGGCTACGACCCTGAAGCCGAGGAAGCAGAAGCGAAGACCACGGCTGCTACATCATCGAAGGCTGAAGCGACTAACGTTGCTTCACCAACTCCCGTGAGCACAGGCAGCTACGGCTCGGGCCATACTCGCCAGAAGTCGGCTGCTGAGGTGGAACGACTAGGTATGGGCTTTGGAAGGCTTGGTTTTGGCCAGGTTGGAGGCAGCAAGCCTGCTGCTGCTGCTGCAACAGGCAAAAAGAACGCCGGTGGTTTTGGCTCAGTCGGCCCAGTCAAGGCCACTTCTGACGGTATGTTATGTTCACAATTCTCATGGTGTGGGATTGGGCTAATTCGCTTATTTACTTAAAGCGGACGAAGAACGTTATGCGCGGAACAAGTTTGGAGGCCAGAAAGGTATTTCCTCGGATGAATTCTTTGGCAAAGGCGCATATGACCCCAATGCCCAGTCAGAGGCAAAGTCACGCCTGCAAGGTTTCGAAGGAGCTACTGCTATCTCGTCCAACGCATACTTTGGTCGACCTGAAGAAGAAGATACAGGCGAAGACTATGGGGATCTCGAGACAGCTGCTAAGGATTTCGTCCGCAAGTTCGGCATTACCGCTGGCGATGACCTTGACAATCTCACGAGTGCACTGGGCGAAGGAGCTACCCGACTGCAAGGTGCTATTCGAAACTATCTGAACAGCTAAGTTACATTGTTGCCCGTCATACTAGACAAAACAAGAGCCTAGGAGCAAAGTATGTCGTACTAGATTTGAAAACGATTGGCTTGGGCACGAAGACATGACAATGGAGACAGTCCGTTACGAGAGATAGACCTGACGACTAGAATAAGTGGACGGAAGGTAGGCTGGCACAGGCTCCAGGGGTACACAATACACCTGAGAATTGTGCCCCAATTGATCTGGGGACGAAAAAGGTGGCCCTATTTGCATTGTAATGAATATATTGTTAGTTTTAATCTCAGTGTCTCCGTAAACTTGTACGCCGTACGCCGTACGCGGACCGGCTGTCTTTTAGACATTGTTACTGTATACCTAACCGAGGTAGGTGAGGTTCCGCCTCTTCAATATGACCTTAAACGATCACTTAAGGATGAATATAGATATAGGTAGGTAGCAAGGACTCTACCCGCTTAACCTTAGTATGAGTCCCGTCGCAAGCATGTAGAAAGGAATTACCTGCATAGGTAAGACAGGGTACCTGCTTAAAATTAGCCCGTTGATACATTTTTAAGTTCGTCGGCCCGGAGTTGACACCTGTGGCCCGAGCTCCCCGTACCTCGGCATGGTGTTCGGGTAGGTTCCGACCTAGACAGGCAGCGTATGCTCATCTCTCGCGACTTTGAATTATTCGTATCTACTTCGACGCGATAGCTCTTTTTCGTCGTTTCGTCTCTTGTCAGCCCCGGACATGGCCCGTTTGACGTCGCCCGAAACCTGTAATCCCAACCACTACCAGTAACGAAGTGAAGGGCGCATCGCCAGAAGTTCGAGATGGAGTTTGTCACGGCCCTTCGGGGCAACTTCGACGACCAGAAGCCGTCGCTGTTCGAGCTGCTCTCCGAGCAACAGCTGAACTCCCTGCTGCCGCCAACACTCCGCTATCTTCTGACGGTTGCCACCCAGCGCTACCCGCGATACCTACTCCGCGCCCTGAACTCCTTCGATGAGTTGTACGCCCTCGCCATGCTCCTCGTCGAGCGCCATTACCTGCGCACCCGCGGCGGCGGTTTCACCGAGCACTTCTACGGCTTGAAGCGAGAAAAGGCGCTGCAGGCCGAGATCCCACGTGCCGTCGCGACAGCGCCCTCCATCGTGCGCGAGACGCTGAAGCTGAGCGAGAGGGATGTCTGGAAGAATCTAGCTGTCATGGTCGCCATCCCATACCTCAAACGCAAGCTTGACGAGAGCCACGAAGTCGAGGCGCCACGGGCTCTTCTCGGCACAAACTACACGCGTATGCCTTCGAATCCGACTATAAAACAGAGAATCATGCACTATTACAAGTGGTTTATACGGAACGTCTATCCAAGTGTACATGCCGCCTACTACTTCGGCATTATTGCCTTCAACCTCGCTTACCTATTCGATAACACCAAGTTCCATAATCCACTCCTGTGGCTTATCGGCACCAGGATCCGTCGCATGAACTCGGCCGACTTCCAAGCCATTGAAGCACTGAGCAAGCCAAAACCCGGCAATCCACCTGGCCCAACAAGCATCTTCAACCCCAGAACGATGGGGCCTAAATTGCTAGGGACTTTGTCCGTACTTTTGCCAACGAGCATTTTTGCTCTGAAGTTCCTGGAGTGGTGGTATGCCTCGGATTTTGCAAAGCAGTTATCCAGAAAGGCCGCCGAAAGTCTTGAACTGCCACCTCCCATCGTGTCGGGGCTATCAGCACTTGGCGCTAAGCTACAGCTCAAGAAGAATAAACAAGGCGAAAGTACCAAAGACAAGGACAAACAAGACAACAGCGACGAACTACCACTAGCAGAGAATGCACCCATCGCCACACCATCACTACTGCCAATTCTCACTGTATCAACCCCAGAAGACTCTGAGTTATGCCCTATTTGTGCAGACGAGATCACGACCGCTACGGCATGTCAAACGGGATTTGTCTACTGCTATGCCTGTATACATAAGTGGCTTGAGGGAATTCATCCCCGCCAGGAAGAGTTCATGGCTGATAGGGCTGGGAAATGGGAGAGCGGCCATGGTCGATGCGCAGTTACAGGACGACGCGTCCTTGGTGGCACTGAGGGACTAAGACGGATTATGGTTTGAAACCCTTGAAGATCCATGCCAAGAGCGCGAATCACCCCATACCCACCGGCTGCGTGTTAGCGGTGACTACACCGTATGGCTATCACGAGACCAGATGGTAGATTAGAACGCTTACCAGTAGCCGAGACAACCAGCACATAAGGTCAATAGCTATCACTATCCCCGGGCTGACCAATACCACTCTCATCGGCACGCTCAAAGTAAGGCTGCGAGGGTTGGGCGCGGCTACAATCACATTTCGACTAGCCTAGAAGATCCGCACTTCATCATCATGGAACAGGCAGATGGAGGATAAACGATGCCGCTCCAAAAATAACTTTGAGTCGACGGCCCAGAACAATCATTGAATGAGTTTAATACCCATGCGTCGTGCCTTGAGAATGGGCCGACAATTGCCTCAAACAATTACGACCATCCGACCATCTCAATTCCAGTCTGTCCGATTCTATCTCGAACGCATAGATTATGAGAGGGCCATGTCTTGTCTTCTAACTATTTATTAAGGCTCACGTCTGGACTGCGTTCTTCAGTCTAGACCTACGCATTTTTCGGCGTCCAGGCGGAGCCAGGTTTTATTAACCGGTTCAACTACCCAGGAAAAATAGGACCAGAAGCTTTCGCTTGCTATTTTTGATTCAGATTTCCAGGGTCGGGCCTTATCCCTGGGGAGCTCTGGTTTTTCCGGGAACCAGTCGCAAGGTGGCCGCTACTTTATCCATATTAGCCATTACGTCTAGCTCGCAATTCTAACAGCCCGCTCTGGTGGCAACTATAGATTCTGCATTTTGCACACGCAAGATTCCCATTTACTAGCCTGCAAAGACTCGTCTGGAGACAAATGCGAGTATAATATGGTCATGAACGAGCCAGGGGTAGGGGTCTAGACTAGGTCTCAGCTTACATATCGTGCAATAACTGGGTGTTAGGCGGTGGCGGTCTCCGTGATGCCTCCGCAAATCCATTTGCATCAGAACAGACGGAGGCATTCACAACAACCGCAGGTCGTCTATAAAGACGAGATGTTCTTCACGATGTAGTCACAATAAGAATAGTCACACACACTCAACTTAAATCGACATAGCTATCAAAACACACTGCCTGATATCTTCTCCATTCCACATCGTGCAACACCCAAGGCACAATCTATACCATCAGCTGCTTTAACTTCCACCACCATCATAATGTATCTACCAAGCTTTTCCTCGCTCTCCTTGCTCGTCCCCTTCACATCCGTCGCGCTAGCCGCCTCAATACCCCTAAGAGCGCGCGAGGCAGCCGCGCCCGTGTCGTTGCCCAGGGTCACATCCCTCACGTACAGCGGGAGCGGGTGCCCGTCATCGTCACCGGGCGTCGATCGCACGGGGGCCGGGTTCGGGGACATCGGGTTCCGGATGAACGGCTTCCAGGCCAGCCTGCCGGGCATCGAGACCTCCAACACCAACTGCCAGGTCCATCTGCAAGCCTCGGGTTGCTCCGCCGGCTGGCAGGTCGGCATCCAGAGCGCCACCGTCATGGGCCACCTCACGCTCGACCCTGGCGCGAGCGTCACTTGGTACCTGACGAGCTACTGGAGCGAGAATGCTGGTGCGACGGTACGTTCTTTTCAATGTTGTACATACATACATACATACATACATACATACACTCTCCATCTATCTCTCATTACTAGTGTGGAGTGAAGAAATGACTGACTGATATATGTGCGCAGAGTACCATCTCGGGCACCATCTCCAACACAGGCTCGTCGCGTCTCAACGAGGACGTTTCCAGGTCTGCCAACGCCGGTGCCGTGGCCTGGTCGCCGTGCGCCAAGGGCGACGGCTTCCTCGGCATCCTCAACGTCAACTTCCGCGTCGCTCTCGACGCCCCTGGGAATCAGTACGGCTACTTCGGCAAGGACGCCGACTGGGCGGCCGCTGAGAGCTGGAACTATGTCTGGAGGCAGTGCTAGACTAGATTCGGTTCGCTTCGGTTCAGTTCTTGGTCAAGAGCTCTATGGTTTGACGAGTAGAGATGGGGGAATAGAGTTGGCGGATATGTCGGATGGATAGGAAAACTCTTTCGGTTTCTTTGAATACCCTTTAAAAAGTCGGCTTCTGTTTCTTGAGATGAGATTTTCCACTTGGCATTTGTTTTTGTTGCTAATGCTCTGACAGATGGGTGGCTTTCCTATTCCGTCCTTTCTTGAGTAGCTAGAACACTCTTAGTCATTTAGCGTTTAATGCCCTTCTATTTAATCAATATCGTCTTATTACCCTACTTCATCTATACTCCCGCTAAAAATAGAGGTATGTACCTCAGTAAATCTGATAGACGGTGCCAGAAGCCGAGGCAACAAGCAAAAAGATACAGTCGCTTTGCATTAGGGGAACGATAACTTCGGCTTATTAAGATACATGGCTGACAGCAACTCGATACAAGTCGCCTTCTGACAACCTAACCACAAGACCATGCATGTATGACAATAACTCAACACCGAGGATAACTTTAAATCTCGATCGTAATAGGCGGCTTACTCGTCAGCTTTCCAGAGGTTCCAGCCTGCATGGCAGCGTTGATTAGGACACCACCATTGCTCGCGCCACCCAGCCAGAACCACTGCCAAAGAATGGCCTTCGCGGCAAAATACAACATCTTCAACGCATCAATCCACTCAGGATTGGGAATCGCGTCATAGATCGGACCCCGCTTCTTCCGAGACATGAGGTTTTCGTATGCCCTCTGACAGTCGTCCCAGTAGATAGGCTCGATCCCACGGCCCCAGTGGACGTGACCGAAGACGTGGACCTTGGGCTTCTTCCGCCAGATCTCGCCCAGTAGGCCGGGACAGCCGAGTGAGAGATCGCGGTGAAGCATCTGGAAAGTTCGTTAGCTGAAGAAAACAGACTAGGCATTGATGAGTACTCGTCATACTGGAGGTCCGTGAGTAACGAGTACATCGGTATCTAAGGGTATCGTGTCCTTCCACGGATGCTGATCAATCGTGTATTGAAACCTAAATCCATATATAGTTAGTACTCTCGCAGTTTCTCTTTCTTGGTCTCTCTCTCTCTCTCTCTTTCTCTCTCGGGGTGACTGACGCATTATCGGAGCCTCCGCATTGGGGTATGTCAGGAGCGCCGTAAATATTGAGTCTCCTCCCGCCCTTGAACGTGAGCGTGACAGACTTGCGCTCAAGGTAGTGGAGGGTCTTCAAGTCCACGGCGCGGCCTCCCAGCGTGTCCTCCTCAGTCCGCGAGTTCTGGTCGAACCAGCTGTCGTGGTTGCCGCACACGACGACCTTGTGCTGGTGGGGCAGCGAGGCGAGCCAGTCGACCTGCTTCTGGATGGACGCCGCCGTGCCATCGTTCGTCATGTCGCCACAGTGAATGAGCAAGTCGCCGTCCGGGACATGGCGCACAATGGATTCGTGAGTGTCCGATAGACACACGATCTTGATCGGCTCCCTGTTCTTTGGCGGCTTCACGGGATTCCCTCGTAACCAGAGGATGATGGGGTACAGGAAGTATATGAAGCCTTGTAAAGGAGACTCTAGAAACCAGTCGAGCAGTGTTCGGGGCTCCCATTCGATGCGCCGACGAAGGCCGAGATTGGCCAATAGTCCCATGGCTGTAAGTGTTTGATGATATATCTTTCTTTGTCTCCGATCGTAAATCGAATGAAGCTCAACGCGTTAGTGTTAAGAGGTAGATAGTAAGTGAGGCTAGAACCCCAAGGACAAAACTAAATGGACAGTTAATAGGAGATCTTGTCGTAGTATGGCAGTTCCATGCTGATACACCATTATATCGTTATCTTTTATGTGCTTGGCTGTAACACGATACCTAACCAGTCACTGTCACCTACCTAGGAATATAAGGGTGGACCAACGGGCGTGTGGGGCAAAAGACGGAATCATTAACTGATGTCATTTTTGAGGGGTGGTTGTATATGCCTATAGAGGGCTTATCGTTAAACAGCATCGCTGTATGTCGTGCCCAGGCCTGTCAGGTTAGGCCATTGATTCCAGGTTCCATTCATGTTTTCAATTATGTCGCCAGGTCACTATATAAGTATATAACTGCAGTGCATATAACTACAATAGATAGGTATTATTGACTTTTTGTATAGCTGGCACCACAGATGGGATTATGAATGGTACCAGCATTGTAAGATTCATCATGGATAGAAGTGGTCACCATTTTAATTGTCCATTTGATGATTGCCGCGTTTAGCATTCATGAACAATAATTCAACCTGATCCAAGCAATTCAATTTCGGCCTGAACATTTATATACACAACCCTGTAGTTTATTGCCGCGTGGCTTCACAACTTGGATTTCATGTAAGGACAGGTTTTAGCTGTACCGTAGCGTACATACATAATATCTGTACCTATTTTACCTACATGTGCCCCTCACTAATCAACTATCATCAGCGCTGAATCGATCTACGCAGTAGCACCAGGCTACCGGTGAAACTATTGCCAGAAGCGCTTAGCGGGTAACTAGATCTCCAGCTCCAGGCAGGCAAAAGCTAGCCAAGCCGGTTATCACGGTCTAGAGCCCACCTACCTGGTAAGGCTCTGGAGAGCTGTATATGACGTTGTTGACTAGTTACCATTGGCCGTCACTGGCCAGCTGGATTGATTTCCTGCTGCCCACGAGATTTCATTGTTGGTTTTATTTCGTCTATATTGATTAAAACCTTTTCTTCCTCTCCTGATTTAAATCTACCTAAGCGCATCCTCTTGGTCTTATTTTCATAATTGCTTCTTTCGCTCCTCGGATTACGTCACTACCCCCTCGTTGGGGAACCTACGGCGAGCCGAATTCCGTGCCGCATACCCGACTGATACTGGGATTATTGGTGGTATTGGTACCTATTATTTGGGATTATTTGATCGTGTTGGTATTTACTAAACACCCTAACAGACGAATCTACCTTCCAAAAGATGAGTACTCTTCACGAGGTCTCCGCGTCTGATGGCGCCGACCTTGCGGAGCTCAAGTCGAACATGAATGTTGACTATGTGATCAACTACAACATACCTTCTGAAAAGGCTGAAGCTGAAGCTGCATTTATTCAGCTGATTGAAGTCCTTACGAAAGTCGGTCTTGCTTCGGAGGTGCGACATGGCGACAACTCCTCGGTGCTGGTATTCGTCAAAGTGGCGTCAAACCAGTACCTTGCCTCTCAGATATACCGAGAACGGCTTCAAGACTGGCTCTACGGCGTGCGAGCCTCTGCGCCGGAGAAAGATGTCACTAAGGCCTTCGAAAACGAGCCGGTCACCGAGGCTGAACGGCTACGCTTGGTGTATCTACTCATTACGAAGCCGAAAAATGAAGGCGGAGCCGGGATCACACCCAAGGTCGGCCAGTGGAAGGAGGTCGTCTCCATCTTCCCTCTTCACGATCATTCCTTCAACAGCACTTGGATAAAGGCATGGAGCACGAAATACTTCTTAGACGAAGTAGACCTTGATCGTATACGAAACAAGTTTGGCGAGAGCGTAGCCTTCTATTTCGCCTTCTTGCAATCGTATTTCGCTTTTCAATTTGTTCCTGCGGCCTTTGGGGTCGCCGCGTGGCTTATCCTCGGACGCTATTCATGGCTCTATGCTTTCGCCAACTCGCTCTGGTCCGTCGTTTTCTTCGAGTGGTGGAAAAAGAAGGAGGTCGATCTGGCTGTGCAGTGGGGCGTCCGTAATGTCTCGCGCATCCAGCATGCTCGAACCCAGTTCCAGTGGGATCATGAGGCCCCGGACCCGATGACCGGCGAACTAATCAAGTACTACCCACCTACGAAAAGGCTACAGACACAACTACTCCAAATCCCATTCGCATTCGCTTGTGTCTTGGTATTAGGAGCACTATACATATTCTGTTTTGGCGTCGAGATTTTCCTTACCGAAGTATACAACGGGCCGTTCAAGTCGTACTTAGTATGTAACTAGTCTATTCGAAGGGAAATGCGAGCTGACACACGGAAGACTTTCACACCTACTATCATCTTGAGCGGTATACTGCCAGTCTTGTCGGCTGTACTAACAAAATTCGCCGAAATACTGACAGAGCGCGAGAATTATCAAACGAACGATGGTAGGGAATCTGAGATGTCTTGAAAGACGCATAGCTAATAATTCATTACAGCCCATCTGGCTAGTCTCATCAGGAAGATTTTCATCATCAACTTTGTTACCTCTTATACGCCCTTGTTCCTATCCGCCTTTGTTTATATGCCGTTTGGGAATTTGATGACGCCATATCTCCATATCTTCACAACTACAGCTCGGAGATTCTGCACGGATAAGACAATAACAACTCAAGAGTTTCGCATCAACCCTGATCGAATGAAGAGTCAGATGGTTTATTTCGCTGTTACCGCTCAAATCGTTAATGTCGCTCTGGAATTCGTGGTACCTTACGTGAAACAAGTTGCGTTTAAAAAGGTCGAGAGGGCTCAGGCGAAGCGAGCAGCAAGCCAAGACGATAAAAGCATCCAGGATGTGCCTGAAGAGCGTAAGTTCCTGCGGAGAGTCCGAGACGAAGCAAAGCTTGGAGTCTACGATGTTGCCGTCGACTATCGCGAAATGGTAGTCCAGTTTGGCTACTTGTCCCTTTTCTCGTCTATTTGGCCGCTAACACCCTTGTCATTCTTGGTCAATAACTGGATCGAGCTCCGATCTGATGCGATGAAGATTGCTATGAGTTGTCAACGCCCGATTCCATGGAGAGCTGATTCGATTGGCCCTTGGCTGAATGCCCTAGGATTCCTGTCTTGGGCAGGGAGTCTTGTTAGTTCGGCTCTCGTATTCCTCTTCAGCGGTGAAAGCGAGGGCCCACGCGGGGATCCATCAAACGTAAATGTTGTTGGTCTTTTAGTGACGGTCCTCTTGTCGGAACATATATATCTGGGCACTCAGTTCATTGTGAGATATGCTCTAAGGCAAATGGATAGCCCAGGTCTCCAGAAAGAGAGGAAAGAGAGATTCGCCATGCGGAAGCAGCTGCTAGAGGAAACGCTTGGATCCGATGCAATGGAAACGGCTGTTCCCCCTACGTCGAAGACCGGAGAGAAGATCACACTTATAGCACTTGAAGAAGAAGCTCGGAAGCTGTCTACAAGTGGTGGCGGTGGCACTCCAGAGCAGATGTAAGTTCGCGAAGCGTAAGGTCCCATTGAACACTGCTTAAGTATCCCGCAGGTTTTGGCTACGCCAACAAGGCATGGATGAGACGATAGCGATTGGCCGAAAACTCATCTCGCAGGCTAAGCCGCAAAAGAGCTGGGAGTCTGCAGTGCAGGCGACGTTTGAAACAGTGGAAGAAGCGGTAGTTGACGAGCTATTGTCCAGTATTCTAAAATTAACTGACTGACATATTACAAAGGGCCATAAAACGGAACACGAATAATCAACGAGTCGGGAACTTCATGTATGCTTAACGAAGCATACTTATAGGGTTTTTCAATACGGATGTTTTTCATTGAGATTGTGTTCTGCGTGTTAGGCATAAGGATTCAGGGAGGCGTAATTGGGTAAAAACTGTGTTGGGCAAGGTGAGGTTGTTAGTCAAGCATGTCTATAAGCCATAAGTAGAAGAAATCAAAAAGACTTCTAACTGTGATCTGTATATTTATCGTTTATCCTTTTGTTTATTCAGCATACCCCGAAATCCCAGTTCCCTCCATGTGTGTGTCCCTCCCACCGCATTGATGATCTTTTCACAAGATAGCCCCTATAGGACTGGGTATATAATACTGACCAAATTGTACCATGCTTACATTTACGCCTCCCTCTCTTTTTCCCTCCTACCTAACAATACCAATCCAAAAGACGACGAACCAAAGAACAATTCCGTATCCGAGCGTTCGTAGAAAGTCCGCCGCCGTCCTGCCTACGGTGGTAGCTGTGCCCGCACCCACAACGGGTATATCGTTAGATATGCTCAGACTAACATGGCTGGCGTTTGCCGATGGCCGCGGTGCGTTGGACGAGAGGACGGGCACGACTGGAACACTCGTCAGTTATCGCCATTTTGGATGCGATTTGTAAGGGTTTCGAGAGCTGTTGGACACTCTCTTGTCACAAAAAGGGGTGGAAATTGTACTCTAAAGGCTACCAAAAAGAGAAGAAAATGGATCCGAAAATTACTCACCAGTCTTCACCGTGACGGCCGTCACGCGATCCCCTCTCGTCCCAGGTGCGACGGTTGCTGGCACGGTGAGCGTAACGGTGCTTTCGCCGTGCGGGCCGCAGGCGTCGCAGGTCTCCGTACAAGTGATCATGGGCACGGCGGGCGCCGTGGCGGTGCACAGCCGACACGGCTGCTGCGTCGTGAGCGTGGTATAGTATTCCAACGTGACGAGCTTCCCCGCGTCTGTGGGACATATCGTCGTATATGTCACTGTGACGGCGCTCGTCACCGTCACCGCCTGCCCTCTCACTTCCCCTTTGGAGGAGTGGCTTCCGCCCATTCCTGGCGCTCCGGGCGGGATGTCGTCGTCGTCGTCATCGATCTTCTCGTAGACCGTGAGGAAGATGTCGGATGGGGCGGCGCGCGGCAGGAGGGGGTTCACGCGGAAATTCGACTTGGAAATGTCTGATAACGAAATGTTATGAAGTTTTGTCGAGTTTGTCTGCGCGGTGATGATCCCGGCGAAAGGCGTCTTCCTCTCGCCCTTCGAGAGCACGCCGCCGCCGTCGCACATCCCGTCTGCTACGGCGCTGGCGTTGCCGAGGGTGTCGGCGCAATAGCAGGTCCTAACGAAACCATATGTATTAGCGTTCTATGTCGCTTTGAACGGGACGTCAGGGGGCAAGGCAAGGCAACGTACTCTTCACAAACTCCGGCGTACTTCTTTCCGGCGCAGCTGGCCACGCAGGCCTTGTTGTCCATCGTGGGGTACGAGGCGACCTGAGAGAATGGCTTATTTCCAGCGGGAGACCCGAAACAGCCGAGGAGCGTCCATCCGTTAATCGTGGCGGGATCGGCCAGCGCACTGCTCGTCCTTGTTGGCTCGGCCGTCGAGAGGGCTCGCGTAATGGTTGCCACCGTGACGGTTCGTGTTCTGGTTATCATTGCAGTTTCATTGCGGAAAAGTGAATGACCCGTGGTAGCAGAGACCGGAGGGGTCGATAGGGTAGTAGTGTTCGGGAATGGAGGTGGTATGGTGCTGTTGAAGGTGCTGTTGAAGGTGCTGTTGTTGAAGGCGCTATTGATAGGCACCGGCTTCTGGTAGATGTCAATATAGTTAATTTTCCAGAAAGCATTGATAAAACTGCTTGGGTTACTAGCAACGTATTCTTCGCATGTGGGTGCGAATTCGTCGCATCTGTCGGCAACTCCCCAAATGTTACTGGCATATGCGCCGCAAAAGTTCTATTTCATCTCATATCAGTGGACAAGTCTGGGACTGGCAATACATGTGACTTTTCTCACCGTGTTGATGACGAGACTCATATTGAAAAAGTGAGAATCTGCTTCGCAGCCTGACCCTCCAAAGAGAGCTTGCGGTGGGCCCCAAGTGGTGGGATCCGGTATGGTTATGGGAGCGCGACGGATGTCGCTTGGAATGGCCGTGCGAGGAAAATGCCATATCCTGATGTCGTGAGAGTTCCACTCTAACGCATATACACCACCTCCTTCGGCGTTGAAAGCGTCGCCGTATGTGGCGCTTTCAGATACGGGTGCCGCGTAATTACAGCCAATATTATCGGGCTACGAGGTTCGCGTTAGTCTAGATATTCTATACAAGACGTGATACTTAGCACTTACACTTGATGAGCAATCAGTTGCCCCTTGGGCTCCGGTGAAACCTGTTCTTGGGGCCTGGCATCCAGGTGTGCTGTTTCCATTTAGAGATCGGCTTCATCGTATGTTGATTTTGTCTGAGAGAGACTCACGTATGAGCAGAGAACAAATTCCTCTCTGCTGTGTTAGCCCCCTCGATGATATCAATCTCTCCTCCCGTGGGCCACAGTGAACCATCATCCTCGTTATTGAAAGCCCAGACTTGCAAGCGGTCAGTTCGAGTTGAAGCATGGGGTAAAAGATTTTTCATTACACGCTGGCCACGTCCCACAAGTCGAACTAGGCATGTGGGCAAAGTCGGCAATGAAGAGACCATGGGTGAAAGCGTCATCGCTAGTGATTCTAACGCTGGGCCGACCTTTGTCACTAGTTGAATATGTGTTGATCGAGTCAACCCCAAGCTTTACTCTGTTGAACTCGTCAATGGACACGAGGTTACTAGCCACGGCCTCTTCTCTACTCTTATAACTAATAAACGATTAGTCAATCACTATTACAGGTCGTGCTAGAGACACTTACTCGACAAATCCTTTGCTCGGTTCTTCACCCGTGAAGAAGTTGAAACTGTCAAGAAGTGCCTGGCCGGCATAATGCGTTGAAAGAGAGTACGCCATAGCGAAAGCTTAGGAAACGAAGAATAAAAGACACAAGGAAAATCAATGAGTGACCAGAAGAGAGGTAAATGAGAGGCAGACCTTTCGGCCAATGAGTGACTAGGCAAGACGACAGAGCTTGATGAACTGAACTGCAGGACACAAAAATTCAACGAGGCGCTGTAGTTTATATTTGAAAGATCGGGTTTGCCCCGTACCATGACCGTGACGGAGTCGAATGCCGACTACGGCACGCAAGAATCGTAACGAGGAATGTCCACTACGGTTCGTGTTGATGATGGTCCATGCCTACGCGGGTGAGACATCGTGGGCGAGTTGTTATGGGCTCAGCTAGCTGGATTGATAACGAATATTTGCGGAAGAGTGTCTCAAAGACCTGCATACGAACGTCTAGACCCGCACCTAGTAAACAAGATTTACACGATACAAAGTGAGCGAAAATATGTGTGGTTGTGGAATGCTATTCACTCAATCGCCTCCGCGAATGTGCCTACTTGGACAGCCTACGATGCGGAGAAGCTTTTGTCTATCAAGTTCTCTTAGATTGTTGGGTTTTCTTGCCAAGCCTTCAATAACATTCCTCAATTTTGGCGATGACATTGCGTTTACCAAAACTAATAAGACCCCAACTGAGGAATCGCTGATACTGACGATCCTTTTTCTGCGATGTTCTTATGCTCGTATAGAAAATAAGTTGCTGAACTTCACAATGGGGGTTTGAAGTTGCAGTAATCACGATCGGTTCGCAACCGCACCGCGATCCATTGTATTGAGTAGACCGTCGCGCAACTGTAATATGTTCTAAACGTTTGCAGCGTTTCATCAAGGATGGGAATTCTGGCTTGGTTATGACTACACGCGACTCTTTTAGTACTCTCTAGATTGACAACGCCCCCGACTAGCTAGCTGTTCGTCAAGGTATTGAAGGCTGATGAGGCTCAAAAACCGCCCTGACGGGGAGCAGCCGTACACGAATTCAATGCGGACGTGTATTAGAAGACTGGGCTCGACTCTATATAGCAAATTTATTGTGGCTGGGGCCTACTCTACGAGCCGCATCTATCTGCTTGGCCTAATCGGGATTCAACTGCAATTTTAGCCCCGAGTAAGGGGATTTACACTACAAGAGCTATTGAGCTAACTGCATTCATTGACTTCAGCTCGTCTTGGCTGACTTCACTGCATTTTTAGCCTCCAAGAAAGGGCTTTTGTCCCACTTCAGTTTCTTTAACAGATGCCGTCGCAGATGGGATACAGGCCGCTTTGTGTTCGTTCGAACTAGGAAATAGCAGCCCATATTCAATTAACTAATAACTAGGCTTACTGTTCTTTAGGTATTTATTCGCGATTGAACATGGAAGGCTACAGTAAAGTAGTCGCTCAACCGGCTTACAAGATAACTTCTGGTGCAGAACGTAGGGCGATGGTGAGGTCGTTTATACATATCTCACGTGGGGTAGTCAGGTATGGCTAAGAAGACGCGCTTTCATGACTCTGTAATGGTTGTGAGGTATCTAGCTGGCAAGGGGTAGTTAACGTTAACTGGGCTCCTGACTGGGTTTCTAGAAAATTTCTCTGCGCATGATATGGTACGTGCGTCCTAGCAATGATGTGACAACTGAGGAACGGGCGATTATGTGCATGACATATGACATGTGAAAGAACAGGGGCTACAAGTCAGTCTAGAAGAGTTGTGGCTCAACCTTTCAAGCCACGCTCCACAACACCTGCAGGACTCAAAGGTCTCTCCATTGCCCCGGACAGTCTGGGGTCAGCGACGTCCTTTGACCCATTTGGTGTTTGTAGCGCGGATGGCGCGGTTAGTGTAAATTGTTATTAGCGATACTGTGCAACACTGTGAAGAAAAACCCACCTACCTCGGCATCGAGGGGCTCTGCTACCGACCTAGGTACCGACTCGGCATCTTACACCTTACACCATACACCAGTACTACCTAGGTACACTACAAGCGAACCATCTTGTACTTGTATGCAAACTGAGATGTATTGAATAGATGCGCAAACTTGGCGCATTGTTTATAGAATACAGTTTACGGCTTTTATTTCTAGTAGCAGCTCCTGCCGCGACTATAATCGTGATATTCATGTGGAATGCTGCACTGTATAGTACTGTACGGCGTATCTACGGACTCGTACAGCATACACATGTACATATGAAATAACCTAGGCTACCTGGTCTTGTGAGAGAGAGGGCTCTCTCCATAACCATCCGCGGCATCTTTTACGCCCATCGTCGAGCGACCCCATACCACTACACACTTCCCTGACGCAGTCAATTAATTATAGTAGACTAGTCTACACCTCTTTAAACCTCATCTCCTTTCTCTTCTTTTCCTCTCCTCTTCAAACCGTAAGCTGTGATGTTGACTTCTTTGACAAAGAGTCGGGCACAGAGTACCGCTCTCCGATCCTTAACAAGACAAGCCATAACTAGAAAGGTAAATAGATCATGTCCACCTTGGCCAGCCGCCCACCCAAGTAGTAGTAAGTACTATACTGACTGGCATTGCATAGAACCCTCTCATGGCACCAGCTGCGCGACGGAGCAACAGCTCCCTTCCTCAAGGTTAGTCGCCAATCACCCACCTGTGAATCTTTTTTGAGGGTTCAGCCACTCACCGAAACCGCAGGCTATGCCGAGGACAAGTCAAAAGGACCTATGCTCCGGTTCCAGGAGTCCCTACCTCGTCTCCCTGTCCCGACCCTCGAAGAGACCGCCGCGCGCTACGTCAAGAGCATACATCCCCTGCTGAGCCCGGTCGAATTCGCCGCGAGCAAAAAAGCCGTCGACGAGTTCATCAAGCCTGGTGGCATCGGCGAGAAGCTGCAGAACAAGCTGATTGCGAAGCGGGAGGACCCCAAGACCAAGAACTGGATCTACGAGTGGTGGAACGACGCTGCTTATCTGTCCTACCGCGATCCCGTCGTCCCCTACGTTAGCTACTTCTACTCACACCGCGATGACCGCCGCCGGCGGAACCCCGCCAAGCGCGCCGCTGCCCTCACGACTGCTACGCTAGAGTTCAAGAAGCAGGTTGACAGCGGCACGCTCGAGCCCGAGTACATGAAGAAGCTGCCCATCTGCATGGACAGTTATAAGTGGATGTTCAATGCCAGCAGAGTCGCCGCCCGCCCGGCCGATCACCCTGTGAAATTTGACCCTAAGGACCACAAACATATAATTGCCATCCGCAAGAACCAGTTCTTCAAGATCGCACACGAGGTCGATGGGAAACAGCTGAACACCACAGAGCTCGAGGCACAGTTCGCCAAGGTCTATGAGCTTGCTCAGCAGGTACCCGCCGTCGGTGCGCTCACGAGCGAGAACAGAGACGTCTGGACAGACGCTCGCAAGATCCTGCTAGACGCTTCGCCCAAGAACGCAGCGGCGCTCGAGGCTATCGAGTCCGCCTCGTTCGTCGTCTGCTTGGACGATGCGTCCCCTGTAACCCTCGAGGAGCGAGCGCACCAGTACTGGCACGGCGACGGCCAAAACCGTTGGTACGACAAACCGCTACAGTTTATTGTGAACGATAACGGAACGTCAGGCTTCATGGGTGAGCACAGCATGATGGATGGGACACCGACACACCGGCTCAACGACTACGCCAACGATGCCATCTTTGGTAATAAATTGGATTTCAGCAACCCGGCCATGCGGTCGAACCTGCCAGATCCCGTGGCCGTGAACTTCGAGATCACCCCGGAGGTGCGGGCTGAGATTGACCGCGCTACCAAGGACTTCGCTACTGTCATTGGGAAGCACGAGCTCGCGGTCCAGGGGTACCAGGGCTATGGCAAGGGCCTGATCAAGAAGTTCAAGTGCTCGCCTGACGCGTACGTACAGATGATCATCCAGCTAGCATACTACAAGATGTACGGCAAGAACCGGCCCACATACGAATCGGCAGCGACGCGGCGGTTCCAGCTGGGTCGCACGGAGACGTGCCGCACGGTATCGGACGATAGCGTGGCCTTCTGCAATTCCATGGCGGACCCGAGCGTCTCGGATGACGATCGCGTCGCCCTCTTCCGCAAGGCCATTGCCGCGCATGGCGAATACATCGGCGCCGCGTCGGACGGCAAGGGTGTGGACCGTCACCTCTTCGGCCTCAAGAAGCTGCTCGAGCCCGGTGAGGAGGTTCCTGCCATCTACAAGGACCCGGCCTTCGGCTACAGCTCTTCATGGTTCCTATCCACAAGTCAGCTGAGCTCCGAGTTCTTCAACGGCTATGGATGGAGCCAGGTCATCGATGCCGGCTTTGGTATTGCTTATATGATCAACGAGAACAGGTAAGTTGCCACTCACATTTTCTTCCCTTTCTCTTCCTCCCTACTTATTATTTCCCTCAAACACGTGCTCTACTATTAAATTTCATCAAGAAAAACAGAACGGTTTACTAATCAACAATTCTGTACTGTACAGCCTCAACTTCAACATCGTCTCCAAGGGCCTCGGCAGCCAGAAGATGAGCCACTACATCAACGAGGCCGCGGGTGATATCCGCGACCTACTACTACCCACACTCGACGCCCCCAAATCTAAACTGTAAATTCTATATATATAAGAAAAGTTAAAGAGAAGCATGGTCTTGGATTTATAGACTTGCTTACGCGTACTTATGCTGTACGTACGTAAACATGTACGTGTATGGTGCACGCCCGATAGACTTGTCTAAACGCAGAAGACTTGGAAGATATAACGGCGCATTATTGAAGTGCTTGGTTGCATCGGCGGTCCGTTCCGTACCTACACTATTTGTATATAAGATCTATCATGACTGATTTCAATCCTAGCTAAAATAATAATAGTCTGGTTTGAAACTTTGAAATATGAGTTCTCTGTCCCTATCTAGGCCTTATGATAGAAAAGCTCCAGAAACAAAACGAACATGGATGGTGGTACCTTTGTCCTTTCCATCTAGTATGACCCAGTAAGATTCGTACGGTTGAGACTTTCTGCGTTATATGTAAATGCCTCAATTGATGCCAACATGTAGATGCTATATAAGGGATACAATTATTAAAGACAGGCGACGACAATGAAAAGAACATTGCACGCCACTCAGCCATGTGTATGGCGCACCTGTATAGCTAGCCATCTCTCCCCCCCTCCAGACGATAATACATCGCGCTGGAGAGAAAGCCGCATCAGGCGTTCTGATTAGTCCCACCGCGCTTCTTCGTCGGGTCCAATTCTACACCCCCATATATCTATCTACATTTCATCACTCCATATACCTTTAAATTGTGAGCGTTCATGGAACCTACTTGTTGGTAATTGGCATTTTGCGCGTTTTTTTGGCTTCTTTTAACCAGCATGTTCCACAATCTCGTTGACCATCTCGCCCTTCTTCTCATCGAACTGTGAGCAGATCTGGTACGGGAGCGGGATCTCAACGTAGTCTTCCTCGTCGCCGGCTAGCACGTTGACATTGATGCTGGAGGACTTGCTCGTGAAGATGCGGGTTGAGGTACTCTCCTTACTAAGGTAGATCTGCGCGCCGTCCAGCTGGTCTAACATGACGGTGGGCAGGTGGCCGAGGACCTGCAGGGCGAAGTTGGACGACTTGACGACGTCGACGGTAGAAACGAGGCTGTCTATGACGAGAGACAAGCGCTGCGTGTTCTCGATCGTCACCGCGTTTGCCTTGCCTTTAAGGATAATGGTCGTATGGCTACATTTGCTGATCAATACCGCCTGTGACATAGACACCTCAATTTCGATGGGCTCATCGTGCTTTTCGTAGTTTTCCTGTGATTCAACATTAGCTTCGCAGTCTTTCCCGGTACACAACACTGGGAGCAGTCCTCACGATTATCCACTTGTTGCCATCAAGCTCCTTTTTAGGGGGCTTCTTAACCCGCATACTCTCGGGCTTGGGTTTCTTGCCAGGGGCACTCTTCCCCCGAACAGGGGACTCTTGGTCAGACACTGTCGATCCTGCTCTTAATGATGGGTTCTTATGTGTCATTTGTGACTTGTCAACCTTCCGCAGTCCCTTCGTCACATCGCTGCCCTTGTTGAGATCACTAAACACTGCGCCCAAGCCCGTATCTGCCTTTGACGGAGCTTCTTCTTTGATTTGCAGGACCGGCGGTGGACCAGGCGGCGGGGGAGGCGGAGGCGCACCGGCAGCAGCCGGTGGTGCCGGGGGAGGTGGTGGTGCGGCAGCAGTGGCGGCGGCGGCGGCTGATGATGACGATGATGATATTGTCTTGGCGACTTGGGCAGCCGATTCGCCATTAGGGTTCCAAGGGATACCGTTGGGAAAGTACTGTTTCACGTACTCGGTAAGGTCGCGGAATATCTGGTAGAAGGCCTGAATCCATTGGATCTGCTCGGGGTTCCTAGTACGGATTGTTAGCATGTTTCTCCTGTCGCCGTTATGATTGGTCGTCTTCCTTACTTGTCCTTGTGTTCGCCCAGAACCCGGTTCCCAAAGAATTGCGCAGAACCAAGTGACTCCTCTACGTGCTTGAACGGTTTATTGTCCACAGTGACCCAAGCTAGCACCATAATTCCTTCGGCCACGGCGCTCAGTTGTGTGAAGACCGGGGATCCCCGGTTGGACTCTTTGATGCTGCCAACAGTCATGAGAGCCTCATTGATGGGCTTGAGCAACTCCTGGTAGACGGACATGTCGGCGGAAACGGAGATGTCTGGTTTCTTTGCCTTGGTGGAGATAAGCAGGAAGCGGCGCTGCTGCTTGAAGCCATCGAGGACCTTGGAGGCCTGCTCGGCAATCAGGCCACCTAGCTTGTCACTAGCCTGGACATACTTGTCGACAGACTGGCTGATGAAGCTGTCGAATTCCTCCACAGACTCGGGTAAGGGGTCTTGGGGGGCCGGGGTCGAGGCGGCGGGGGAGTCAGACGATGAGGTCGAGGCCAAAGGGGTGACGCCGTTAGACTGGTCCGGGGGCGAGGTGATGGGCTGTGACAGGGCGGGAACGGCGTGCGGGAGCTCGATAGTGGACGATGCGATGTCTTCCAACCGCGTGGTGGCCGCTTCCAGGCTGGCAACAAGCAGGTTAGGTCAGGCCAGATGAGGGGACGGGGTTGCAGGTTGCGGGTTGCGGGTTGCGGGTGTTGCCCGTGTCGACTCACCGTTTTATCAATGTGACGAGATTGTACATATTATTCTGCGCCATTGTGGGTAGTTGCGCAACGTATTGGGCCGTTGGTGCCGAGCCTGTCCGTACAAGGTAGATTGGGTAAGGAAGCCTCCGCAGCTTTATGGTTTTTGTGTTTTTTTGTCTGAAAGAGAGGCAGGGAGACGAGACTGCTGCGCCCCCTGAATGCGTAGGTAATCAATCCAATTAAGGACGGACTATAAGTAGGTGGGCAGAGCGATTGTATAGGCAGAACAAACTCCACGGGAACAAGAAATGCTGCAACCTAAAAAGAGGTGTATGTTGATGCCTGATAGTCCAAGAGCTGATTATGTGGTAAATGTGGTAAGGTTGATGACGAGGCTGGATCGACAGCAACAGATACTCAGACAATTCCCCAAACATATCATTGTTCAGGTCAATGCCGCCAGGGCGGTTACTTGGGAAGTTAACACCAAGCTAACCATTCTTGGTAAGCGTCCACTAGACATGTCTCTACACTATAGTACAATTAGGTAGCTATAGACTTATACTTGGTAGCTTACAGTACAGTAGGGGTTATCAAGTACCTACTGAGTAGCTAATCCTCAAGCTTGCTATTGCTTCTGCATACACGGAGGTCATGACCTATAAAGGCATCACATAACTAATCCGGTATAATGTAGCAGGCAGCGTTAGGAACTCGCTTAGGTATACTTACTTGGACTGTTAATCGATTCACGCGAGGTGCATAAAGGTTAGGTACGTTAGAAACAAGGCATGCAGAGCCAAGGTACCTCGGTGTGGGACCAGGATCAGATTACCTTAACGGACCGCACTACATGATACATATGCACAATAATACTATATGTACCTGAACAATATCATGCTGTCATGTTAGCACCAACGCCAGCACCGACACACTGACACGCCAGCACTGACACCAGCACTGACACCAAGCACAGACGCTGCCACGGGCATCGTCCCATCCGACAGATAGTAGGCAGGCAGAATAAAGACAAGGCTACATGCATATGGCTATCTATGTATCTATGATTCAGGCATGCAGCCTCCTCTCTCCGAACCAGCCAGGACCAGTCACCCATCGGTGAACTCTTTTTTATTTTATTTTTTATTAATTTTCCCCTTCGACGTCCATAAGAAACCCTGAACGGTCACAGCCCCATCTTAGGCACAAACCACAAACTCTGGCATAGACGCATATCCGATACATATTTTTTGGGGCGTATCTCCCTCTCTCTGGCCATTCCTTTGAGGTCGGCTACCTTACTCACAGTCTATTGTTCTTTTTCTCTCTGATTTTGCACTTATTTGAACCCGACTACTATCTATCTCTTCCTTTGTTCCGGGTCTAGACGGAAGATAGACATAGGCATCTATCGATTTTTTGTGATACAACCGCCCTAGACCGCCCACCATCTCACATGGACTGTGTCTGCCTAGGTAGGCATTAATCATCATGACCACCGCCGAGGACCCGATACTTAGTGAGAATGGGGAGCCCATTGTTGATGCCTGTGAAGAAATGCCGGTGCCCAAGCCAGCAGCAGAAGCTGAGACCGGAACGGACACGGAGACCGACCAGCACGATATAGACTTTGTCACCCTTGGCATGTTTATCATAGGTAGGCTACCCTCATGTCATCGTCGTCCCATCTGTATTAGCTTGGTCTAGTTATCCTTGACTATTTATTGTATCTGATGGATGTCTTCCTCTTTTTGAATGAGAAGTCCTGAAAAATCCAATCTCCACTGCAACGCAAATGACTATCTCAGGCTTCCTTTTCCCATCACTACTCTCACCGCCTCTATTTTCATGGCCGCCCTAGCAAAGAATTACTGAATAAATCCAGATCACTTTGCATATTGTGCCAATCCAGTTACTAAATAAAAAAATCATAATACGCTAACCTACTCCAATCAAGACGATATCGAGTATCTGCCCCCCACACCGCCAGTAAAGGACATTCTGGGCGGTGCCGGGACGTACTCGGCACTCGGGGCGCGGCTGCTGTCACCGCCCCCACGCTCCGGATCCGTGGGCTGGATAGTCGACAAGGGGTCTGACTTCCCTCCGGACCTCGAGACTTTGATTATGTCGTGGGGAACATCTGTACTGCTGCGCGAAACACCTGAACGCCTAACAACCCGTGGCTGGAACGGCTACGATGAGCACCAGAACCGGGCATTCCGGTACTTGACGCCCAAGA
This sequence comes from Xylaria castorea, assembly GCA_022495115.1. Lineage (NCBI taxonomy): Eukaryota > Fungi > Ascomycota > Sordariomycetes > Xylariales > Xylariaceae > Xylaria > Xylaria castorea. Next base: position 235,730 of record MU382625.1, on the reverse strand, counting down.
AACGGCTCACGGCCGAGGATCTGACGCCTAAGCTGCTTGCGTCACGTACCTTCCACCTAATTTGCTCTCCCACGCGATGCCGCGAGCTCGTCCTAGAAATTAAAGACAAGCGCGCTGACTTACCAGCATCCGTACTTCATGGTCCGGAAGAGGTCCATGGTGGTGGTGACGGTGAGCAAGGTAAGAAGGAGAGTAATGTCGACGATACAGCAGGCAATCACCTACCAAGGCCCATCTTCATCTGGGAACCAGTACCAGACCTCTGCACGCCCGACGAGCTGCTAAACTGCACGAATGTACTGCCACTGATCGACGTCATGAGCCCCAACCACGCCGAGCTGGCGGGCTTCATGGGCGATGATGGACTAGACCTGGAGACGGGAGATATCAGCACACGGGCGATTGAGCGGTCCTGCGAGCAGCTCCTGGCTTCTATGCCGCTGCAATCTTTCAGCATTGTTGTACGAGCTGGGGAGAAGGGGTGCTACCTTGCGCGGAACGGTGGCCGCAAGCGCACAAATAAACCCAAGTCCAAGGCGAAAGGTCCGAAAGGCAAGAAGCCGTCTGCGCTGCTCCACGGCGGGCTCAGCCATGACACAGATATGGAAGCGCTGTTCGCAGGCCTCTTACAGGACGCCGAGGGCTCTATCGCTCGTGAGGAGATAGAGGTAGACCCCGGTGTCGAGCGTTGGATCCCCGCCTTTCACTCCGTTTCCTACGAAAAGAATGATAATGAACCCCTACAAGATGGAGATAGAACGGAGGAGCGAATAGAAGAAGAGAAGAGAAGGAAAGGCAAAGTCATCGACCCCACTGGCGGCGGCAACACGTTCTTGGGTGGACTTGCGGCTGCGCTCGCAAGGGGGAAGAACCTTGAGGAGGCCGCGGCCTGGGGCAGTGTGGCAGCCAGCTTTGCCATCGAACAGGTCGGCATGCCAACGCTAGGGTATGATGACGAAGGTCGCGAGACCTGGAACGGTGTCCGTGTCGACGAACGATTTGAGGAATTTAAGACGAGACTTGCATTTAGTTGCTGACATGTCTCTTGTTGATACCTAGTTAGAACGTCGGCTCCAGCACTTGGCCTCCCTCCCCTCCTTCTCAAATGATGCACACACGCAAACATCATCAGTGCATCTAAAGCGACAGGCCCAACTACCATCTTTAATATATGTAATCCACATGGAGAAATGGATAAACACAAGCGGCGCGGCCAAGTGTAGATGGATTAATGAACGAGGAACTGGGTGTCCACAAAGAAACATTCCGAGCCCCATCATCCCTGCCGCCTCCTCAATATCTAGGCGGGAATAATATACCAACACACCACACCGGCCACTCGATTCCGGGATGACAATGTGGGAAAGATCGACCAAACAGACACGCTATCTTACTCCTTACTTACACGATATGCGCCTCAATCACAGCGCATCTAAAATACTCGACGAAAACACACCTTATAGACGACGGAGAAGAATATCGAAAACTAGAATTCCAGACATAGTATCTGGGGAGCGACGGGGAGCATTTTGTGTTCTGTCATGGTCTGCCCGACGGCGGCACCGCACGGACGAACGATATAGAATTCGATAAACTGGTTTAGGTACAATTTCCTCGAGAGGACACTTGAGATTCCGAGCGACCTATCTAGATAATGGTGTGTGATGGAATGGTGTAATGGTTTAGGGGCACTGGTGGAACGAGATTGAACATAGGAATAAAAGAAATATGATATATCTGGCACTCCGAATTCTCTGGTACTTAATATCCGTCGGAATGATACTTATATCGTGTTTTCTATCCTGAGTGGAAATATGCTCTTCGTAATGTTATGTTAGCATTACAATAAAGGACTATGCCTGATCGGACAGATAGAGTATCGGTGCGCCGAAATGACAGCCACCACCATACTTTCACATCGCGCTTACGGGGACGGGACCTAAACACCTAACGAACAAGCCGTGCTTAATCAATTATCAAACCACGGAGATATCTACAGCGAAGTTACAAGCCCCCCTGCTCCATATCATGCGCGAAGAGCGTGGGGAATGGGAACAAGACAACGCGACTGGAAGGATTATCCCGGAGGGCCATAGCTCACCCTTCAGCTACGGCGACATCATCCCTCTAAAACATGACCTACACTAAAAAGGGGGGTGAACGAAGAAGACAAGCTCATCATCCCCACCAAACCACATCTAAACTCAAACGACCTATGCTGCGGGTATAAAAGAGCTGACGTCATCCTCGTCGCTGGAGTCTTCCCCTTCCCCTTCCCCATCCTGATTGGATTCGTATTCGCCGTCAAGCTCATCCATCTCGGCCAAGATGTCGTTCTCTGCTCTTCCTCCTGTGCCGTAATTGGGTTGGCTCTTGTCCGAAATCTTCCAGAATGCCGTGGGTCCGGCCGGTCCGCGCGGATCGTAGTCCCTGCCCGGAAGTCCCAATGTTAAGTTGCCGTGTAAACGTTATCAGGTCCGTAGAGAGATGAAAATGGCACGCCAAAGAAATACCAGAAAATTTCAGACAGATAGAGGGAAAAGTAACATAAAAGACAGCAACAAAGGTAGAAACCAACTCACTTATCGAACCAATGACCCAGAACGCCTTTGGCACTCTTGACGCCACCAACCTGTATACTCTCGCTGCACCAGCGCTCCATACCACCGAAAATGGAAAATGTTGTCCAGCGTACATCGCCCTTCGGGGTCAAGCGCACAGAACCTACAGCACGATTTCTCTTCGTTAGCATCAAGTTGCTGCCAACCAATGAGTTTTATGTCCTCTTGCAAGCAGCAAAGCAGCAGCAAAAAAAAAAAGGAAATCCCATTCACACCTCTGACAAGGACTGTACCTCTGAGATCGGAGTCGGCGTTCTCGTCGAAGCTCTGGTCTAACGATCTAGAAACGCCCTTGAAATACACGACGGGCAGGTCCTGTCCATCTTCCGGGCCCGGCTTTTCGACACCTGTGACAAAGATACGCATGAGAATGAGGCGCGTGGCCTGGCCGACATTGATGGAGGGGCGCGGGATGTGCGGTGGCGGCTCGAAGTTGTGGGCGCCGAAATTGTAGGCGAAGAAATCAGTGTAGTCCAAGAAGCAGACGACACGCAGCCAGACGCCGGTGATGCCGTAAGGATCGAGATGTTCCATGGGATCAGGCTCGCGCGGCGTCGAGGGGATATGAGGCGACTGCCAGCTATTCGGCCAGGTCCCGGCGAAGGGGACGGAGCAGAAGGTTTCGCACATGTGTATGCTCGAAACACCGATATGGTTCATGTTAGCGCCAAGCACGATCATGATGGCTTCGACCTTTTCCCAGTCGACGCCCATGCTCCCGTCGTCCAGGAAAGGCCCCCATTTGTTCTTCTCGGTGTATTGTCTAAGATCGTAGACCTTGGAGCAGGCGAAGGGATGCATCGAGTTATTCCGGGCCTGCGGACGGGCGGACGGGTAGGCGGACAACCGCGGCACGCCATAGAGACAGTGCAGGTGAGCACTCTTCTGGTGCTCTGGCTTGGGAGGTCCATGCCAGTACCTGATGTCCCGGGAGTGAAATTCAGCACGAGCACGTTCGTAGATGAAAGAGCGGCACAAGAAAGCCGACTGATTCGACTCAGAACTGAAGATATCGGTCAGGATATCGGCATTGCGAGATTGAGGAAGCTTCGCTGTCAAGCCCGGCCGTGCGCCTTTAGTAGAGGCGTTCTTTAGTAGCTCGGTCACGGCCCGGTGCACGAACTCGACCTCATCTTTCTATCAGGCGCGTGTTGGTCAGTATCTCAGCATCAGAAGGAGGAGGTGCAGAGTCGGTGCCGAGATCGGCATCTGCATCAGCATCGGCTATAGCATCGGCGTCTTCATGACGCCAGCACAACTCAACCACAACTTAAGCTCCAGGTCTTATAATAGATCCCGCCGCAATGAGTAAGGTACGTACCTTGTCATCGACATCGCTGCGGCCACACAGAGCTTGCAGCCGAACCAGATCTTTTAAACACTGTTCCCAATTAACGGGGCCTTGCGAGGGCGCATCTAGGTGGTTGAGATAGATTTGCTTGAACAACGGCGTGTTGGCGTTGATAGCGTGGTAGAGGCTCTTGCAGGTGCGGGGAATCCAAGCCAGGTCCTGCGGATCGACATATCCCAAGATATGATGGAGTATCTCGGGCGGTAGTTCTGTTAAGAGAGGCATTGTGAGATCGGTCCAGCCAACTGCGTATCACGTATGAAGTTAGGTGTATAAGGTGAAAGTCAATGCGTCACCTCGGGAGAGATCGGGAAAGTAGCAGACAGCTGGGAGGAGATTTATGAGAAACGGCAACACAACCAGCACACGTGCGCACTGAGGGGCAATGCCTGTTTTAAAACCGATAGATCGGATCTTCTTTTGATTGAATGTTGAACGAGATCTGCTGTAAAGTGTATCAATGGTAGTCGGGGATTGCTACTCATTGTCCGTTCGGGCTTAATTCGACCCCGGATTTAAGTACCTACTTACATATATACCATACTAGCGGCCTATATAAGTTAGAGGTTACATTACATCTAACCGTTGAATCTCTGCCCCACGCACGCTATGCAGTGTTAGCAAACCTGGTCCATTATCCAAGGTACAGTAGTTATAGGTAATGCGGGGACTATTCAGAGTGCCCTTCCCTTTCCCGGTCGCATAAGGTTCCTCATACACATCATGTAGAATCATACGATTGATTTACTCAAACACAACGGGTCAGTCGAGATATATTAGATTACATACGTATAGGTACCTAGGATAGTCAATGTTCAGCTGGTATTAGCATGGGTATGATTGGAGGCTTATCAGTAGTTAGTACTCCGCTCGGCGTTAGGGTAGAAGCTCAATCCTCGCGGAGCGGGATAGCTGCGTGACGGGACCGATTCGGTTTAGTGGCGCGTTCTCTCGGGTTTCTGGTAGTAGCGTACTGCCCACCTAGGTAGGTTTAGTAGGTATTAGTTAGATAGACATTTGCATCTCCGTATATGCCTCTTATTTCGCCTTATCACGACAGCGCCGATAAAGTTGTACAATAGATAACTACCGTTCTTTTTCATTCTACTAAATCCGTCCAAACGCCCGCCTATAGGATATGAGCGATCAACCCAGCATGGTGTGCTGTTGGGTGTCGCATGAATTCAATGTATTGGAGGGGTATACAGCGAGAAAGCCATTAACATACAAAAGACTTCGCTAAAAACGTCTTATATGTCCATCCAGTACTCCAACGAAAATGCCGGATTACAGATCGACTGTTCGTACCTATTGCGCCTCATACCGTTTTGCGCTGCAAGCCTCACAAAACCGCTCCGAGTGGCACTATGTGATTGAGAAAGCCAGGGTTTGTGATAAGATAAACGTATGACAGCGTAACGGTATTACACCATAGTGCCGCTATTCAGTTGGATACAATTGTCCAATAATGTCGCGCCTTCGTGAAGTAATTCCCAGCGGGTCGACGCAAACGCATCCTTCAGGACAGCCAGAAGAGCGCTACTGCGATTGACATCCCTCATCAATTTCAGGTCGTCAGGTGTTTGTATCGAGCCGAGCCTCTGCAGATACTCGCGCATTTGGTTATACTTCTCCTCATGACTGCTCGGTACAACATGTCCCGGACATGGCCCGACTATGGCGAACCCGTAACACCAGATAACCAAAGCCGCAAAATAGAGAACCCAAGGTCTATTTAGAAGCACGTCGTCCCTAGCGCAATACTGTGTGTCATCGAGCAGCACTGAGCACAGAAATTTGGCGGCGTAAAACGTGGCATCACGAGCTCTGGCCGATGGCGCCCAGTGGTCCTTCATCCTTCTCTGTGCGCTGCTTAGGTCTTGTGAGCCGATCGCTCGTCCCAAGAGACGCTTCGCCCGAGCAAATATCTGGCAATCCACGATGTCTACGTGCATCGCCATGTGGGCGAGATGATGCAGCACAGTTCGGCTTTCAAAAACCACATTGGCATCGTTTCGTTTGTCGGAGCTGTAAGGATCATATGATAAGTTCGAATTCTGAAGTGACTTGTCGAATTCGTTTCGCCACGCGTCAAATGCTCTCATTAAGGTGCCTCGCCATTTGTCTCGGCCACCCAGCGCCTGCGACATGTTCGTACCCAGAGAGCTTATTTGCAGATCGCGTTGATTCATGTGCCAACTAACGCTTAATAGCCCAGCCATAAGAATTTGCCGCCCAAACGGGTTGGTGTGTACGTCCTGCCCGGCGAGGGTACGCTTTAGCCCTTCAAGGAATAGGATGGGTTTGATTCCTCGAGCCATGTTGTTCGACTCGATTCGGCCCACCTCGGCGCCGCTCGTAGCTTTCCACAGTTGATCATCACATGGTAGAGGAAGACGCATCTCGTGTGCTACCATCACCGTTGAGTGTCCAAACATGGTAGCATGAATCGAGTCAATCAAAAATGCTATAAAGGCGGCACGCCGAGTACTCTCGTTCGTGATCCAAGTATTCCACCATTCATCTGCGGTATGTGTCGGGCCCGATGTGGACGATTGGCGAGATCCGGTACTGGTTGACCTGTCCTCTCGTGCACTAGGGGGCGAGTCCAAGGGCGATTTCCCTATCAATGACCGGCCTCTTCGCATGAGGGTTATTGTTGTCGCATGGTGAATATGAGCTCGTTCGTGAAGCTTCCGTGTAGAGTACATCTTTTCATATAATTCGAGTAGTAATAAGGTTTGGAAAGTCCATAATTTCGCAGGTGGCTGGCAGGTTGCGTCCATGAAAGTTTCCCACCTCAGACTCCAGGCCAAAAAGTTGGAAAGATTTGCCCCAGCTTGAGTAATCTTGGCTCCATGGCTACGGTCCAAACAAGCAGCACCGATGGTCATGACGGCTATCAGAAGAAGGTTTGGTGTCCGATCCGGTGAGAAGGTCGGCTTGTGGAGGATGGGTACCTGGTCGCTGAAGTGCAGCCAGTAAGAACCTATATATACTTGCATCATCTTGCGACTCAGCATGTGCTCATCTTCATTTCTATCTCCCTCAAGGAGACTCTCCCCTTGTCGTTCGACGGGAGCATAATTATCCTCGTGAAACTTCTCCCTGATTAAATCGAATAATTCTTGACTTTTCTCATCGGATAGAATAGACTCTGGTAGATTAGGATCAAGCAGATTCGTTACCGCCATAACTTGGCCAGGTGGAAAGTAGCCGAGAGGGACAGTCTCAGCTCCAGGGCAGTGTATGTTGTATGGGTGTTGATACTCTCCGTAACTGGCTTGGATTAGCACCACATTCACTAACAATCCTAGAAATAATACTCACTTCGTGTATGGATTCCGTTGTATGAAATGGCCCACAGACGACGGCGAAGTGTTGGGAGATGTTGTGTTGAACAAAAAAGCCACAAAGTCTTCAGACATTGATACATATGGCGATTTGTTTAAAATACCGTCGGTGGCAAACACGGGCATTGTAGCTTGTGCCGTCATTTGATCTAGCAGCATTAAGTCGGTCGATGCTTGGGCGTGCGACTGTTCGCCATACTCATTCGAATTGGTCGGCGCATATTGATTTGGGAGTCCAGAACTGGCATTGACACCAGCGGCAGAATTGAAGTCTGAAGGAGGAAGTGAAAAGGCAGGAAAGTTATTCGGCGCAACAAATGGCAACGTGGGGACGGACTGTGGAGTGTGAGTAGGCTGTAAGTGGTAGCTGCCAGGGTGATTTGACACGGGTGACATGACACCATAAACGTTGGCACCTGGATGTGCGTGAAGTCGTTGGTGGTGACTAGTCGGGGATTGGTGAGGAAGTCGGGCGTTATAGCTCGTTCCCTGCTCAGTCTGCACGTAATCGGGAACATTAGAAGGCCCAGTATGAGGAAAAGTGGCCGGAGATGTGCTGGCTATCGGGGTGTATGGTGTGCCAATACCAACACCGTCCCTCGGTGACTGGTATTGAGAGTGAGCTGCGTGTTCTGTTCTTAAAGCGACGTTCCCTAGCTTGGTGTGCTTGGGCGACATGGTCGTCGAAGCAGGGGTGGGGTACGGAGATCTTACGTTGTCGACCGGAGAGGTTTGACTAATTAAAGAATCTTTCCGGCTCAACGCGGATCCCTTTGCGGTATGACGATCTCTATGGCGGTTGCACAGGTCGAGTCGGACAAACTCGCGGTTGCAGTCCGGAAAGTTGCATCTGTAGATCTGCTTGGGGGTGTGGTTCAGCTGGTGACGGTGGCTGTCGACTCGTCAGCATTGCCTGCAGCCTCGAAAAAGATGTTCGTCTGGTCTGGCGTAGTACTTACAGATGTTCTGCTCTCGAGTAGCTTTTACCGCAACCTTCGGTAGGACACTCGAATTTCTTGTCGAGACCTTTCCGGCTCCGTCTGCGCTTCTTTACCGGGCCATCCGAGTTAGACGAATTCCCATTCTTAATGTCACCTTCACCCTCATTATCACTATCCATATCATCCACATCATAATCCCCGGAGTGGCTCGGCGGCTTCCGGACATGCTCGGGGTCCTCTTCCGCCTTGACCAGTGATGGCGACGTGGGCCTGCGTGTTTGTGTCATGATAGAGAATGGTTGAGTAGTAGGCAATGATGACTTGATGTCTCTAGGTTGGACCACAAGGACAGAAGTCATGGTCTATGAAGGCTCATGATGATACAGTATCAATTACGCGGTGATGAAGTCTCGAAATTGTTTTTCTAATGAGCAATGTCCCCTGAGACTTGATGAAGGCTTGGTGGCGCGGCTATTGATGCAATTGTATGTCGTTCAGGTGTTAGTGGCCAATAACGTGTCACGTATCACAATCCGGGGAAGCCCTATACGTCCGTTACAAGAAGCGAAGTCCTGGAGGCGGGTGCTTCCCCGCGTTGACAGGGATTGAAGGCCGTCCGAGTACCTGAGTGAACCAAGCAACAGAACCGAAGGAGAATGGGCTGAACTGTGTGGACGCTGATGGAATTCCAGACGCCGGACAGAAGGCTTCTCGCAAATAGAGTGGTAACGCCTGTCGTTCACTGCATGACCAGCAAATGAGGCTGGCAAGTTGATGCTGCCTTAGTGTGATACCAGGTTGGCGTGTGTTTGTGGTAATCGCGACAGTAATGAGAATAGAGCGCCTAAGGTGAAGCGGCATAATCAGCAGCCGATGCAAAATAGTTCACAAGTGAGAATCAAAACTGATATCGATATTGTGTTCAGTTTTAGACGTCGGTGGCGAATCTAGATAAGTATGGTGGATCGTCTCCCCCATTGTGGCTATAATGGCGCACTCCAGTCTACTAAGGCGCACTGGGCTCGACGGCAAGCTTCTGTGAGCTTGCTCTAGCGAAAGGGGAGAGATATTGGGACTAACAAGAAACGGAGGAGCGAGGACAGAAAACGGACGTCGAAAGGCGGAAAGGACATATTAGGACAAGAAGTGGAGCTATCATGGACCCCGACAGACAAGTCGGATGGTGTCGACGATGTTGTTGACAACCCACGCAAGTTTCGGGCGTTTCGGACTTGTAGGTAGCAATGACGGGGAAAGAAGTGCAGGCGAACTTCCGGAGCTGCAGTGCAATGCGAAGCTGATCTATATTCAAGGATTCTGACTGGACTGGGTGAGGACTATGGCCGGCGACCGGCGCGCATCGCAGCGCAGCGCAGCACGAAGCATCGCGGATCGAGTTATAGACAGCCCGAATTCTACCGGCCCGTTATGTAACCGCCTGGGCAGGTAGGCACAGGAAGAGACTGGGTACCTTAGTAACCTTGGAACGCAAAGGTACGGTACAAGCACTCGCTCAACCAGTCTCCGTCTCAGTCAGTGTCGCACAGCCCCAGCGACCTGCCACGAACTCGTAGGACCAGATTCGAAAGAAAAAGATGAGACACAGCAACCACAAAGTTGTCGAGGATCAGGGGTTGGGGAGCAAGCTGGAGAGTATCATGAAGAATTATGTCTCGCGCGCGAGATAGGCCCCCGGGGTGGATATAGATGAATGATAGCAATACATACTCTCAATAACAAAGAGATAGCACCACGCGCGAGAGTTCGAAGATATAAATCGCTAGACTTAGAGTCATATATTCAAGTTTAGGGCGACTGGTCGATCGTCTCGTCTGCGCCGGGAAGTATCAGCTGCACGACTGGTTCGCCTGCAGACCTGTAAGAAAGAACCAAGGGGACTGAAATAGTGAGTATGGCGACAACGGCGTCGCTGGTCTGGGCAGGCTGGTTCAGGCCCTATAAATAATTTCAATCAGTCGTAGATCGGCGTTCCAGGTCGAAGAACACACTTGCGCGCACGAGATGGCAATGTGTTTGAGGATGCAATGCGTTGGATCGTGTGTGTCCAAACCCAAACCCGGGGGACGGCGAGAACGAAAGTGCTTGGTGTGGGGGGTTTTCATCACTTTAATACCGCCCGCCCGCTCATCCCAGCCCTGGACCGCTAACTGCTGTGCGTAAGGACGCTAGCTGGGTAGCCTGCAGTAGGTACCGTATTAGTACAGCCCGGGGTTGGTGCGCAGGTCTGCCTAGGTGGAGTGCGCTTAGGTACCGTTCCAGTACACTACAGCAGCAGCGTACAGGGATAAACGCTAAGATCACAACAACGGTGGAGGAATCCTGGGGCAAGTGCTGGACCTAGGCATCCTCAGCTCCGAGGATCCCAACTTGACGAGCTCTAACTACAAGTAGACTCCTGGGTACGCTTTTTTCCGGCCTAGGTCGGTAGGAGTGCGCTTACATTTTCGTGCCTATTAGGTAGGTTGGTAAGAATGCACGTACTTTTGTCCCGGCTGGGAATCAAGTAGATCTACCTACAGTTAGACCTACCAGCTAAGCCTTATACTATACCTACATCTGTATTTCTCTCATCTCAAGCCTCCAAGCTTCATGCTGGATTCGTTGCTAAAAAGAACAAGAGAAATGAAAACCAAGCAGCACCGTATCATCCCGCATACTCGAGTACACGCAAAGTAGAGCACCGTAGTACCTGGATGGCGGAGGCAGCGGAAGTTAACGGGAATACATGGGGAGCTAACCTACATGTAGGCACCCAACCTATTAGTTGGGTATAGGCTAGGTTGTCATTGTCCCTGGGAATAAAGACGACGGAGTTTCAGAAATGCTAAGATCAAAATAATCACAATATCTCCCCAGCTATATTTTGAAAGCCGGTAGGGAAGGTAAATTAGCATTTGATCGTTCTTGATTCGCTACCCCAACCCCTCTATAGATCCATGTTAATAACTACGAGTTGAAAACGGATGAATGCTCTGTACTTACTAAATTCTTTCTTGCCTCTCGAGTCAAATTCTCCGGTCTTGGAAGTCTGTAAGGGGTTAAAAATCTATCTGGGTAGGTAGTTAACACGGACGGCTTGCCGAATCGGTACAAGACTTCGGGATTACTGTCATTCCACAACCTCGTTTATTGAATGAACCATGACGGCTCCTAGGGTCTTCGGACCCCTCTTCACTCGGTATCGGTGGTAATTGGTTTATTGTTTCTGCGAGTTCATAGGCTGGACAATGTGGAATTGTGGTAATACGGGCCTCCAACTCCGTATAAGTCGCGTTGTGCCACCAATTCATGGTTGATTGAGCCGACACGCTCATTCGCCCTCATATATGTTGTTTGCAACTACAAGGAAAGCGTTTGGGTACGCGTAACCTCATGGGGTGACCCCTTCTGGATCATATCGGCGGTTTACTTTGTTGGGTATGGGCAGGGCACAGGGAATTTAGATTCATAAAAGTCTTTGCTATTCCCAACAATGTGACCAGGAGACCCCTCGTTTCTTAACTGTTACTAAAAGTGATTCGAAATTGAGGTTGCGTTAGTCGTCCTGCCCTCCAGGATATAAAGGGCCCCCCGATGGATATGCACGTACCATATGCATGGGGCCATGTTTGGAGGCGAGATGGAGAATGGACTAGTATCGACGATATAAAGACTGACCCATAAAGATACTATAATAACACGGAGAAGGTGTGGGTGGAGTATGTATGCGGGTGTTGGACAAGCTGTATACAATATCCGTTAAGGTAGTTGATGAAAGACAGGTCTGCTAAACGGACCAGGTAGATAGAGTTGTTGCGTTGGCAGATGCAAGGCACCAAAAAGCAATTCTCTCTGTCGTCATCTTCGCATCTAAGCCTCCCATGTGAGTATGTGTGTATTATTACTGACGTCTCTGCAAACCTCAAGACCGCCCAGGTCCCTCATCCAGGACAGTATTAATTTTTGTTAGAGTATTCATACGTAATGGATATTGGGAATATGGTGTTACACCGACAGCAGGGGTAATGGGAAGACATCGGAGTTGCGTTGTGATTCAACTGCATGTCCTCGGAGCTCTGTTTCTTGCTACGTCCCATCGCTTTACTGGGCGTTCATTTCGATGGACCGTTATTTGACAGTTTCCTGCTCTTGATATTAAGAATATCAGGACGGCCACATACCAGTTCACAAGGCTGTCCTTGTCGTATCGAACATCTCCGGTGTTTGAGCCATGAATTGAGTATATATCGATCTAGTTGGATTAGCGTGACAGCTCAATCAACGGCTTAGGCACCGCAGCCGAAGCGCCGTCAAACTTTGAGCTAACAGTCTTGAAAAGGAAAAACACATCTATTAGCATTAGCACAAGCGCTTTCTTCAACCGTTGACCCCCAAACCCCCATGTGAAAGAAATGAAGGTACCACAGGGTCGGTAACCAGGGGTATTCGCCTGATCGCCATCCTGAAATTTAGATCTAATTGACAAGGCGTCGGCTGACGCCTTTTTACGCAAATCCATGGCTCAGCAGCTCAAGATTACTGGTGCTTGTCAGAGTAATTAGCAATTCGCCCACGCTTGCATGTAAGCGCCTAAGCAGTTTTGACAAAACTGCACGATGCTTGTTCCGCGGACGGCCATCTCAGAGAATCCACAGGATCTACAGATTCGTCTATGCATACGTCGATACTCCGGTATGTAGTTTCTGTGCACGTCATAGACATAATGATAGTTTGCGGAGGCACTTAGCTATAATCCGTGGTTACCGAGGGTACATGGCACTACCAAACTCTGTGCAACAGCTTATATTCCAACGAAGAAGAAATCTCGCCTCAGGGACTGTGCCACAAATCACGCGAGCAGCCAGAACGCGTTTCGTGGGGTCGGAGGCGTTGAAAGCTTCTAGAAGCGCGGTAAGGTGGTAGTCTTTCCTGAAAGCGTCGGGGGCGTCCCATTCCCCAGGATGTCCGGCGTCATGTCAGCCCAGCCCAGGTCCCATGATCGAAGGGAGCCACCAGCTGACCAATCGACAATGCGGTCTCTCGCTACAAAAGAAAATATGAATCTGCAGCAGCAAGATTTTCGCCCAAAGCCGGAGGGCATCCTCGTTACAGACATGGCAAGGGCCCACGAGACTCCAGCGATGCAAGTCGATGAATCTAGTGTAGACAAGAAAGGCAAGTGGCATGGGGAAAAACCGAAATGCATGGATGGGCAGTCTGGTGCGCCAATGCAAACCAGGGTATCCAGCAATGTGTGCCACCAACAAGCCTGCCAAGCCGTCTTTAGCCAGGGTGGCTAGCGACGCCGAGGCAAGAGAACGAACGACATCGTGAAGATCTCAAAACGACGGGTTTTTAGTAAGTGCGGGAACGGGAACAGGCTAGCAAACGAGAGAAAGGACGCAGCTCAAGCAAAGGAATACTACCCAACGGATATTTTGCTTAAAACATCCAGGGATGTATTGAGGCGCAAAAAACCCAATCTTAACCTCGAACCATCTTAACGTCACTTTCACATCACTTTTTTTTTTTTTTTTTTGAGATGTCACCTGCTAGAATAGAACCAGGGCCAAGCCAGACCAACAACACGTTACGGGCCGCAGCTGGGGGCACCCGTCCACCTGGAAAGCCCACCATCGTTCCATCGCGGATCCTTACGGGTTTCCACCTAAGCAATATTAAACCAGAAACCCGCTTTAACACGAAATAAACCATGGTGAAGATGAGGCTGAAGCAGAGGCTGAAGTTCTCATTATCCCTAGCATAAGCAGCATAGTATTGAATATTCATGACGGCGCAACTACATCGCACGCCTCTCCCAACGCCACCCATCACCACCCATATCAAGTATGAACGAAGTAGCACAACGTGACTCCTCGTCTAACTTATGATGCAAGCTCCGAGACCGGTAGAAAATGTAGCGCTAAGTTTTCAGCATTCTCTGGTAGGAGCTTGTGGTTGCATCACGTTGTCGGGAAAAAACAACTCGCAGATGTATAATCGCGCTACCTAGACAAATGGTGTGGTATATAACAGGAGAACTGAACTTGGGACAACCTAGCACAAGAGTTGTCCACGCTAGTCTAGTGTGTACTAGACTAGGTTAACTACTTAGTTAATGGAATGAGCTACGGCAGATCCTCTTGTCCCCATTTCGGGAACTAGGCATAGACGGAGTGGGCGATCTACTGCACTACCTGATTATAAAGACGGAGTAGACCGATGACTACTCAAAACTCAGTTTCGCACGGGTCCGGGGTCTAGTCGCTTTTTTCCGACCTCGGCGAGACGTCGATCACCAGCGCCTCATTTTTTATTTGATTTCCATAAGCAACAGGGGAACAAAAATCATGAAACCGATTGGGGGAATAAAGAGAATAATGCGAAAGGTTCTATTTAAGTTCATTGGTGAGGGAAATAGCCCCCAGCTAGACCAACCATGGCAAAATAGATCGAATCATATTCAATTTAAGTTGATATACGCATTGGCACTTGACATATGAATACGCCTCTAATGAACTTTAATATTGTACATTCGTTTGGTATGTCGATGAAGGTAGTATTATTTGAACAATAATTGATGTGTACTCCGAGCCATCCAGCACAGTACTCTGCTTATAAATTATAGGTCGGAATACTGGGGGCCAAAAAAATCGATAAGTGATGCTCAATCCAACCTGATAAACACAATAAAACCCAAGCTGGTGTTAACACTCTCTTCGTGTACATGTTAAGAATTGTATGTGGTATCCGGAACCTACTGTAAGCTTTCAAAACAACTAGAGACTGACGATATGCCTTGTAAATAACAATAGAAATCCTATTTCGTTTTGGCCTAGGCTGTTTCTGTCATGATTAGGTTACATTATATGCCCCCCAATACCAGAGATGCTGAGTACCAACCGGACCAACAGTAATAAGAGGAGCAGGGCTAGTGATGAAATAAGGAGTAACGATTATATAATATGAACAAGAAGCATTCAATGTTACTCACCATGATTTTTATACGTATAAATTAAGTGGTGTTCTAGCACCCAAATACAATAAATATATTTGCATCCTATAAGTTGTATTAACTATAGCCATGAGGAAGAGAAACTTAGCTAAAAGCACTCTATAGCAATAGAACCAACACCCGGTAATAATAGTACCCACCGTGGCTGAAAAATATTGCTTGTGACCGATGGCACCATCATCGTGGCTGTAAACTAGTAGGGAACGCTTTAAGAGACCAAACAGGTGTTCCTGCGGTAATGTAGCTTTAGCTATCCCGACCAAGAGCTGATAGTCGAGGCGGGTAGCAAAATAGTTGGCAGACCCACCACTAGGTAATGGTGGTAACTACCTAGGTAGGTCTGCCAATTATCTTGCTACCCGCCTCGATAGTGTTGCGATAGTTTGAGCGGAGAGCGGTTCGTTTAATATGTTGTCATGTGCATTTCAAGGACAAAGACATAAATATGAGTTTTCGCCCCTGGGACTTGTATATCATGGGTATAATAATATAGGTATTGGACTCTGTGCGAGGCTTCAGCTCCTAAGCTTACCCCCTGAATTATTTGATCCCCTAAGACAGCTACACGAAAGCAAGGCATGCAATTATAAACGAGGCTAGTCGAAACATATAGTCTGTAAACATATAATAGTCTGTAGATCTCGTGCCCTGGTTGAAGGAGGGGAAGTCCTTCATGGCCCCCCCTGGCGCCCTATAAGATCATGGCAATTTAAATATCCTTTACGCCTTTATTACATATATAGAAAACAATTTAAGGTAGCCAAGTCACGTCATAGCACCTCATTTGTGGAATATTGAGATTATATGGCTTTTTTTCGTCGTGGTGTCGGGATCTTGTTGCGGAATTAGCCGTAGGGTAGGTAAAACGATCGTTGTTGCGCGAGGGGTTGGAATTACCTTTGTAAGTTAGTCTTAGTAATAATATGATTTCTTTGTCATAGGGTGGTATCGTAACACATCAGTTATATAAGAGATGCCGCGTTGACATTCCCTATAGATTTGAGCAGTCTATGAGTCCGTTGACGTTTACATCAAGTCCTACAGAAAAACCGGAACCTCGCCGATGTCGTCCTCTACTGTCAGAGCGGCTGGGTCCAGAGTGAAGATTGATGGCAGAGATACCACCGCTAGGTAGAAGTATAGGGGTCAAGGTGCGAGGAATTCCGTACTTTCGGTAGATCATAGACACTTTTTCTTGCTACGCGAAGGTTTCTTATACACCCTCGTGGGCTAATTTAGCTATATATAGAATGCATTTTGTAAAGTACTTACTTTGGTGCTTTAAGATGCATGTCCTAATGTTATTAACTCCTGGGCTTCTCCCAACTGGTCGGGAGGAATCGGGTTCTCATATTGCTAAAATCCTTATAGTAGGGGTAGTAGCTACCCTCTTGTGACTCTAGCGTCTGACACGTATGCCTAAACAAAGAATGTGAAATTTACATAGGTGGGAACTACCTAAGGTAATGGGGGTCGCTCAGGCCCTTCGTGAAGCAATAAAGTCTATATCTACGCATATAGTCAAGAAATCTAGGGGCTCCTGAAATTTGGATGGAACTGCTGCCGACCTTGTTACTGACAAGCATTTTACGTACAAAGCGGCTTGTGGCGTTGATCGCATTGAAACCATTATGAATTCATGCTGCATGCTACAAACGTGTGTCTCCTGATGATGAACCTAATTATTGAGACGAAAGATTCCAAATACACACGGTAGGTCGGAGACTTCGCCGACCAATATCATGATCGTCATCACCAACCTAGCCTATTCCTTGCCCGCGTCACTCAAAGCCCATGTTCTTCTATTTGCCCCCTTACTGTTCTACAACTTCCGCAATCAAGTCTCGAAACTTGACCGCAAACCTCTGAACAACCTCCACGAACCTATCAAGCTCCTTCCGGCCCTCATGCTCTAGAAGCATAAGGTTAAGGGCGATATAACCGCGTCTAGCAAGATAGAAGCCCTCGTTCAACATCTCTAAATGGAAGAGATCCAGTAATCTCGGATCCTCGTCCGCATTCCAATCAGCAGGAGAAGCGATATCCTCAACCCGGCTCTTCGTAAAGTGGATGACGAGAATCGAGCCACAGCCCAGGACTCTCAGCCTCCTTTTACCCGCACCACCACCACCACCACCATCATCCAAGGCGTTGATCCTATCACGCACCTCATCGCCGAGCTCATGCAGCGCCCTCGCCTTCTCGGGCGTGAAGACGCTCTCGAGCCCCGCGGCGCCCACGTTCATCGTCAGGACGTTATTGTTGAACGTGCCGGCGTGCGGCAGCGCGCCGGGCGCGCGGGGGTCGAAGAGCGCCATGACGTCCCGGCGCCCGCCGAACGCGCCGGAGGACAGGCCGCCTCCGATGTACTTGCCCAGCGTCGTCAGGTCCGGGTAGATCTGCAGCTCGCTCTGGACGCCGCCGCCCGCGTACATGCGCGAGGTCATGACCTCGTCGAAGATGAGGAGGGCGCCGAGCCCGTCGGCGCGGCGGCGGAGGTGCGCGAGGAACTCGGGGGTGGCGCACACGCCGCCGCCGGACCCGAGCATGGGCTCTACCAAGATGGCCGCTATGCCGTCTCCTCCGTCTTTGGACGCGGAGGAGATGAGCGCATCGACGGACGCGATGCGGTTGTACGACGCGACGAGGAACTCGTGGGGCGCGTTGAGCGCCCGGAGAGCCTCGTATTTACTCTTCTCCCCCGTCTTTACCGTCCCTTTCACTCCCCAGACGTCCTTGCATCCAAAGGGGAAGACGAACACACCGCCGTGGTACGCGCCCTCAAACACGACGACTTTGCCCCTATATCGCCCAGTGAACGCTTTCGCGGCGGCGAGGGCCATGAGGTTCGCCTCGGTCCCCGAGTTGGTGAACCGGATGTGCTCGATGCTACTGAATCGCTCCTTGATCAGCGCCGCGAGCCGCGCCTCCGCAGCATGCGGTCCGCCGTAGCTGAGCCCGCGCTGTACGGTCTCCGCGATGGCGGCCTGTAATACGGGATGCGAGTGCCCGTATAGGCCGGCGGAGTACTCGCTTAGTAGATCTACGTACTCGTGCCCGTCGGCATCGTGCAGCGTGTAGCCCGCCGCTGAGCTGATCCAGAGCGGGTACGGCTCCCAGTGTAGCACCGAGCGCGTGTTACCTCCGGGGAGACTCGCTGTGGCTGCTTCATGCGCTGCACGGCTGGCCGGGTTTATAGCCACATAGCGTACCTCGGCTTCGGTATAGGCGGCTTGGATGCGGTCCGTCGTGGATGAGGCCATAGTTGAGCTCTTCCGGCCCGGTTTCTTGGTGTTGTTGACTTCAATATCCGTGATAAGTGAGGACACCCACGACGCTTGTTGGAAACGATGATAGCTTATTCAAGGGCCTCGATCCCGACTTTAAATTCCTCGATATTCCGAACTCTGTTTGTGTCGGGAAAGCTGATGAAGGTTGATTCCCGAAGATCGGAACATCAATCCCGCTCCATGTTGTAGATCCCGTGCTCGGGGATCAATGATTTTGCGGGGTTGTAGGCGACTGGCATCGACTATACCTAGTGGGCATTGCACTATTATACAGCTTTAAGACTTTAGATTGGTAACATAGATGTACATACAGCAAGGGGCCAGCGTTGAGAGCGAGCTCCGTAAACAGCAGCGTAATCATGTTCACGGTAGGTAGAAACAATAAATGGCTAGTATGTGCGGAATATAGTAATGATAATTATTACTGCAATGCTGGCGTTGGTATAGGTACTCTGCATGCACCGATCTTATTATAGACCAGGGAGCGGTACGCAGCCTTGGACAAATGAATTTACGTCTCTGAGCTTCGTCGCAAAAACCTCAGCGCTGTATAAGACTAGCATCCGCCAAAGCACCGGGGAGCTCAGTTTCTTCCCAACGTATGGGGTACGGCACCCATCCACATTATACCTCGCCGTATGTCCTTGCGCCGTATTATCATAAGCACCTTCTACCTGCACTACTCAATGTCTTGCTCGTACAATGCTCTCCTCGCCCGCTATCGTAATTTTTCTTAAATCCATATGCCCAGTAAGCCCTGAAGGCTGGTATGTTGATTCAGCGAAGGCCATCGAAACCCATCATTCCCTCTCAGAACGCCGGAAAGCAAAACCCATCTTTATGTTGGAAACGTGCATAGTCCGGTTGACTGGATCGTGGTATCATTGTTGTATGTTGCATGCTTTCTTTCCAGACCTGGCCCAAGGTGACAGAAGAGCTCAGTTGCCATTTAGATGGGACTCAGGTTGCGGAAGGTTATTTTCAACGTTGTGATAGTCCAAAATCTCGGAATACCTATTCCAACGGAATTTTGATTAGTATATCACCCATCACGGAAGTTAGGGATTGCTGATACTAACATCATGATTTTCCAAGTATCGACGGGCAGATCGGCGTCGTTGAAACTCCAATCGAACTTCTCGTCGGCGACCGGCTCGTCCGTGGGGTCATGGTACGGAGCCAAGTAATCGTCAGCCAAGGCTTCAGATGCTGTAATTCGCTTCTTAGGGTCGAACACGAGCATGCGCTCAAGAAGGTCGATAGCTTTTCCGCGAGTCAATCATCAACCGAACACACAGTATGCTTTAGAGTGCAGCTTACCAGAAGAATCAGCATTCTTGAACTTGTTTTTCAGCGGTTGTCGCTCTCGCTTGGGCAAAGATTTAACAAATCTTAGCGTCTACCATTGTTGTTAGTAAGCGGCCTGGTTCCGCAGGGTTTATGCGCAATGTATGCGCAACGTACATTTTCACTGGCAATCGTGTTGATAACGTCATCCGGCGGCGTACCGAGTAGTTCGGTGATGATGGAGAACTGGTTAACGTGATCTTTACCTGGGAACAGAGGCTTTCCATCAAGCATTTCTGCGAAGATGCAGCCTGCGCTCCAGATATCAACCTCCACGTCATACTTTTGCCATGTAAGCATAATCTCTGGGGCGCGGTAGTATCTTGTAGACACATATCCGGTCATCTGAGGATCCTGGATTCTGGCCAAACCAAAGTCGCAAATCTTAAGATCACAATTCTCGTTGACAAGAATGTTACTGGGTTTCAGGTCGCGATGGACAACACCAGCGGAGTGGACATATTTCAGCCCGCGCTACTCTTCCGTCAGCTCCCACGTACAATCTAGATGTCCACACTCCAGAGCTGCCGGCTAGGAAAAAACACACCATGATCTGGTATAGAAAATACTGGATAAATTGTTTCTCAAGAGGCCGCGAGGTCAGAAGCCGGTGCAAGTCTGTTCCGAGAAGTTCGGTCACGAAGTAGCTACAATGAAGAAGTTAGTCAGTTGCAAAGCACAGGTCGGCTGCGGTGTAACGTACATGTCTTCGAGAGGGGAGATGAAGATATCGCTCAGCGAAATAACCTGAAGAGTGGCGTCAGCTACCACAGCTTCGAGACGGCTGGCCGAACAAGGCAACCTACATTTTCGTGCCGTAGGTGCTTCAGCAGCTTGAGCTCGCGGTACGTCCTCTTAGCTAGAACGGGAGTACTGAAAGGCTTCATAATCTTCTTGACAGCCACATTCTGGTTGGTGAGCTGGTCTTTCGCAGAGCTGGAAGTCGAGTGAGCTAAGTCAGTTGTCTGCCGTCTGATCGCACGCGATTGGCGATTAAGGTTTTGGGTGGTAACATACCAAACCAAGCCAAAAGCACCCATTCCCACGGGCTGCAAGTCCGAATACCTGGAGGTTTGTTAACGTTACTGAAGCGCTGGAGTCTACCCGCGAATTCTCGCCAAGTGGGTTTTAGCGGGGCGGTCGTACCGAGAGGTAATCTCGAATGTAGTGCCGAAGATCTGGGCGCGTATGAATTCGGCCATGTTGACAGTTGTCTAGGGATGCTGTCTCTTGCGTGCGGTGGTAGGATGGAGCGAGAGAGGGCGAGGAGACGGCGCGGGCAGGCAAGGCGTTTGGAGGGACGATGGTTGGCAGTCAAGCGACGGAGCGAGGGGTAAATGTGGTGGCGTGCACCCTTCTCTGCACTTGTACTTCAGTTGTGGTGGGGGAAGTGTGAGGGAGAGGCGGTAAGTGGTAGCTCTAGAGACAAGGAATGTTCCCAAAGAAAAACAAAATGCGGATTGATGATAAAACAAGAATTATCGTAGTCTGTCTTCTGGTCGAGGATTTGGGGGCTGCGCTGTAGTAAGTAGTATGGAAAGTTCTTCAACACAATTCGCGGCGACGGTGGTAGTGTTGGGATCTGGCTTCCTTAGTGACTTAGTGACTTTAGTGGAGTGGCGATCGGGATCAGGATTATATGTATGGCAGGCTCAGGCTCAGGCTCGCAGGCTTGGTTGCAATGGGAAAGAGGTACAGTGTTGTAACATGCCCATGTAGTTCAGGTACCATATACGGCTCTACTCCGCTGCGCTCGGTGGATACTGTGCCCACTAAGCTTGGTACCTACCCAGTGTACATACATTACACTGTTTCTACTGAGTACCTTAACCTATTCAGTATCATAGGTAGCTCCTTCGATCCATACGGGTGCCGCGAGCCGACGAATAAATACAATCATTGAGGCATATTGAAGAACAAAGACGCATCACCCACCCTTGCTGATACTAATAACACAAATCAGTAAGTGTTGAGCACAACAAAGCTGAATAGGTGCAGGTCTTTGGCTGCCAGAAGTTTGTAGACGCCAGCGAATATAGTGTACATAGGCACCGTGCAAGTAGGTAGCTGGACGGTCTGTGCTTGGACTGTGACTTGAATAAGCCCCTCAGTGATGATCGACCCAGACAGATACCTATCTAGGCGTGCGCCCAAAAGCACCAGCATGACGGACATATCTGGTAAGTAGATAGGCTATTTTATCCTATCCGAGTTGGTATCGATATACTCTGATAAAATATTGAGATGTATATGGAAACCCCCTTAACAACTGCAACAAATTCCTGTGTCGAGCAACCAAAAGCTATACGCATGCTACTAGCTAAATGTAAGCTAGGGAATGTCTTAAAAGCAGACCATACGGAATAAGTTGCGTTAAGATAGTCTTAAATGGGGCACAAATTTCGAATCCTAACCTAACTATCGGCTAGTCATTCAGCTTCGGCCATGTGAATCCGACAACTTGCAGTCCAAATGATACCGAGGCAGACAGGTTAGACGTTATAGCCCCGTACCTACTGAGGTAAGTCGAACACTGGATCAGGTAGGGCAACCAGTCTATACTAGGAAATGCGGCATGAGCGTTGACAAGTGATTATAATCTCACTACCAGACAATCTGGCATATAGAGGATGGGATTTACTAAATGCCATGCTCAGAAATGCATGCTCAACCGTCTCACATGGCCATAAACAAAGTGCCGATCCCTAGCCCGTATCATCCAGATACATTGTCCGGGCAGTGCTTGGTGGTTCGGGTCGAGTATGAAAGAACAGAGCACCTAATCAGATACCGAAGCACGGACGGCTAGGTATACTACCTACGACCAGGTTATTGTTGATATATAACCCCTAACTCGAAAAGAATATCCATTTATTATCTTTGCTTGCACTTATTTATTGAACGTCTTGTCAAAACCCATTACCTTAGAACGTTTAATTATTTGCACCTTTGTTATCTCGGACCTTAACATTGTTGCTGTAACTGGCCAGCAAAGTTTCTTATATTCCTCGTAAAACAGTGTGTCATTCTACCCGCTACAACGAATAACAAGTGAGCCCTCAAGGGTGTACATAGTAAAGATTGAGGTTCTCAGCTTCAAACCCCAGGTCCCATCAAACCCACCACTGCATAGTATTGTATGCATATTAACTAGTTACCCTGGTACTATATGTAAGACATATATTCCTACGTATACCTATACAATCTCAATAGCCCGGCTTGCTAAGTGATTGTAATTTTACTCAGATAAGTTAGGTTATCTCTCAGCTGGAATAAATGCATCTAACAGAAGCTATGGCAAACAATTTCCTGTCTCAAGTTACTGCAAGTTGTTTTGAACGAATGCTTATGCATCTCACGTTTGAAGACTCGCATTATGTGATGTTCGAAATTGGAGCAGGACAATGATGTCATGGACCAGGATAAGCAGCTTGGTACTTTTCTGGTTGTACTTCCTCCTGGTATCGTTTCTTGTAGCTCATTGGTCACAGCCAAGACGTGACCCAGAATATGGGATGTCCTGGATGGAAGTATAGTATACTCATCGCTGAGTACTTCCCCTTTGCAAGATACTTATTTGTACGCAGGCATATGATAGACAAACTACCCTTTCCTATTATGGCGCGATTGGGCTTTGCGCCAGAATGACCATACTAGAAGCCCATTCATACTAGCCTGACCCGGGGCTAATGAGCTACCCAGCAAGGGCAAGTAAAGTTATCGCAAGGCTCCCTAACACTTACATCAGTGATAATAGCAAAGACATATCTGAGAAGACATATGTGAGAAGAAGGCAATAAAATAGGCTTAAAAAAAAGGTCCGAACTCCACTTAAAATGACCCATTGATTTAAAAACAACAGGTAAATTCAAAATCATCTCTGAGTAGTAATAAACATTGCTTCAACTACATTAGGTGCTAGTTATCGCAATGCTCAATATTTCCTCAGTCGGGCTCGGCTATACTCCACCTGCTAGGTCCACGATTGGCGCCCCCGCTCCTGTTGTGAATTTACCGATCATCGAGCTCTGGCTGGAACATCGACGATTAACGCATCTCACTTGTACTTAACTTCTTTCTCCGACAGCAACTTGTGGCTCTGGACTAGGTACTGTCCGGCCATAGCCTGGGGCTTGTTGATTCCCCTCCTTTTGCTCTAGCGGTGTATTCTTTTGGTGCTACGGTAATACTCCAATACTAACTATGTAGGAGATTTATTCGAGGCCTGAGCCCCGCGCCCCTGACACGCGCCCGTCAGATGACGTATTTCTGGGATCTGACAGGAACACAGAGAAAGATAACCTAGACAGAACCCAGAGACGTGCATCGTAACCCCGCATCCCTGCATCCCTGCATACATTTTCGGAGCATTAGCTCCTGAAGTCTTCTGCTGAAACAAGAATGCGCTCAAATCAAATGTAAAAAATACCATCGTGACCGCAACGTCTCTGAATTAACCTACAGTATGACTGGCGCATGTTAATTCAGGCGATTGTGACGTCATTCAGCATTGTTAGAAATCAAGGCCTTATGACCCAAATATGCGCCCATGCAGCTCAGGTTAATGTTTGGCAGCGCAGATATGACAGCTGTCAACATTATTCCAACTCGAGATCAGCGCCGAGACAAATAAATAAATCTTAGTTCAACTCAACAATTCGATGAGGGTAGAATCGGAAACAGCCATCGAAATCTTCTAGAACGCCATCTCCTGTCATCAGGGTCTATCTGCACAAATTAAACCTGGAAACTGATCGGCCTCGGACCTCGAATATGGAATTCGCCACCAGGTCTCATTGATCCTATTCGCGTAAAAGGTTCGACGACCTCGCCGAGATCTGATCTACCAGCACAGCCCTTAGCGGCGACGGGGCGCCAACGACCTGGACCCTGGAGATCACGCAACTAGAGGGGTCCCGGACATATTCTAATTTTGTGTGCATTGCACTATGCTGAAAGGTGGCATCAATACGTCATTGGGCTTGCCAGCTCGCCGCGCATCTCAGGTACGGGGAACAGTTTCGAAAGATTCGACTTCACACTGGCCCTAATTCATGGCCTTTCTAGTCTGAATCATACAGCTAATGTAGGTTAACTTAAAAATTAGCGTGACATTTGACGATCTAGGTAATAGTGATCTTGTGTCTTGTATCATATGAAATAGGTGTGATGTCCATATAACCTAGGAGGTCTTGAAATACCAAGGTTAAGGAATTAGCCGACTACTGGGTTGATATCTACAACTGTCACAAAGCCTCAACCGCGTATGCCTGAGACTGCACAAGAAAGAGCCTTCAGGATATAGCTTAGATTAGCCTGCGAAGGTGTTCCAGAGACCTTCGCGTGACAACAAGTGTTCAAGACCTACCTCAAGTACAGAGATCCTGACAACAGCTATATTGTTGCTTCGCCGTGTTATAGCCTTTACGCACTTGGATCTCATAGTCTATGATGACATCCTGATATATTAGCTACCAACAAAGTTAGATAGGATACTACTACACTAACTAGTAAGGATTTTATCACGAAATTTTCAATGCGCCTGATACGCTCTGCTGAGATGCGAATTCACATAAGAGTTATATTTAACGAGCCTTAAGTTTTACAGTATAGCCTCATAAACTGTACACGATTATTTGTTGCGGCGTTTTTTTATTAATTTAGTGATGTTATTAATGCTTAGTATCTCAAGATGCATATTTAAAGGGGGGAAACGGAAAAAGATTTTTGTCTGAAGTAGGTAGCAGAGAAAAGGAACATCATTTCGATTCTCCTCTATTACGGGTCTACTTTCAATAGAAGAAAGAAATCATTCCGTGTATTTGCATATGAGGCCAACATGAATGCTAGCATCAAGACATGCCATCCTTCCCCCCCTTAAAATTTGAATGAGAGCGATGCCTTCTGGCCATCTGTTCGAGAATTTGTGTGGCTGGGGGAGTATGAAAGGCGGCAAATTATAAAACAAACAAGAGCGTCGGCTTGGAAGAATACTCGAATTGCGAATAATCTCCTGGGGCGTCAAAGGGGGTCATAAATGTCTTCTCCCCTCTTCAGCCAGAGCAGGAGATCTACAGACTAAATGTTCTGGATAGCCTTGCCTGTAGTTGTCGACCTCGCTTTCGTATAAATGTCTTCGCACATGAATATGTATATGAGATGCAAGTCCCAATCTCAGGTACGTGTGACATTAATAAGTACTCAACATCTTCAACTTCAACCCGATATCCCCCTTGTCACCAAGTAAGAACAAGTAATCTAGAGTTAGGCGGAAGATTAAAGTGCATTGAACTTAACTGGCATCTTCTTACAAGAATAATGTCACCGGACTAACCTAACTATTTGATAAACCCGTCAAGTTAGCCAGCTAGTCGATCCCGTAGATGTGAAATCTCGGAGTGTCACACGGACGACCCGAGGGATTGGGACTGCCTCAGACACCCGAAACCCTTCGGACCAGGACTCCAATATTATGTATATAATCATATAAGCGGCAAAGCGAATTCCCGTACCCTTCAGTACCCGTTCAGACGGGCTTCGCTCCCGCGATTGCTTGATCGGCTAAACTTGCTCCCGTATAGACCCGATCGAATAAGACAGGCTATACAAGAGCGAGGGCCAGGAACGAAAGCGAGGCTTTCGCATATAGAGACGAAGGTCGCCGCCTGGCTCAAAGAAAAG
Source organism: Xylaria castorea (assembly GCA_022495115.1). NCBI lineage: Eukaryota > Fungi > Ascomycota > Sordariomycetes > Xylariales > Xylariaceae > Xylaria > Xylaria castorea. Next base: position 209,131 of record MU382625.1, on the reverse strand, counting down.
GACTAGAAGTTCATGGCCCCCTTGACGCCCTAGACGATTATTGCAATATTAACACTCTTCCACGTCCTTGAAACCAAGCCCTTGTTATACGGAGTATACACTCAAGATCCGCACTCAACAGAATATTTCTCTTCTACGCCTAGCTTCCGCGTACCTTTAAGTCTATCCCTACTGGTATGCCTGCTTAATATGCTGTTGCCTGAGCTCATCTCCCTTCAAACAAAACGGAACCATCTCATGAACGTGCTGCCAAAATTTAGGACAACCCTAAGCACGGCGTACATCCCCCTTCGGTAACCTCTCTTCAACATGACGTTGTGACTACGGCTTGTTGTATAGTTGAATGAGGCGTGAAAGGACTACGAGTTTATACGGAACTTATGAAGCTTTTAGGGTGTGTAATCCTATGACCATTATTTATAAAACTTGAAACGGATGTACGAGACAGCTGTTCCTAAGGATGTAATTCTTAAAATGCTAAATCAAGCCACCAAAACGACCATACTGATAGGTCCACTCTCCAAACTAAAAAAATCATTGTGTTTCACGATCTTGGTTATCACATTGACACATACTGCAGTTGAGCAGCTCTTGAACCCCCCGTTTCTGTTGGTCGCTGTAGACTTGCTAAACCGCCAGCGGTTCGATGTTCCAAATACCCTCTGCGTACTCGTTTATGCAACGATCGGAGCTGAAGAAGCCCATGCGGGCCACGCTGCGGATGCACATCGTGATCCACTCTTCCTGATTTCGGTATGCCTCATCGACTGCCTTGTGGGTATCAATGTACGACTGGAAATCATCTGAGACCAGGTAGTAGTCGCCGTGATCACGAACGGCAGATACCAAAGCGTTAAAGTCTTTAGGATCACCGAACATGCCTCCCTGGACCGCGTCGAACACTTTCGTTAGGTCCGGATCAATAGTATGCTGTTGCCCAAACGTGTGCTCATGACGCAGGTTCTCAACATCTTCAGAGAGTACTCCAAATAGGAAAATATTCTCTTGACCGATCTCACGTGTAATCTCGATCTATCAATAGTAAGCATGTTGTCTCACACTGAGGAGTAAGATGAGGCAGGCTTACGTTGGCACCATCGCAAGTACCGATGACCAATCCGCCGTTCAGTACGAACTTCATGTTACTTGTTCCGGAAGCCCTAGAATATCTTCAGCCTGAGTGTTTTGTGATATAGTCCTTCTGACTTACTCTGTACCAGCCGTAGATATATGCTCGCTCAAATCTGAGGCGGGTATGATCATCTCAGCCTTGCTCACGTTATAGTCTTCCAGGAAGATGACTTTCATTAAGTCACCAATGTCAGCATCTTTGTTGACCACACTCCCAACGTTATTTATGAGATGAATAATCTGTTTGGCCATCCAGTAGCCTGGGGCAGCCTTTCCACCAAAGATAGAAACGCGGGGTTGTTGCTTCTTTCTTTCCTCTGGACTCATGTCCTTTAGAGTCAGATATCGATGAATAATGCCAAATATGTTGAGCTGCTGCCGCTTGTACTCGTGAATCCTTTTGACCTGAACGTCGAACAGTGCAGCTGGGTTCACATTGATATTCAATGTAGATTTGATGTACTTCGCCAGACGGACCTTGTTCGCATACTTGATCTCAGCCCACTCTTTTCTGAATTCTTTGTCGTCAACGAATAGCTCTAGTTTGTTCAGAAGAGTCAGATCCTTCAAGTATTCGTTGCCATCCGTCTTACTTGCTATCAGCTCTGATAGTCGAGGATTAGCTTGGTGCAACCATCTTCTCGGTGTGATGCCATTTGTGACATTTGTGAATTTGTCTGCGCCAAATATGGTAACGAAGTCCCTGAAAATAGTTGTCTGGATTAGGTCGGAGTGAAGTTCAGCAACGCCGTTGACCTTGTGAGAGCCGACAACAGCTAAGAATGCCATCCGGACCATCTTCGGCTGAGATTCCTCGATGATAGAAACTCGACTCAGCAGATCCGAGTCGCCGGGGAATTCCTTCTCAACCGACTGCAGAAAGAAGAGGTTGATATCATAAATGATTTGAAGGTGACGGGGTAGCAGATGTTCTATCAAGCCAACTGGCCATTTCTCGAGGGCTTCGGGAAGTACAGTATGGTTTGTATAGCCAAACTAATTCATTATTAAGATCTATTCCGTTACCTTCATGGGGGGCGATACTCACAGTCGATGTAACGATAGCCCATGCTTCATTCCAGTCAAGGCCTTCGATATCCACCAAGATGCGTTGCAGTTCAACGATGGCCAGCGTGGGATGGGTGTCATTGAGCTGAATAGCAACTTGGTCTGGGAACTCGCTCCACTTTCGCTCAGATTTCTTGAATCGACGGACAATGTCATATAAGGATGCAGCTACCCAGAAATACTGCTGCTTGACGCGTAGTTCCTTTCCTCGGTCTAGATTGTCATTAGGATATAGTACGGCGCTAATGGTTTCCGCCCGCTGCTGGTCGGCTACTGAGTTTTCATAGTCGCCACTGTTGAACTTCTGAAAATCAAATTCGCCGCTGGCTGCTTTGCTGGACCACAACCGCAAGTTATTCGTTGAAGGGGTATCAAATCCGGGGGTTGGGACATCATAAGCAACGGCGGTGACTGTTTCGCCACCTTCCCATATGCTTACCGTCTTTCCAGCCTCATTCTCGCCCTTGCTAACTTGACCGTAGAATTGTATCTAGAAACATGTCAGCCATATATTTAGTTGTGCGAGGCAGCTGGGGTTGTGTGTGGCTCACATCAACGGTTACATCGTGCCTAGGAAACTCCCAGGGATTGAAGTCAAGCCAATAATCAGGCACCTCAATTTGGTACCCGTCAATGATCTCTTGTTTGAAGATGCCGTAGCGATATCTCAGCCCATAGCCCCATGCGGAGTAGTTCAACGTGGCCATACTATCGAGGAAGCATGCTGCCAGTCTTCCTAAACCGCCATTTCCCAGTGCAGCGTCGTGTTCTTGTCCGACAATGTCTTCGATGCGGAAACCTAGTTCGGCGAGCCCCTCTACAATTCGGGGTTAGCCTTAGTCAGCTTGAGTTCGTCGATACAATAGACAGAATTACTATACCTTTGGCAATATCCTTGGAGCCTAGGTTAAGCATTGCATTGTCAAGTGCTCGACCCATCAAGAACTCTAAGCTGAGATAGTAAACACGTTTTTGATCGGCAAATGTCTGGCGTTGCTGAGTCTTGTTCCAATCTTTGACTAAACGGTCTCGAAAGGCTAGACTGGAAGCCGAGTATGCAGCTGACTGGTCGCAATTGTAAAGACTTCGAGCCAAGGTAGTCTCGACGTGACGGACGACCTCCTTCTCGAACTCATCCTTATTTTTGAAGCCTGAAAACTCATGACTAGTCCAGGCTTCACGCTGGGGCTCGGGAATGGAAGCTAGGTAGTGAACAGGTTAGAGAGGAGAGCAAGTGAGCGGCCAATTCGCTGCTTAGAGGCATATGCATATATATAGCTTCAAATAATGAGAATCGTCCACAGCCAAGATATCGACGTACCCTCAACGCTCTTGATTTCGCCCGGGCCAAAACCGGTAACGGTGCGCTTGTGTTTGGGTCGAGAAATACCAGCAGGTCCTACTGAGCCGACGATATCGATCACGGGCGCTGCCGTTGAGGGGCGTCGCTCCCGTACAGGTATGCTTTGCCCGGTCGAAGCCATTTTGTCAGGGCGAGTTGGATGGAAGTTCGGAGCAAAGCTGTCGAGCTAACCTCAGCACTTAGCAAAACAAATTCGAGTATACAGCTACAATGAGTAAACCTAATCAACCATAATCGTTGCCATGCCGCTACTACATTCATAACGACCACTGGACTGTGACTGGAATGAGGGGCGCGGGGAAATCCTTTGGCATCTGGAGCTAGACTGGGAACACTGGAGAAGGGTACCCACGGACTGTGCTAAGTAAACAATAGCGATCGGCCGATCAGAGTGGGGTGTTTATTGTAGTAGAGCGGGCGTCTTCTTGCCGGAGACTGTTTTCAACAAGCAGCAGTCGGAAGACGGTGAAGAAGAGGGCAATTGGGACGAAGGAGGGCGAGCTGTCCTCTGGAAAGCAATAGGATAGGCACGGAGAGAGTAGGGCGACAAAGATAGGTCAAATACAATCTATTTATTTGCACACAAGGACAGTGACTGGCTAATGTGGGAGAAAGGCGGGCCTCGCGTCTATAGGGATTAGGATGCCTAAAGAATAGATTGAGCAAGCCAGATATAAGGGGGGAGAACTGAATGAAACCCAGGTCAGTAGAGTGATCTAGCTTGCGAAGCACAACCGAAGTTCGAGAAGCACGATGACGAAGTTGAAGCTTCTGAGTAGGTAGGTAGGGTGAGGAGAGAGACAATGCAGGTTGCATGCACGTGCAAATGCCAGTCAGGTAGGTACTTGCCACCATGTAGGTTCCTGACTTAGGCACTTACTTAATATGATTGAGGTTAGGATCTACCTAGGAAGTGTGATCCGTTGCGTCTTTCTCCGCTATAACTGCGTACTTCATCACTACCATTAGAAAGCTGTGGGAGGTACATGTATGACACTCGTATTTACTGTAATAGTACCATAGTACCCTAGAGGGAGGGGTAACAACAGATGCCTAGCGGGTATGGCAGCGCGGGGTAGCTCTATCTACCTACCTTAGTGTCTTGACGTAGGTAGTTAGCGGCCAACATCTGCTCTCCTCAGCCCACAGCTCCTGGTAGATCAGCTGATCAAAGTTGGGCAAAAACGAATGATATGACCATATTTCTGGTCTGACCAAATAGACATCCTTGAAGCTATTCGGATTAAGTCTGTATTTTCAACAAAAGAGTAGGATATCGACTTATTTTGCGAATACACAGGTAGATCCTTGACCTAGCTATAGCTCCCCCCCTTGTAATGTAACACGACAATATTGAGAAATCGGGACGAAGGGGCCTGCTGACTTCAATGTTACTGTGACCGTCGCAAATCCTGCACGTCCAGTATTACTCGATTTTCTTAGCTACTAGGCTTAGCTAGAGGCTCATAATTTGATGTATATGGATCAAAATTAAAATACTTGTGATGCAAGGCCACGATATGTAACGGTACATTGCTTGGATGCTGAATCAAGGTCTGTGTGCTATAGAGTAGGTTGACTAGTAGGTTCGACTTCCACCATGGTCTTTGGCCGCTTTTGTTTTCCCCTTCTCCATATTCGCAGTTATACTTTTGAGCCAAAATTCATAATTGATTATCATGAATCACCAAGATCCTTCATTGGGAATTCCCAAGTACGTACTGTCCTCTGAAATCATTACCACGGCCGAATGGTTGGGAGGAGAAAGCAACTCTTACGAGCGCTGCACGCTAGACGCAAGAGAATGTCATTGCGCGCTTCCGATGTTACCTGCTAGGTATTTGCTGCAGAACTACCTACCTTGCATATCTGAGGCGCCGTCAACACCCCCACAGGGTCCATCAACGGTCCCCCAACGGTCGCGATGCAACCACTAGAGCTAAACATATGCAAACCCGGAAGAGAACAGACATGTATGTCATCATAATGGTAACATTCTCATCTGTTCTGAAATTGGCTAGCCGAGTACTCCGCGCCTTAATCTACGCAGTATATTCTTGATACTAGGACAGAGGGTCCCAGATGTCTACCGACTGATTCGACTATAATTACTATCATTATCTAGTGGTATGCTCCACCTCTAATTAGTTCAGCATTTACAAACAACACAACACCTCGATCATCAAAATAGGATAAATAAGACTCTAGTCTAAACGTTTGTTCTCGTCAACCTTGAGTTTCCCCTACTAGAAGCAGAGTATAGAGGTAGAGTCAGTTACTACTTTGAAAGGAGCTTGATCACGTCAATACCTGTCAAAGTAAAAATCCGGATCCTATCACTATCCATCAACGACTAGGCATCTTGAGTGATAGAGTATCCGTTGCCGTACATGCTTTCGGCCTTCAAAACCATCTGTCTCGCCGTCACTATGGGCTACCTCAGCGATGTCGACTGCTTCCTAGGCCCTGGTCTATCATGCGAATATGTCCTTTCTCCTTGAGATATCGGTCGAGGATCGAATATTGAGCGCTGCAAAAGCAGAGCTGCCGAGAGACATCTTCTATCGAGATATGTCCCTTTCCAAGATGTTCCGAGAACCTCGGTAAACGCACATCATGTATCATTCCACATGCTGAAAAGGCGTTGCGCCCATACAATTCCGCCATGTCCCCAACGCCTTGCCAGGAAATAAACTATAATATTCCCACAAAAACTCCAATCCCGATGCTTTTAGGCCCTGCTCCCAAAATATAGCAACAAAATCAAAGGGGCGCTTATGGGACCCCCAACTGAGGTAAAGAACCGACTTCACAAAATGCCGGAATCCTTAAGTGCATTGTTGAGTATCGTTTCCTTAACCGCTGCGAACACCAATCGAATGTTGGACGTATCGGTCGCTTGGGTAAGGCTGCGAGAAGTTAGATTGCATATACCTTGGAACGCGATGGTTACATACTGTGGGTATAAATTCAAGTGAGCCCTGTTTACTTGATTGAACCTCCACAGGAGGTATTTTGCCGCTTTATTGACATCGTTGCCCCCAGAATAGTCCGGGAAGTAGTTGCCTAGTGGTGATCTTGGGAGCTTGGCTTTGAAGATATCAACTTTGTTCAAAAACAAGATGATGCTTGTTCTCATAAACCACCTCGAATTCACAACCGAGTCGAAAAGCAACAAGCTCTCCATCATGCGATTCTAGCTAGTATAAGCTTGACTTCTACCCGCAATAAGAGCAGGGAATACTGACCTGGCTGCTTTCTTCGAGAAGCACTTGATCGTATTCGCTCAGGGCTACGCAAAAGATAATGGATGTGACGTTTTCAAAACAATGAATCCATTTCTTTCGCTCGCTTCGTTGTCCTCCAACGTCAAACATACTAAGAGTATCGATTAGCTCTGTAGCCAGAGAGAAAACGTGGTATGGCCTACTGTATACTGAGCGCGCCCATCTGGAATCTGGTCTCATATATACCCGTGGTTTTGGTTCGCGCGCGGAGAACGTCCATCTCGTTTGGTAGGTACTCTGGGCCGCATATTCGCTGGACTTCGTCAAAGAAGCTATGGGTTGTAAGTATGATCATCTGTGTGAGGGACGAGCTTACTCACTATCCGGCCGAGTCCATGAGATAAAACTCTGTCGAGTGTTGCATAAGCTGATCAATACAGGAATCATGCCATAATGCTTGTACTGCAACACCGACTTTGGCTTCTATGCGGGCGGTTGGGCCAGACTCAACTGTGTAACCGAGTAGATAATCACAGTAGTCTTTTGTCCCATCGCTGCTCGGCTCAATCTCGAATTGCTGCATGGCGATAATGAGGGCCTTGGCGCATTCGATCAGATTCTTGAACACGGTGGCACGATAATTGTACAACTCCTCCTCAGAATAACCCTTAAGGTGTATGATCTTCATCTGCTTGACGATAGTTGATTTTCCGCTTTCGCCAGAGCCTTGAACCCAATTAGTAAAACCGTAGGTGCCGATGTAAACGCGGTAGCAGACAGAACCCACCAAGCAGTAATATTTTGCATTCTCGGCGTAGCTTCTTGGAGTCTTCGTCAAGGGCCCTGTCGATGGCCTGACTACGCTTCTTCTGCTCCTCATCCTCCTTGTTGGAGCTCATGCATGCGCCCATCATGAGTAATATGAGCGGGCCCAATGGACCCGCGAGTCAACTCGGAGATGAGTCTTGAAGACAGAAAAGGTATGTAGGTGTGGACGACGATGAACGCTTGTACGGCTGGACCGGATCGACAGCTATAGGCACATGGCGCGGGGTACTTAATCGAGCTTTACGTGAGTGCGAAGCAGCAGGAAATCCTTTGTGTCGGTGTCGGTCTCGGTAGTGTCGGGCGATCTGGGAGTCTATCCTGGGTTCGAGACTAGCCGTTGCCGTGTCGGCGTTGAGGAGATTGGTAGAGTGTATCGTCAATTCTGAAGCAAACGGAAGGGGATGTTGAAGCGAGAGATACACCTATCGCAGTAGGGGTTTAGTAGCTGTCTGATGGCTGGCGACGAAATAACCACATAACCGCAAGGGTCAGGTTACGTAGGATGGCTTAAACACAAGGCTTTGGAGGCAGAGGTGGAGGCAGAGGTGGAAACGAAGAGGTGCGCTGGATATGTGGGCTACCTCTTAGCGTAGTGAAGCCACAGCGCTAACCATTAATCTACTGGCCCACGGATATGGACGCTATATGGCGCAGCTAGACCAGGGCGACCCAACTGCAGGCATCTAACCTTGCGATGACTGACAAGGCGATTTCGGTAGAATTGGCCTCTTTTCCCGAAGAGCCTTGAAAAGCTCAGAGAAGAAGCTCAAGCAAACTTTCAATTTATTCGTTTTGAGGGGTGTTGTGTTTGAGTAGAAGGACTCTTGGCTTCAGGCCTCATAGCTCATTTGGCTTGCCTAGCCTATCACTTGACGTTGGTGTGACGCTTGAGTCAAATCCGCAGGTGTACAGAGATGTGATGTCAACAATGACAGGGCAACAAAGCGACTGAAGAAGTGACGGTGTACAGCACGTCTCTGGGCGGTGGACGGGCGAATGAACGGCGGTGTGAAGAAGCACGGGCAGCAGATTGGTGCGGTTGAGCGAGAAAGGGCGGTTGGTTGGGGTCTGAGAGCGCAGAATTACACTCTTAAAGGTCACCACAGAACGCTATCCGAACCCAACGCTACACAACTAGTTAGAGACACAGGAAACTGACTGTAAGGCAAATGTAAAGTATGAAAATAGAAGCGGGCAGCGGACCGAAGCCGACTGAAAGACTAGGTACCCAGGTAAATGGTATGACGTTGGCAACCAGGACTTACAGTAAAAGACCCCGAGGGTACCGGGCTCTTCTAACAATAGGTACGTACAGCTGTAATTGATCGGAGCAAGACCAGAAACAATCAGGTACCAGCAGCAGAAGCTGATGAAGACAAGAGAAGGGAAATAATACCTAATCGACAGCTGCTGTTAGTGGAGCAAAGTTCAAGGTAGCAGCGTCTTGAAAAGCAAGGTGAGTTTGGGTGGACAGAAGCTGAATGAATAGGTAATAGGTACGTACTTGAGGTGTGGGGGTATGTACATTGTGCACCGATATGTGCTCTGATAAGTTGTCAGAATAGCACACTTCTGGTACTGGATACCTTAGGTAATAAGAATCTTAAAATAGGGTTCAATGAAATCACTCTGATTGGATGGACTACTAACTAATGTTGAATCCACAATTTTTGAGTTGGTAAAGCTCCAGACCGCCGCATGAAGACAACAAGTACCAGGTAGGGAGAACTTGGAACATTTAGGTACAGGTCGTTAGTCCCTGAAACAATGTGTCGGTACTACAGCTTATTTTGGGAGGTAAGCATTGGTGAACATAGTTATCTACCATTGCAAGTTAGCGGGATAAGAATTGCTCGCTTGGCAGGGAATTGTCACTGTAACAGACTTCAAGGTTAACTGCCAACGTTCAACTCGATACTTACCTAGTGTATGTGAAAGTAACCTAAGCTGATGTAGGTAAGTAGATATTGATAGTTAGTACCTATTTGACTTTAATGCCACGCTAACCAGTAATGTGGTGCTGTTTTACGCTGTCATTGTGCAGTTTACTCCGTATACGTACTGTGATCGCAGACAGGGGACACGCCTGATTCTAATTCTGCCATACCTTCATTGCCTGTCATAAAGAATCCAGGGACCTGTCTACCAGGTAGGCAGGCAAGCCCTATGAGAGTTTAGCTAAAAGTCAGTACTGCTACAGTAGACTAACGCTATCCTTTCATAATGCACGTCAAAAGACACCCTCGGTATACAAAACATGCTTCTCAGTAGTTTTGTTCAGCTTGGTCATGCACCTGCATCAACACGTGTTTACCCTTGCTTCCCTGTGTGAAACTGCAGCATACAGCCGGCTTTGATTATATATAGTTAGCACCTACTAATGAAGCCTGTATCTATTGGATCCTTTTACTCTGCTGCCCCCCAAATACACCCCTGCTACTTGAAGCGGGGAATTTGTTCTGTGAGCATTGCTGTTACATCCATAGGATACGAATCCCTCATGCGCACTCAACTCAGAATACAGTACAGCTACAATAAAGATTACGTGTCATCCAGATAATAGGTATATAAAGGGCCAGTCTAGCCCGTTAGTTTCTTCTAAATTGATTTCAGATTACTGTCACACTACATCCTTTCAACATTCGTGAATCATTGTTTCTAATGTGCACATATGGTTTTGCTCATATCATTTACTAATTGTTGCTACCTGGGCTTATCCCTGAAATAACATGGTTTCTTGAAATTTCTGACACATTTCAAGCCCTGGTCTCGCTATTCCTTGGACTTATGTAATTGACATTCCCTACTATTACACCTTCATATTCGTGCTGACCTGGTTTTTTTTGCTTGGAATGAAGATAAGATGAAACAGCATAACACAACATAATCAGTCAAAGAGAAGTCCGCATCCTATAGCCGCATGCAAAAATATCTGTTGATAGCTTTGTGTAGCTAATGTTAGCCAATGTAGACCACCTCAATCATATTAATTCGGTGACAAACTTGGTAATGATGGGTCTTACACCTAACGGACCACATAATATCAAACCTGTACTATGTATAGCGGAGTGTTGCTAAGGAGTCCGCTTAGGGAGTTTATATAAGATAGGTGCCTATAACCCTTGCTAGGTAGACGATTATCTATTGCATAGCTTGAGCGATTTAGTACTATCAACATGGAGTAGGTAGTGTACACTACAAGAGGTTGACGGATTGTCATCCTCCATGGTTGACGCTAGCGCAAGTACTATAGACTAATAGGGACTAAAAATACCGAAAGATTGGTATGCAAGGGTGGCCCACGTGTCGATCTAAGTGCCTGTTGGGCGAGAAATGATGCGAGCGGGGGCAGTGCGCTACTGGTCTAGCTATGCCAAGATTAGTCTAGAAGGGAATGATGCTTCCCTTAAGGCAGCGCACCTTTTTCCATTGGGTACCTATCAATCATCACTATTTTGAGTCCACGAAAATTGCCAAGATATATAGCGAATCGCTCGGCGCTGAATCTAGACGCTTAAGCTCTGGATCCTCCGGCATCGAGTATATGAACATTTACAGGCTCAACTTTCACTATGAGATCATATAAATGCATCGCATTGTCGCAGCTTACGTCGAGCGAGTGACTTCTTCCGCACTTTGTCTTCGCTGCTTACCAGCAATCGAGTATTACTGTACCTTATCTCCGAAATTCTCAAGCTGTATGCAAGCTTCCGGCTTTGATAGCAACTTGCAAGCAGGTACACTATAGGACTGGTTCATTCAACATTGCCGGCAAGACCGGCACGGTAGTCTCTCGCCTTCGGTGCTACATCTGTTCAGAGATAACGGCAGTGTCCAGCTTCCTTTTGCGTCTCTTGAGCCAAGGAACTATTCCGGTTCCAGATGCTACCGCGTTGCTGTGCATCGGCCGATGGGTTAAATTCTGGAAACGCAATGGTTCTCGGATATTGTACTGTGTATTTCTTCTATCCTATCACGTCAAACCCGGGTTCCCGCCCGTAGTATACACTCCTAATCATAGTGTCAGAAACACTGCGCTTGGCTACAGGTGTCCTTTATCCCGAGCGGTTATATCTACAGTAAACACCATCGGACATGCATGAGCATGAATCTACGGCAACCCTTGGTTTGTAGCAAAAGAACCCGGACTCCATCCCGTTATGCATGCTTTACCGCAAATGGATTGCAACAAGTTTCACTAAACCTTTCTAGAAGCATTCGAACTACCGCAGCTTTCCACATCTTTAAAAAGTATCCATGTCTCTCTTAGGCCTCATATGCAGTATGTTTCTTTACGTGGCTGAGACAGTAAGCTCCGTTCCCCTACAAACTCGAGCCCGTTAGTATCACAGCAACTATACACATCAAAAGCTGGGTCCCCGGTCACTAAGACTGGATGGTCCATGAAACTGTGTCTACATTTATGTGCTGGTCAACGGACACGAGTGAGACCTCGATGTGGAGATATGAGATGCGTATTACCGCTCCCCTATCCCTGTCATGCAATTCGCTCCTTATTCCCGCCCACACTGGTGTGATCTGATCTCCTGCCACAAAACCAAACACAAACTCCGCATATCTACCATTCCCGTGCTTGGCTCTACTATATTCTGTCGTTCTATCTTCTGCGAATAGCTCTCATTCCCTTCACAGACCTTTTGGGCAGGACGTATTGCGCTGGATTACCGTTGATAGGCTGCTGGTCTCCGTCCGAAAGTTGCGGGCCGCTACAGTATCACGTTCTGTACGTTCATCTGAGGCAGTCACAGAACACTGTCGTCTCGAGCTCGCCACACAAACTGGGATTCGAGACCTGCCTTTTAGCCGTGTCTTTGGCCACGCTTAGTTTTGGCTTGTATGCCGCCTGCTCCTGGATTGGGCGGTTATCAAACCGTAGTTTGCAAACCCCTGGGCGAGAAGCAAACGAAAGGTGGCTATGAACTTGCGATCTCGCCTTTGGGGTGTTTAATTACGGCAGTATGTGGAGCGCTACGTTACGAGAGTAGAGCTGATGACACTGCCGTACAGACAAGGACAAGACATCAATTAATAGTACGGCGCGACATTGCCTTCGATTGCCGGCGGGGACTATGAGTTCCATTAGACTTATGCGCGCTAAGAGTGCGAGTTCTACCTAAAATGACGCGTAAATACAACTAGCATCGGCGTATAAATCTGACTTGCCATGCCATCTACACTCCAGCAGTTCATCCTGCTAGAAAGGCGCAATATTTACCTCGAGTTCTCAGTAGACAATATGCCTTATCTATTCAGTCAGCAGTTCCGGTCGGCCGACATCACGAGAGAGGCTTCAAAGAATGCATTTTCTATTTCTCCTTTTTCTCAACGGTTCATCCGACGATATATTTGTATGCCTTTGCAGTAGCAGGCTATTAAACATCGCCGACCGAAGCATGCTGATGGTCGCAGTTATAGTTAGAGTGACCACTGTGGGTATGTGTAGTTATGCTATATGTTATGATAAACGTTGCTGCTGATACCTACTATTAACAGGTAAGTATAACGTATAGTAACGGAATAAATGTAGGTCAATCAAAACATCGTGATACATTAACCTTTATATGTTGCCTTACAGCATGGTTGTGGTAGATTACTGCTCAACTGTTTTTTTAATATTTTTCAACAAGAAAACCAAACACTGTTCAGCAGCTAGCTAGATTGTGCAACAATTCAGTAACAATACGCCTCTAAATTTACAAGTAATGGGTCTGCGTAAAGCAATAGACTGCTGGTACAGATAGGTTGTCGCTGTGGGTAATTCCGCGATATCGTAGTGCTCACTCGAGAGGAAACTCGAGCAATATACAACAATTAGGATCGGTTGTACCTTGATGTATCTGCAAAGTTCTTGGACTGCTCCATGTTAGTAACCCTCCAGAATGGGACGGCAAAGGTGCCGGCCACACCACAGATAGGTCGTGGCCCTCTCTGACCATGAGTCTCTATGTCGCTGAGACTAGATTTAGAGGCTATTGTCGTGGTCCCAACGCCGTCGCGTGCGCCGTCAATGATGTACCGGCTCGGTGAGATAGAGAGTATCATTCTTCTTCTCGGCCAGTTCGTGGCACATTACGTAAGACACCTTGTCAGTCGAGTGTCTATTTTAATTCTTGATGGAGAAAATCACTTTTTCTCATTGTGTTGTGATATCCTGAATCTTGAATCCGGCGATACGGCGCGCTAGGGGGCGAGGACCGTTGGCCGTGGATGAAAGGCTCTAGGCTTTGAGCGACGAAGACTAGACTATGTTCTTGAGAAAGTGAAAGTAGCCGACCTCAACTGACTAATACATGTAATTTCCCAATGTGTCATCCCCCAATGCTGGCAGTGATTCGCAGATCGACACGGTCACCCATGCGAGAAAGCACATGTAACTGACAATGACCTGACCTAAAAAAAACAGGAAATCCAAGGGCTCTCGCCTCTCGTCATACTTGACGGCAACGAACTGCGTTAAGAGACTTTTAGATTTGAGTCATTTTGAAACTCAACTTCTTCTGTAGAAACCGTAGTTGGTCACAACCCTCGACCGAGGCGATAGAATGCGTGGCTCGGGGGTTGAAGCTGTGTATAAGTGCGACGGCCCCCAAAGAGTCTATCTACTCTTTGATAGATATTCTCGGGAAGAGAGATAGGTAGATAGACGGATTCACGAACACATGCACCTGATAAGCTAGCTGGTAACAATAGTGGGGAAAATCAAGACCAAAAATGTCTCCATCCTTTCAATAATGCCATTCTAGAATCTATCTCTACCCTAATTCTGGTCATTTTAACAAAGAAAAAACAGATCTGGCTCGAAAGGTCGTAGTTAGAAGCGTCTATACGCGTAGATAAAGCCAAGAAAACGAAAGGGTATAGTCGCAATGGAAAACATATACAAATGGAACCGGACAACCCAAATTGCTACGCAGACTCCCCACTCCCACTCATAATAATCATGCTCTCTTCGCGTCGTCGACAGTGTAAGCGAGGACGCTACCCGGCATCACATCCTAGGAGTCCATAGTCCGTCTGGTAAAAGTCTTCATGCCCTCACTCTTGCCTCGAAATATCTTCCCATGCGCCTCTCCGCCATTCACAGGCAGCAACATATTAATCCCTAAATCTCGGGCCGTACCGGTCCGAATGATAAGCTAGTAGACGTTCGGCTTCCAGCTGTTGTTCTCATGCGAGGAGAAAGAACCTAGCTTGCGGTCTTCCTTCTTGCCACGGATAGAGAATTTCAGCAGGTTTTTCTTCTCCCAGCTCGCGACGCTACCTGCGTCGGAATCGATGGTCCGGATCGATTCAGGGTCGAGATGCGACTGTGGAAACAGGCCGCAGCCCTTGGAAGTAGTGCCGGACCAGCACCAGTGCTCGTTGTAAACCCCTATATGATCAAAAAGTTAGAAACAAATTACCGCCGCTGCCTCGTGAGATTGAAAAAGGGTAGGCAACGCTGATCAAGGCGAGGGGGTCCAAGTCTAGAGAGGATGTCTGGAACTCACATGAAATATTCTTGATCACATCCCCCTTGTCGAACTTTAGCCACCTCTCATCGCCCTTCTGGTTCCACTTCCAACGTGCCACGGCCTGCACGCTGCTCGTACCCTGCATCCTCACCTCGGCCTTTGGCGGCGCCTCGAGTTGCACAGCGTCCGTCTCAAATGCCGCGCGCACGCCGTCGTGCCAACCAATGCCCCATTTGCCATCGTACTTGACCGGGAATTCGATACCGACGATCTTCGCGCCGATAGCGAGGGGGAGCGCCTGTTGGCGGTCCGGGGGCAGGCGCATGGCTCCGTGGGACATCTTCCTCGTATCCGTCGAGACCGCCGCGGGGAGCCTGGCGATTTCTCTGGCAAGGCCCGTCATGACCGAGTCCGTAGGGGGATGCGGAAAGTGAAGATCGAAGTTGTCTTTGAGTTGCGGTGGTAGTTCCGGCTCTTCGATGACCGTGACGCCCGCGATTTTCGGCAGTGGTCGAGGGTGTCGGGTCATGTGCGAGAACAGCTGCTTCTGGTTGAAGAAGACGGTCGCGTCGCTCTCTTCGAGGGTGTGGCCGTTCTGAATGCAGAATAAACACCCGTATATTTGCTCATCTACCGTGCGTATCGGGAGATGGCTCTTCTGGAGAATCCTTAAGCGGAAGCCGATTGTATTGGAGGTGAAACTCCCGGATGCTATGGGTTTATTAGTATCTCTCTTTTCTCGTATAGTCGAAGTTAACTAAACCGAAGTCCTTACACTCATTATTCAAGTCCTGTTCAACCGACTTAAAATCAAGCTCGAAAAGACAGTGAGTACATTTAGCGACTATCGCAGTGGAGAAGCCCTAGCGAAGGTCAGAATCTCTGTAACAATGAGTTGGAAATCCGCGATTTATATGACTTACGCCAATAGGTCTCTTGATTTTCTTGAACCCTAGCTGGCCACGTTGTGCTTCCTCCGCACCTTTACAAAAGCCCTTGAGTTTATAAAAGGAGCCAGAAGGGGTAATTGAGCAATCCGGCTCTCGAAGAGGTATCAGTACTTCGTTTGACATAGCCCTCTCCATTTCGACGGGGATTAGACCCTCGTCCATGCCCCTCAAGCCATTTCCTGGATATGCCGTGCGACCTCCCGAAGACTGGCTTCTGATAGTCACTCCTGAAGTCCGCCTAGGCGGTACCGGTGGGGTTTGATAGAGAGGTGGAGGTCCTGGGTACTTTGGTGGTGGAAAGCGAGCGGATTGGTAATGTACTGTCGACGCTGATGTTGTTGGCTGTATAGAAAGCCGATGCCCTGATGGAGCAGTGCGCTCTGTCGGGCTTAAAGATTCAACGATGTCGAAGACAGAACTATTAATAGATTCAGTCGACGGCTTGCGTGACGAAAGAACATAGGAGGAAGAGTTCTGATTTGCCACTGACGTTGTTCTCGGAGGGAAGCCTGTGTTACTAGTCAGGCCATTTTCCCGATCTCGGGCAACAGCGCCAACAGCACGGCTGCCTGGTCTTGCTGATGGTTTCCTAACCACTGCCGCCGTTCCAGACGGCACTCGACCGATAGCATGTTCATGCCCATGGGGATGAAGTGTCGAAGCGTCATTGCCACGGAAAAGCCCACCGTGAGCGCGTGTAGGTGACCGCATCGACTCGGTCGAATCCTGCGTCGAATTTGTCCATCTGTGGCTCTGCTGCAAGGGTGATAATGATCCTTCACTAATTGATGCACGGCTCTGGGAGGCTGCCCGCATACGCTGTTCATATTCCTCATGCAAGGTACCGTCGTCCGCTTCTCGAGATCGTAGGGGACTCAATGGGTTATCTTCTGGGCCAACCAGTTGCGTTTGTGGAATCGTTGGTGAATCAGACCCAACCGGAAGTCGTCGTTCATAATCATCACCCTCTTCAAGGTGAACCCCTAGGGCAGACGCTGCTCTTCCAACCTGCCATGGGTTCGCCGAGGGTGGTGTTGGTGGTGGCTCCGAGGGCGGATCAGATGGCCCGGAACGCCGTGAGCTTGTTCGATCAAGATCGGTGACCTCAAGCTTCATGCGCTTTAAAATATCCAATATCTTCAGCGCAGCATTTCTTGAAGCTTTCTGGAGTCCGCTGAATTTATCTGCGTCGAATTCGTTTACCTCGACGTAATCATCGAAGTCCCACAGCAACTCTTCGAGCTCCGAGCGAAACTGCGCAAGGTCATCTAAAATTACGTATCAGTATACAAACCCAGCATGTCGAGTAGCTATATGGCAGAGTCGCACCGTTCTCCTTGATCGCATTGATAAAACTACTTCCATATTCTTCATAGGTAGCTGTCGAAACGGGCTCGATCTTCTTCAAGGCCTTTTCGCCCTCTTTGGCCAAGTTCTGCGCTGCCTTGAGCATTGGCTCCGGCGCCTGGTCGCCTGCGCTTTCCACATTTTCAATGGCAGTCTTGCCTTTCTCAACAATTTCCCTAAATTGCGCAAGCACTAGCCGTTCTACTTCGTCTGCCATTGTACAAAAGGTCTCGAACGACAAGTTGTGGCTTCAACCTCAGGAGGGGAGGCTTCGTTAGATTCGGCCGAGTGCGGACCGCTGTCGCACCGCTCACGCTATCGACACAGCCGTCTTAGTAGTTCGAGTTGGGGTATAGAGCTGGACCATTCCCACTTCGCATACGTCGCACCCTAATAATGAAAATGAGGCTATCGGAACTGGTAATTGCTCAAGGCGATAACATGAAAGAAGGAAAGGGAAAAAATAATTAACAATCAGCAGCCGTGAGATCAAAGGTAGGCAAAGTAAGACATGCATAAACGGGGCACATAGAGGGTGTGGGAGCGCAACGGAAGACTGTCCCTATGCAATGCTACCTAGTGTAAGTACAAGGATGAGGCTGATTCTCATACGAGCCAATGGCAACGTAGGATTAGGACGAAATCCTCTCAATGCCGTTATAAATCACAATGATTAGAACAAATGAGCGGTAGATAGTGTAGATGTCGTACAGCTTCTCAGGACTCAATTCGGCCCATGCGAGAACCCTGGATCCGGGGGGTCTAGTCGTCACTAGGTTCATCACAGTAGATAAGCGGGACTATCGACCTTAGCGTTGCTCATGGTGAACGGGCTTGCAGACCTTATTTGGCCTGATTGGTTCACTGATGCTGTAACGTCTCCAGTCGTTGGTTCTAATCCCTGTTGAATTAGTTGAGACGAGAATAGGAGCCAGGGCTAGCTTGTCCAACCATCTTGTCGGGCCACATCGCTCTCTACAATATCCGTACTATACTAGGTATATGACCCCTCTCTATCATAGGTACTATGGTGACAAGAACGTTGACTGGCAGACGTCCTCCATACCCAGGGGAAATATCCCTCGTCGTATGGAGAGTTTTTACGACGTTATGATTAGGATGAGTCGGTCAGATCAGTGGACACGTAGAGCTTACGTACCATGAGTGGCTACGGCTGAAGATGACTTAACTGCAGAAGGAGTCGCCCTCAGCTCTGGGGCTGCGTGTGTGTGTGTGTGTGTGTGTGGGTGTGTGGAAACTGGAACACGGGTCCTAGGGCTCCTTTGGCACGACTCGGGAGGTGGGCGTAAGCGCATATGATAGGACGTAATATCCTTTATTCTACTGCTATAACAGGTCGAAGCTTTCGCTTATTCTTGAAATGAGTTGCGTGTTTGTTAGTTGGAAAATAGAGCACACTAAGTGAGCTATTACTGGTAGCTATTTAGCTATTATGCCTAGTCGATGCTTGGCCAGTCGGGTCGTTGATTGTGAAGAATGTAGTACTAGTTAGTATGTACAGTAGGACCTCGGCACGTCGGGAGTAACGTTATCAGTCAAACATAACACAGGGAGAGATCAACACAAAGCGACGTACCGACATCGCTATCGGATTTGGCCGTGAGTCTTGTCTCTCCCTACCTCCGATGGTGAAGAGCGGTCGATACCAGCAGTACCAGAAGTGACTGTTCCCGCAGTACACACGTGAATGATTGATGTCTCTCAACCTTGTTTGATTATCAGACCTCAATTCGCTATCTTGCCTTGCTGGCTTGCATAGTTCACCCACTTTGCAATGGACTATTAACCGCGAGAGGCAGCTGGGCGTCTTCTATTCCCCAAGCCTATCCCGTTTTAGGCGTAGAGACGCGAGTGGAAGACCCACTAAGGGGACTTGGCAGGGACTGGACAGGGACTAGGGCAAGATCTGAGACTCACTTAACCTTCCATACCTCTCAGTAGTTCGGTACTGGTGTATGCACTACACTAGGTACCTAAGTAGGCGCTAGGCACGTAAGTATTCTCCCCCGCAGCCATGACACCACAGAAGCATTTCGCGCAAGTGATCTCCGAGTCCTCGCCCTCCCTGTTGATTGTTGATCAGTGCTAGCGTTGTTTATTTTGCACGCAGGTGTTTCTGCAGAGCTTGTTGCAACTACCACGCGGCTGGACTCTCGCTTAAATCTGCACGGATTTTTCTCAAGAACAACAACGTCTCAGAGCTGAAACTAGACTTGTAGTGCGCCTCACAATAGATGTCACAGCAGGGCACCGCACAGTTTAGGTACCTAGGCTACCTCTTATTAGCGCGCACACGTGCTCAATTCCTCAGGCTTGGTTGAACATTGGGCTGGCCTGGCTTCTGACCGGCTGACTCGCTGCCTGCCTCGTGCCTTATAATCCTCGACCCGACATCGTACTATCAAAAAGAGGAATTATACTTTGCGTTCACTGTCATGAGAGCGCTAAAATGCTCATACTGGTTCCCTGTACCAGAGCCGGGATCATGCCCCATTATGTTGTCGTTGATCATTATGGATGCAAGGCAATGCGGGGAAGTATTTTTAAACAAACTTGACACATTTACGATAGTAGTTCGGGACAGGTAGCACCACAGAGAACGAGTGACATAATTTACGCAAGCCTTTCCGATAACGACATCTCCGTCTGTAAGGCCCTGTGTTCTGCAGTAAGACATAATTCAGCTGAGAGATTTAAACTATGCAGTGGTGAGACGACTGCGGTTTCTAAGTGGGTAAGTGGACAATGCGCGTTCCATACGTTTGGTAGAATCGTTAAGTTAGTTGCGCATGTGGACAAAAAGGCATCGCTCGTCTTTCTCTTTAAATATGCGTCTGCTTCTGGTCATTTTTAACGTTGATATAATCCCACGCCCTTCGCCAACACCGATACGAGGCTGAAGAGGGCTTTCTAACCCCTCAGTACCTATCCACCCTTCTATCAATGTCCACGGTATATATCTTCAACAAGACAGGTAAAGATACGAGTCTGTTCCCAAAAAACATCGCCGGATACTCTGAGCATGCGGATCACTTGTTTCAATCCCCCAAGGCCTTGGCTGTGACATACACCGCATGGAATAAGACAAACGATCAAGTACCCATTCTCATATGGCCAGATGCCCGTACTATCACATATGGCGTTTGTTTGAGTCGCAGTCCTTAATTGGTGCCGCATTGACCGGGCCCATTACGCTCGTTCTAGACCGGTAGTCATCATGGCCTACTATGTAGATAGCGCGGTTTGTATCTCAAAAATGAGAGCATAGGTAGTCGAGGTAGTCGAGGTAGTCGAGTAGTCTCCCCGGGATACTACGGCAGACAAGTAGTACAAGTCTTAGCTTAGGAGCCGTTCGACTCAGAACAAGTTTCCAGCGGAATCTCTAGCCGTCTCGGGCTGTGGAAGTAGTAGAGAGATAGCCGGTCAATTAGATATCATCACAATCAACCTCAACGACCTCGGGGAACCGGTTAGCATGCTATAGTTCGCTTCACTTAACCACCTATGTAGTCAATCCCCGGAGACCCGCAACGCCGGCCGAAGCTAATCTCGTAGCTTTCAGCAACCGCGGACATCGCTCCCTGAACTACCAACTCCTCAGCATAGTTTTGTACGGGAACTTCCATAACCCCAAGCCCCCCTACGTCGAGAAAGGCGAAATAGCCGAGAACTTGCCGTAGGCTTATAAGGATAGGCACACACGCGCCGGCACACACGAAGGGGTACCCCCATCATCTACCAACTAAAAAGAGATGCGCACAAGCACATAATAAAGCGGGTAAAGAATTAATGACTGAAGGCCACAGACTCAAGGCAGCCCTAAGAAACAGCTTGGGCAAACCTCAATCGACGTAGTGTAAGCATGTCTGTTAATTTGAGCCATTCATATGGAGTATACTCCGCCTCGAAGCAAACTATAGCAGCGCCTTATTATACCTTGGGTCACTTAACGCAGCTTTGTTGCTGCGGCTAACACCATGGTCCCAGGAACCCATGAACTAGGCCCTCTTGGGCCAAGCTGAACTCTTATGTATGGCACACTTCGGAAGACTTCGAGAACACTGAAGGAAAAATATTTATTGTTACACAAGCTGAAAGCTGGAACGGGACAGGGCGACGCAGTGCCATGGCCTTCAGCCTCCGAAACGGCGAAGACTCATTCACGCCGAAGATGCGGGTGCTAGAACGGACTCACCACCGTATGAGTCATATGACCCAATTCTGCGTAATTAGACGGCTTCATAAGAAGTATTTAGAATAGGGTGTTATATGGCGATCGAAGACCATTGATACGATACCATCAGTTTACCCCTTTTCTTTTGCATATCTAATTCACACAAAGTCGATAAAGATACCATAATGTCTTCCAACGGCGCAAACGCCACGCACGTCTCGGTGCGGACGACGCTCCCACGCCTCCCACTCTCAGAGCGGCCAACAATCCGCACAGAGCGCCTCCTCATACGGCCACTGACACGAGGCGACCTGGACGCCGTGTACTCGCTCCGCAAAGAGCCCAAGTTCATGGCCGAGAGCACGCTGGGCAAGCCGGACGCCAGCATCGAGGAGTCGCGGGCCCAGCTGGACAGGCTCATAGAGCCGCCGGCCGAGCACTTCTTCTTCGGCATCTTCCTGGCCGGCACGGGCGAGCTGATCGGCGACGGCGGCATCCACACCATCCGCGGGAGCGGCATGGGGTGGCCCGAGCTCGGCTACAAGCTGCACCCGGCGCACTGGGGGCGCGGCTACGCGACCGAGTCCGCCGGCGCCGTGCTCAAGGCCTGGTGGGCGCTGCCGAGGGAAGAGGTCGAGATCCAAGTTCATCCCGGCACGTTACCACCACAGAAGAAGAAGAAGGTGGCAGATGAAGAAGAAGAGTCGGAGAGCCCGATCGTCTCGCGGGAGCGCGTCGTTGCGGACATCGCAGCTTATAATGCCGGCAGTCGACGCGTGCTCGAGAAGCTGGGGTTCGACGATTTCGGCTTCTGGGAAGAGCCGGACACACAACTTCATAGGCTGGGACAGCCTCTCATGATGGGCCATTTTGTGCTGTCGAGCCCATCTTGAAAGATGCATATGTCGAAAACGCGGGCAAGTGGTTGCGCTGGAACCAGCTATAAAAACAGGCCAATAGTCTTCATGCAGTCGCCATGGCTGATCAATTATTAATGTAGGAGACTTCACCTAAACAGGATCTAACTTAAAACTCATCACCATTGTATATAAATAAAGTAACGTATGAAATAGATTAGCTAGCCTAGTTACTTCTTCATCTGAAAATAAGATGTTTCGAGGCCCCCCTGTAGATGCTTGCATGTGCTCGCTCCACTGTTGTACATAGTCCGGGGACTTGGTCTGACCCACAACTATCTAGCTCCAACACACATGGTTGCTCCCTTCCTAATTATCTGATCCTACTGTAGTCAACGACAAGTCGGTCCGATGTGTTGCAACATTCCCAACTAACTAGGGAAAAAGAAAATAAGGGAAAGGCGAATGATCGGACCGTTTACAAGGCCTGAATGGTTTCGGTCGATGGAAGCCGGCGCGGCTGTGAATCAAGATACCAACGGAGTCTAGGCTCTACCTAACTACTCCTTGAGCGCGTTCCATGCGACTCCTTGCGCCAGGACATGGGGAATTGACAAGACGTGTGTCGACGACGAATAAGCTAGCGGTCTCTCTCTCTTGCCGAGAAAAGCTTTCCCGATGAAGCTGGAGTTGTTGTGTGCTCGCCAGCCGCACCCCCTGTCTGCATTTCACGAGGCTCACCGAATGGAAACGTATCGCGGCTGATGGTAGATTTTATGAACAAGGAAAGCACTTGATCATGGCGAGCGGCCGCGATAATCCTGTAAAAGACATCATAGAGCAGTAATTCGTCATCATTTTACAGGTAACTGCTAACGCCCTGAAAAGCCTCAATCCGGGATGTATTTGTGTGAAAGCGCAGGAGTGAAATACCTGAAAGAGCCCATGGCTACTCAACTGAATCCTACCCCCTTCTCGAACTTCGCTAGCTGTTCAGAGGAGCAAGACCCGTGAGAATACGCGAAGCAAGGAATGATTCGACCCAAGTCCACGATGAGCGGATACTGAAAGGTTAGCTATATTTAGGATATCGCACTCGTTGGGGAGCTTTCACCACCAACGGCGTTGGAGCTACGTATGTCTCACTATGTCGGGGTGGCGGTTTGGGCACGAATAGTAGCAGATTTCTTATAGTCGAATCTCTCAGATTTCTCGCGTCACTCTCCAGACGTGAAGTGCTGTAAACTTTTCCATGTACAACGTGAACCCTGTAGCCTGACCTCGACGGTGATTGCTCATAACAACAACAAGAAAACAGCGACATGTTCCGGCCGTATTCATCCTCTGTGTTCCCTCGGCATTATCAAGCTATCTCCCAAACGCGAACAACAGTGTATAAGAGCTTGGCTGTAGATGGAAGTTTAGAATACACTACAATACAAACACTGCAATGTACTGCAACTAAGCTAAAACCTTCTAAAAGCATATATTAAGCATATGCTCGGTTGAAACCTTGCTGAGCCCAATGTTCACCGTATGCTAGACCTAAGACCATTATGTAGACGCACTGCAATGCAACAACTCCTACCTTGACTCTTGGAACCGTTTCTCCAACGTTAAAACCCTCTCCGAATTGGCAATTCAAAACTCCAACCACTCTATTTATAGGGTGTCCATCTTGTCTAAAATGGCGCGGGTGAACTCGTGGGTAGACGAGTCGCCGCCCATGTCGCGTGTGCGGTACTTGCTGTATTATCTGTTAGTGGATAAAGATTACGACTTCGAGTATAGATATGTAATTACCCATCGGCGATAACGCCGTAGACGGCTCTAGAGATACGGTTCGCGTGGTCATCTAGACCCAAGTGGCGGAGAAGCATGGTACCAGACAAGAGCAGAGCAGTGGGGTTGGCCTGGTCCTTGCCCTTGATATCAAGACCAACGTGTCGGCAACCCGGCTCGAACACAGCAACGTCCCGTCCCATGTTGCAACCGGGGACGATACCAGGTCCACCAACCAGGGCAGCACCAATGTTGGACAGAATGCCACCGTACAGGTTGGGCATGACCATGACGTCGAACTGCTGGGGTTTCGAGACAGCCTGCATACTGGCGTTATCCACAATCATGTCGTTCATCTCGATAGTGGGGTAGTCGATGGCAACATTCTGGACTGTCCTTCGGAACAGACCATCGGCCAGCTTCATGATGTTGGCCTTGTGGATGCAAGTGACCTTCTTGCGATTGTTGGCCAGAGCGAAGGCAAAGGCGAACTTGGCAATTCGCTCGGACTTGAGGCGGGTGATGATCTTGAGGGACTCGACGACGCCGGGGACGCTCTGGTGCTCCAGGCCACTGTATTCACCCTCGGTGTTCTCTCGGATGATGACTAGATCGACGTCCTTGTGGCGGGTGTTGTAGCCAGGGATATTCTTGATCAAGCAAACGGAGGCGTAGATGTCGAGCTCCTGGCGCATGGCGACGTTGAAACTCTGGTGACCGGATCGGCTGATGGGGGTGTGCAGGATGCCCTTCAAGCCGAGTTTGTTCCTCTTAAGCGAAGCGACCGACTCGCGAAACACCTCCTCAGCACTACCAGGGGCGCCACTATCGACGCCGGAGGCATCGACCTGTTCCCAGTCGATAGGCACGCTGTCGGCCTTAAAGATAGTCTTGACGCTCTCCGCTACCTCGGCACCAATACCGTCACCGGGGATGAGGGTGACTGTGTACTTGCTGCCGAACTTGGTGGGCTTGAAGATGTCGGACTCGACAGTGGCGAAGGATCGCGTGGCATTCTGGAGGTATGGTTGGCGAGAAGCTGCTCGCGCAAGGCGCTATAGGGCAAGAAAAAAAATATTAGCTATTACGCATGAGTTGAAGCATGTGAAAGCGCAAGGTGAGAGACAATGGAGGAATTGATTATAATTCAGGCGTACCTGGGCACTTCTGGCAGAGCTCCGCGACAGCATGGTGACTACTACAATCTAGGAGCAGAGGGTGGACGGGCGAAGGGAAGTGGTCGAGGTCTAGCTGTAGGAAAGGAAAAGGAAGTTTGGCGATGTAAAGCTGCAAATGGCGCAAAACATTGGTTTGTGCCAGTTGAGGTGGACTTCAGGTGGATTCCGGCGCCCACTGGAGCCCATTAGCAGCCGTGACATTCCGCACCTGGCTCCATCAACTGTAACCTTGCACCCGAGGTATTGCGCCGCCTCGCTATAGCCCACACTTGCCACAGCCTGAGAGCGCCCGAGCCACAATGCTTGCCCCATTGGACCGGTCCCGTCTTAGGTACAACAGCAATACTTTAGCTGAGCCACAGCTCATCCTCTCTATCAATGACACCTACTTACAAGCATCATAGGAATCTTCTTCTATGTCTGCCTTGCTAATTCCAATATAGATAGATGTTATCAATAAATTCAACTTCATGTTACTGAGTAAGTGAGACGGATGATGACATCCCTGATCCATTTGTATATAACAAGCTCGGAAGCTTCATACCTAGCCAAAGTAATGCATGAAGTCAGTCGCCAGACTGAGATCCCTTTAAGGGAGTTGCGAGTCAATCCATGTGTAAGGCAAATCAAATATAAGTTTCCTACTCTTGTAAGAGTAAGAAGAGAACTTCTCTTAACATCGTGATCTTGAGCACCTTCTTGGCCGTCATAGCCGATCATATCAGATTATATGATCAAGACAGTCATACCAATAATACTTCATTCTACCAACAATGGCCGAGGCAGCATCCATCTTCATCGATCCCGGCACGACGGCCGCTACGAGCGGAGTCGCCGCCGCCGCCAGCGCGGCCCGGCGTAGGAGCATGTTACTTGAATATTATGGACGTAAAGACATAGACCTGCGATCGAATCTCCCAAAGACCTCTTTTCGTACTACTAGTTACATGAACCACCTTCGAGGGCCGCCGTCCCCGCCGCGGCGCCCGTCGTCCAGTCACCGAGGTCACGGAGGAGTCGGCGTTCATATCCATTACCAAGGCCACTGTCCCCATGGTCCTCTATCCTATCCCAACAACAACAACTACTTCGCTCCCTCACACAGCGAGAGCGATGTTTATCCTTATCCTCAAACCCATGATACCTCGTCATACCCTTATGATGCGGGATATCCCAGCTCGCCGTGCGGGTGCTCCCAGTGTTACTGGAGGGACTTTGTGAGTTCGCTGCGTTCAATCTTCTGTTTCGTCCAGTGCGTGTCACCAACCTCCTCGATCGATGTTGGTTATTCTCCCCTACCTGATCTTCCGTAGAGTCAAACGCGATATAGATGGAGAGAGAAGCCACCCCCTAACATCCACCCCCAGCTCACAACCGACATCGAAAAATACAAGACCGCATGCCAACAGCTCCGCGAGACGTACATCTGGAACCTGCGCGAGCTCGTGCGGCGGCACCGGGCGTCGCCCAAGAAACCGCGCGAGGAGAAGAACGGCGAGCTCGAGAAGCTGTATTAGTACTACGTGGGCCGCGTGCGCGAGGTCTACGACAACCACTGCCGACACCACCGGCTGTTGTTCCACGACGTCTGCCTGGCCTGGGAGACGCCCGGGAAGGCCACCCTGCGCGAGCAGGAGAGCGTCGGGGCGCCGCTTTCGCGGCACAGCAGCGGAAGCCTGAGATCGCCGCATATCTCGCCATCGTCTAAAGACCCGACGCCCCTGCTGAGGGGAGAGAGCGAAAGCGCGGAAGCCGGGGTGATTAACAAGGGGAGAGAAGACGAGGTGATTCCCGGCCCAGATATAGATATCATTACGCCGGTCGGTAGCGCCGATGGTGGTAATGACGAGGGGGGCAAGACCAAAGGCAAGACTAAAGAAGAGACTATCATCTCACCGACGACTACACCGGTCACCAAACCTCAAACCAAACCCAATAAAATCCCCATGCAACAACGGCTTCGGCAACTGTGGCCGACAAAAGTCCGGGGGAGATCTTCAGATAAAGCGGAACTGGCTCAGCTGGTCATAAAAGACGGCGATAAACACGAGGGAAACGAACGGGAATCAGTAGAATGATTCGGAATATCCCTGAAACAATATAACTAGTTGTTTCGTACCATTTGGGGGGGGGGGGGGGGGGGAGGAAGTTATACTGCTGCTACCAGAGACACCCCCGAAGCAAGCATGCATTCGATAGCAGGAATTGCTGTATGACATGATATTAAATACAAGCATATTGAACAGCTAAAGGCGCCGCCATACGAGAAGAGTAGGCAGCCGCGAAACGAATCAACAACCACGACATGCGTAACGTAACTACGTGCCGGTCAAGTAATAGCCTCCGTAAATCTCACAAGCTGTCGGGTTCACGTGAAAATAAAGTAGCAGAATAACAAGCCGCTTGGTTTGGTCTATGCTGAGTACAATCGCTTCATGCAAAAAGTACACTGTGTCCGCGGAATTCACTCGAGCTCTTCCTCGTCCAATGGCTCAACTCTGACAAGTATCTCCTCTAGCAAACCTTCCAGGAATGTACCCACGTCTTTGCCCATGCCAACCGGTTCGGCTTTGTCTAGTCGGTCAAGCTCCTTACATACGTTCGCAAGCTTATAGACATGCTTTCTAATCTTGTCGTGCGCCGCCTCGGCGCGCTGTCGCTGAGGCGTCACTACCCTCTCGTTCCGATACAGCTGTTGCAGGCGTATTTGTCTACGCTTGAGAGCCTCCTCCAGTGCTGGAAAAATTACGTCGTTCAGAGCATCCAGCTCGCCGTTGGGATTTGAGGGGGCAGGTGACGGAAAACTCTCGGGTGCAGGTGGTAATTGCCTGGGCTGCGCTTTGGACGCAAAGCCCGGCGAGCTGGGAATAGACTGTTGATTAGTAGCTTTCTGAAGAGCTTGTGAAGGTAGACCGCGGTAGGGCGGAATCTCGAGTAAATGCACCGGACCGATCTTAGGAGGTGGCCGAGGCTGTTGCATTTGCATTTGTGGCGGCTGGGGTGGAAGGGGTGGTTGTTGACTAGCGGTTTGCATCTGGTGACTGGAAATGCTCAGCATATTCATGTCCTGATGCAGCTGCTCCTGTAGAGCCCTATCATAGTCAACTGATGTCATTGTAGGGGCGAGTGGCATCTGCTTCGTAGCAGGGCGTGGAGTGCTAGGGTCATAGACATGCTTTGGTGGTGAAGGCGGGAGATCGATTTTTGAAGGCGAAGGGAGTGCGCCACCGGGGAGTGGCTTCCGTTGAGGAGAAGTTTGCCGTGAAGTGCCCGTTGGAGTGTTGGGGCCTTTAAAAGTACTCAAACCAGGAGGGTCGGCGAAATCATGGGCTTGGACTTTGCTAGGAGAAGTTGCTCTTGGACTCTCGCCATAGTCTCCTTCTAGAGGTCTTGATGCCCGTGCATTCCTGGTGGACTCATCCAATGCGTTCAGTCCTGGCCGATGAACCAGACCCCCTCTGTCGCCTACCATGCGCACAGTACCAAAGTCCCACATGTCCTCGTTCACCGGGTTCTCCTGCACAGCCTCTCCTCCCTCCTCGTACAGCTCTTCGTCATCTGATTTATGCGTCGCACTCCAACGTTGATATCGCTCAATTAACTCGGTGAGATAAGTTGTCTTTTTTGCTTTGCGGATGAAGGGATGCTTCAGAAGGTCTTTGGCGGATGGTCGGTCCTTAGGATCGCGTTGTAAGCACACCTCGATGAACTCCTTGAATGCTTTGGTGAAATTTCCCTCCAGCCTCGGTGGGGGGTTCTTTGGGATAAGAAACAGCACCTTCATCGGGTGTATATCCGCATAGGGGGGCTCGCCATTCGCAAGCTCCAATGCGGTGATTCCCAAGGACCATATATCCGCCTTATGATCATAACCAGATTGTTTGATAACCTCTGGAGCCATCCAGAAAGGAGTTCCTACAAAGGTATTCTTCTTGGTCATGGTGGCTGAGAGTTGTCCAGAAACGCCAAAGTCGGCCAACTTGACTTGCCCATTGGACCCAAGTAAAACATTGGCGGCTGCAATATGTCTCTGTTAGCGATGACCGATTTATCTAAACTGTAATGAGAAATATAGTACCCTTGATGTCCCGGTGGAGCTTCTTGTCTGCATGTAAATACTCAAGGCCAAGAAGCAGCTCTCTGATGATGATGGCAATGTAATCTTCCCCAATCATGCCTGGCTTCATCAGGTCGGCGCAGCTACCGCCTGCGCAGAACTCCATGACAATCCATAGCTCTGCGCCCTTCGCGTAAGAGCCATAATATTTTGTAACGTAAGGAGACTGTAGCTCAGACAGGATAGCGATCTCTTGTATGATATCCTCGACTTCGTCTTCGGCACTTTCAATGTCGATTATCTTGATAGCCACGGCCTCCCCTGTGCGCTTCTCAACTCTTTACGAGGCAAGTCAGCTATCCCAATCTATTCGCGCATGGTGAATCCCTCCGAAGAACGACATACCCTTTGAAGACTTTACCAAAGCTACCGCCTCCTGTGTAGATAGAGTCAGCACACTCCCTCCATCCGCCGAGACAATAGGACCCAAACCAATGCAATATTCCTTGGTGTAAAGAAGCTCGGGGTCCAAAGCCTCGTTGCTGTCGTCGTAGTCCCGTTCCATCATCTTAGTATTAGGTCGTCAATTCGTTAAACGTTATCGGATTCGCGTTATGAGGTTAGGTTGGGTGGCCCACTACATGGGTTGCCGGGGTGTCTGAATACCGGCGATGAGAAGTCTGGGTCGTTGTCAAGCACAAGATTGGACGGTTCGGTTCGTAAGTGGCCGAGGCTGGGGAATGGACAGGCATACAACGATCCACGCTGTGAAGCAGCTTCCGGCTCCTGGCGTCTCGGGAGAATCACAGGGAGCAGATATCGAATCTATTCAAGCCGAAAGGAGGGGATCAGACAGGTGAAAGGAGTGTCTAGTGAAATGGACAGACGAAGCATCGATTAGACGTAGCTTGTGCTTTAGGAGAAAGAGAGGATGGCAGAGCTGGAGAGCGGCGATAAGCTAGCTGTCTCAACTTGCATGAATGTGACAAGCTTGTGTGCATATGCAGAGAAGGTGAACAATAAAGGAAGGACAGGGGACGTCAATGCAAACAGCAAGCAGCCAAGAGTGGCCGCAGGTGAAGAGGTGGGCAAGCAAAATGTAGAAAGGGCAGAAAGGGCAGGCAGGCCAGGCCAGGCCAGTCAACTATGGTTTGTTGATATTCTCTAGAAAGAAAGAAAACAGCGGCTGCGTCGAGTTACCTTCCTTTACCTTACATACGCAGTAGCATAGCATAGCATAGCATAGGCAGGTCAGGCAGGGTCGCAGGTGGTGAATGCGTGGGGTTTGCTGCAAGCGGGAGCAGCCTGGACGGGGACGCTGGCTAATCGATTGGTCGGAATGCGGTGAGATATTGATCTCCTAAACAACAATGTCACAGTGGGGTAAATTTAGCGTGCCTCACGTACCTTACCTTTTGAAGAGGCGCTTACACGTGTCACGTTCAGTTCAGTGGGTTAAGTTGTACTTAGCTTCTGGGTAGTGTACCTTGAACTCGGTACCAATCGTGCTGGAGGACAGGTTGATAGGGCTACCTCTGGACTACATGAGTTCTTGAGCGGGATGTGGATACATATAGTAACGTGGGGTTCTATTAATATCCGAATAATTGGCTACGAAGTAAACAAAACAATGTTTAATCTGCACTTCACCGTGAACCTCAAAAGTGGCTCAGGCACGTATTCACTCTTTGGCATTATCAGGTGTGAATAGGTACAACATTACACATGCCATTTCTTGCGCATGAACAACATGACTTTTATGAGGTTCAGGCACCATTTGCGCAAACCATCAGCAGTTTAGGTTGTGCATAATTACTCGAAGTGAGGGAGTCTCTCTGGTTGTAGAGACAACTCCCTTATCTAGCACCCTTCATCGAGGCGAGGCAGATTCGTTACGGTGTTACAGTTAGATGAACGTTGATTAATTACCTATGTGCATGTTCGGTAGAAACCTCCTAACTCTACTATGTATATTACGATTCGGTTTCTGATCTGCTAATATCCACAATCAGCAATTAGCCCTAGCCTACATTTCAGCCATCCTTTCAGCTGATCCTTCATGGAGTAGCTTATGGAGTTCGAATCCAACATGGATGGAGTTTAGCAACACCAACACCCCAGCTTCAACCTACCGCGCAGTCTTCAGGCAGCTTAGTCGATAATGGATACTTTGTCCAAGTCATGGCCATTCATAGCATTCATAGACATAGATGCCTTTCAAAATATCGTTTTTTCCACTAGTTGCAAGCCTAGCATACTTACGTGTCAAGTGTTTCGCATGGGTTGTCTAGTTCCAGCCGAACATCCATAATGCAACAATCCTTAGGTGAGCGCAGGCATCTAATAATTAAATGCAGCCTAATTTTGAAACGATCCCTCGAAACAACCAGTCCAGCCAATCGTTCAGGTCTCCCTGACGAGAGAGGATTTATTAGGCGGCATGGGATGGCGTTAATCAACATGTATGAAGTTGATGACATTGTTTTTCATAACTTCAGTATTATAGTATGCCGTACATTTTAACTAGTTTACGTTATCTGGCTTACGTCAATAGTTCCAACCAACCAGACTTCCTCGGCCAAAATCATAGGGGCATTGTTGGCTGACTACTAACGGACTAAAGAGGGCCCGGGGAGCGGTTCTGGTACACTGCTTCTGTCGGCAGATGTATCAGGGAAATGAAGCTTCTGAAAACATAGTCGCTCCTGATTTGAAATCCATACGTATTTGCCATATCATATCGCTTTCATAAATCAGTATAGCTAAACTTAAGACTACGATCAAGTCCTGGTGAGTCTTGATACTCCCGTTACTAGGAAGTTCCTCAATGTTAATATCCTTTGCTACACGGTGAAGATCAAAGAACCTCAACAACGACATTGATCAGGCATTTTGTGAGTAAAGGCATATAGCCTAAACAAACCCCAACTCCGGAATAGGTGGGGTACATCGGTGCATGCCGCCTTTAATGGCAGCTAGGCTTTCGTCTCTTGGAGTCAGTCACGTTGGAGACGTTAGGGTTGTCTCCAATGAGGTCGTAGTCGTTGCTTGGATGCGATATCACGCGTCTCCTCACCGATAAGACGAGCGCTGGGTCGTACTTTTATAATATCTTGAGGTTTCTAGTTACAGCTAGTTACTTGCCACTCTTTAAATAAACCAGAACGGCGCGTTCAGTAAGATGTCTATTGCCACTGACCCCAACATACGATATGGCTTTATAGGAATTGGTGTCATGGGGTTTGGAATGGCCAAAAATTTGAGGCATAAGGTTCCTAAGCAGGCCAAGCTGGTGATCTGCGAGATATCTGAAAGCCGCAGGATTCAGTTCATCGAGGAGGTTCAAAACGAAGGTGTTGTTACGGTTGCAGATAACCCTAGAGAGGTAGCCGAGCAATCGGTAAGTTGATGACTGTGAACACTGGCGACCCCGCGCGATGTGCTGGCCAAAGTCCTCCGCCATAGCCCAGCTCACGATGCTCGGCTGTCCTTCTACTTAATGAACGTGGTGTGCTGACGATTTCTCGTCTACAGGATGTTGTCATAACGATGCTCCCTAAAGGCCAACATGTGCGTGACGGTACGTAACTCACAGTCATCTTCTGTTTTGGCCATTTGGGGGCTCCCTTGGGCTGGAGTCATGAGTATTTCATGCTTATGGAATATTTATATCTCACTTCCTAAAAGGCGACCACTGACCCCGACCGTTATAGTGTTTACGAATAAGGAGACTGGGTTGTTGTCAGCTACTCCTCGGGAAACACCCATCCACTTCATAGACTGCTCAACAATTGAGACATCCACGAGTGTCGATATCAGCAAACTAGTAGCCGAATCTAAGCTTGGAACATTCATTGACGCTCCTGTCAGCGGCGGGCCCAATGGCGCAAATTCCGGGACCTTGGCCCTGATGGTTGGAGGCAGCGAGGAGGACTGGGAAAGGGCGGAACCGATTCTGCGAATGATGGGCAAGAACATCTTCCATTGCGGACCGCCGGGAGCCGGCCTGGCCACCAAACAGATCAACAATTACCTAAGTTCTGTCTGCACCGTGGGAGTGTGCGAAGCGATGAATATGGGCGTCAAATACGGGCTCGATCCCAAGAAGCTAGCAGATGTCATCAACGTTAGCAGTGGACGGTGTTATAACAGTTTAGACCAAAATCCGGTCAAGGGCGTAACTCCCGGGTCCGCTAGCGAGAAAGATTTCGAGGGTGGCTTCAGCGTCGAGCTCTGTAAAGGGGTTATGGACATGGCGGTCGAGTTGGGAGAGCAGGTTGGGGCACGATCAATACTGAGCGATCGAGTATTGGCTATTTATGATAAAGCTCTTAAGGATGAGCGAACTCGAGGGAAGGATTCTCGCAGCATCTACCGATTCTTTGCAGACGATGACGTGCTTTGAAAACGGGCTAGGTAATAATAATGATCCTCTTGTTGCTTACATCGAAATTATCAGTATTACATCAATATCTGTAGAAGACAAAGCCGTTAAGGGCCGTCTTCACACTACAGTTTTTGTAGCCTCCATATGTTAGAGATCAGTAAGGAATTCAACAGTAATTATTTGAGAGCCAAAGCCTGAATTGAATTGTACGTGCCTTTCCTTCGATTTATCACGCTATAAGCGCCACTGTTAGGACAACCCTATGTTCGGGTACGAAATTTGGAGCATAAATGTATCTCGAACACTTTCGTTGACTAGCTCTGATTTCTTACGCTATGTGCCTCTGTATCACAACGGTCTGCACTCTGTTTATGTGCATGCTCTATATGCAAATTACTGTGTGATTTTGCTCGCCCGTCCTTCTACCAGAC
This sequence comes from Xylaria castorea, assembly GCA_022495115.1. NCBI lineage: Eukaryota > Fungi > Ascomycota > Sordariomycetes > Xylariales > Xylariaceae > Xylaria > Xylaria castorea. The sequence goes on along the minus strand of MU382625.1, from coordinate 174,855 downwards.
CTGCTGCCTTCAGCATGAGACTTCACCACGTATAATAAAGCGCTCGTAGATAAGTTTCTACTGTGTTATACAGCTGTAATAAACGATTCGTTAGTTAGAGACATAAGGGTCTGTGTTGGAAACTGTGTATTTTTCGATGTCCCAGGCAACAGAGGATGTCTCAGGCCAGGCATTCTCAACGCCAGAAACCCATATAGAAAACTGATAACATCTAGAGTTCCAAATGGAATTATACCAAAAATAAAACATTATATGTGATATAGGATAACGAGGTGCATAGATAGGTATTCTGTCTAACAATTTGGTCACATCGCTGTGATGTAGGTATTGCGTAATATTTACATGTCATGTTGTATTATAGCTTCCGATAACCTATATCATATCGGAAATCGCGCCTGACCTTTTACTACAGTTTCCGGCCAGGATTATGACCGCAATGAGAAAGAAGACAGTTGCATAATAGCCTATGTAATCATCTATACGACATGTTTTACCACTATTGGCAAGTGAAACCTGTCGTAAAAATATTAAACCCGACGTCTCTAGTTGGTGTATATCTATGGTCTTCTTGAAATCATTTCTGTCAATCGAACTTCTTATTAGAATCTGAACAGATTTTATTGTTCCCAGTTATACTGGAACAGTTAACCAACAAAACATATCGTGGCACTTGATGACGAGGTGCCAACCTTTCAATTAGCTACCTTAGCACCTAATTTAGATAAACAAACACATGGAGAAGGAAGCACCCTCAAGATGAGGATCTGGAATGCAGCTTCGGGCAAGAGCTCTTCGTCAACATGATAAGGTCTCGCTGTTCGTGGCATACCTTTACTCCGCAAATGTTCTCCCATCAATAATATTACTTGCACAATTCTCCTCGAAAATAGCTGCACAAACTAGGCATATACCTTAATCATTCAATTTAGATATAAAAACACTCTGCTTAGCATCAACATCAACAGTTTGCTGTCTATTCTCTTCAACCACATACCACCAACTCCAAGCCACCCACCAATATGCAGGTATGTCCAGTTTCCTATGTCCAACGTTGACCCTGGTTCCATCCGGCACCTTAAATGCCATCTCTTACTCAAAGGTTGAGTTTTCTAATCGCTAAGACCTTTGCCACAAATTTTCAGGGTTCTACCAGTTGTGACTCTCGCCGTAGCTGCAGTGGCAACCTCAAGCCCTCGGTATAACAATACCGATGCCGTGGCCCCCCTTCCGGGAGATATAATATATTGACTCACATGCTCGGACAAAGACCTTGAGAGTTTCTGCCATGGAAAGGCAGTCTGCAGCGTCTTAGGCGTGGTAATGACACCCCTTAAATCATGCGCGTATAACTGTGCTTGCGCCCCACGGCCGATTCAACACCAGTAGACGACGAAACATGTGTCGAATATGTGGTGGGTTCTCTAGCAAGTAAACTATTTCACGCATTAGGACACATAGGCCGGAGACTGTCCCATGGTTCCTTGGGCGTCGGGGTCTTGATGACTATCTGGACTAATCCAAAGAGTTGGCCTGTCCGAAAATATGGGGACTAAACGCTGGTTCTTCTTGTTATAGATTAGTTCAACTCTATGCGGGCTACGCATGGGTGTCCTGGGTTTAGTAGGTGGCCGTTGGCCTCGTTACAGTAAGTGATTGGAAGATCCAAGGCACATAAGATACGAAGGGCTTCACAATTCGCGAGCGGGATACCGGGCTAACAAATACATCATTGGGGCGATGGAAGCACTGCAGGAGAATGACTCGTTGGGGGGCATGGAGTTTTCATACCTATCTGATAGTTGATAACACTCAATTAAGCATCAGTTTTTTGACCAGCTCTATCACATAACTTTAATGTGATACGACTTCATTACCAGCACAAAACACCTAGCTTTATACGGCATGTCGAAGCCGTAAGTCTGGCACTATGTTTTAAGTATGGGCGTTATTGGTTAGTTGTCTTCTTGACGGATGTTCGAGACGTGCATCCCAGGGGGGCACATAGGTCTACCCAGGCGGTGTGAATATCGATGGCGATGGACTCATATTCCGAACCCCTTGAGAGCCAGCTGTTCAATATAAACCCATAACTCCGACGTATCCAGTACATAAACATTATTTTGTAAGCACTAACCATATAGAGGAGGTTGGGTATGTCTTTTTGGGAAGTGTCAGACCACCCCGCTACTAGGGTAATTCAACACCTGAGTTACCTTAGCAAGCGATCGGCGAGAGAGAAAGCCAGCTTTTTGACACCGCTTCCCATGAAACAAAGAAAGATTTTGCATATTTTTAGAAACCCCCCTTGTGAATCTTAATATTTCTACGCAACAATAGCTATCCATGAAAACCTATACCTGAGGTTTTGTCCTACCCAGCGAGCAAGTGAGATATTGTTAGGAAAAGATGGCAACATTTACAGCTTCACCTATTCAGTTGGCACTTCCATCCAGCTGCGCTGTGTCAACCCCAGGCGAGAATGACACGGTGTACTCCTTTCTGAATAAGCGGTGGATGACGATGGGGTCGTCAACGCTTCCTGCTGCGACGGTTGTACCGTCAACTAAAGAGGATGTCGTAGCAGTGGTGCGGTATGCAGCTGCGAACGGGATGAAGGTCTTGCCACAATGTGGAGGTTGCGGCGGTCTCGTTGTCACAAACAACAAGACAATTCACCTGGACATGGGGAAGTTTCGCTCAGTAAATGTCGACGTCGAGTCACAAACCGTGACGTTTGGAGGTGGCACTCTGACGAAAGACCTCCAGCCTGCCGTGACAGAGAAGGGGTTCTACACAGGTATACATACTTCTCTTACCACCACTGGGCTAAATTAGTACAGCTCGAATGACCTACTAACATAGATATAGGCTGGCCTAACCTCGGCGCTGTCGGCATGGTGGGCAATATTTTGGGAGGAGGCATTAACCTGTTCGAAGGGACAAAAGGCCACACTTGCGATAATCTACTCGGCGCACAACTAGTCACCGGCACCGGCGATATCATCGAAGTCTCGGAGACATCTACAGGACCGGAAAGAGAGCTTTTCGACCAGCTCAAGGGAGCTGGTGCGGGGTTCGGGGTGGTCCTCTCGATGACTATGCACATTTACCCCACGGCGGAGCTCGGTCTTGCTGGCAATGAGAAGATCCCCGATATCATGATTATGTTTTCACGGGATAACTTCGATGCCGCAGCTGAGCTGTGGGAAGTGGTTTCGCGATCCCCCGCCCGCATGACCGCCGGCTTCGTGTTGATGGCTGCGCCACCCGGGACGCCGAATGCTGGGCAACCTATTGTCCTAGCACAGGCATCTTACCTCGGAACGCAAGCGGATGCTGATAAAGCGTTTGTACACTGGAATGACACCGCTATTGCGGAGAGAGCCATCGTGGTTAAGCCCGGATCGTCCGAGTTGACCGGGATGAACCTGCAGCGTGATGCAATGATGACAAAGGGTTCTAATATGGATTGTTATAATTGCCTCGTGAAAGAGCTGTCCGGCGCAACATTTTTACGTGCCGCGAATAGGTTTGCTGAGTTCGTTGATGCATATGGACCGAACATCGCGCGATGCATGACTGCCCTGCATCCGATGCATGCAGATACACTAATGAAGGTGAGCGAAGGCCAAGAGAGCTGGATGTGCCACCGCGATCGTAATTTCATGGTACAGGCTGTGCCTTGGAATCTCACGGATGAGTACGTGGAAGCCGGACGACAGTACGGGCGAGATATCCTCGAGATCGTGCGTACTGAAGACTCTTCCAAGGGGACGCCGAACGCCATTCTAGCCGGCAACGCTAGAGTTGAAACGGATATGACAGAAATTCTAACACTAGAGAAGATAAAGGTTATGAAGAAGCGAAAGCAGCAATGGGATCCTCATAGCGTATTTTGGAATCCGGCTGTAGATGGGTGGGCGGATTAAGCAAAATAATGACCAGATTTGTTGTCAAATTGCTATTAGATATATCAGAACATCATCAGACCATCTCGAGTAGACTAGATAGCACTGTACAGGAGAGAGCGTGTATTCAAGCAGGGTAAATGACTAGTTAGGATAATCCCAACGCAAGACATTATTGTTCCTGACAGAGCTCGTGAGAAGGCGAGGCTCTGCCGGCAACTAACTAACTTACACGGCCTCGACGGCTACCGAAGGCACTGTACAGGGTTGGTGTGAGAGGGACCACCCGAGCCACCCTAGAGCCGAACTAGAGCAGGTATCGAAACCGAAACGAAGCAAATAGGTGGAGTGGAGACAGGTCAATTGCGCCCTGTGATGCAATACTATTCGACATCTCTAACGCTGTTACACGACTTTGTGTGTAAGAATTTCCATTCCGCTGGGTCCCGGCCCGTAAAAACCCAATTACATCGCAGATAAGATCGACGTCAAGCATCATCCCAGCCTCGTACTGCCTAAAAAGGCAATCCCATTAGTCAAACGTGCCGACGGGTTGGTCACTGGCCCACAGTTTGGCGTAGATCAGACGGACCAAAAAACAGAGTTTTCAGCCATGTTTCTACCGAAGCTTGGCTTAGACTAGAATCTAGATACGCTAGATTTTATTCCCGATGCAGGTTCAAGCGGCTGTAGAGCTTGTTTCCGACATCGCCACATCATCACACAGTGTTCTGTTCGTCAGTCGGGGATGATGGCGGTTATTCTAGGTGGAAACAGTTTTCCATCCGATGGAGTCCGAGGATATCGTGACTCCATAGCGAATGGAACGGTGTGCGTACGGTAGGTTTCGGCTGGGCGAAGTGGGAGCCATCTTATTTCTTTTATTGTAGTCACTCGCTCCTCGGATTCTATGTGTCAAGCTATCCCCCGCTTGATATACACGTTAAACCACGATCCGACTCTCACGTCCGGCCATGGCTTCGTACCCGACTGCTATGACTTCGACGGGTGAGGATCCTCACAGCGTCATGGGGATCCATGCTGCCGAGCCCGAGAAAAAGGTGCCAGATGCAGAGCTGGCCTCTTCATCAGTCAATGGCTCACAGAAGGATATGGCCGAGGGCGAAGGCCTACAACGTGGCCTAAATAGTTGGCACCTCCAGTTCATCGCCATAGGGAGTGCCATCGGCACGGGACTCGTAAGCTTCAAATTTTCATCTATGATGAGGTGTTCCTGTTCTTTTCTGACATGTCGTAGTTCCTGGGCAGTGGGAAAGCGCTCGCGATGACAGGGCCTGTCGGGTGTTTGATTGCATTCCTCTTCGTCGGCTCGATTGTCTACTCGATCATGGTAAGCTTAGGCGAGATGGCTACCTTCATACCCGTCGCCGGATCCTTCACGGCCTATGCGTCACGATTCGCCGACCCTTCCCTCGGTTTCGCCATGGGTTGGATATATTGGTTCAGTTGGGCGTCAACTTACGCACTCGAGCTGGTTGGTTCAGGTCTTGTCATCCAGTATTGGAACCGGACCCTGAACGTCGGCATCTTCATCGCCGTGTTCTGGGTCGCGTTCACCGCCTGTAACTTCTTGCCAGTTAGATGGTTTGGGGAATTTGAATCATATTTCGTGTCCATTAAGGTCGTCACCATCATCGGCTTTATTATCTTCGCCATTGCTATCGATGCGGGCGCTGGTCAACAAGGCTACCTCGGGTTCGATGCCTGGGTTCACCCAGGTCCTTTTGCCGAGTACATAGTTCCCGGAAACAGTGGCAAGTTCGTCGGGTTTTGGTCCGTTCTCGTAACTGCAGGGTTCTCGTACCAGGGCACCGAGCTTGTCGGTGTCGGTGCAGGCGAGACGGCGAATCCCGCGAAAAGTGTGCCTCGGGCCATCCGCTGGACATTCTGGGGTGTCTTCTCACTTTTCGTGGGGACCATCTTCTTCATCGGTATCACAGTACCCTCTAACAACCCAGATCTTCTCACCGACGCAAACGATGCCTCGGCATCACCTCTCGTCATTGCTGCTAACTTGGCTGGCGTACCGGTCCTCCCACACATCATTAACGCTGTCCTGCTTACGGCGGTGTTGTCAGCTGCTAATTCCAACCTGTACTCGAGTAGTCGGATAGTGGTCGCGTTGGCCAACGAAGGGCATGCGCCCGCGTTTTTGGCGCGGACAAATCGCCATGGCACACCTCATTACGCCGTCGGCTTTTCGTCACTCATCGGCCTACTTGCTTTCCTTAACCTCTCAGCTGGTGGAAGCCAAGTTTTCAACTGGTTGTTGAATATCACCAGCATAGCCGGTTTCATTAGCTGGTCTTGTATTAGCATCTGTCACTTGATTTTCATGCGAGTCCTTCGATTTCGAGGCATGCCACGAGATATGCTGGCCTTTAAGGCGCCTTTCCAGCCATATCTGACTATCTATGGACTCTTTTTCTGCGTTCTCATTCTCTTCACGAATGGGTTTACGGTGTTCATTCGGTGGAGCACCAGCGGATTCTTCTCAGCCTACGTTAGTCTTATTTTGTTTATTGTTCTTTATGTGGGACACAAGATCACCTTCCGAACAAAGTTTGTAGCTTTGACCGATATCGATCTTGAGCGGGATCGGGCCGGCTAGTAGCGACCATTAGATAGCGTCATCTCTTGCGTAGACAGATTCAACAACATATATGTTAAATGTACTTATTCTTGCAGCGACCGTGAATTGAGAAGCTTGGTGCGTTGTAATATACCCAGGAGGTTTTACCATTAACAGTAGTTATGTGTATAAAATACAAGGTAAAGCTAACGCTAAAAGTATGTACTATACATATAACTAACTAAATGCGCTATCGGTATTGAATGGCCGTGAATATTATTTCCGTTCCCATTTCCGATTGCGGTATTATTTAAGGGGTCCCGCCTGCTCGTGCCTTGTTTCCCTAAATTAACTTCCTTCACCACTGTTTTGGCCTAGGAACATATAATACGACCGTGACCAAGTCACAATGATTTGTCGGGGCCTCTTCTGGGTTCCTCGCCTTATTCGAGCTTGTGTTTTAGTGGAATCTGCTTCTTTTTCAAGAAGCCCGTGAAAATTGGGAGTGATCCGGGGTGATTCCCCGCGAGTCCAATATCTGTGGTAATTCCACTTATACCTTCGTTCCCTATCTTTTCTCCCTTTCCCCCTTCTGTCTCTCTTGTCTCTAAATACTACTCCAGCATATCAAAAGCACTGATGACAAATTATTTCCTACGTAGGGATTTAAGCTTAATAACTCATCACATCTCTACATAATGATTGACAGACACCAAGTATAGCCCGACATGTAAGGATATTGTCATAGTCTTATTGGTGTGCCTCTATTGTGGCCTAGCTAAGATGAACGCTTTTTGGATTGACACGTTAATTACGAATATTTTCTACAGGCCATACACACCCTATTTTGACAAGTTACGTAGCCTATTCGGTAATATTAGAGTTTGCAGCCTACCCATATACACCTTGATATGTGTACTCGTCCATATAACACTTATGTAAAATGACCGAATATCAGTTAGCGAATAGCCAATCAATATCCAGTTGCCTTTCATTTTCATGACTTAATTGCTTGTATAAGCGAGGCCCTCGAATAGGAGTCTAAATGTTGTTTCTACGTCGCTGGACTGCAAAGTCTGAATACAGTCCCATTTTGGTGGTGGAATTCAATGCCACTGATGAGCGTAGAGATGCTAAATTATTGGATGCGTCTTCAAGTGCTGGGTGACAGGTATCATTACATACGGTAACCTTGTCGATTGGCAGAATCCTATATTCGGAATCTCTGCAAGTCTTCGCTGCTAGAAGATACAGAACTTCGGTCATATCATAAAGCCAGCTCTACACCTGTCGATATGTTCGGCAGGCGCTGTCGATATAAATACCTCTCATGACGACATATATCCATAATACGCTAGGACGCAGCTTCTTGTGATCCGCAAAATAAGAAAATGAGAACAAGAAGGCTTCACTTTCTTACTTCCGCCTCAATCACTCTACAGCAGCACACCTTCGCACCCAGTATTAATCTCGTTATGTTTTTTCCTTTCTCTTTGCTCCATCAATAAATTTGATGACGATCAAGCTTGCTCTGTTAACTACTTCTGCTATTGTTCACAGCTTAAACCTGCGTAATTTATTTGCTGGTCCCTCAAAGCTGTGATTAATTCTTTGCATCCTTCTACGATACAGTTTTTGTAAATATCACCGCCATCGATTCCACTTCACGTGGGTTCGCGATTCTCTTTTCTCTATTACAAGTAACAATCAGGTGCACGTTTCCCTTCTTTACCGGTTCAGTTTGTTCCACCCTTGTGACTATTCTGAGAGTTCTATACAGGCTGTCGAGATGGGTGCAACCTTCGTAGCGCCGAAGGACCTCAATATCAATGATCCAGGCATGTGCATTCGGTCTTTGCATTTTTTTACCTTTAACTCGCGGTGTTTTTATCTAATTATTTTGTAGGCTCTATAAGATCTGTTTCTAGTACGATCGCTTACGACACAATGAGCTATTACACTGGAAATACTACAAATACTCCTGATGTGTGTGTAACCTTCTCAATGGGCAAGCTCGATAAGGCTAACCGTGCTGTGCGAGACTATCGCTATTTTCCCGCAACCTCACTGTAAACCGTCACCCATTTCCAGATCACGGGAAGCCTCATTTTGCTGATATTAAGTCGCGATAGACTGGTGGCAAGCCGGTGCTTGTTGGGGAGCTATGTTGGATTATTCGCATTTTACAGGCGATCCGAGCTATGACGATGTGATAACTCAGTAATGCACCCATTCTGGCAGAGTTTCTTTTATCTCTTTTTCTGTTTTCCGAGAATGCTCATGCTCATGCTCATACAACATCATAAACCCTGATTATGAGTTTAGTCTTTACCAAAGACATAGCTTCTGACAGCCCATTCTCATAGAGCACTTCTGAGCCAAGTCGGGCCCAATTTTGATTTCATGAGTACGTTGTACGCCGGTTCCGAGGGCAACGATGATCAAGCTTTTTGGGCCTTTTCTATACTAGAAGCAGCGGAACGCAACTTTCCTCAGCCTGACGATCGTATACCACCTTGGCTGCAAATATCAGAGAATATATGGAATACCATGGTCCTCAGATGGGATGACGCGACTTGCAATGGTGGCTTACACTGGCAAATATACCCCGGAAACCCAAACGGTCTCGACTACAAAAACGCAGTATCCAACGGTGGCTTTTTTCAAATGTCTGCGCGACTAGCTCGCGCAACTGAAAACGAAACCTATTTCCGATGGTCTGAAAAGGTATGGGATTGGTCTCGGAATATTGGCCTCATAGATCAAGATTTCACTGTGTTCGACGGTGCCAGTTCGTCTCAGGAGTGTCATAATACTAACCCTTTGAGCTTCTCCTACTCGCAAGGTATTTATATGTACGGAGCAGCGGTACTCTTCAACTACACCAATGGAGACGAGACTTGGGCGGATCGGACAAACGGTCTTTTACAGGCTTCCAGATCATATTTCAGCCCGTTTCCAAACGCCACAAATATCATGTATGAACATGCTTGCGAGTTATTTAACACATGTAATACGGACATGAAATCGTTCAAAGGTTACCGTAAGTAATTTCCGGGGGGATTTTTGTCCTATTCTAGGTACTTAAAGAATATGGCGAATCCATCCTTAAGCCAGGACAAGTGTCTGAAGCGTTTTGGGCTTCAAAGCAAATTACATCCGAAATGGCGATTGCTAACCCCCGAGCGCTGCAGTCTCTCGCTTCATGGCCGCAACGACACTGATGATGCCTTCAACTCTCCATAACGTCCGAGAGTTGCTACGTACGTCTGCTGTTGCAGCAGGGAAGGCTTGTTCTGGCGGAGATGGTAGTACCGCCTGCGGAGAGAAGTGGTATGTGATTCTAGGTTCTGCATCTCCTTTTCCACCAACTTCGAACTCAATATCATTCCATACCCAGAAACCGTAGAATGCCTTACATTTTCCAGCAATTACTAAGCACCGAGTTTTCAGGTACGCTGGGGGATATGATGGAAATACAGGACTAGGGCAGTCAATGACAGCTCTCGAAACTATCCAGGCGTTGCTGGCCTTCGATGCGCAGCCACCTCTCAAATACGGCGAAATCAAACATGTCAAGAGTAGAGACGAAACATCGCCAAATTATCCAACAACCACATCATCCAGCACAATCCGGCCGTCCGCCACACTCTCGCAATCGACCACGACCACGACCACGATCACAACCACAACCACAACCTTACCGTCGACTACTCAGCAGCCAGACCTTGCTGCCCATTCCATCACGGCTGGTTATATTCTGATCCTCGTGGCATTCATGTTCTCAGCTTAGATTCTCGGTGTATGAGCTGATAGTCAGCAGATGAAATCGCGTGGTGACCGTAGTTACCGTTCAATACATGTTTTCCATCAATCTTAGATGAGAGGCATTTAGCATTACGCTGGAAAAGCATAAGTTGGCAGCATGCTTCTAAGCCCCAACTCAATATTGAGATTAACCATATGAGTCTGTATACACTCCCTTGCCGAATGCGAAATCGAATCCAATGTCCTGTTCTGGTTTTTAAGTTGTGTTTATTTGAACTGACCTACATAAGAAAGCTTCATGTTTCAATTCAGCGGTGTGCCGGTTAACTGCAACATGGCCTATATTATGCATTGATGAGGTCCATTGTAATTTCTCAAGGGGGCTCCGATCGGAGCCCCACAGCGTCGGAGTCACTAAACGCCTACCGGCGCGATTTCTGACTCAAGCATTCGGATAGTCTTGGGGAATGGTAATAACAGATTAAATAACTACTTAATATCTCCAAATTACACTGAAGGAAGGACTAGCACGAGTCTCGTGAATTGGGGGGCAAAGCAACTCGTACCGACTACATCGGCTCACTATGTCGGCGTTCAACCTGCAGACCTGTGCGAGGTCTAACATCTTGGCGCTCGAGCCGTACCGGTGTGCGAGAGAGTGAGAAATCCGGGATTTTTCGTATATCCTGTGCCAATGCTAATGTACCAAATGTAGCGATTACAAGGATAATGGCACAAATATTTTATTAGATGCAAACGAGAACGCCTACGGGCCGTCTTTGACGGCTGCGGCCACTGCCTCGGCATCATCAGCCACCACATCGTCAGCCCCCGAGATTGACTTCGTGGGCCTGCACAGATATCCGGATCCGCACCAACGGGAGTTGAAGCAGTTGCTCTGCAACCTGAGGAACACTCACCAACACACGAACAAGGAGATCACGCCCGACAACCTATTTGTTGGTGTCGGGAGTGACGAAGCTATTGATGGCCTCATGCGGTGTTTTTGTGCCCCCGGCCGAGACAGGATTCTAGTCTGTCCTCCTACGTATGGCATGTATTCCGTGTCGGCGCAGGTGAACGACGTGGGCCTGGTCAAAATACCGCTCCTGCCCGCACCGACATTCGCGCTCGATGTCGCAAAGATAAAACAGGCGCTGTCAAATGAACCAAACATCAAGTTACTGTATCTGTGCTCGCCGGGAAATCCGACGGGCGCTCCGCTCGCAAAGGAGGATATACAGCAGCTGCTAGAACACCCGACTTGGAACGGCGTGGTCATCGTTGACGAGGCATACGTCGACTTCTCGCCCGACGGGACATCGCTCGCTGAGTGGGTCGCCGAATGGCCCAACCTGGCCGTTATGCAGACGTCATCTAAGGGTTTCGGAATGGCGGGTATTCGGCTTGGCTCCGTATTCACATCAGCACCGATCGCACGGCTTTTGAATAACATGAAAGCGCCGTATAATATCCCAAGTCCGACCAGTGCGTTGGCTATATACGCATTCTCTCCAGATGGGCTGGTGGTTATGCGCGCGAACCGAGAAAAGCTTGTCGCGCAACGGGATCGCCTGATTCGAGAACTACCCAAAGTCAAGGGAGTCGGGCGTCTACGGGGCGGCGTTGAGAGCAATTTCTTGCTCTACGAAATACTAAATAAAGAGGGACAGCCGGATAATGTCACCGCACTCGCTGTGTATGAAACGTTAGCTGAGAATAAAGGTGTTGTGGTACGGTTCAGGGGTAAGGAGCATGGGTGTCTTGGATGTCTGCGGTTCACGGTTGGGACAGAGACTGAGGTTACAAGATTTCTGGATGCATTGGAAAAGACTTTGACTGAGGTCAACGGTCATGATACCACGGTGTCGAAAGATGAGGAAGAGAAGGAGGTACAAGCTAATGCTGTTATCCCTTAAATTTAGCTACAGAATTGGAGTTTGTGGGATAGACCAGGGGTCTCAGAAAACACTTCATTCGGCAATACAACTATAGACTAATCGAATCGTATTCGAGTTGCCTGATACATGACATCGACAACAAAAGGTCCTATAACTGCCTGGTGATTAAAGAGTGTTGCCTCATACTAAGCAGATCTATAGTATGTAGATAGACCTTAACAATACAACACGGTTTACTTCATATTATAGCTTACAAGGATTTTCTGACGTTGAACCCCGCCCCCACCTATCATCTTCACGAATTTATCTACGCGACCACGCTCGTTGATAATTATCAAGATCTTTCACAGTCAAAGTAAGCCAAAAAAAAAAAAAAAACTGTTATTAAACTTGACAGGAATATATAAAGGCTGAGTATTGAAATTCGCGGATTCCGGTAACCTGGCAACCTAACTATTGGGTCTTGCTCTCAGCACCCGATGCACATACAAGAAATCAGCGACGAGGTCGCAGAGCGTCTCAAGCTCGAGGAATCACAGCCTCGGCCTGAGCTCGAAACATCAGAACCTGAGGCCACACCAATAGAAAAGTCACAAGATGATGGCGCATTCAAACCGGCAGCTGCGGCCATGTTCCCAGAACTCTCGCCCGGTCGCGCGATGACGGAGAAGAAGACCGTGGACGAGGTGATCGCAGAGCTGAAGAAGACTCCCTTCTTCATGACAGAGCTGGAAGAAAACGATGAGACGGAGGCTTTCAAGGCCCTGTCTTACGAGGGGACGCCACTAGAGAACGCATCAGAGTTCAAGGAGCAGGGAAACGAATGCTTCAAGATCCGGCGCTGGGTCGACGCCAAGGAGTTCTACACTAAGGGCATATTGATTCTAGCAGCGGAGGAGCGCAAGCGAAAGCAGACGGCGGAATCGTTTTCTCAGCAACCAAAGACAATAAAATCTAAGGAAGAGGATGGGGAACAAGGGAAGAGCGAGAAGAAGAAGGAAGAGGCGAGTGAAGATGAAATCGCCAAGGAGAGAGCAACACTCGAGTCTCTTTACGTCAATCGCGCGGCCTGTCACCTCGAGCTGAAAAACTATCGCTCGTGCTGGCTCGACGGCTCGGCAGCGCTGCGCTTGAACTCGAAGAACATCAAGGCATACTACCGGTCGGCACGCGCCTTTCTAGCCGTGGGCCGCATCGCCGAGGCAGACGACGCATGCGCGCGGGGGCTGGCTATCGACCCATCAAATAACCCCCTGAAAACCGTGGCCCGGGATATCATCAAGAAGGCGGAGGAGGCCTCGGCGCGACAGCGGCGCGAAGCGGAGAGAGCAGCAAAGGAGAGGCGTAGGGAAATGCTCATCAAGGCGGCACTGAAGGCCCGTGAGATCCGCACCCGCACCACGGCTCAGCCCCCTGAGATGGAGGACGCTGGAGTGAAGCTTGTGCCGGACCCCGACGATCCGGCCAGCCACCTCTGTTTCCCGACGGTCCTGCTGTACCCGGCGCATCTGGAATCGGATTTCATCAAGGCGTTCAAGGAGACCGATTCTCTTGCCGATCATCTCGGTTACGTATTCCCGCTCCCCTGGGACACCGAGGGAGCGTATACGCTAGCCGGTGTCGAGTGTTACATGGAAACCGTTACCGGGGGGTTGATTAAGCTTGGCAAAAAGGTGCCTTTACTGAAGGTCCTATCTGGCGGTAAGGTCGAGGTTGTCGATGAGGTGGTAAGGATATTTGCTCTGCCGAAGGCACAGGCGGCTGGATGGGTGGAGGAATTCAAGATGAAGAAGGCTGCGGAAAAGGGTGATCGGTAAGGATGGAACTTGGGTGATAGATTAAAAAATACATCGCTTGCGACACGAGCCAACAAAAAAATGTGCATGTGGATTATTTACAGGTGTTCCTTGAGGGGAATCTAACGTTGGTCTCTAACCTTGCGAAGAAGACATTCGAGGCATGCAAAGCCACCAAGTCCCCACGCGTTACCCGCTATCAGGTATACATTCCTATATCTAGACTACCAATTCCAGCATCTATCTATGACCAGACAGGACCTGACTGACGGATTGTGGTGGAATGACACGATAATCGAGAAGCTCTGAAATATCAGCAAGAGTTGTTCGTAAGTTCGGACCTACCTAAATAGCGTCGACATTTCTAGGGTGACATTGCGTGCCATAGATGCATATGCCCATGGGAATTATTCAAATATAAGGTTGGTTATCATCTACAATCTCTCCTGTTATCACGTCTTTCTTTTTCATCTCGTATTAGTTGTTGATACAGATGGTAACTAATTATACTTCAAATTTCCCGGCATATATAATTACGTAAATACGGTCTTCGCAGTCTCTTTGTATTACTTCTACATAATCTATACATTTAGCCACAATTGTGCTCGGTCCCCTCTTTTAGTATTATCTGCATAAATATTAATTCTCATTAATAGAAACCAGCTCGGAAAACTCATATTCACTAAAACAAAAAAAAGGCCTGGATAGCAAAAGCCTGCTAGATGAGCAGACCCGTTCTCGAGAAGCGTGTAGTTATCAGCTAAGTACACTATGAAATATCCCCCGCGATGCTGTTCGTCTATTGTTACAACTGCTGGTATGAGTGCGATGTTTCCTAAATAAGATCATTTGCCGATGCAGTATGCAAACTTTTCTATTCCCAATCCCAGAAAACTCCATGTCTATGCAACCTCGTCACCCAAACATCCGTCCATGCATCACAAGGAAGTTATCCCTTTCCTAGTCCAAGGCCATTCGCGGACGGCGAGCCACCGTTGCCGTGTAACGACAGGCCTAACTCCCCGCCGTAGGAAACAAAGCTGTGGTCAAAGCGTGGCAAGTAATTACTGCTCACTACATAGAATTCGACCTAACTCTTTTGATCCGCGGAAAGGCGCCGTTGGATGGCGACGTCATCTCTGACGATACGCCGTCACCGCCGATCCTGACCATAGTGCCAGCACCGGCTTGATAATGGTAGTTAATATGCCCACTTCTACTGCTGCCGTCACCGTCAGGACTGTCGACATTAGCACGGTGGATGGTGTCGTTGCCGCTGTATCTACCAACAACAGCATCGTGGACCCTGCTGGTATTCGGACCGTCGGTTTCCCGGCACGCCCTCGGGCTCATCCATAAGGAGCGGTCCCGGACGCTGAGGTTCATCAGCAGCAGCGCGGCCCTTTTGTCTGCCCCGGCATTGCTGCCACCGCTCACCCTGTCGCCTCCTCTCCAGTTTATCGGCTGCGTCTCTGCATGATTCTCCTTATCTGTGTGATGACCCTGCGGTATCTGGCCGTGGCGCAGGGGGATTCTTGAGTGCTGGTGATCCGTCGACACGTCCTCCTCGATTTGCGCCGCTGACCGCTTTGCCCGTGGAGGCTGGTGTAATAGTATCCGTTGGGATAAATGCGGTGGCGCGTCGGAGGGTGATGGCAGCTGTCTATGTGCCGTTCTTGGATGAGACATCTGCGAATGGAGCTCGCTGAAAGAAAGAGTGGTAGGATAAGGCTGTGAACGTGGAGGCTTTTGTACGTTTGCGTTCGGATAAGATGATGCTTTTAGGTGCGCCGTCGTCGTGAACCGTGGTATCGCGGTCAGCCAGGGACTAGGACCAGAGATGTGGTCTTCGGCGTGTGGGCGGAGATGGCCAGGCGGATGTGGTACATTGACCGGAGTCCAACCACTACTACCGCTACTGGTATGACCGGATCGTAGGGGCGTGATCATAGACGGTATTGGTGAATGTGGGAAACGTGAGAACTGGGGATGGGGGGAGTCGCGGGCCAAGTTAATGCGTTCCGTGACAGGCGAGGCCTCTCCGTCGGTATCCGTCGTATAGGGGCTATTTTCGCTCCCTGGCGTTGAAATATATGTCTTCCGTATACGGCATTGTGGACGGTGTCTACTACTCTCATCGTAGAGACTGTGGAAGGCGCGGCGGTCACGCTTGGGACTGGCATTATCGCTTGCTGTGTTACGGTAAAGGTGCCGGTAGTATTCTGCCTCTCGAGTAGATCGGATTACTATTTCCGGATCAATAACCATGCGGCTATACTCTGGTGCGTCGACCTGTATACATAGAGCTGGGAAATCAGTCCCAAATATGGGAATCATGGCCCAAGATATGTTGTGGCAGAATGTTGCGCAGACAGCCTTCGCACACTGATAAGGCATCCAGTAGCCTTTGTTCCAAAAGTTAGCAGACTTTGTCTTGTAAAACACCTTCCATTGAAACTCACCTTGAGCCATAATCGAGCCTCCTGTGATGCTGTGTGTAATTTCCTTGAGGCCAGGGTTGGAATTCAACATCTTGGCTGGCGTTGTCTATGATTATTAACATGGCTCTTTTCGGGACTTGGAACTTCGCCAGGGAAACCTTTAGCTTACTTTGGGATATTTACAGCATTTAAAGAAAGGTGTCATGCGAACCAAGCCGATATTATAGTCCCACATGACGGCGTATTCGGCATCATCGCCCGGGACTTTGAAGACGTACTGGAAGACTACATCATTTTGGTTAGCAAGTGACTATTTCGCTGCTAGCATGATAAAAGATGAGAAGTACCTTCAAAGCTTTCTCTCCCAGTCTTCTCAAAGAAGTCCTTCTTACCACTATTGTACGGTATGTGCCGGGAATACTCCCGTATCTTCCCGAGTGGGTAGACTTGGAACTTTCGTACCCGGTGGAGCGATATCTCGTCCAGATCCTCGTACGGTTGAAAGTTTATGGCCCCCTTTGGCTTGCTCTTGGTGAAGACGGCCGCATCCTTCGGCACCTTCTGCTTAGGCATTGTTGGCCGGCCCAGAAACACAGAGTCCTCCACACAGGAGTCCGTTGGAGATGATGATTCTGGACTAGGGGGAAATCTGTTACCGATAGATGACCCTGGAGGGGAAGGGTTGAGAAGAGACGACAGAGAAAGCATGGCGGTGAGTGAGTGGTTGTGGGATGGTGTATGTGCGTGTCTCGAAATCAGGTACGCTGCTACTGCAGCTATACGTTGCGTATGGAATTAGGCAAGTACGAGAGAGGCTACTGAGGGACGGAAGATGGGTAACTCAAGACAACACTCGCATCGAAAGGTCAGAAAGGAAAGAGGATTTCCTGGTTCTTTTCAACCTGGCAAACAGATGATCCTAAAATGTATCCTCGCAAGACAGCGGGCCGATGTTGGCACAAGCAGACCGAGATTGCTCTTTTTCTTGACTGTGCATGGTCATGCAGCTATGGCTGCAAAACACTGAGCGGTGTCCGATACGGCGGTATAGACCGGTGTATTCGGCACAGATCTCTTTGTTGACGATGTCTTGGAATCGACCTGTGAGAGTAGAGATGCCCGTTTGTATGTGTCCACCGCCTCTTGGGAAGACCGAGTTCAAAGCCACGAAGTGATAGATGATGGGGGTTCCCAAGCAACAGAACACTACAACCGTCTACTCAAAGTAATGACAGCGTGTTCGGGTCGTAGACAATAGCAGAGAGCACTAGCCGTATAGTTACGTCTTGATAGGGCGTGTCGGGACCAACAGGCCGGGGTCACTAAACAAGACCATCGATTCCGTATCATTGCCGACGAGCGCGGACTCAAGCAACTCTAGATAGTAAGTCGATGTGCAGAATTCAGGACAACATCAAGGCTGAACAGAATTCATTAGAACTCACCGAGCTAGGCCTAGGCCCAAGAAGGGCGATCACAGGCGACCGCATGACGCTGCGGAACTAGCAGCACGGACAACAAATGAGTTTGGTACAGCAAATACTCTAGTGGCGAGCCCAAACAGGGACTGGGGCAGTTTGGAAAGTATGGAAGACTGTTAACAGAAACTAACATATCGGCAAGCTGCATATTGTACCGTCCTAGTCTCTGGTCTAGGCAGTATTCTGAGGACAGTAGAACAAAGAAGATGGACGTAGTAACTAGATAGATCCCAGGCAAAACTTGCTTGACTCGACACACGTGTACCCATACCTGCCACTCTAAAGGGGTAGAGGCTTGGGGAAAAGGCCGACCATGACTTGTAATAGCGACATGTCCCTCGCCTGTCTCTTCCAGACACAAAAAAAACGACGACTGAGCCTTGGGCTTGACCGCCGAGAAGGCAAGTCTTTATGCCGGTAGGGAGGGCTCTGTGCTTAGCCGACACTCACATAGTAATGATTTCTGTGGATTCCACAACTCGACAGTATGGGGGAACGCAGCTGCAACCAAATTTATTCATGTTTCCCCCCAGGGCTAAGATGCGTACAAGCACAAGAATATGGCCCCGGGAAGCACAGAAGCGGAGTCTTTCCCATCTTTGACAGATGACTACCCCTCCGTGCTCATGCTCGCGAGTATTGATATACCGGCACACCTGTAACATTCTCGTGAGACTAGTAAACACAACAAGTTAGGCTAAGGGAGTCAGTTTGCCAGAAACGGAATGGTGACGGGTCTTATGATGAGAAAACAACATATTAGATGACAGTAGTGGCTTCATAGTGTATTTCACAGCTAAAACAAGAACAATGGCCGTTAGGTATTCCTACAGGCCGTAGCTACATTGAAGATTAATTCCTAAATAACCTTTATCGGGGTTGTTTGCCCTTGGAGCACAAGCTTGAGTCCGGATGTAGGCCCCTAGGTCTGTTGTAAACGCAAGACAGACCCTCGAGTCGCTGCCCCCTGGCATGGCCTCCTGGCTTGATGTGCCGCCTGCCATACTAATGACTGCGGTACGCCAGCATGGTACCAGGGGACAGTATCACAAGCACAATGCCGGAAAAGCGAATGACAAGTGAAGAGGACCACCTGCTTTCACGACATAGAAGTCAGCGAGCGAGAAAGCCGTGCTGGTCAGTAGGCAGACTAATATATAGGATTAAGCTTATGACCTCATGTGTGGCGGCAAAACGCGATCGGGCCCCTGGCCGTAGTCTTTAGTGTGCAATGGAGAGGGAAATTGCCCCACGGGTTCTATGAGATGAGATGTTGGAAGGGTTATCCCAGCTGGCGTGGCAGGCATGCGTTCAGAGCACGAAAGAGGATGGCTGGATGACATAACGAACGTGTGAAATTCGGTTGTGTAGAGTAGGATGGCTGGAGTCATGACATCTGGTGTGGTTCTAAAGCAATTATAGCTGAGGCTATCAAGTACCCGAGTGTGATGGGCAAAAAAACAATGTCCAGTTTCAGACGGGATTTGGGTTGCGCTCATGGTAAAGCATAGGGCGATTTAAGGTAGCATAAAGGACTCTTGGTGATTCTAGAATTGCGTACAACGGCGAAACTTGGCGGTTATGTACATGATGACTCCGGGAAATATGAGTCTCTTCATCCTGGAAATCGTTGCCGGGTAGGGACAACCGTCACACAGGCACGGACAGCAGATAATTACGCGCCGATAACCTGCAGAATGGTCATCGGATAAAGGAAGCCATGTGTTCCTGGTGGCACGAGGTGTCGTAGAAGTATTTCAAGTATTTAAGGAAGTATCTTTAGGAGCGTCGGCGGCAAGTGCCAATATGCTGTATGTATCTCTTGATTCCAGGCAACAATGATCAAGTGGCCAGTTCTTACCGAGGGAGAGCTTGGGTCCTAATCTTCACTATAAGGTACCCTCCTAACCTACATGTATCTAGAGTACCTAGTCTAGTAGACTGCTTAGGTATCTTCTGGCCGTCCGCCATGGTGGGTAGAAGTTACCTACCTAAGTAGTAGATACCCAGCATATACCGTTGCCTATTGCCTTCCTCACAGTGCTCTCGAGGTGCAACCCGTTTGGACCCTGTTTGTATCCCTTATAATCTCGCATTCTTTCCTCATCACATACCTCCTATCGATAGGCTGCAAGGAAGGTAGACAGATAACAACTTGTGAACCGTATATGTGAAGTGAGCTATTGCGATGATAACTCTCGAATATGAGTCTTGATGACCTGGTTTGCTCCTAAGATGGTGGCCTCTACTTGGATCGAGGTGAATGCACGTATCCAGCGCACCGCATCGATCGCAGTGATGCGGTTGAGACACGATGTACAAGCATCTTTTCTGGCCAATCATAGAATCGTGTTCAAATTGTAGAAGAGGTACGTATACGTACAGTAGGCAGGCACGTCGTGCCTTGACTCTTAAACTAATGAGTTTAATCAAGTGAGTATTACCTAAGCCTCCACCTTGGTACCTGACTTGCATACGCACTACCTTTACATAAGTACATGTAGTACATAGTACCTAAAACGGTACGTACCCATGTACCCACAGCAGCCAACAGCACTTGGGCGAATAAGAAGGCACATAGATACTTGATATGGGTTCCTGGCACTTGGTCGCCCCACGACAGCCAATGCTACAGTACCAGATTTGCATCCCTCCAATGCAGAGGCGCGCTAACTTAGTAGTCGATAGTTACGCTGCTCAGTCTGCAGGCTAAGGGAGGTACCCAGTCTAACCCCTCAACCGGGCCAACAACACTCGACGCGACCCTTGTTTCAAAACAACAATTCTCCCATCGCCAAATATCAACAACATATTGCCTTTTCTTGTTGATTTGTTTCGCTGTGGCAAGCATCTATTCACTCACCACTGCCCTTCGTTGTACACTCTTTTCTCGACTCTTTTCCCTTCAACTCTTGCAGTTCAGGCCAATTGCCACTTTTGTTCCTCCAACCCGTCTGCGCTAGCAGTAGAACCAGTAGAACTTCAGGTTGTCTGCGAATGTAGCAGTGCCTAACCCACCTTCTTAATCCCGACTTCAACATACATCCTTGCCACTCGTCGCTATGGATTCAGACATCACGGAGGACTCGGTCTTCAACGACGACTTGGAGAACGAGTCTGAAGGGTTTTCGCCCGAGCCCGTATGTACATCCTGTCTTAACCAATCGTCGTACCGTTCTTCCTACGTTGCGTATCTCTCTTTTAATCAGCTCGTAGCAACGCAATGCTGACTATTTATTGTCCCAGAAACCAAAAGCCAAACCTGCTGTCAAAAAGCCTGCTGTCAAAAAGGCTATATCCAAGCCGGCTACCAAATCCGCCCCCAAGAAGATGGTTCAAACAACGTTAGTAACGACTAAAGCCGCTCCCAAGAAGCGTGCTAAACCCGACAGCGACGATGATGATGACGGCGATGCTGCCGATTCGGCTTTATCCCACACCCCTCCAAGTGCTAAGAAGCAGAAGAAAGCACCTGCGGCTAAGAAATCTAGTGGTAAGCCGCTCGTTGAGCTTGAGAATGAGAGCACAGGCCTTGATGGCATATCGGAGCCTAAATCCAAAGCAAAGACTGGAAAGACTGCCACCGAGACATATCAGAAGTTGACACAGCTGGAACATATCCTCAAGCGGCCGGACACTTACATTGGCTCGATCGAGCGTACTGAGCAACCCATGTGGGTGTTCAATAAGGAGACGGTCCAGATGGAGCGTCGTCCCCACGTGAGTTTTGTGCCTGGTTTGTACAAGATTTTCGACGAGATCTTGGTCAACGCGGCAGACAACAAGCAAAGAGACCCAACCATGACTGTCATGAAGGTCCATATCAACCGGGCTGAAGGCTATATATCCGTTGAGAACAATGGAAAAGGTATACCCGTGGAGATGCATGAAAAAGAAAAAGTATATGTTCCTGAGCTAGTCTTCGGTCACCTACTGGCCGGCTCCAATTTTGATGACAACGAGAAGAAGACGGTCGGTGGTCGTAACGGTTACGGTGCAAAGCTTTGCAACGTTTTTAGTACAGAGTTTACTCTCGAATGCCAGGATTCCCATAACGGAAAGCGGTATAAACAAACGTGGAGAGATAACATGAGCAAAATGGAGAAGGCGAAGATATCGAGTAGCAAGTCTGCTGACTTCGTTCGAGTTACCTTCAGGCCAGATTGGGTCAAATTTGGCATGGACGGTATCGACGACGACCTTGAATCATTACTCTATCGACGCGTGTACGACATGGCCGGCACAGTCCGCGGCGTCAAGGTCTATCTCAATGATAGCCATCTCAAGCTAGACTTCACAAAGTACTGCGAGATGTACGCCAAAGCTATCGCGAGCGAGCGATCTGTTGAGGAGGGCACTGAGCCAACCGCCACAGTTATCCTAGAGGACAAAAAGGCTCACGCTCGGTGGGCGGTGGGTTTTGCCGTGTCGGATGGTTCTTTTCAGCAGGTTTCCTTCGTCAACAACATTGCCACCACAAGCGGCGGTCCCCATGTGAACCACATCGCTGATCAAATATGCGAATACCTTCTGAAGACTCTGACGAAGAAAAAGAAGGGTCACACACTCAAAGCTCATCACATACGGAATCACATCTTCATTTTCATCTCCTGTTTCATTGACAACCCAGCTTTTAACTCTCAGACGAAGGAATTAATGACGACCAGGCCCAGCGCCTTCGGCACCAAATGCACGCTGACCGAACCGTTCCTCAAGAAGATCAGTGCAACTGATGCCATCAACAATATCATCAGTTTTGCTGACGCAAAGGCCGACAAGCTGCTCGCAAAGAGTGATGGCAATAAACGTTCAAGAATCAGCAATGCAAAGCTTGTTGATGCCAACTTGGCCGGTACGAAGCATGGGCCAGATTGCACGCTGATCCTGACGGAGGGTGACTCGGCCAAGAGTTTAGCTGTAGCTGGCCGTGCCATTTTAGATCCTGATCGTTTTGGTGTGTTCCCTCTAAGAGGAAAGATGCTCAACGTTCGCGATGCCTCGATTGAACAAATCTCAAAAAACCAAGAGATCCAAAACATTAAACAGTTCCTCGGGTTAAAACACAAGCAGGTTTACACCGATACCAAGGGGCTTCGTTATGGACACTTGATGATTATGGCGGATCAGGATCATGACGGCACTCACATCAAGGCCCTGCTGATCAACTTCCTACAGGTTCAGTATCCCTCCCTATTGAAAATTCCAGACTTTTTCCAGGAGTTCATCACGCCTATTGTAAAAGTCTGGCAAGGTCCTAATCCCAAGAAGCCGCTCAAGTTGAAATCGTTCTTCACGCAACCCGAATACGATGAATGGAAAGAATCCCACAAATCGGAGCTGAAGAGATGGGAATCTAAGTACTTCAAGGGTTTGGGTACAAGCTCAAACGAAGATGCTCAGGTATATTTCAATGATCTTGAACGACACCAAAAATATTTCGAGACCATGAAACCCGAAGAGACCCAGCTCTTCGAGCTCGCTTTCTCAAAGAAAAAGGCAGATGCTCGTAAAGAGTGGCTAGGCAACTTCATCCCTGGTACATACTTCGACACTGGTGCTGTCCAGAAAGTCAGCTACGATGACTTCGTCAATAAAGAGCTTATTTTATTCAGCATGGCGGATAACATGCGATCGATTCCTTCGATCATTGATGGGTTGAAACCTGGGCAGAGAAAGGTCATATATGCTTGCTTCAAACGCAACCTCGTCAAAGACAAAAAGGTCATTGAGCTCGCTGGTTATGTCTCGGAACAAACCGCGTATCATCATGGCGATATATCTTTGCAGCAAACTATCATTGGACTTGCTCAAAACTTTGTTGGATCAAATAATGTCAACTTTCTTGAACCAAGTGGAAATTTCGGTTCTCGGTTGGCTGGTGGCTCTGATGCTGCCAGCGCTCGATACATCCACACCCGCCTTTCTCCCTTTGCCCGACGAACCTTTTCTCAGCTCGACGAGCCTATCCTAGACCATCTTGACGATGATGGAAAGAAAATTGAGCCCAAGAACTATGCTCCAATCATTCCTACAGTTCTGGTAAATGGTGCCGATGGTATCGGCACCGGATGGAGCACTTCTATTCCAAACTACGATCCAATGGTCATCATAAAAAATATCAAGCGCCGGATGGGCCGCCTTGATGGTGATGATGAAAAGCCGTTTGAAACAATGATCCCTTGGTTTAGGGGCTGGAAAGGCGATCCGCAGCCAGCCGACGCGAACCGCTATCAATTTAACGGCATCGCAGAGTGGGACGACAAAAACCCCAATGAGGTTATAGTCAGAGAATTGCCTATTCGTGTGTGGACTGATGACTTCAAAGCCAGACTAGAAGATATCATTCGCGCTGAGAAGGGCCCGTCTTTCATCAAAGACTACAAGGAATTCAACGATCATAACAACGTCCACTTCGAAATCCAAATGGATGAGAAGCACGCGAATCAAGCTCGTGAGGAGAACCTATTAGAGAAATTCAAGCTTGTTAAGCAAGTTGCCACCTCAAATCTAGTTGCCTTCGACACAACTGGAAGAATTCACAAGTACGAAAAGGTCGAGGAAATCATGGAAGAGTTTTACATATACCGTTTAGATATGTATACGAAACGCAAGGTAATCCTTATAATTCAACGATTTTTGGAGCACCAATCACTGACTCACATAGGCTCATTGGCTTAGTGTCTATCATTCAGACTATCGCAAATTGAACAATCAAGCAAGATTCATTCAAGAGATTATTGATCAGAAACTTGTAGTGTCTCGCAAGAAGAAAACAGTCATAATTGCGGAGCTGCGTGAGCGAAAATATGAGGCATTTGTCAAGAATACCGAGGCGAAAACCAAGTCAGAAGAAGACGAAGAAGATGACGCGGGAAATGAGGAAAAAACCTCGATGGATGATGATTCCCGCGGCTATGACTATCTTCTCTCGGTATGGCTCCTTCTACATTATGCTATACTGTTACTAATCCGGTACCAGATGCCTATTTGGTCCTTTACCCAAGAACGACTGGACCGTCTCAAGGGCCAGATCGAGAGGAAAAAGGCTGAGCATGATGAGTTACAGGCGCTTAGTGAGAAGGATCTTTGGTGCAAGGACCTTGAAGACTTTGAAGAGACCTGGGAAAACCAGCGCAAACTTGATGCTGAAATCTCTAGCGGCATCCGTAGAATGAGCCGATATAAAAACAACAAGAAGGGAGCTGGTCGCGGACGCAAGGCTAAGGGTGATGATGACTTCATGCCTAGCACTGCACGCTCTAAGCCTGGGGCAAAGTCTGCAGCAGGGTCTACGGCTAAGATTACTAAACAACCAAAGGCAATAGTTGAGAAGAAGGCTAAACCGGCCCCGAAATCGTCGTTGTTTAGCAAAAACAGACCAAAGACTGATGGTACGGATGATTCCGACGATTCCGACCCGTTTTCAGATGGCGATCTGGCTGCTCTCAAGAAAAAGGCGCCAGTCAAAGAAGAAGAGGAGGAGGAGGAGGGAAGCAGTGCCCCAACTCTAGCCAGAACCAAACGAAACGCCGCTACCAAGGCGAAATCTTGGGTAGTCGATGATGATGAGTCAGAAAGCGATGACGACGACAAGATGCTTGGTGATATAGGAAATCTGGTCAAGAGTGTTGGCAACACCCACGGAGATGCGTCTGATACCAAGACGAGTCGACTTAGTTTGTTCCCTATGTCTCGACCAGAAAGCAGCCATGGTGATTCGGCAACTTTGAAAACCAAGAGCAAGCCATCCAAAGCTTCTGATTTCAGATTCGACGACTTCGACAGCAACGACGATACCAATTATGAGATGCTAGCCAAACCTTCCCCTCATAAGAAGGCTCGTAACGATGATGTGGATAGCTTTTTATCGGACGACAATCTCCCGCCTGCCCCTAAGTTCTCCAGCAAAGCCAAAGCAACAGCTACGTCATCCGAAGAGCCGAAGCCTACTGCTCCCGCTCCAGCCGTCAAGAAAGTTCGCGGCAAGCCTACAAGCGGTAAGAACAAAGTTGCCAAGGATGAGGCGCCGGCAAAGAAAGCGACCGCACCAAAGGCTCCTCAGCTTTCGCCAGCAGCCAAAGCATATGCCAACAAGAAGTCTAAGCCACCACCGAAAAAAGACATCTTTGATATGGACGATGACGATGACGAAGACGAACTGGACATGGATGACCCAGAATCTCCCCCTCCCCGACCTGCTGCTCGTGGCAGGCTAGGTCGCGCTGCTGCTGCTAAGTCTAAGCCGGTCTATGTAGTTGACGATGAGGATGAGGATGAAGACGACAGCATACACGTCGACGAGCCAGGCGATGACTTCTCAATGGATGACAGCGAGTAAGCTTTTCCTGTTGTCTGTACTTTCATACTCGTCTAGATACCCGGCACACCAGACATCCTTTCCTTGGCCAATCCGGTTACTCGGACCCCCATATGATCGGGGATCACCAAGCCTGGAGAAGAGAAACTTGAATTGATTTATGAGGAGGGCGAGGGTTGAATGGGCGAAGAGGGAATGTGTGGGCTTGTTTTCGTTTTGATCATGAATCTTTTCTCTTTGGAGGCCGTATACGCGGGTGGAGGAGTTCCGGGAGTGTGTTACCGATGCTACTGCTGATCGCTTTGCATCTGCTGCTTCTGTAACGACGGGCTTTTCATTACCTAGAGCTAAGGACCCTTTGAGTTTCTTATGCTCTCCCTTCTTTGCGATCAAGTTGTATGTACGGAACGTATGTTCTCCCCAGCACAGCACACCTGAATAAGAACATGGTTGCCAACTTACTCACAATCATGTCGTCTTTGCCCTCCAGTGCTAGTTAAGTTAGTCTAGTGAAATACAACAGTATGTGCAAAGAAATTCAATATCTTGTCAGGGCGAAGTAGAAATTGTGATCTGGCCTCCATTCGTCTTATTATCGATCCTCAATATACAAGGATCTCCCCAGAGTTGCATTCCTCTTAGATTCATCAATATCTCGAAGATGTAGATACTGCCCCCAGCTTCTACTTCATGTAGTTATTTACTTATTAATTTATCGAGGCGTATAACACGCCGCGATGTTTTTAATTAGCATGATATATTGTATAGCTCGTTAATCGTAGTATCCTTCCTAGTGTTCAAGATAGTACTAATGATTTCTTCATAATGTTGTAATATAGTTGTGTCTCCATCTAAGCTCTGAGCTTATAGACAACACCGGCCAACATCTGCAACCAAATATATCTTTAGACGAGCCAGAAACAGGGCTGGAGTTGACATCATCAGTGATCAAGCACGAAAGAAAGACTCCCGGAATTTCAAGTAGAAGAAGAGGCTGTTATACAGCCTAAACTACATTTGCCAAACTACTGGAAAAGGAATTAATTACTGCTGCCGAAAACGTTCCGAAACAACAGACCTGATCATACACCGCAACTCCGTCCCCGCCCTAGCCATGTATCCCGCATTCTACTACTAGTGTCATAATTATCGCCTCGCTTTTCTTCGTTCGTCCTTCCTTCCACTCGTAGAAAGACCACCGTACAGATTCGCCATCCTGGAGACCTCTGCAGCGCGTGCTCATGAACTGCTACCAAAAACAATTCTCCTTGCAGAACCATCGCCATGTGCGCTGCAAATCAAATCAACAGCTGGCTTTAAGCCCTTGTTAGGGGCTTAAGTTGATGGTTACTCCGCTACCACAGACAAAAGAGCGTCGGTCATACACCACTTGCAAGCATCTCCAGTCATGATTGTCAGAGCCTCAAATAATACCATGTATCGTGATTGTCCATCAAATCATATCGAGTCGTCGTGTTGCACGAGCATACCGCAGAAATATCGACTGCCCGTAATGCTAACACTTTCGAAGGTGATTGTGGTTTATCTTGATGGGTGCCAATTTAAGCAGCCAAGGGCTTCTCTACGCCTGTCACCTCGACCCCTTCGGATCCGAAGCCCTGCTTAGGGGCCTCGGGGAAGTCCGTCTCCTTGATGCCGGCTTGTGGGGCGGGCTTTGGGGCGAGCTCGGGAGAGGCAGATCCGCCACGGTGAAGCATCATCTGAGCCTTGTGGGTATAGTCGCCCATGTACTGCTTGGTAATCTCGGTGGCCTGCGAGGTGTGCTTGCTGGCAACCTGACGTAGCTGCTCGGTCTGGCTGTTGACAATGTCGGAGCCCTCCTTCACATAGTGGTCGATGAGCTCCTGGTTGGTGGTATAGATGAGGGGCGCAAGGAACAAAACAGTGGTTCCAATCAACGCAAGACCCCAGACGGGAACGATCTTGACCAGGAAGTAGGAGAGGAAAGCGCCAACTGCAGCCTACACGATCTCTGTTAGCACGGCATGTTGGCACGATGACAGGATGACCTACAGTGGCTGAAGCGGCGAGGTTCTCAGCGAACAAGATGCGCTGGGCCTCGATGACGAAGAAATTAACGAGCTCGTGGACATCACCAATCACGGCATCGAGGGTCTCACGAGAGAGAGTGTAGTACTTGCGAGGTCGCACCTGGGAAGTAAGGCCACGACCAAGGATGGCCTTCCCAGTAGCTTCAGCGAGCACACTAGTGCCCAGAGCCATCCAGGTGAGCTTGAAGACGTATCGGGTGACATCAAGGTATCTGGCAACAAATATCAAGGCAACGGCACTGGCGTAGGCAATAGCTGACGCGCCTGCCGGAGTGTTTCAGTTAGCATTAGCTACGCCATCAGTCACGCGACCAGTCTCAAGCTTACGAGGGTTGTTCCATGATAGCAACTCAGAGAAGAAAGAGTGGTAGTGTGTCAGAGGCTGGCCGGTGGCAGCGGGCTGGGCCGGGGTGCGGCGAGCATCGGCGAGATTGGAGAACTCGGCACCTGTCTTAGTGGTCTGGTCCTTCATGTTTGTGGCGACGGGGCCTAACCGAGACGAAAAGTCAGCAGAGAACTCTCAGAGCCGCACAAGAGCTTGCGACAACAAGACTATCTCAGGTAAGGGTCAAACCATACCGTTGGCCAGTTGATCGTAAGCAGCTTGGGCGTCTATGGGTAGATGGACGTTAGTCTGGTAATGACGTCGTAGAGACGAGGAAAAGGGAAGGACGCCCTCTGGCTATGATGGTGCGCAGTCACTATAATCGCTACAGTCTCTGTGGAAGCTATATAGCGAGCATGTAGGGAGGATGTAGAGTATGGTGAGAGCTAAAGGTGACCAAGTTGCTGAGCTTTGAAACACTACGGTTAGCATCACTCGTATTAGCCTAACATAGTCCTTGGGAATAGCGGGGGATAGGCTCGATGTCTGTGCTGTAGTTGGTGGTGTGTATTACACGTGTTATGTGCTACGGCATACGTATGCGGCATACAGCACACAACATAGGCATAGGGCATCGAAACATACAGGGAAGCTCACTGACCTTACTGTCTTTCAACGTGTTGACGGAGGT
The DNA here is from genome assembly GCA_022495115.1 of Xylaria castorea. NCBI lineage: Eukaryota > Fungi > Ascomycota > Sordariomycetes > Xylariales > Xylariaceae > Xylaria > Xylaria castorea. The sequence goes on along the minus strand of MU382625.1, from coordinate 145,562 downwards.
GCCGCCGTTGGCGGAGGATGCAGAAGCCATGGCAGCGCGTTGTTGCGGGTTCCAGGAAGGGGATGAAGCGTGCGATAGGTGTTTGACTGTATGCTTAGGTTCGGTCGAGGTACCAGATGTTTAGCTGTCTTACTCTGAGTGAGCTCGTGTTTCCTTCAGGTACTCTGTTGTCTGTAGAACAACAAGAACATTGAATAAGAGACAAAATATCATGCATGCGACGAGATAAAGCAAAGGAAAGGTAATCCAGCTCCACCAGACTGCGACACTTGACAGCCCGAGATAAAGAAGTGAGGGGAGGGGAGGATGGGGGGGCATCATACCTTTCTTTACTGCAGTAAGCTGAGGTAGTAGGTATAGGTAGGTTAGGTTGGCAGGCAGGTAGGCAGGTAGGTAGGTAGGTCGAGGGCACAGATTGTACAGATTGGTCTTCTGTAGTGTTGTATCGAATAGAGTTCAATATGTGTTGGTGGGAAGGAAATTGTATTGGAGGTCATGACTATTTTTATTTTTACCGTGGTGAACTGGGTCTGGCCAACATGAAGCAAGTGCCCAGCACAATGACAGCTTAGACTACGCAGATGTAAGACAGGGCATGATTTCATCGAAGTGGGCCTGAATGTGGCTAGTTACCCGCAAGCTCCAGTGGATCATGCAGGTGTTTTTTTTTAGGGTATCTATCATAGCATTTACAGGTTGGTATTCCAAGATTACTAGGTATCTATGACACAACCATTCAACGCTCCGAGCTGTCCGTCAAGCCGTCAAGTTGTCAGTCCCATGTAGGTCGCCTACTCCTAAGCAACAACGAAAAGAAAGAGGATGAAAAGAGTACTAGCAGCCACACCGAGGTTGGTCACGCGCCAGGTTTCTACCTACTGTACATAGATACAGTAGGTACCTACGCTAGCTCCGAGGTAGCTCCAGAGTTCTGTCCAGAGCTCTACTGTAGGCAGCCCCTCCCCCCCATCTACCCTTGTCATCGCTGATCTCTGTTGCATGACTGGCCTAATTTCACCTGATAACGAGCAGCGTTTCATCATGGACACATCAGCTCATCCAATCTTCCCACTTCGTTCATACATCTGACCTCTACCTAACCCAGCAAGCATATTGTACAAAGAGCGAGAGGCATAACCTCCCGTCGAGTGCTACCTACCTAGTACCTACCTGATTCTTATGACACGTTGCAATACGGGGAGTGAGAAAAGGGAAACTAGAATCGCCTGGATTGTAGTATCAATAGGTACGTAAGCTAGGGCAAATGGCGTCACTTGGAAGTTGCTGCCAAGTTGCATGTGATTTGTGCCCACTTCAAAAAGCCACTTCGACAGCTCCCTTCTCCCATCCAACTCCTTCTGGACCGTTCCTTGCCTGACGACGTCCCGAAATTCCCGAATGACGCACCACAATTCTAGCTCCTATACCCTTGGGTCTCTGTTCAGCATTTCGAGAAATCCATCTACGTGCAGGTAGCCTTAAGCAACAAGTAGCTTTCTATAGATTCCGCTCTCGTAACTTTATGACTGGTAAACGCCAACTGGGTTCGATGCTTCTTGGCTGTTTGGAGATGCTCTGTCACTTTGCACAACACTGTGGAAAACGGTGTGTAGTTGGATATCATTGTTCTATCTTCTATCTCAGTTGTGGGAATCATGCACGTGAAAATCTGCAAATCGAGCAAAAGCAATGGTCATTCCGCTTTCCAAAGCTCGTTGTCTCCTATTTCCTCTCGGCGCTCCCGCGAGACCCATCTAGAATATGTGTTGAATGCCCTTTGATTGAAAATATCTGCATCATACTTCGCCAAAAGCCGTCAAGCTTGTGGCATGCCTGTACAGGATTCATTTGCATTCCATCTTCTTTGGAAAACTACGTCAGATCTCTTCTCGACTAAGCAACCGGTTCGCTTGGCGAGCGCCTGGTTGTGTAGCAAGGCGATGAAGCAAGTCAAATTATCTTCGCCAGCCCCAAAAGCCTCCAGAACCCGAATTGGGGGTTGTTGACGAGACAGCTGTGGGCGCACTCTTGACACTACTGCTAGTTTCCGTTCTTGATAATGCGAACAGCCCCATCATACCTGGAGCTGATCCCGGCGTGTCGCCTGGGGCGAGCCCGTAGGCTTTCCGTAGGCTCTCGAGCTTCTGCTTGTATTCGTCGGCTTCCTGTCGAGCGACTGCCTCGGCCGTCTTGGCCTGCACCAAATCCGCTACAAGCGTATCATAATCATTCGACGGGCCAGTCTCAGTCTGCGACCTCAGAAGGGATGATGAGCGTTGAATGAACGCCGCCTGCGTGCTGGGCGTCGATAAGCTGCGTCCAAGTTTCAGCTCCCGCAGACCACCGTTGTTACCGGCAGTGCTCGTCGAGAGGCTTGTACCAGAAAACCACCCGCCCGCATCCAATGCCGTGCTCAGCGTCTCCGCCGAGGCTCTGACTCGAAGGGAGTGAACTTGTTTCTCTAGACGTTGCTTATCCTGGTGAAGACTGCGAACGTGTGTGTGGCTCTCCCGAAGCTGTTCCCGTAGGGTGCTGGCTTCTTGGCCAAGCTCGTCGATTCGACGGTTATATTCCAGCGACTTGGACATTTCGATCGTGAGGTGTTCCTTCGTCCTCGCCAATTCATCGCGCAGCTGTGATTTGGTTTGCACCAACGAGGAATCTAGATCATGGTCTTTTTCGGTGCCGAAGCGGATCTCAACGGCATCTACGAGCTGTGAGAGACTTATGTCGGTCGTCGGATCATCTCCGCTAGTTTCCTCATCTCCAGATTGAAAGGTCACGCCATCATCCCTGGCGCTGGATTTGGCTTTGAGACCGGCCAACAGTGACTGGACCGTTTTCCCGTCCTCCTCTCTTTCCTCTCTTTCCTTTTGTAATTCGGTTGCAAGTAACGAATGATTTCGCTGCAATTCACTAAGTGCAGTCAAGAGGTCCTCGATCTGGGTGTGTAGGTTTTTGTCGTTCGCATGGTGATATATCTGCGATTTCGTAGCAACAGGCGTTGATTCGCGGATAGAAGCATCATCAATGTTGGACGACTCGCGGGATATGGTAGTCGCGTCCGTTGATGCCGAGCTCAAAACGCTAGCAGAGCTGGCTTCCATGGAGTTTAATGTTGACGCCAAGCTTTGTTTCGACGTACTTCGACGCAGCATACTCAAAGGTCTCAGCGGGGCGGGGAAGCCTGGTGATAATGTTCCCGACCTCGGTGAGGAACTACTGGCTGTCCAAAGGCGGCCCAAAAAGCGGGAGGCTGCTGTGGTAACATCGGCCGTCCTAGCCGTATTGGCACTGGCGATCTTTTCCTCTCTGTACCGTTGTTCAAGCTGTGCTAACTTTTCTCTCGACACAATATTCGACAAGCCGACGAAGTCATCCACGAACTCGTCTGCATTATAGTGATAGCAATCCCATAGTCCTCGGGATAAAAGAAGTTGCATCACATCTTCAAGCTCAGTGCAGGCCAGAATACGTCCCTGGTTCTTTTGCATAAGCGACAAGGCCACCCGCATAATAGTCTCCGACGCCCCTTCGGCAAAGATGACATCGTAGATGCGAAACAACATGGGTAGTGGGCACGTTACGGCGAAGAAAGAGAGGAACCATTGTGAAACGTAGGCCGGGTCGACCTGGAGATCATCCAGGTGGGCCGACAAGGCAGGCATGTGCTGGCGCAGTAATTCACGGAACTGGTAGATTCGAACATGCAAACCTGACAAATCGGGCAGGAAACACGATCGCAGATCATAGTGCTCCATTAGCCTACCGATAGTTCCAAGGTTAGCTTCTCGCTCTTAACAAGAATTCAAAAGGCGGTCGGGGGTATTGGGGGGTTGGCGGTTAATACTCAACGTACCGAACCAAAACACAAAAAGCCTGATCATCAGGCATGTGCATCAGCAAAGGACCAACCAGAAAAGCCAGCCCTTGGCAGTATCCGATCTTGTGGTCGTAGAGGGAGAAACACTTTAAAACGCGTCCCAGCATGCGTTGCCCATCACCTTCCGGATCTCGAAACATATCGACGCCCGGGAAGCTTCTACCCAGGTCTTTGCCAATGATGCCTTCATAGGGACTCGATTCGCCACTAAGCCTGTTGAATTGATCCAAGAGAAGCGCGTCTCTGGCGCCGGCCATGCTTTGCCACACAACGCCTCGCAATGGGGGTGGTATGCCCTTCCGAATCTTGTTGGATAACAGTGTAGGGAGACGGGCAGCTGTCTGTTGATAATCCTTCACCAGCGCCATGTAGAACTCGAGATCGGTCATAGGTGGGGGAGGAAGAACTGAATATCGTAGAGCCGTGGGCGTAGGGCCGTTAACCATTTCCCGTAGCTGGGCCATCGAGGGTGGCCGTGGGCGGCGCACCGATAGCTGCTCGACTACTTTCACCTTAACGCTCTTGGGGTTCGTAGCGAGCATATTATTTTCCTGTTCGAGTCTTGCTAGGAGCATCGCCGTAGACTGTGAGGAGGCATTGATGTCAGGGATAATCTTTCTGCGTTCCGCAGTGATACGTACGTTGTCATCTGGATCTTTGACTTGCTCGTTCTCTGTCTTCTGCAACCGTTCCCAGTCGACTTCCTCTGTGTCAGACTCTTCCATTGCGTCTTCATCTTCTGGTGTCTCCTCCTGATCCTTGGACTCGGTGTTACTCTTTAGCCCATCGTGGACCGTTGTAGGAGTCTCGATATCTCTCCCTGGCTCGGTACTGTCCCCAGCTCCTTCCACATTTTCGTCGTCGTCATCCTCACACAAGGTTACGGCACTGGTAGGTGTATATTCTGGACCTAGGATGCTTCTCCTCGAGGGTACGGCAGCTGCGGGTAAGTCTGTGTTTACGGACAAGGAAGGGGGTTCGGACAAGCGGACTGTGACCATTGAATCGTGGCCAGGAATTTTGGTGTCAATGGGAGACTTCATTATGTTCGATTCCGTCGAAGGCGAATCGGTATTCGGGGAAGACTCATCTTTCCGATGGTCATCGAGGCCCGGATCCATCACGAAGGATAAAGGGACTAAGAAGGTGAGGTGGTCGGGATAATTGGCTGGAATGCAGATCTTCCAGATGCTAAGAATGCCAACTAGCCCCCTCGAGTCTCAAACAGCTTCCTCCAATCCAAAAGGGTTTTAGGGCACTTGTGGCATCGGGAAGAGGGATGGTAGGGCGTATGAGCAACTCACTGCTCAGGGCTGTATTACCTAGTCGTGTTCGAGGAATCGTCTCAGTGACAACAGAACAGAGCATTGAGCGGTGGATGTGCTGTACTAAGCGTGAGGTTACAGAAGAAACAGTAGATCAGTAGATGGTGTACATGTGGATTCGATCCAGGGGTTCGGGGTCGAGGTAGTTATCGCCAGGGGCTTCTGTGGGCACCTATAATGAACGCTATACAAGGGCGAGACAACAATTCGGCAGCTCCCTCTTTGTTTCATATGTGGAGTGAGAGTTCCTAGTGAGACGGTTTGGACAATAGTCAAGCGGGTCGACTGTATTGTGCAAATAATGAAAGGTAGTCTCCCTAAGTCGGAAAGCAGAACTTGAGCCAGTTATGGCCTTCGCAGGAAAGAATGGGGGATTCAGGAGTTGGTCTTGGCCCCAAGGAACGTATTGTTGACTTGACCTGACAAGTGATGGTAGAAATCGTGGATGAATGAACACCTAAGTGGCAAAAAGGAAACGAGGTGCCAATACAACCTTAGGTGGCAGTTTAATGAGCATCCAGGGACTCGAGAGCGACAGGATGCTGATGAACGAATGTACACTAGACGCGCACAGAAGAGCGGAGCAGGGGTCCGGTGCTCACCTGCTTCTCTTGGCACCCAAAACAGCAATGGATACCCCACCCAAGGAGTGGAACGTTTCTCCAGACTGGCATCTATTACGATAATGGGTAAGATGCATACTCCGTACAGAGTACATATAGCTCATAATCAAACTATAAATCCTGTGACCCAACCCTTATAAAACATGCTACATAATGTACCTAAGTCTGTTTGTGGCATTTGTTTAGCTATCTCAGTTTACCTACGCAGCTCTAACAGCTGTTGCCCCTATTAGGTAGGCAGAGCTATCTACTTACGTCTAGGTCATTTTATAGCCAGTAGTTTATACCTAATGGGACTAGCTCAGGTACATCTGCCAACCCCTGCCAATCCCTATTTCCGAATCTGGTCGATCCGGTTCGCCAGCGAGAACATACCAATTGTGATTGGTCGAATCGAGAAGAGCCTCCCGCGCGACGTTAGGAGGTGGCGTTCCAACAGTGTACACTAATTAACGCGTCGCGGAGCGCATAAATCGTAAATCAGGTACTATTATAAACCTGGATATAATATGGATAGCATCACTAGCACGAGGGGGTCCTGGGAGACGATCACTGAGACGGTCACGGATTTTGAAAATAGTCCCAGCTATATGAACATTTACAGAGTATCAGCCATTTCAGCATCTGCCCCCAAAACCCCTAAGGTGCACATATCTCGACGAGAATGACGACGTCGTAAAAGTGGACCCAGGAGAACTGGAGGCCAAACGACGGGGTACTACGGGTCGCCGATAGTCACTAATTCTTAAAGTACCTACTGGTAGACACGACTACCAAAATAAAGCAGATTTGATTCAATGGGTCGGCATGCGTGAGATTTTTAAGACGCAATCCTTGAAAGAGTAGATTAAGCTGGAGCACTTGTCCTTTAGATGACCAGTCGGAACGCAAAACAATCAATGACATGATTGTACGAGGCAAGGCGCTTTAGCAAGATAGTCAGGCGGTTATCATACTGCTTGCTTTTCATGCTCTTTTCTCATGAATAGACAAGAGCGTGGACAACATCAGCTTCGCAAGCCAACACGTAGTTGAGCTCAGCCATCGTACCGTAATATTTCGTATAGGATAAATCAAAACCACGTACGCCAGATTCGACGCTGCGGGTAATACTTATACAACTTGCCAGTAGAATATATACTTTCTAAAGAAAGCTTCACATCATCCTCTTCCTGACTCCAACAACGCCCGAAGTATTGTGCCGAAAACATCATTGATATGCCGATCTTTGCAGACCATCGCCATAGTCTTTATACAAGAGGCACAGCCGCCCTCTAGGGCAAGTTTGCTTTTTTAATCCGTTAGTAAATGGCAAAGTCGTGCAGCCTGTATGTATACAACTCATGCAGAGAAGAAGCGTATAACCCGTCAGCCCCTTCCTAGGGGGCAGAAACGCCCATAGTCATGAGTTGGGGTGGTGCAGAAGTCGCCAGTGTTGGTGTGGGTTGCTTTCTTGGCACCGGGCTGGCTTGACTTGGAGTTTGGGTGCCAGATTGCGTGGAATGAGGAGCTTGAGCCGAAGGTCGAATGCTGGGTTCCTTATTTGGGTCGATATCAGGGAACAGGGACTGAAGCCTCCTGTATAGCTCCCCAATGTATTTAGCGGTCTCCTCTCGGTCTATGGTGTCATTTTTTGCTTCATTTCCATCCTGAGCTTGCACTTGTCTGAGTTTAACGCCTGTATTCAACGGCGGTGGTTTCAGGAATGCGGGATACGGTTGAGATGGCTGAGTGGGCTTCCTTTCCTTATCTGCCAGCCCCGCCAAGTAGGCCAGATTTGTTTGGAGTCTACGCATACAACTATATTCGTCATGAGTAACAAATTCAATGGGGGCCAATGACAGTCCTTACCCAACGTAATCCTGCGCGAGCTGTTCTTCTTCTGTAGACTTCTTTTCTCCATCATTTGAGCTACCATCGGTGCCATTCAAAGCTACGCGTTCTTTCTTGATTATAAGCTGAGTGCTTTGAATTTGCATAGCTTCCAGTAACAACTCATTGTTAATCTCGAGAATGACACCGACTCGCTCCTTTTCCTTTGGATCCGCTCCAGGGCTCAAGGGAGTAGATCCTGATGACACGCCATTGGTGCTATTTCCTTGGGCTTGAGTGGGGAATGTCGGTGTCTGTGGTGTCTGTATGCTATTTGACGAGGGCGTTTGTGCTTGGGTTTGTGATGGTGGCGGTGGCGGTTGGTGCTGCGGCGTGCTGTTCGTCGGCTGCCCGTGATGCGATCCCTGCGCATTTGGCGGTCCTGGAAACTGAGGCTGTTGCATAGCCGGCCCATTGCTGGGCGTCGGTGTTGCCTGTGAGGAGTGCGTTTGAAAGTTTCGTTGTGGTGTAGGCGTCGACATATTGGTATTAGGTTGAGACGCTTGCATACGTTGCATCATTTGCTGTTGTTGTTGCGGATTCATGCCTTGCTGCATGGGGAACCCGGCCATGGGCATGCCACCTCCCATCGTGTAATTTGGAGGCAAATTCATCTGAGGTGGCACGGAGCTCGGGATGCCAGCGCCGTAGGCGGAATTCGAGTACGGAGGTTGGAAATTTGACACTACTCATTGACCACCCATCAGCAACAGGCCTAGACTCGGCGGGAACAGCAAGTGACACGGTCACAGCGGGTATATAAAGGGGATAGAACAAGTCTGCGCCGAGAGAGCAACAAGTACGGCGATCCGTCGAGCTAGATAGTTGTAGCTTCGTATCAAGCACCCTAATTCCCATTCAAGAATGCCAAAAGTCGCCTCACACATGACAGGCAGCGGCCGGGAGCATTATACACACAACTAGAGAAACAAGACAAAGACAAATGCAGTCAAGAGACAGAGGTATAATGGGTGAAAGGCATGCTTACTTTGGCCATTAGCAGCGGCCATGTGTGGCATGCCGGTATTCTGCATCATTCCGGAGGGACCTACACCGGCCATCATATTAGGATTGCCGGGAAAGGCAGCAGCAGACTGGGCGCCCATGGGATACTGTTGAGCATTGTACATCATCTGGTTGGAAGACGTCCCAGGCTGCATGGCGGGATTATGGGAGCCCGGGGGTGGGGCGCCGCCATTGTACTGTGGTGAACCAGCAGGATTATTGGGATACCCATAGCTGGCGTACATGGCTCACGGCAGGCGTCACTAAATGCTGGAGCACAGCTGGCAGGGCTGGGCTGGGCAGGCGTGGGCACGACGTGGGCGTGAGCGCGCGAGGGCAGGCAGATCTGGGAACAGGACTCGTTGGGACCGCTTCGCAGGTTTATTCCGCCGGGGCAGACGAGACGAAACTCTGCAGCAGGCAGGTCAATAGGTAGTGTGTGTGGTCTGTATCGCGCGTTGTGGGGGCGTGAGCTCCCAAGCGGCAGGGGTACGGCGATTAAAATGCCGATATGCGTGGATATGCGTGCTCTGGTCAACGAACCAAACGGTCAGCGGACAACCTCGACAAGATGAAGTGGTGGTGGTGGCACACCAATTGCGCACAGCCAGTCAGCAAGTCAGACCAGGGTTCGATCGATCACAGTCGACCGGGTCGTATATAGCAGCAACAATCGGCAGGTCGAAGCTGCATAGACGGACACACACACACATACACACACCCTCAAACCCTTTTGCTTCAACAGAGCAGACAGAGGCGGCTGGCTCACAGGTTGTGCAACTACCGTAGCAATAGATTTAATACAGTTAGAAACAGTGTAAAACAACTTGACGTAGGTCTACCTAGTAGACCAGAAGTGTTGCGTGCAGAGCTAATGCCAGGCACACTCGCGGGACATGTATGTATCCTGGACCCTCTAAGCCGTACGTATCGTTATTGGCCTATAGAGAGGAAACTTAAAATAATATACTCCCGCTGATTGACCCAGACTTCTAGGCCCAAACGGCGACGGGCGTTCTTTCGAGAGTGTAGATGCTGCAGGATGCTGGCCGTCGTCACAAACTAGCCACTACCGTGCAGCACAGCACAGAAAGCGGAATGAGAATGGAGACCAGCTACCGGAGACCGGCAGTCAGCCAGCAAGACAAACACAGGCGAGCCGGGCGGCGCCAGGATAAGAACAGATAGAATCACGCTTTGTGGGACGATGGCACACACCTGGTATCCCCTAGCGGAGAAGATCTGACGCGACCCTTGTGTCACTGACAAGCCTAGCTCTCGGGTACCTGATAGATGTGCGTGCTGTGTGCTGCGAGCCGCGTGCTGGTACCGTGGTATTCAGGTGTTGTCGGGTATGTAGAGGGAGGGTGCGTACTGGCGGCCTGAGGCTTTGGGATGGACTGGGACGAGGATGGATGGATGATATGCGAGAGAATCCTACACTAGTGTAATGTTCAACATATCGCAGGCAACTTGCGTGGTGGGGTTCTCGAAGGCAAATTGATGGCTGAAAACCGTCTGATACTATGGTGACGCTAATCCTACCTAGGTAATCAGGGCTGTGTTCCATGTGGCGCTCTACACTGCAACAGGAACAGTCTTGAGCTACATTATTTATTTCGTTTCATACCTACCTATGCAGTGATACTCGTTAATGTGCAGTTTACATGCATCATTACCTACAATACCTTAGTTACTGGCTAGTTAGACTAGGTGCCAGTTGATTTCGCATTGGGCATAGTCCAGCTACCGGAATCCCCATCAGTACTCTCATAATAAGATGCAGTGAAATTAGGTATCGACAGTACTACTCACTGACCTACCGCGCTGATGACGCCCACTGTAATTAGTATGGTCAATAAACCTAGCATATAATACTGCTGTCAGGTCAAAGCCCATGTGCCTTATAGATCTCATTTTACGATCTATATTTCGTAAATGGAAATAATTATGATCCAAGCACAAACTCCCGCCAGTTCTTTCCGAGTATCTCCACTCCCTCACGGAGGCCCCAACCTTTTATGTCGCAAATCTGTCTACATACCTCCTCCAAGCTGCTGTCCATCTGCTCTCCGGCGATGTGTAGATCACTTTCGACAAGGAGTCGGTCATCCGGTATCGCCCGGATCGCTTCTTCGGTCTTCTCACCTCCGCCGGCACTCCAATTGACAGCTATAGAAAATGAAAAGTACACCTTAGCCGGCACCTTGGGATGTATGTACATCTTGAGTTGTTCAACATGACCACTATACGAGTGTAGACATATCCGAGGGGGGAAGTTTTGTGGTCCGACCTTTTTGCCGCTATCCACCGCTGGCTTTGGGGGATTGTCTCTCTTATCTAGCGCGAGATCATAATCACTGTCCTCCTCCGTATCATCTGAGAAGTCTTCCGCACCCGTAGCAATCTGGCGTTTTTGTCTACGCGATAAAACCTCCTTCTCGTGGCCCTTCCAACAGCTTGCTATTGTGTCATAGAGTATGCCATGGGCCTGGACCCCATGGACGCTGACAGGACGGCCCATACGTCCTGCTAATTCAAGCTGAGCCCGCAAGATAGTAGTTTGATGGGTCATCTGCACCCGGTATGGACTGAGCCGCCGGCCTTCGCGGCCTCCAGGGGTAAGACCCCCTTCCCGGCTATCTTCCTCGGCTGACGTCCACGCCGTCGGAAGACGAAAAACTTTGTCTAACCCAACCTCGCCCACAAGCGCAAGGGGAAACTTTTCAAGACGCCTTCGGGTTTCCTCGAGGAACTCAGACAACGGCCGTGGCTCAGAAAGTCCTTTGCTAAACGAAACATCTTTCGATGACGGCGCGGGGGCTAGTACTTGATCATAGTGCGCTACTTTCCCAGTAGGCGTGCCATCATATGTCGGATTCGAGGCCTTGTCGTCGTACAACTGATAAGAAAACCAAGGGTGCCATCCAAAGGAGGGTATTATGCGGTCTTGATCTGTAGACGAAAGGGATGGCGACAATAAGGTTTTACCGTCCTGCACACCATGATTGTACGCCACTTCGCAAACAAGTTCCTGATCCTGAGATCGCGTGGCCATAACCGTCAGAACACGTGCTTTCATGACAGGTATAGATTTGATAGATGTCATTGTATCTGTTGGGTGACAGTGGGCATCAAAAACCCCAGCATCCCAGGGGAACAGCTCAGGATGGTCCCCCGAGATATTTTGCGCTGAACCATCACTTGGATTTTGGGGCAAACTGGGCTCGGTGTCTCCTTCGGCATGTTGTAGACACATTGTAGACGAATGAACAGGCTTTTAGACGGTGGCAGCAAAAAGTAACTAGGGGCGATCAAGCTCAGGGGGTGTTAACTAAACCAGACGAGCGGGACTGTCAATTGGACAAAGTGAGACAGAAATCCAGAATCCCTGTGAATCTTGATAACACGAAGGTTGGTGTGACGGCAACTTCAGATGGATTCTTAGGGAATTCACAGAAGACTACAGAGGCTTATCTCGAATACTGTCCATAATCCGAGAATGAGTTCGCCACTAGAGTTTAGCCTCTTACATAAATGGTGTAAAGATATCAATCTCGAGGTCGAGATATGAGGGTTTCAGCTAGGACCATGGAAGGCTAGGCGGCACTAGCGTGACGTCAGAGCCGTTGAAAATGGAGAAGGTAGTGGGGTAATTTGAGCTTGTTCGCTTCCTCGGGTCGAGCAATAGAGTTGATGATAGTGACTATAGATTTTATTATCATGAGAATAGGGTCCCGGTAGCGAGAATACCTGAGATGAGAGCTTTGGGCGAAAATACAGTAAGACTGCTCGAGATCCATCTGAGACAGACTTATTAGTGGCCGGCGTCTTCTTCACATGAGGCTACTAAGTCCCCGCTATGCCCCGCAGTACACTACAGTACATAGTACACTGCAGGCACTTATTAAACTCAGGATACATACTTCGTACATACAAAGAAGAACAACGAATGCTTTCATACGCACTTACCTACGGTAGCAGACAGTTCACAATGCATAAATATTTAAATATGAGTTGTTCACTAGTCTAACTAGGATATATAGTATTCAAACTTCTTACCATTTTTTGACAACGATTCCATCTCCGAAATGTACATATCGCATGATAGTAGTGTGACTACGGTTGGGGACCCGGGATGCCGAGATAGCCATGATTGGAAGACAAGAGCATGTGAAACTGGATAGTTGCAGCCATCGAGAGTTTAGTATTCACACCACATCCTGCACTAATCGTGGGGAAACTCTATCTTAGATGCCTGTTTACCCGGCACTTTGCTTTTACACCTCATTGTATAATACACCTACACCTTGGATTGACTATATCTAAATTTCCACCGCATTCCATTCACCTTCGCCTTTCTGACTTAATCGATCATTTTAATGGTCCTTCTCGTCAAGCGAGTCGAAGCAATTGAATCTAGCCACCGGCTAGGCGAATTCCAATTGCAATGACAATGTGAGACAATCCGCTCTTGACATGAGTGATCGACCTATGAGTCCGCCAAACCGGGTATCTCAGGCTAAATTACGCACTTTCACCTCAATCACTCCGGTGCTCTCTATTCGCTTCAATGCTCTTCTTTAGTCCTCTCAAGTTTGTCATCTTCCCCTTCGTCTTCGTTGTCGCGCTTCCGCTCGCTCTCTGCGCCGGCATCACAACGATCCTTGCCTTCCTAGTCCTCTTCCTGCGACTATTCCTCGTCTACTTCGACGTCGGCCTAGAGACACTACGATACATTTTGCTCGGTCATGCCACGCAAGGTCGCTACATTACGGTGAGTTATGCCAAGGTTCGGTTCTTCCATCTACGGGGAATCAGTTGCATTGACCCCGTGCCATTACATACAGTCGCACGGCACCCTCGCCATAGCGCCAGACTCCTCCGCGGATTCAACACCCCTCCCATCCCCGACAACCACAGCTTTCCGGCATCGGCGGCGTCTGCAACGGCAGGTAAGCGGCGGCGGTAGCGGATCGATTAGCCCGGTCTTAGGCTTTGACGGGCTTTCCGCAGTGACCCCCAGCGTCGGCCTAGAGAGGGATTTTGAGGGCGTGGGCGGATGGAGGCTGGAAAGCGTCAATGAACAGCAGTGGTACAATCTCAACTCACGGCTGGAGAATCCCTACCGTCGGCATCACTTTCGATCCCAGAGCGGAGGCGCCGTCTTATCGGGCCCCACTGGCTCCGGAATCATGGCAAAACGGAGTTCAGCGACCGCTTTGCACATTCCGGAGAGATCGAAGTTGACTCCATCACCGAGCCAGTCTAGTTCGAGGACACCAAAGCCTCAAGGGCTCACCAGGGCTGATCAAGATGGTTACTTCGTGTGGTAGACAAAACAATAAGAGGCCAGTCACATAGTCTAGGTTCAATGCTTAGCGAGAGAAGCGATGTGGAAGCGTACGATGAGCGTCGTTCTAGAAAGGATTATTTCCAATGGTATGACGGATACAATAAACCGCACGACATGATACGAAGGGAGAATTGGGATACTGATTGAGCATTAGCCAATACAAACCACAGCCAGATCCGCGGAGGCGAGGGACTGATCATGTTCCATAGGCTATTGTAGCAAAATCTGGGAATGGCGAGAAAAGGGGGCGGCGCAAGGAGTTCAGGGCGTTGAACTTTCGAATTAGCGGACTATCACGATCATTCTCAATCACGGCGTATGTAGCATGAATCAGACATGATTTCCTTGACACTTTTCTAATTACAACGACTGTGTTAAAGTTGAACAATAAACTTGTTGAATGGCAACCTTGGTATCCCGACACCATAACGCCGTTCCTTTCCCAACATGAATCATCCAGTAACCTCGTAATTGCTCGTCATCCAAAGTTAATTAGCCCTCTGCGAGGTGTTATCCATTCGCACACGATCGACTCTCACCTCCCCACACTGCTTGCTCAAATCGTTTGCCAGAAATAGTTCGCGTAGAAGAAGCGGGAGAACTTCTTGTCGATGTTGACGACGTGGACGTCGCCCTTGCGATCGTTGCGGACGACGGCCTTGCAGAACTCGCCGTCCTTCTCGTCGCGCTCGACGTCGATGCCGAGGGAACGGTAGACGCTGAGGCGCAACAGGACCTCGTCGTCGACGGGGTCGCGCCGCCGCGCCGCCTCGTCCGCCATGCCCTCGACCCCCTGCAGCTCCAGCTCTTGCAGCCGCCCCGCCAGGTCCGCCGCCTGCGACGACAGTCGCTCCGTCTCCATCTCCAGGTCCGACGTGGCCTTCGCGATCCGGAACTTCTGCGTGTCGAGCCGCGCGATCTCGCTCGCGTGCGCCGAGGACGAGTGCGCCGATGTCAGCTCCTCGTATTGCGTATGCTGCGTGTTTAACTGGCGCGATAGCTCTGCGAGGTGAGAAGGGGCATCTCGTTAGCAAGGGTTTCCTTTTTTTGCTTGCTGCGGTGAATCCGTCTCGAGACGTAGCGTACTCTTTAGTGCGGCCTCGGCCTCGCGAAGGCTCCTTTCGCGCTCCTGCTCTAACGAGGATACGTTATTTTGTATGCGGGAGATGGCTAGCTTGTCGGGCACCGTGTTGAAGTTGTTTATCGTGTGGTGGATGAGCTGCGCGCGGCGTAATAGTCAGCAATCTCTAGCCGTGACTTCGCTGTGTTGGGTTACGAAGAAGTTCGCGTACCGTAGCGGGGTCCTCGTCGAGCAACATTGCGACAAAATGTTGGAGATAATTTACTTTGCTGTTATGAAGTAGGAGATCCGCGAGATTTCAGGGGGGTTGCTTTTGTCATGCGAATAGGTAATCGGCTTGCGATTGTTGTTCTCAATTTATTGTTATTGAATAATTGAGTTCAAGCGTTACCTATGTTGTGTCAAAACGCATGCTTTAAAATCCCCACTAAGGAAGCCAAAAGCAGTAATCAGCAAAACAATGGGTTTAGCGATCACCAGGGTGATACTTATCGGGCCTAGGGTAGGTATCGGTACAGTACATGGATACAAAGAGGTAGAGTACAGGTCCACTTTATGCGTCATTACAGACCGGGGTAAAATCGTACCAGTATCTTGTTACCTAGCCTTACTGGTGTGGCCTCCACTCAACCTTACCTAGTATGTACCAAGGCAGCTAACTAATGGGGGGGGAATATTAGCTTCTAACTTCCTTCTAGCACATATAGATTCTGCTACGTTTCCGACCTTCAACCTTCTTGCCACATCTATACCTATAGACAACCATACCATTAGCTGAAGCTGCGGTTTTGCGACATTATCTTTCTAGTCACCACGCTGCCTCACAGCAACCCAGACCGCCTCTCACTGGCAACTTTGGCTCTACCTAGTAGAAAGCTTGCTTTGCTCAACTGAAGCAAGATGACTGCGCTACCACGTACGTATAGTATATGAAGATTTCCGGTTCTTTATGTTTGTTTACTAACACGGCTCTCTATTCACAGACGCCGTTGATGCGGAAACGTGAGCTACTACCTTTGGACCCAAAACTGCCGAGCCCAACTAATCACCTGTACTAGTCCGTTGAGAGAAGAGGAACTGCAAGTTCTGCGAGCGCAATATGAGAAGGAGGGCGACATGGTGGGCGTGCAGACTAAATTCAACTACGCATGGGTACGCTCCCCAGCACGAGACACCCCGACCATATCCTGTCAAGTCCACACACACTGACTTTGTTTTCGTGCAAAGGGTCTAGTAAAGTCCAACTCCCGGAACAACCAACAGACAGGAGTACGGCTGCTCTCCGAAATCTTTCGCGTAGCGCCCGAACGACGTCGCGAATGTCTATACTATCTCGCCCTAGGAAATTACAAGTTGGGCAACTATGGCGAGGGGAGACGGTACAACGACCTGCTTCTCGAGAAGGAGCCGGCCAATCTGCAAGCCGCTGATCTGCGACGGCTGATCGACGATAAAGTGACGAAAGAAGGGCTGATGGGTGTTGCGATCATAAGTGGTGTGGCCATCGCTGCTGGCGTGGTTGGCGGGATTCTCTTCCGGGGCAAGAGACGGTGATCGATCGAAACATCATAGCATAAACGTTGTAATAGTTGAGGGTTGGCGGTTGCATTTGACTAGGGCGTTAACACGGTTGGTATACCTTAGGAATAGTCTACTCCTTGCATCATATACATATAACACCTACTTCAGGCACATGTCTGAGCTTTGAATCCAGCAAAGAGGGGACGTTTCTACAACACGTGCAGTCACACTGCGTGGGTGTGCATCTTAGGTTCTCTTCACTCGGACCATCCTTCCCGAAAGACATGGTTGCCCATTGTGGTAGTAGCCTATAAATAGGGAAGGCAGAGGCATTCCAGCCCAAAGCAGCTCGATATATTGACAGTACCATTTTTTATGAGAGGCTCTACAGTTAGGTAGGTAGGTTAGGTATGTACCTGAGCTGGGACGGTACCTACCTGTGGATGAGGTGTAGCCACATGTGGCGCAGAAATTAGAGTAGGAGGTAGGTTAGGTACTTACGTAGGTCCCTCTTCATAGCATCGCTTGGCTGTCTTTTGCCCCGCGGAACTTCTAAGATGACGAAAGAAACAATGCTGACCTCTACGCACTACCTCTTAGTGCAATATATGTAAGCTTTATCTACCTAGTCTAGACAACTACCGTTCTAACTACAAACAGCTAAACAAGTATGATCGGATACGTGATCGGATACATGATCGGATGAATGCTGAACGGTGGTCTCGGAATATCGCCAAAGTAATATACTCAATCTGGAATTAACAGTGAATACCAACCTAATCTACTATCGCCCTGCTTCCACCCCTCGGGTTATCGCGCCTAGTTGCTGTGCAACCGTACTTTACTTTATTACAGGTAGACAACATTCTTTCACATCAAATGCATGCCTGACCCTTCCTCTTTTACCAAGATTGAGTTGTCGGATCTCAGCTGACTTGAGACAGATATACATATAGTACGTACAAAGAGAGCACTGGCGCACTCGGTCCAATCGGTTGGAGTACGCAGTAGCCCGACCACTTAGCTCTCGATGAGCCAGCATCGACACCGTGAGTATCAATCATCCTTCTGTACACTCCTACACAAGCCTATTGGCATGCGCCGAAGAACAGTAACGGCCTAAACTCTTCATCCATTACCCAGCCTACCCAGCCTGCCTAGCCATGCAACGCCCTGTGTCACGGCTACCTGCATCTACGGCCGGAAGTATAATCTGCAACCCAAGGCATAGCATAGCCCTGACTGACCTTTTGTACAAACAGATTATCTACCTAGCAACCGTATCCTCATTAAAGTTTAGATCCACCCGAGCGCAGTCAGCCTGATATTCCCCCACCCTCCAAGCCTCCAAGCCTCCAAGCCTCCACGCCAGGCTCATCAACCACTTGCAACATTATTCATACCTTTCACAGCCCGCCATCGATACCGACTCTCAAGTTCACCCACAGAGAGACCGCCATCGTGTCGGAAAATCCCTCTACCCCAGTCGCTCTCTACGGTTCTCCCAGGACACGGTCCCCTAGTACGTGACTGACAAACAAAAGCCGGAGACAATCTAAGATCCCCGCCGTCACTGTGGCTTCCCAAACGCTGCGAACAGCTGGCCTAGCACTCGGCCTCGGCATTACCGCCCTCGCCGCTTATCAACAACACAGGCAGGGCCAGATGGCATCCCGGGGCCAACACCTCGAACCAGCCGAGGGACGCGAGGTCGTGTTTTGTCACGGCTGCAGACATGAGTGGTACCGCGACGAGCACTCTGGCAGTCTTGCTTGCCCTATCTGCCGACAAGAGTTCACAGAGATCGTGCGTGCCACTACGCCGAATTGTACCATGTTTCTGCTGACAATCCGCTAGGTGACGTCGGAATTTGACCCTCGAAGAGACGACAGCTCAGCTGACTCCGAACCTGATCAACGCTTCCATCCCCACCGCCCCCGCCATCATCCCCACCATCATGACTCCGATTCGGATCCAGAAGAGGGCAATATTGAGGAGCACCATTTTCACGGCCCAGGCGGCATTTTCGGCCAGCGCACGATCCACCGTTCGCCTGAAACGTCGGGCTACAGCCGCAGGTCACGAGTGCGGCCTGGAAGCAGCGACGATATAATTCGCAGGTTCACCGAGATGATTGGAGATATCGGTGGTCCTGGCGCGGTTGGCCGCTCTGGGCCCGAAACGCTGTTCCATGAAGATCATGTAGGACCTCACATCACTTATCGAACATTCCGCGGACCAGGATTTGCTGGAGGTGTGAGCAGCTTCACCATTACTACGGGCTCTAGTGCTGCACGGCCTCGTGGGCCCCCAGGCTCGGAGCCCCAATTAGGTGGCGATGATCCTTTTCAAAGGTAAATCATCAACATGAAAGCCCTCTTTGAAGGTTTTGCGTTGCCCAACACTAATGAATCTGCAGAATCTTTGGCGAACTGCTGGCCTTGGGCCCCCCTTCGCCTATGCGTCGCGAGGACCCATTATCTCGGGATCCCGACTCGGGCAATGACAACAATGGTGGTGCCGGCCGCCCCATGGATATCGCGACCGCTTTGAATCAGCTTTTAGCTTCTATCGTCAACCCTAACGCGATCCATGGCGATGTGGTTTATTCTCAAGAGGCACTGGACCGCATCATCACCAACCTGATGGAAGCTAACCCTCAATCAAATGCGGCACCCCCGGCAGCCGAAAATGTTATTGCATCATTGCCGAAGAAAAAGTTAGACGAAAAGATGCTGGGTCCCGAACTGAAGGGCGAGTGCACAATCTGCATTGACGAAGTCAAGGTGGGAGACGAGGTGATGGTGCTTCCGTGCAAGCACTGGTTCCACGAAGAGTGTGCCAGTTTGTGGCTGAAGCAGCACAATTCGTGTCCAGTCTGCCGTGCTACCATCGACGGCGCGGCTGCTGGTAAACCGCGCAACGAGACCACGAGTTCACCAAATCCACCGCGGGGTACCGATCCCTCGTCCTCTTCAGGACCTACATTCGCCGAGAGGCGGAGAACAAACTTGCGGCAGAGAGGAGAGGAAAGGCTTGATTCCATTCGCAGCTTAGCTACTCCTTACGACCGACCGCGTAACCGCCAACGAGATTCAAACTCGCCTCCATCCCAAGATTCCTCAGCTCAGCGTTCGCCGAGGGTTAGAAGCCCTTCGCCAGCAAACGGGGGGTCTACTCAAGGCGAGCGAACTCGCGATAATCGAGGCTCATCTAGCTCAGGACCTTTTAATTGGATTAGAGACCGATTCAGTGGAAGATGAGTTCCCATGGTGAATTCGGCTTAAGGATGATGAATTCACAGGCCGCACTAGGATCAGAACATTTCTACAAAAATAAAGGATCGCACAACTCATTCTGAGTTGACTTCCTTCATGAACAAGCATGCTACAATGTCGCGCATATCATGCGGCAATAGAGAGGTGGCATTGCCAAAACAACACGTCGATACTCGCAGATAGTGGTGACGATGTCGCACTTAACCGCCACTGGGGACGAAGGTGCCAACGGTGCCTCCTGGAATCTCTTTTCGATAGACACTTGCCGGATACACCAACGATGTATAAGCGGGAGCTTCAGAATATGTGCTGCAAAAAAGCAAACGACGTTCGCAATGAGTGACCCCTTATGGGTCGGAGCTAGTAGCTTAGGGGAAACTGAAGCAGAGAATACCTTGGAAGTTCCTAGTCTTGCGCAGCTTTAATTGACATGGTGTGTTCAGCAAGTACGTTCTCCAGCTCTACGTGACATTTTACGATTTTCAAACGTAATACTTTAAAATGCTTGAACTTTTCATTCATGGGTGCTTGGATTCTGGTTTACTTTTGTCTCTATGATTTCCTATTCGAGCCTTTTCTATTCGCCTGCATTTTACTTACTGAAGATGTGACGGAACAGCAACACAGTTAATCAATCAACTAAACTAACGCTATAAGGAATATTCCACCATGAAAGAGCTTTTATATACCATTCTCTTTGAATGGTGTTCGCGTATCTTACGCCAGGGCTAAGGTCCAAAGGCCCAAACTTCGGAACTGACTAACACTCAAGCGTGCCGTAAATTGAAATTCCCTTTTCTATTAGCTCCTGCTTGTTACTTTTTGTATAGGCGGCCGTGTATGAGTTAAACCTAGCCTCCTAAATAACATGTTAGTTAAATTATCTTTTATAAGCATAGACAGCACAGTAAGGGAATTCCTGGATCTGATGTTTACTGGGGGTTTTTTTTCTTTTAGTCGATCTAAAGTGTCTATCTTTCTCTGTTTTACTGGATACTCGTTGTCTTTGTTTATATAGCTGTGTAAAGTTGAAAGGCTAAAAATAAGTTTCTAAAACAAATTTCCTAAAACAAATTGCTTAAAACAAATGTTAATCTGTTGTTTCTTATGGAATAGGGTAGGATGGGAAGTGAACGCCTAAGTTAAGTGTTAGCTAAGTTCTTAAATTATCTGATTTTCAACGCCGGTATGCTTTTACTTTTTCTTCTTCTCTGTTTTTTATCTTTCTTTTGGCGTATTTCTCTTATACTCACCAGTTAGAGTTTTGAAACCCATATTCAAAGATCGCAGTTTTCTCTCTCGCAAAGATCGTTTGCAGATAGGCACGAGATGACCGTAGCCCTAGATGAAATTGTCAGTAACTTGTTCCTTTGTGCAATCAATCGCAGAGGCTGTAGTATGCCCGAGCAATCTCGCGAATAGGAGCCAATTCCCCCTCATCTTCCAGGTCTATCTGTTGATAATATCCGATGTCGTGGCTGAAATACATGCACTTGTTGCGGCCAAGATAAATGTAGTTGCCTTTGAACTTGCCGTCAGTCATTGGACCGGCTACGCGAGCCACCAATTCGAGATCATCATAATTTGCGCGACTCTTCCCCATCAGCCGCGATTCAAGCATCACCCCCTCACACTCGGAGAGGTCCAAGAGATCATCTTCCCGGACAGATTTTCCCTGACACAGAACTGAATGCCGGAGATTTCGAAGCCACTCCTCAGCAGCCTCCTGTTCGGCAGCATCTAGTTCGGCAGCCTCCTGTTCGGTAAGCCCCTTCTCGGATGAAGCCCCCTTCCCGGCAGCCCGGCTTTTGCGGCCCCGCCCTTCGAATAAATCAAAGACGACGTCACCTATGCTCTTGCGGTTGGTTCGCTCGTCGAAGTTTGGTCCAACCACTATCTGCCGCGTTGTTGTCTTCGCCATGTCTAGGAGAGTGCGCTGCCTCTTGGGCTTAGGAGGTTGGACGTCTATCCTAGTCAGTATACCATCGAAAGTTGTGGCCGGTGGCACAGGTTTACGCGGTATTAGTCGCTCCTGGCTGCTAGATGGGTCTTTGTTGAAAGACATGATCAGACTTACTCGACGTTTGTGGTTTGTTTGTTGTTGGATGTGTGTTTTCGTTATTGGATGACTTGCGTTTATTCTTTACTTTCCTTTACTGTTGGTGTGGTTAATGCAGAATGAGAAAAAGAAATTGGCTTTGCTTTGGTGGAATCTTTTATATTTTCTTCCACGTTTTAACAGTGACTCTGTTGTAATATCTAGTAGCCGGAAAGTTTAACAGGTGTTCTGTCTGGTGATAAAGAGCCTGTTTGTGTAGTTTTCATGGTATTAGACGTATTCATGAGTTAATTAGTCACTAGGCAATGGACTTGCCTTGGTCGACGCCGTAGCCAGGAGAGAACTATAAGCAGAGCGACTTTTGCGCTGTCTCAGGGCCTGTTTTTGCTTTCTTTCTCTGTCATGTAAGTATTGGGGTCCAAGAAAGAGGACAAAGGAAAAGTTTATTTAGTTAACAATACATTTGTAGATTTTTTTCGATGAATCCCGTTGCTGTTGATTTTCTTTTTGTCCGATACATATGAACTCAGTGGAGCATACTAACGATGAAAACTTATGTTATTATATTCTATTTAATACTAATTCCTACTTTGTTGTTACGTTGTATGCGCTTTACTATTTCGTAAAGCCTGTGAAGTTTTCATAAACTAGAAATTAGCTGATGTGCCGTAACCTTTTATTTAGGCATCTGAATTCTGTCTCTAATTTTAGTGAAGCTCTTTGACATTTTATCGGAGAAAAGAGTGCCACACGGACCTATCCGTTAACGCTTTACCTATTTGAGTCTCTGAAACGCCATTGTTCAGAATTATGTAAATCATAATTGCTGGCACCGTCTTTTCACACCTGAAATACAACCTTTCGGGATTTGGAAGATGCATACATACCCCAGAAGACCTTTACTAGATGAGTCAATTGCGTAGCAGCTTGGCCTTGGTAACCTATGATTGGGCGCGAGTATGGGGCTAAGAATGTATTGCCGACTTAAAACGCGACGCCGTCAATACGTCTAGTTTCAAGCCGAATTCCTCGGTCGATTGATTTGCCTCCTTTTCCCGTAATTGCGCATACCCGAACTCCCGAGGTCTAGAGTAGATAGAAGCTGGGTGGTCAGACTTGTGGAACATCGAGTATTGTTAGCAACAACCTGACGAGCCTTGAGTGTTCTTTCGCCGGCGTTTCCGCATACCGACGGCTTCGGCAGAAATTTGCCAAGACCCTGGTCTAACCGCGCACGCCCTGCGCGCGCTGCATAACAGGCTTTTGACAAGATATGCGTGGACTTCCATCTTGTCCTCGAGTTATGTCAGATGGAAAAGTGAGACCTAGTTGCTTGGTCATTGTCCTAATATGGTTCAGGCATAAAGTGGCTATGCATCGTGACGCACAAGTTGCTTATATTCGAAGATGCGTACTATTGAATCCAATGTCATAAGATGACTAAATGCGCAAGACTAACTCAAGCGGTTCATTTGTAAGTCGGACCAGCCGCAGGATCCGGAGATGGTCCTATTAAGACTTCAGAAACGGCTGATAGTCTTGTTTAGTCGGTCGATTCATATTCGTCTAATCCGGTGCTTTTCCAAGGATCGATAACGGGAAGTGCTTCGCGATCATGCTTGCATGCTGCTGTATTAGTACCTCTGGCTTTGAAGACAACAGTCATATTAAATGGTTTATTAATGATTAGTCAACTATGCCACTATGCCTTCTTAAGTCGAGGAAAGCTTACTCTCGCTGGGCATCACAGTTGGATCGTCAACTCAATACTGGTAAGATGTGTTATTGGAAGAAACAATGCCCGAGCTGAGTAATAGTTTGCGCGTACCGTCGTTCGTGCAGAGCCCCGGGAGATTTGTGATTGGGTTACGAGAAAGAGACAAGCGTTCGTTTCCCCATTGTGATAAGCAGTGACCTGAGCGCTGCCGCCCTATCGCGACTCTACCATTCTTCGCCTTCGCGAGTTGGCGGCAAAGATGATAAGTAATTACAGTAGGTCCTCTCCGAACCCGGAATGTGGATGTGGAGGAGAGAGCCAGGAAGCAGGCCCCGGACCGAAAGCCGCGACAGGTCACGGCGCTGACGCCATTCACATCAAATACGGATCCTCAACTGGGGACAGTACAGTAGGTGCATATGCTATGCTATGCTGACAGGGGCAATATGGCTAGCTTTTGATACCTATTATGGTACCTCCTCGTGATTCGTGAAGGATTGCAGGTCGTTACTAAGCCATCTCGGTAATCTCCAGCAGGGCCAAAGCTCAGCGACTCCGTCTGCAGGTTCCAATGGAAGGCAACGTCAACTCTAACCTGGACTTTTCTGACTTGGGCTCACCAACACATTGGTTTGTAATACTGTAGTAGAGCTCTAGGGCGCTGTTGAATGATAGGCTGATATGGAACCACCCGTACGTATTCCAATTCGGTTGTATTACTTATTATAACAGCTACGTAATTGAATGCTATCGCTATATATGCTGTATCCACTGCTGTACCTACACAATTTTGATCTTGGATCGGAGATAGGGTGAAGAAACATCGAGGATAGGCGTTCGCGCGCCCCCAAGTTGGGAAGTCCTGATGACTCGTCACACAACCAGTTAAACTGCGGGTGACGACCCTTGTTGCCACCAGGGATCTAATTGCCCCCTTCACTTTAAAGTACAAGTTAGTGTATACTATGTACCTCTGTTGAGTTCTAACTACATAAGTCTATTACGTCAATTGACTCTCGAGATCTTATCTGGCCCTCACCATTACTTACTGAGGACTTAGAATTCCTGGGTTGGAGAGTGAACTTCACCATCGATGGGTAGACGGGGGGACTGTGCATCGCTGTACTATGACTACTAGAGTCTAGTAGATAGATGAACTACTTAGACCAGGTACCTAGCTAGACTAATAGTTTTAGAGCGCCCCTTGTGCTCAGGACTTGTACTCGGGAAAGTAGTTATTGTACATACATAGCCCAAATGGCGACCTGCATATATTTGATCGATAGAAAAGCGTGTTATTAGCCCACAATATTCCTGTGATTCCTGGCCGAGCCACTCAAGCCGACGACAGTCGAAGCTACATGCGAACGTGACCAGCCAGACACACATAGACGAGGCCAAGGAATGAAACGGCTGGTTTGACTGATTAGTGATTACCTGGACGCTGTGGGCGCTTTCGGCGATCTGACCCTTTCCGATCAGATCCTGGAGAGAGAACTCGAGAGCGCGAGAACGCGGGAAGCTACTAGTTACAAATACGACTTGAATGAGGGTGGTATCGAGGACGACTTGTCTACAATATACAATATACAATATACATTATATCTATCTACTGTACTGCTTCTCCAGTTTTCTCCAATAGGGACCGCCTTGGCTCTTCCCCTCCTCCGTTCCCCGAACGCTTTTATATCCATCCATCTCCATCCTTCGCATCCCCGATTCGCAAAAGGGTCCAGCATTTCGCAACCGCTCGTCCGTTATTCCCGGCCCGGCCAAGCCAAGACCTTCGCGCCTCTACCACCGGCAAATCCTCGACTAGTGAGCATCCAGGATTACTCCTGACTTACCCGCTGCCGCCGACGCCGCCACCGACGCCGTCTTGTCTCCGGTGTTTGTCCTAGCCGAAGACCCACGCCAGCCAGAGAGACGCTCGTATGTCGAGCTCCCAATTCCCGCCGCCGTTGTCGTACAGCAGCGGCCAAGGCGCCGTCACTTCTTCTATCCACTCGCCTCCTGGCATATTAAGTCCCGATTCTACCAACTCTATTTACGCGTCGCCCGACTCAGGCCACCAACCATTCTACTTGGCCAAGTCGGAGCCGGACGATGGGGCCAGTACCGGCAGTAGTGTCGCCGCCGGCCCATCTTCAAATGAACCCCTGAAAAAGAAGCAAAAGCGCAACAAACCGACCCTGTCCTGTCATGAATGTGTCGAGCGCAAGACAAAGGTAAGTGCCTCCAAGAATTTTCATTCCTTTTTTATATTTTTCGGGCCCAACCATCCATGCATGCGATACGACGCCTTCTATTCCCGGCTTTGCGCACACATATTTCACATGTATCTTCTAGTACTGGTGGAGCGTATTGCGTCAGTACGACGTGGTACTGATGCAAGCACCAATAGCTTACGAAGGTCTTACATCCTTCCTACGGCCTTAAAACGTCCGCACGTGGGATTTAGACGGTCGCATGTGTCGTTGGTTTGTTGGTGATATATGATGTGACCGACGGAACAACATTGCCCGCTTTGCGATATGCCGACCCAATTGAATGTTCGAGGATAGAGATATTAACAGTTGGATGGGTTCTAGTGCGACAGAGGCAGGCCGCATTGCTTAGCATGTAAGACTCCCAAGTCTCCTGCGCGTCGGTGCTTCAATTGGACACCACTGATAGTTCATGTGGTTAGGCATAAAACGACAGACGGAATGTCGCTATGCACACGTCGCGAACCTCCTAGAGTGAGCCGAGTTCCTATCTCACCCCTGGGCTTTTGTTGCGCCTCGTTATGTGGTCGTCTCTGGTCTGACTGACGCTGGCTCGAAAAAAAAGGGAGACGACGCGATCTGCCACCAACGGCCGGAGGATGACGAAGCCGCCTAAGAAGAAGCTGTCGGCAAGTGGGATAAAACCCGCGCTGCCCAATATAGCGGATAGAGGTATTCTCACCGGAGACTCGGCCACGCGTGGGTCTGTCGCCTCGTCCACTGGTCTACTCTCTAACGTTCCTTTTTCGCAATCCACAGCTTCCAATGTATTCGGGATAGGCTCGGAGCACCCCTTCGCCAACTATTGGACATGCGAGGGCGGCCTGCCCGAGGTCATCGGAGTCCTGCCCGAGAAGTTACAGGCCGACATCTTACTAAGCCAGTACTTTGAATGCGTTGACCCCGTCTATCCAATGATACACAGCCAAAGCTTCTACGCCGAGTACGAACGGTTTTGGATGATGAAAGTCTCGGGGCAGACCGAGGCCTCCTTCGTCGCGCTTCTCTTCGTCATGTTGGCCCTGGGGACGCAGTTCGTGTCGACCACAAACCCCCAGGATCGGAAACAGACGGCCGAGTTCTACGCCTCGGCTGGTAATCAAGCGTTACGTATGAGCTCCTACCTTAGTACTGCTTCTATACATTCGGTTCAGGCAATGGTATTGCTCTGCTACTTTCTAATCAACGATAATCATGCATCGGACGGCTGGGCCTTCGCCGGCATACTCATGCGCCAAGCTTACGCTATGGGCTTACATAGGGACCCTAATATCGGTATGCGAAAGGCCTATCTGCGTACACAACCAGCTATTCAAGCCATGACGAGACTGACGCCCTAATAGTAACACCGGAGGCTTCGCCATTCGAGAAGCAGCAGAGGAGGAAGCTCTGGCAGGCAGTCCTGCTTCAGGATACTTTCTTGACCGTGCTTCTCTCACTACCCCCAAGCGCGACACATACCGACGTGAGGATAGACGACTTCGCCGAGCACTCGTACAACGTCGCCCACTCGGACCCGACCGACACGGCCTACATCAAGGGCTCGTGGATGCTGGCCAACCTGGTGCAGGAGACGATCTGCAGCCCGCGGTCGCTCGACCTGCCCATCTGCTCGACGCAGCGGCAGAAGTCCAAGCTCGTGGCCGACTTCCGGTCTGTGTACCGGTCGTTCCCCGACATCTTCCGGTCCTGGGACCAGGAGAGCATCGCGCAGCTCGCCGGCAGCAACAAGCGCGTCGTGCGGCAGACGCTCTTCCTCAGCTCCAACTACTACCACAACCTCATGCTCGTCCACGCCTCGGAGAGCCCCGACGTCCCCGTCAACATCCGCGGCACCCTCGAGGCCGCCCACGAGGCCATGACCTCCTTCTTCGTCCTCTTCACCCTCTTCGACACCGAGGCCCGGGTCTGGTGGGTCTTCAACCACCGCGCGTTCCTCGAGGCCCTGTGCATAGGCGGCGTCCTGCGCGAGGCCGCCCGCGATCCCGCCACCGCCGACCAGATGACGCGAGACCCGCTCTTCTCCAAGGCGAAGGCGGATATCAGTAAGTTCGGGCCCCGGCGCTGTCTAAATCACACGCGTTTTCTTAAACCAAATGAACGACAACAGCTAACATGGGGGGTCATAGCGCGTATGATCCAAATCCTGAAAATCATGAGCGACGGCGAGTATGGCTCCGACGCGGCCCGGACGAGGGTATCAGTGTTGAGCGAGTACCTATGAGAGAGAGAAACGAGAGTGGTTGAATAACTAGTAATTACCTGTATAATCTACCTAATTTATTCGTCAAATTACCTGACGACGTCGTGTTGTACCCGTCGCTTTTTTATCTGGTGAAGAAGTCGAAACTACCTAGTTGTAAATCGATAGCCCCGTCACGTGTCCTAATATGTTACCGCCAACGACGACGGTGGTGAGAGACAAGCATGATGAAGAGACGACAATGAAACGAAGGAGAAACTCATTTAACCTAATACATACATACCTTGAATAGGACCGAGGTGGTCAGACATGCATGATGGATGGATGCTCTAGCATTAATGCCGCCTTACCTTACCTACCTACCTACCTATCTATCTTCTGCGTGTGATCGCATAATCACTCACCATAGATACCTCCATACAGGGCGGAAATAGAATCTCGGGATTAATAGCTGTTAACCTACTCCTGTCATAACCTAAAAATTACTTTTGAGCTTAGGTAGTTGAGAGCAACGCGATAACATAGTGAGATGACAGCCAGCCAGGTCGATCAGACAAGCACTACGCCCTGCCGAAATCCTGTATTTTGCTGCTATGTATTGTAGTTCCTCAATTTCTTTTCTCGTGACCCTGTAATATAGTAGAGCCGGTTGTTTAATGTCAAACCTTGTTCGTCTTTGGCAGCGGCTTAACAGCTCAGGCAAGTAGCTCTGGAAAATCTAATTAACATGGCGAGGGAAGCCAGCCAGGACAACGAGGGTATATGAGATACTATCCATTGAAGGCCGGGGGTAAAATATCGTTGAACCGCGGTGTCCTTGGCTCGATCTTCCTACGAGAATCCCTGAACATCCAGTTGATTTGTTGAAGTACGTTAACGGCATAGCAGGGATCCAAGGATACCTACCATATTTGACCATCTGATACTCTACGGTTCAGCCCTTCGTGCTCGCAAAGATATGCTGACCTCTGGGCAGCTATCCGTTCCGAATACATATTAGAAAACGAGTTAGGAAATCATGGCGTTCTAAAAGAATTATGATAATTAGGTTACTTTATTGATATATTTGCCTTCCTGCTTAAACGACTATTTCACGGTATTGGTCCTCAAAATACCGCCTTGATGCTCGTAGATGCGTCAGGTGCTCTGCCTTTTCCTTCTCTGTATCATGGCATCATGCCATGACATTATATCGTTCTTGTCGAACTCGATATGATTATCGAGGTGAATCCTACCAGGCCAGGGTTGGCCGATAGACAGAACTCGTATTATGTACGTGTAATTAAACAAGGTATGCCGTCCTTGAACGAATGTTTGTTCCGTCATCTCATGAGTAACCCCTCTCAACGCCCTGGTGATATGCAATTGCCCTCAAGGATGTCTGTCCACTATGCCGTCTTCTCGTCATCACTGGGCCTGTGACTAAGCTACCTAATGCAAAATACGCCGAAATACTTTTCCAGAGTTCATATATCCAAAATGGTACGTATAACTGCCAAGAGGTTGGTGTGCAATGACCTGGCAGCGGCATTGTGCCTCAAGACTGCCCCGCCAGGCCATCCGAACAGGGTAATAAAATATGGTTGCTCGTCCAACACGATAAGGAACTCCGTTGTGATGCGATGCAATGCGATGCGATGCGATAAATGATATGCTATGTGCGATTTTATTTCATGTGTAATATGTGCCGAATGCAAGCAATTCCAGGGATATATGTGTGATGAGCCGTTATTCGTCTCCTAAACAGGGCGTCTCATCAGCCTTGTCGACCTGTAGACTGGTTTGAAATCGTCCATGTCTACTTCGATTCCTTCGTCGATTTCTAGCGGGCTCTCTCGAGCGGAAAATTTGCTGGGAGTTAACGCACCGAAGTCCCTTCGCATAGTCGACGGGCGGAATGTCCGAGACTTGACGGGTTCTGTCTGAGGTACCGCATCTGGTGTGACTTCAGGTACCAATTCATGTTGAGGTTTGGGTATCTCATGCGTTGGTTCATGTGTCGAATTCTGGTTGGGTTCAGCTACCGCACCGTGCTCAGATTCAGGTATTGCGTCCTGCTTGAGTTCATTTGTCGCATCGCGCTTGGGTTCAGGCTGGGTTTCATTATTGGCTTGCTCGGCTGGAACACGTGCTTTCTCATCGATAGCCAACTCCTTGACTTTCACCAAACGGGTCTTGATCTTCTCGATCTCTTCATTGCAGTCACCGTCTCGAAGGAACTGATGCGCGGCACGCTCGCACACCCCTTGAACATATTCAAGGCCCTTATCTAAGTCATCCCAAATATCACCCTTCTCATTGAAAGCTCCTAGTCCGCCATTCAAAGCACTCGTTCTCATGCCTCTCCCAGGTATCAAATTGAAGGCTGGGCTCCTTAGAGCACCCCCATATGTGCGAGTGCTGAGATACTGTAGTCTCATATCCTCTGGACCACCTTGTCTGTTGTTGGAAGCAGGAGTAACGGGATTGGAGGCGACCAACTTATTTCCAGGTTTCAATTCGCCGCCTTCATCGTCGTCATCGTCTTCGGGCATCTCGAGCTCAGCAAGCCGCCTAATGTGGGCTACCTTTGCGGCCATCTTGGCTTTGCGCATTAGATTCCGCTGGGCAGAAACAAATTTGACCAGCTCCTCGAAAAAGGACTGTACATAGCTGTCGTAATAGACCATGACCATTCTTCGTGACCTGTATTTAGGCGTAGTTCCTTCGGCACTCAACATCGAATCGGTCTTTTGTCGTTTGCGAACAGTTGCGCGAGCACGTCTTTGGGCAGTAGCTACGACTTCATTGGTATGTCGGATAAGCGAAGAGCCAGTCCACGGGTCGCTGGCAGGAGTTGACGGTGGCTGCGGCCCATTGGGACGGCGTTGTCCGTTCGTAGACTGGGGAGAGACGGCGGTATTTATAGGTTTGGGAGGTTGATCTGTGGTTGGGTCTGGAATTGGGAGAGCCACATCATCGTCGGGCGGCTTGAGAGATTCTGTCGACCCACGATTGCGGATGGATTGGGCTGATGATAATGGCGGTTGAGCCCCAGAAAATTTGGCCAAATCCCGCTGCCGTTGTTCTATCTGATTATTCAGCTCCTCCAGGCGTTTCAACCAATCTGGCACGTTAGAGATGACACTGTCCAAAGGATCTGTCGCCATTTTGAACTAGGCTTCAATTGGGCCAGAGGAAGTGTCTTATACTAGAACGGGGAGAATCAGGAGTGATGCTAACAATTCTATGCTAGCATCTGGTAGGTGAGGTCTCGAAGGGCGTGGCAATCCGATTGGAATAGGGAAGCGGTAGACCCGGAGCTATATAATATTCGGCATCTGGTCGGTCCGAGGAGTAGCAGAAGAGGAACTGTCAAGAGTAGTGACTTGGCGATACATCGGCCTTGCCTATATGAATTTATCCCCACATAGGAGCTCTCTTGGTGTAGGCTTTGTGATTTCAGCTGTGAAGTGGTCGTCGAGTCGGATAGAGGGAAATACCAGGAAGCTGTCCTGTCATCCCAAAAAATGCGCGAGCTGTCCCAGTAGACCGAGAGAGGGGGGGGGAGAGAGGAGAGCGAGATGTAGAAGATAGAAGAAGTAGCTAGCTTGGGGTAGGAGTAAGAGAGATTGATACAGAAGAATAGATAGTTAGTGTGTGCGTGCGGCAACACCTGAGATGTAAAGTGGACGAGCTGCAGCTGCACTGATAGTTGGTTGAGTAGAGGACGTCGGTGCAGCAGTACACTAGCAGACGGACGTAGTATGTATACTTTACGCTATGGGCAAGTGAGTTGGACCGAGCGGAAGACTACCTAGGTAGGCGGGGACGGGACGAGCTGCTGCCCAGCCGATGGCATAGTGCTGTACGTCCCTGTGCTGCTGCTGCTGCTGCTGTCTGCTGTACTGCCGCGCAAAGAGGCAAAGCGTAGCGACAGCCGGGGTTCGTCATAGCGTACCTTCCTGTCCACAGTGGTATTCTGTGCCCACCTGTGACCTTTTGTCCACTCCCTGTCAGTAGCCCTGTCAAACAGTTGGCCAGCATCCATGTACAATTCAACTCCAACTCGTTCTAGCGCAGGGAGCACCCTTGTAAGACCCGTTGGACCTAGCTGGCTACTTAGGAATACTGTCGCAGCTTCTGATTGGCCCGGGGCCGTCTTAGTTTTGGCTGGTTTGATCGCCGACCAATCTACGATACAATGTGACAAGTACCTACAGTACATGTGGTGTTGCCCGATATGGTACGGGAGTTATCGTGCTATTACCCTGATGACAACGATGACAACGATGCTGCTACTGTTGGTTTGCCTGCAATATTGATCAATTGACAAACCGCTCAAAACAACTGCACCTCGTCCCTTTGCACGTGTACTTATATGAATATGTGAAGAGGCTACCTAGGTGGTGGCGTGTCTCTACCTTTCGGCTTACCTAGGTGTAGTAGCGTAGGTAAGTAAATGAAGCGCTATCTCGTCAGTGGAAACTGTAAACTGGAAAATGCGGAGTGGTGACAGAAGGTCTCTGCACTGTCTGCACAAAAGTACTGCAAGCATCCTTGCACCGGATACCGATGTTAAGTTACACAACATTATCTGCGCATACACATGTGCAGCATATGACAACTATTCTATGTACTGTACGTAGTGGCTGATCAACTGAGAAACGATTTGCAGGTACAGTAGTCTGCATCTTGTGTGCTTCTCGCGCGGGGTCTGGTGATCGACATCGTTGTTGTTATACTTGTAAGTCACAATTTGAATAAGTTATCCTGTATCTCGCCTCTAAGTAAATACCTCTGTAGATTCAGTGCGCGATCCACGAAAGGCGCCTGCATACCCCACTGGACATGCATACCTACATGTAGGCGCGTACGTATGTAGTACCCTAGGTACCTACAGTAGGTAGCTCCTTTTACATGCGCATGTATTTGATGACTTCGGAAGTTGATTGAACGTTCGACTTCAACTCTGACGAAACAACTGTGTACCTATTCCTCAACGAGAAGCTTATTCTGCAATAAATGGCATCTATGATGTGTTCCTTGCCGCCGGCAACTCTTAACGGTCTCTTAAGCACAGCATACGCCGGTAGTTGTTTTAGCGTCAGATATCCACTACTCGAGCGCAGTTGTATGTACGTCGGATTTGCAACTGACCTATAGCAGACAATAACCTATTGGCTTATTCCATCTATCGTACAATTCGGTCAAGTGCACTGAATTTTGATTAGTCGGACCGTTTCCACGTCTCCGAAGCAGGTCGGCCTAGAAGTGCGCCACCGTTGTACACACAGACATTCCCAGCTCCTTCGCTGCTATTTCCTGTTTTAGCCGGTGCCAGGTCCATACATATAACAACCTCAAAAGAATGTAAAGGCTCTATCTCCGTGACAGGATGTTGCTTGCTGTTAGCAATTGGTGCATTCTCCTCCATTATCCAGCAAAGCTAATCTCGTTCGGAGCGTGTCGCGGTCGCCATGGCCTAATCAGTCGTTGTCCAGGTTCTCGGCGTATCGGCGTATTGTCGCATTACCGCTGCGAGCTGCCTTCAATCTTGGTATTAGTAGTAAGGCAAGGCCCTAAACGGCATGTGAGTCCACAGGTGTAAACGCCACTCGCAATTTCTACTGGAGTGGGAAAAAGAAAGCGGCTTGAATCGCGAGCCACTCGCATATCCTACTGTAAAGGGCTCCGTTAAGCGACCAGGACCAAGACAGCCTACCTATTGTGAGTACTTACTGTTGGCTAAGCGCTGCCGTCTACTTATCGTGAGTGGTCAATGGGGTTACGGCGGCCTCATATTGTCGCATTGCAAATGCACGATAGATTTGCCTTGAGACCAACTACATACTCCACAAGCTTGCAAGGTTAGTCTAGTCGAGTCGTATTGCATTGCTAGTTCCGTCTTGGACGCTGAAAAAGGCCGCACATACTTCTTTCAGAAGCTGGGCCTGGATTGCAGAGGATTTTTCGGAATAAACTTGGCAGCGCGCACGAAACTCGCCGTTATCGTTATATGGAGGTTCTAGACATGAAGCCTTATTCCACAACGTCAGAGACTTGATAATATGAAGCTTGTGTCGCATAAAGAATTGAACGTGGGCGAAATTATGGGTTGTGTCCTGCAATCCTAATAGATGCAGGCATGACAGCTACTTCGCAACAAAACACCCAAAACATCAAGAACAACGCCCAGTCATAGCCTGTTCAAGGCCAGGTTTTCAAGTTCAGGCTTGGCTCGGCTCTCAGATTCTCACCGATAGTTGCCCTGATAATTCATATTACTATTCTTATACAGTATGATGGTGAACCTCCGCCTCACCTTCTAATTCCCCGCGTCCTTACAGTATGCACAAGATTGCCCCCACGTCTGGCTTGCATGTAGCTAAGTGCATAGGCGGCATTGGCGCCCTGGACTCAAGAACAAGCGGTGTCAACAAATCTATTACTATAAGCGAGGCACAGATACCTTCTTCGCGTTATTACTGTGTAGTTGATTGGCTTGTTGCGGGGAACATCGAAACTGCCACGTCTTCCGATCTGACAGATGATATTTTCCGTTTTCTCAAGAATGGCCAATAGGTTGTGTGATTTACCTAATTTAGTGCCACATGATAGTCTTCTGTCTTCTTCTGTGGCGTACGGCTGCTCGGAAAGGCCCGCTATCCGCCGCCTCTGCTAATGGAACCTTAAATTGACAATGATGACAGGTCCGTCTTGGCAGGTCATTGCTTTACATGAGTCGATTTTACGTTGTATTTTGTGAGTGAGGCCGATGGCCTAAAGTCGAACGAAGCGAATTGTAAACCTCATCGGGATGAGAGATGACACCATATCAGCCTCCTTATATATTACATGCATTTTAAGATCGGGAGTCGCTGTGCCTTTTTGTCACGCACTGTGCAGGAAGGAATAAAGTAGGTAATTAATAAACAGTCTGCCTTAGTAGTCCTCTCCCACCGTCTGTCCAATCGACACTTATTATAGGCATAAAGATTCTACCTATAATCAGGCATTACCACACTTTATGTGCCCTACAGATCTCGAGCCTGTAACCTTATCACATCAATTGCATCAATGGCTTCTTAAAGTACGGCTCTAAGAGGCTGCTACTCAACGTCTCGTGATCTATCACCATCTAGATTGCCGCTGCCGATGCCGACGAGCGGATTCACCAGGGTCAAACAATTCCCCTTTCGGCACTCATGAGTTTCGTGTTGGAAGGGAACCACTCGAAACCGTGCAGGATGCATGCATACGTACCCAGGGTTGGCATTTTAGTAAGTAAAGTAAGTATGAGCTATACTAATACTTACTAAAAGTATTATTTGCCCATACTAAATTACTAAAACCAAAAAAAAAAATTACTAAATTATACTTACTAATACTACAAATACTTTTAGTATATTTACTTACTAAAATAAAAAGTGGAGAATTAAAAATTAATGGTTAAATTTTTTTAAAAACATTAAAACTATTAAAAAATAAATGTTAAAAATATATATAAAATATATTTTAAATAAAGTAAAATATTAAAATTAATATTTTAATATATTATACTAATATATAATAATATTATTAGCATAAACAAATTTTTATAATTAATATTAGTTATAATAATATAATATTTTATTTTTATTAATATTGTTAGAACTATTAGCATTGACTGCACTTATAAATATTGGCGTACGGTATATCACCATGTGTGTTGTACGGTGTTAACCGTACGAGCATACGTGATTACCCTTATCTTTATCTCCTATCTTGTTAGCTTCGTACGCTAGCAGAAGTTCTTACCTTAAGTGAGAACTTTGCATCGTACGAAGCCTTTCCTTCTTACCTTTTAGATAAACAGATATAATATAATACAAAGTATTCTATCCACCTACCTTAAACGTACAATCGTATAAAGCTTATTTAACAAATATATTATATATTAATAAAAGTATAAATAAATATAAAATAATATATATAAAATAAACTTTAAAATAAGCTTATAAACTATATAATTTATAAAAGTACTACAGTTTTTTAACTATTTTGCTAAATTTTTAAAATATTTTTTAATATTTTTTAATTATTTTTAATAATATTAAACAACGTATTATACGCTAACCAAAATAAGGAAAAATAAACGGTTAACACCGTTAAATAGAGCTTAAAGCGGGCTATCCAACCATATATTTTGTTACTTTTTATATTTTGTTTAATTTTTTATTATTTAAATATTTTGATTAAAATATTAATAAAATTACTTAAATAGGTTTAACGTTAAGCTTATCAATAGCACTAAGCTTAAATAAAACTAGTATTTTAGTAAATAAGTATTTACTAATATTAAACTAAACTTACTACAAATTTTGTAGTATTTGCCAAAAAAAGTAAGTATTAGTATTAGCCGTACTAATACTTACTAATACTAGAAATACTACATACTAAATTACTAATACTACATACTACAATACTAAATTGCCAACCCTGTACGTACCTAAGGCGTACGCACATTGAACGCAGAGTCGAGGCGATCATTCATTCATCAATGCGGAGCAACACACACCGCCAGAGCTTATTCCCGAACACTCACCAGCCTTTCTTTTCTCCCCGCCTTCGCCCGTTCACTTTGAATTTTTTTGCTTCTGTTCTGGCTTCTTGGGAGGCGGTCAACTTCTATCAAATACCAATCAGGTAGCCTGTAAGCAGATATAGGAGGCGACTACCTACTATAGGCAGGCTAAGGCGCTAGACACATCCATGACCAGACATTTGAAAAGCTGAAGCCACGCCACGTGGGGTTGAAACCGTTGAATTCACTCCATCTTCTTGTTTCCCCTACATTACAGTAGTCTGACGGGCAGACACTGGGTGGGCGGAATGGCGGGAAGCCCGCATAGATGCTCAATCATCCTCAACGGTTCAACCAGTCAGTCAGTCAGCCAGACAGCCATCACTTCATCGTGGCCAATATCACCTTCTCAAATATGCCATCTAGACTCCCACAATGCGAATTGAAGCAACACTTAATCTGCGCACCTCGATCCAGCATGCGTCTAAGTCCTGCCGATCACTGCCGTGGAAGGGTGGTTAAATCACTGACCAAGATGGCTATGGATATAAGTAGGTAGTTCGAGTATTAGTGACAACCTATCATAAGAGAGGCATTGTTTTAGAGCCTTATTACCACGCGTCCACCCAAGCCTATTATGCCAACCAGGTCGAGGACGAGTGATTAGCCACCAAGAGGATTAGACTCGCGCCCAATTGTCAATCAGCTGTTCAAACCAATGCCTCACTGTTTCTACTGCAGTCCAAGTGTACAGTGCTGTAAGTACAGAGAAACCTCCAAGCTTCTGAAAATAGCACAGCCCATACAGCACCGGCGACAACTACCAAATTGGGATAGCTACTGAACAATTAACCGAAATACCCTGATCAGCCCTGACTTTAATCTTATAGTAGATATAGGTGTTACCTGTTAGGCAGGTACAATAACAATGTATACTCCCAGATGAAGTTTTGTCTATCCTGGATGCGTAATGCAATTGTCTTACACCCCACCGAGAATTACAAAGATCGAGCCTGTCTTGATACTGATCCGATTTCAATCTCATTCGCCGATTCTATACGAGGTAGGTATATGCTCCGTTCAGTCGTACAATACCTACGTTGTACTCATACTACGGTTTGTAGTTAGTAGTAGCAATGTGCCAACCCAAACCAGTTTAGGTCCTGAGACTTGTTTCTGACTCGGCCCCGATCAGAGCAACCCCTCATTTCGGCTCCAAGCCCTCCAAAAATTCCCACGCGCGTAAGCGAAGACGTGATTGTAAGGTATGCGCCGGCATTTGCCATGTGAGTTTTGAAGGAGATCGGCGCACATCAAAACCAGCCACAGCAAGCCAGCCTAAAAATGCTTGGCAGCAAAGCATCAAGCTGACACGGTGCCAAGAGATTGTTTCATCCATACTTACAGTAATGGTACTAATCCCGAGCAACGCTAATGCTTAACTTACACTAAGTATTAAGAGAGATTGCCATCACTTAACCCCACACTCTCCGAAAATTAAAAAATCGTTGGAGTCACTTGGTAGGTAACTTAACTAGTGATGTGGGTACCCATCGGAGGTCGGAGG
This sequence comes from Xylaria castorea, assembly GCA_022495115.1. Taxonomy (NCBI): domain Eukaryota; kingdom Fungi; phylum Ascomycota; class Sordariomycetes; order Xylariales; family Xylariaceae; genus Xylaria; species Xylaria castorea. The sequence continues at coordinate 107,260 of MU382625.1, read as the reverse complement.
TGTCACTACGCCGAAATGGGCTCTAAAGAGATACTACACTAACAAGCTACACTAATGGAGACAACAGCAGCCAACAAATTCATGGCAGTAGGGGATTCAAACCTACGTATATACAGCATACCTCATCATGCGTAGGTATGCTACAGCTCCCCGTATAACTGCGTGTGCGGCCCAAGACTTCGCATCTAACACAATAGCCCAGCTTCAGATATTGGCCTGAGCTGCAACAATAGGTAATGAAGCTCCTTGTAAGTACTGTATGGCATTCCTGGGCACTATTAGACAAACTGAGGTACCCTACCAACTAGATTATCTACCTACTTACTCAGGTTATCTTCCGTCAGCTGGAGCACGCGGACAGAAAGAAGTAAGACGCGATAGGAGAAGCGATAGAAGGCTTCGAGAACCGACGTGATCGCCATTGCCGGAGCTACCGACGCACCATTGATTGCTACAAGGGTCCATGTTGTACACCACTCCACGGTTAGTACTGCACTGTATAGACTATCTTCACCTACCTAGTCTATCTGTATTTAGTACTGTGCAAGTCCGTAATATGCACGCGAACATCACAGCTAACAATCACTTATTCTACGATTAAATAGTACAGTCTTCGGACATGGCGGAAAATTATGGACGCACAATATCATGCTATCACAGTACATTAAAGCATAAGTCCTGTACCACACACATAATACACACAAGCGAAATCCGCAATCTAGTCCACACCTAAAAAGGTTTCATGGCACGACTCGGCCGAGTTATGCGTGGGGAAGTATGTGAAGGCAATAAAAGAATCCACACTTATCTAGTGTAAGTATGTATGTATTTGACTCAGAGAAAATGGCCTGCTAATCAGTGTGTACACCTCCTCCAGGATGTCGAATGTTAGTACGGTTACAAGCCCCGTAATCTACCGTTTTAAGCATCGATTTGCAGCAGGCCTCCCGGACAGTTATTCTCAACTCACCCAAAAACCCTAGGCAGTTACTTTCAACTTACCCAGGGCCCCGGCTAGGTACCTTTGGTTTGGTGGATAACAAGCAATTGTATAAGTAGACAAAGTGTGGTTAATCCCCTGTTTAAACCCTGGTTTTGTACTCGTACTAACATTCGACATCCTGGAGGAGGTGTACTTGCAACCCTTGAACTTCGCGAACATTCGAATATTCGACCCAAAAGCACCCTCCAGGGTTTTCCCTTACTAATATCGTACACTAGTGCGGCTGAACACGTGTTATGCCTGTTCAACTTAACCTGCTAACTAGGGTTCTGCGAGAAATCGTTCTTCACATGGATGTGTGCCGAGACGCCATCCCCGCCACGAGATTATTACTTACATGCAGTACACCACCACATGGCACTTGCAGTACCTACACTACATCGATCGTATTCATGTAGGTCCATACAGCACCTATTCGAAAGCGTCTATCGACCGACCGAGAAAGCAATTACGTGCATTCATTCATTCCATCCAAGTAAGCTAATCATTATCGGCTCAGTCAGGAGGAGTTAGTACTGATGCCAAGTTCCCTGATGTACATGGTATGCGGGTGAGCTGATCGAGTAAGTACCTAGCTAGTTAATTAAACAAGGTACAGCTGTATCAATGCATTAATCAAACGAACCATCACCACACAAACCCGAACCTAACGATGCAGAGTCGCCGTCATGTGCTCGCAGCCAAAAGATAAACGTCCGCCTGGTTCATCGGCTCTTCTCCCAGCCGAGGAGGACAACCCGTGGTTTTCTCCCGGGCGACACGGGTCCCGAACAGGATAGTTAGTTATCATCTAGTTAAGGCGGTGTAGTAGGTATTAATGAAAGCCTCAGGCGGCACGGCACAAGGCTCCATGAGCATCGAGTGATTCGTCCTAAGACGCCGGTTATTACCAACCGAAGGGGACTCCTCTTTTTTTATTCTTTTTCCCTGTCTTCATTTATCTTTTCATCTCGTATTTGATAAAAGTTCCTGCTGAAACACCATGGGTGTTAACTTATGTAAATGTAGACACAGCTAATCCCTGGCAACTTTACATTATCCTTCGCCATTTAAGAAGCTAATGACCGCCGCTCATATACTTCAGAGATAGGGCTGCAGCATTTTCTAATACACGTACCGCTTGTAATATATTCATATCTCCCTAGGTAGATGTCTGAATGACTCGATATAGTGTACCTACAAGGGGACTATTCGTAGGATTCAGGTAGTTAGTTGCCGTTTTAATCTGGCCGGACTGGCCGGCGTGCCGTAGGATTCCGAACAACCCAATACCAAGACAAGGCTGCGCGCACCTGGTCTAGCTTGGGAGATACACCAATCGTCGTACCTGACGTCATATACGAGTGAAAGGTATCGCAGAGACATAAGTTTTCCTTCTTGGTGTATATAGCTGTAATAGATTGAATGTGGTCTTTACGTGGCTTACGTATGTCAATTCAGCACATTACAGCGATTCAAGACCAACTATCCTTTCACTGTTGAGATTGGGGTCAAAAGGGCACACTATGGTCTACTATTACAGTAGAGATTAAACGTAGCTCGTAGAATACGCATGTCTCACTGCGACATGCAATCTTTCACTTATCATGGCCATACCTCAGCAGTCTCCCACTCGCCGCGCCCTTTTCCGTGACCGGCACCGACATAGGTATGCATCCATCGACGGCCGTGTTCGGGATCGCTCAGATCCGCCTGGTCGATCTCATCGGGCACGATGACCACGACGCGGAAGTTCGCCCTCGCGATGGGATCCTCGAGATCGGCGACTCTCTGGCCCAGCGCGAGGCCCTCGCCCTCGACGGGCAGCGATACGGGGCGGCCCGGAGGCGGGTTCCGGAACGAGCCGCGCATGGTCGGGCTCAGGTTGCCAAAGTGCGCCGTGATCTCGCGGGCGAAGCTCCATTCTCTCTCCTCGCCTTTCTCGGCGTGGACGACGTCGGCGGTGGAAGAACGGGATGGCCTCCGCATCCGGCTCTTCAATAACATCATGACCTCCCTACCCTCGGGCGAGCTCTCGATGTCAGGCGCGAGCACATACGCGCGACCACGCACCCGCCACTGGACCGCGGGCGTGGGCGCCCAGAACATGGCCTCGACAGTGGCGCCGCCGCCGGAGCCTTCCAGTTTCTCCTTGGTGCTCTTTACGGGCACCTCTGTTTTCTTCCCTTTCATCCTCGCCAGCCCTTCCTCCCATAGCTCCTCGCCTACTTTCGCCGTCGTCGGCGATTTCGGGTCCGTTCCCCTTCCGGTCCTCAGTTCTAGATCGATTCCATCTTCCCACTACAACACTCGGGTTAGTAACTGCTGTTTTACCCTGGTTTGTGAGTCCTTCAGACTCGTGAAGCGAAAGCTTTAAGATATAAGTCTAGCAGAGCCTTCATGCCCTGAGAATGACTACGGGAGGAGAATATAGCCACGGGAGATACTCACAAGCTCCTCCATCTTGTCCATGCGCGCATCCGTGGTGAACGTCAGGAGATCACTTTCCCATACACCCTGCGGGTTGAGCGGCGCGTCGTTCTTCGGGTTCACATCCAGGTTTGCAAAGAGGCCCCGGAAGATACACGTGCGCGCGCGGGGGAAGTAGAGCGGCGTGGCGAGGATCGACGAGCGCCTATCCCTATAGGCGGCGGCGGCAGAGGCGCGGCGAAGCGTGCTGAGCGTGAACTCGGGCGAGTCCATGCCCTCGATATGCGAGAGGAAGAGGCTGCGCCAAGGAGCTGCTGCCGATGGCGAAGACATTGCACTTATTATCGCAGTACGTATCTGGTGAGAAGGTTGCAGATGAGTTGTGAGCCGTGCTAGTCGCGATGCTACTACTGCGTCTGTGATGTAGTGCATCCAATCCCCCGACGTCGTGCGAGGTCGTATGATGAGAAGATATTGTGCTAGGAAGCTACCTAGGTGATCAGTCTTTGTTTAAGTCTCAGTTATTCAGTCTTCTCGCATTGAGACGGTTCGCTTCATTTATGACGGTACTCTATCTAATCTTATCCGGTACGTGCGTTTGTAGACAAGGCAAGTTGAGATGTCACAATTGGGAATTGGGGTGAAGGCCCTGATAGCTACCGTGAGGGGGCCTTCTATACACACTGTTCCCTCCTACTGAACCTATCAGGTATTTACAGAGACGTCCATTGGCGATATCAATTCTCAACCGGTCCTTCCTCCGTTATAGGATTTAATGCCGGAGCATTTTAGATCAGCAGTCTTTTACTCAAGGTAACGGTGACGTCATAGAATCGTCAAGCTATCATTTATGAAGACGTGCTTTCTCGCATTCTTTTCTGCTGACAGTAGTATAGTACCTTACCCGCGACAAGGCTATTACCAGGTACTAAGGTTAGTGTAGATAGTCTGCATATAGTTCAGTTTATTATCGATATTAGAGGTTATTAGAGGTTCAAGTGTGTAAAGTACCCCACAACCCCACCGGCACCATGGTTTGCCGTTGAGATGGCATAGGTGGTATCGCCAATCCGTGCACGTCCAATCCTTGTTGTCGTGACACGGAACTAAAATATAACTAGGTTACATTCATATATGTAGGCCGTAGCGGAACCAAAACAAATAGAGCAATGATCATTATACACATATATACACACATATACATACACATAACATATATCCATACATATTATAGAGTACATATAATAATACATAATGTCCACATACGTATCAACGTATAAGGATACACAATATGCCCAAACCACCACACAACGCCATGAACGCCACCAATGCACTTAAGTGCTTAAATCATTCACTCATGAGTGGCCTGAGCCGTGCAGGTATCTTGTGGCAGATGTTCTTATCTAGTTCAGAAAAACAAGAGGAAAAAAACCATCTAAAACTTTTAATTCCATCTCGGGAAACCCCCGAAAACATTATCATATGACATCTGACGGTAGTTTAGAAAACATCGTGTGACAAACATGTCTCGAATCTGGTCGATCAATTAGACATAACCAACGCGAGTAGAGCCATGCGGCAGTAAAGTCCATATCTCATCTGCGAAATTGTTAGCAGGACCACCAAAGCAGCTTGTGATTATACTCACTTGTCTGAAATAAGCCGCTCTGTTATCAAAGTCAACTTCTTCCGCCACCTCCTCGTTCCTCGGCAGAGGGTGCAGCACCCGTGTGTGTTGCTTTGCATGCTTCAGCGTAGCGTTGTCGATGCGGTACACATTCTTGACCTTCTCGTATTCTTCAACGCTTGGGAAGCGCTCCTTCTGCACTCTTGTGCAGTACAGCACATCGCTCCTCGACAGGATCTCCGGTGTGAGCTCTTCAGATTCGCAAACTAGCTGACCAGACTGGATGAGTAGGTTGCGGACATCAGCCGGTAGAGAAAGTGACTTGGGCGACACAAGCTGCACCGAGACTTGGTAGTGCCGGAGCAGGTAGAGCAAGGAATGAACGGTCCGCCCATACAAGAGATCCCCAACAAAGGTAATAGTCAATCCCTTGACGGTTCCGAGTTCTTCCCGAATGGTGAACAGATCGAGGAAGGCCTGAGTGGGATGCTCCGCGCTTCCGTTACCTCCATTGATCACTGGGACATTACTGTACCTCTTGGCAACATCCACGGAACTTTCCTCGGGATGACGAAGAACAACCGCATCGCCGTAGCATTCGAGAGTTCTCAAGGTATCCTGCAATGATTCCCCCTTCTGCACCGACGAGTGTGATGTACTAATAGCGATGGTTCTGCCTCCGAGTCGTTGCATAGCAGCATCAAAGGAGGCCGAGGTACGTGTGGAAGGCTCGTAGAACATGGAGCATAGCACACGACCACGAAGAATGTCAAGTACTCCCTCTCGATCCACACCCAGACGCATCTCCTGCGCTACTGTGAAGAGTAGATGGAGATCGGATCTCGAGTAGTCTTTCACAGAGAGAACATGTGCGTGCTTGAAGACGGAGGGCCGCGTTAGAAGATTGTGAAGCGAGTTGACGAAGGGTGGGCGCGCCGGTCCTGGAAGGCTAAAGTCTTCTGTAAGAGAAGCAAGCTTGGCAACGGGCCGTGAAGAATCGAATTCGCCCTCGTAAAAGCGTGGACCCCTACCGAACTGGGATTGCTGCCGGGGGCTAATAGCATCAATAGGAAATGGGGCTGCCTGAGGCGAGGAAACCATATCAGGTGACATTGGCGCGGGCATGCTATTGTGCGTTGACATATCCTTGCCCAGCGGCGATATAGGTAGAACACCCCCATCAAGGCACACTGTCTTTTCATTAAAGGTGACTCGTTGCACCGCTCCACGCATGACTTTGCCCACGAAAGGAGACCATGAATCAGATTTCGTCACCGTGTAGGTGCGCTCTAACTCGACCTCGACTGATGTCCCTACCTGTTCATGAAGCTCGAAGATTCTCTTGGGGTTGTCATAAAGACGTGTCTTGATATCATCGACAGTCAACCTGCCTTCGACGACAGACGTCAGAAGTAGGGGTAGAGCTTCAGCAATACCGGCTGCAGCGTCTAGTTTGACCGTTTTGTCACCCGAATGCAATGCGCGGCCTAGCTGGAACGGAACACTGCCAATCGAGAACACATCAATGGTACTCAAGTACTCCCACAAGGCCTCTTGATCACTCAACTCAGGAAGAAATTGGCAATCTGGATAGTCCTTGCGTGACAGGTATAGTGAATAGATCGACACGTCACAGGTGATGCTCAAGCCCTTCTGTTTGCTAAGTGAAATCAGCCGGATATCATCTTTGGTAGTCACGCTAGTGACGTGAATACGCCGGTTATGAAGACTTGCGAGCAGCAGAATGGATGCGAGGTCGGTTGTCTTTGCATCGGTGACTATCGGCTTGTGTGCTGGCCAAGAGTCAAAATGGGCAGTCACGGCAGCAACTTTGCTGATATTGTCGGAAAGATGGTTGAATGGGATGAATAGTGACCCAACCTCGCCGGTAACTTGGCTAATCTGATTTGCGTTCTCGGAAGTTGCCGAGATAGAAAAGTTGTAGTCGCAATATCCACCACGCTTGCCATTGAGTTGGGCAAGCTTAAGCGTTCTCGCGTCGGTAATGGATCCATCAACCCCCATAGGCATGACACGGACCATACTAAAGCCAGAAGCAATTGACGCTTTTGTGACGGTTTGTAGATCGTGGCTACCGGGAGACACAATTCCTGGCACGAAGGCGGCAATGTTGATTAGCCCTGGCAGGGCAATTGAGCGGTGGCTTGTCTGGTAGTCACGATTGCAGACCTCTAGGTCGAAATGTCTAGCGATTGCCTCGACAAGTATTTTGGCGTTCTTGACGTTTGTTACCAGAGGGATTTGGTAATCTACGGCCATTCGGCGTGTCTGATAGCCCCTGCTCATGTAATTTGCTGGTCGCCTATACTTGTTGTTGGAGGGGAGGTTGATGAAGAGGTCTATCATGTTTTTTGCCAAGTGCTGCGTCAAGGAGAATTCAGACCTCTGGTCATCGTCTTCTTTCCCGAGTGCTTCCAAAAACTGAACAGGTATGCCGTTTGTCTGGTAGAAGTCGGCCGTGCCAGCAGTAGCGTATAGCTTGTATCCCATCTGTTGAAGCCTTTCAACTGAGGGTAGCATCTCCTTTTTATCTCTGTACGAACCAATTGATAGAAGAACATTGCTCTTGGGAATTTTGAAACCAGTTGACATTAATGCCTTAAGATAAGCCTCGTACTTGTCTCTTCCAAAACAAGCAACTTCACCAGTGGATGCCATTTCGACACCAAGAACAGGATCTGCGCCGGAAAGTCGAGAGAAACTGAATTGTGGAACCTTCACTCCTACAGAACCAGGAGAAAGATTGGTTGGCGGATATTCGCTGAAAGGCACTCCCATAATTGCCTTGGTTGCCATCTCGATGAGATCAACTCCCATGACTTTAGAAACGAATGGAAACGAACGAGATGCTCGAACGTTACATTCGATAACCTTGATATCGTTATCTTTCGCGATGAACTGGATATTGAATGGACCCGTAACGTTAAGTTTAGCGCCAATCTTCGCAGTGGCCTCCTCTATACGCCTAATCGTCGTCTGTTCGAGATCTTGTGGCGGTAAAATGAGTGTCGCATCGCCTGAGTGGACGCCTGCATTCTCGACATGCTCCGATATAAAGTGACCTACGACTGTACCGTCCTTTGCCACAGCATCCATCTCGATCTCTTTGGCGTTTTCGATGTATTTGGTAATCACAACTGGATGTTCTCGAGAGACATCAGCAGCTTGCTGAAGATATAACTCCAGATCCGCCTCGGAGTAGACCGTGTTCATAGCTGCACCTGATAGCACGTAGGATGGTCGAACCAAAACAGGGTACGAAACCTTCTGACAAAATGCTTTGGCCTCTTCAAAGCTTGTGAGCTCTTTCCAGGTTGGTTGATCAACACCAATCTCATCAAGCATACGTGAGAACTTATATCGATTCTCGGCTCGATCGATCATCTCTGGCGACGTTCCGAGGACCTTAACACCAGAACGTAGTAATGGTAGAGCAATGTTGTTCGGAGTCTGACCGCCCATTGCACCAAGCACTCCGCTAGCCGATTCCATCTGATAGATATCGAGGACAGTCTCTAAGTTAATATTCTCGAAGTACAAGCGATCCGCTTCGTCATAGTCCGTGCTGACAGTTTCAGGGTTATAGTTAACCATAATAGTCTTGAAGCCAGATTCTCTAAGGGTGCGGATTGCACGCACGGAACACCAGTCGAATTCGACAGAGGATCCTATTCGATAGACGCCCGAACCCAAGACCATGACACCATGGTCACTAAAGCTGATGTCATGCTCCGAGGCATTGTAGGTCAGATAGAGGTAATTGGTATACGCGGGAAATTCGGCGGCTACTGTGTCGATCTGTTTCACGAATGGTTTGATGCCAGCCTCATTTCTCATGCGCCTAACAGCCAACTCATTAGAATCCCAGTATTTGGCCAATTGGCGATCACTAAACCCTAGCCGTTTACCTTCGAGGAGAAGGTCTGGGCGGCTAGAGATTTGGGTAGTGTTGTATTTGGCCATTGCTTTACCGAAGTTACTCAAACCCATTAGCTTGTGCAAAAACCACTTGTCAATCTTGGTTAGCTCCCAGATCCTGTCAACCGAGTAGCCGGTATGCATAGCGTTGGCAATGGCGAACAGGCGCTGATCTGAGGGTGTTTGTAACTCGTCGTCGATCGACATGAGTGCCTTGGTCTCTCCAAATCCGAGGTTATGAAAATCAATGGCACGGATTGCTTTCTGGATGGCCTCTTCGAAAGTTCGTCCGATGCTCATGACCTCACCAACGCTCTTCATCGAAGAACCAAGCTGAGTGGAAACTCGGGTGAATTTCTTGAGATCCCATCGTGGCATCTTGACAACAACATAATCTAAAGAGGGTTCGAAGCAGGCACATGTTACTTTCGTGACTGCATTCTTGATGTCCTTTAGAGGGATACCGAGTCCCAGCTTCGCCGCGATGAAGGCCAAGGGATATCCCGTGGCTTTGGAGGCTAGCGCAGATGAACGCGACAAACGTGCGTTGACCTCAATAATGCAGTATTCTCTGGAGAAAGGGTTTAGGGCGTATTGGATATTACATTCTCCAACCACCCCAAGGTGACGAATGACATTTACAGCCGTTGTTCGCAGCATGTTATAGTCTTCATCAGAAAGAGTTTGGGACGGCGCAACGACGATAGAATCGCCCGTGTGGATACCAAGAGGATCAAAATTCTCCATGTTGCAGACCGTGATACAGTTATCCTGAGCATCGCGGACAACTTCGTACTCGATTTCCTTCCAGCCTTTCATACTCCTTTCAATCAAAACCTGGGGACTGGCAGCTAAAGCTTTGTTGCATAGGTCGAAAAGCTCGGCTTCGTTGTTAGCAAAGCCACTTCCCAGACCACCTAATGCATACGCAGCTCTAACAATGACGGGAAAGCCAATACCCTTAACTACACGCATAGCTTCGTCCACGCTACTTGCGGAGGCAGACTTGGCACATTTCTCACCAATGGATTCCATGCTTCGAGCAAAAAGCTCTCGGTCTTCCGTTGTGATGATAGTGTCAATGGGAGTACCCAGGACCTTGACTCCGAGCTCCTCGAATTCATCTTTTAGTTGAATGCCTACTTGCAAAGCGGTCTGGCCACCAAAAGTAACGTAAATAGCGTCTGGTCGTTCGTGTATAATAACTTTGCGCACAAATTCGGCTGTCACTGGAAGGAAATAGACCTTATCGGCGAGACCTTTTGATGTTTGGATCGTTGCAATATTTGGATTGATCAAAACAGTGTAGATGCCTTCCTCTTTCAAGGCTTTGATGGCCTGACTGCCGGAGTAATCAAACTCTCCAGCTTGGCCAATACTCAGGCCACCACTACCAAGGACGAGTACCTTTTTGACATGAACTCGCGGGTGCATCTTTTCGTTCTCCTCGTAAGTGCCGCCGGGAAAGCTTACAGGCGAGTTGAGAAGGTTGGGATCTTCTGCACATTTGGTGATTGTGTTGATGAAAACGTCGAAGAGGAACTCGGTATCACGAGGGCCAGGCGTACTCTCTGGGTGGAACTGTACACTGAAGCAGGGCTTACTGACATGCATGATTCCCTCGTTGCTACCGTCGTTGGCGTTCACAAATAACTCTTTCCATTCATCCTTGGGTAGTGTTTGGGCACTGACCGCGAAACCGTGGTTCTGGGAGGTGATGTGACACTTGCCAGTAACCATGCTCGTACAAGGAATGTTGTGTCCACGGTTACCGAACTTCATTTTCTCGGTGCCGGCGCCGGCAGCCTGTGCAAGGAGCTGATGGCCAAGACAGATTCCGAACACAGGCGTGTGATTAAGCTTTAGCGTTTCGGCAATATGTTTGACTGTAGTGTCGCGTAGTACCGCAGGATCACCCGGCCCATTGGAGATGAAAAGACCGTCGTAGTCCTTTTCACCGGAGAAATCGTAGTCCCACGGGCAAACTTTAACTTCAACACCCCTAGTCAGGAAACATCGTAGTTGGTTGTTCTTCATGCCGACATCGAGGCAGAGGACACGAAGGGTACGCCCGGAGGGATGCTTCAGGGCAGATTCAGGGGGTGGCTGGTAAAGCTGAGCATTTTTGATCGAAACTAGAATCAGTGAGCTAAGGTCGAATAAATGAATCCCGGAGAGAGTGACTTACCCTCGGCTACTAGATTCTTTGTGTTAGGATTGACCCAATCGTGAGTCTCGAAGTATGGTCTCCAATCCTTGCGGCTCAATAAACTAGTCATGTCTCCGTTGACGACGCCATTGGAGTCCCCATTTGTCAGGTTAGATTTTTGAAGGAGTATACGGCCGAGCATACTACCCTCCTGGCGGATACGCTCGGTAAGGGCCCTGGTGTCGACCCCATACAGGGCCGGCACACCTTGCTCTTTAAGCCACGTTCCGAGTGATGAGGTAGCCAGGAAATGCGAGTAGTCTTCACCGGCGTATGAAGACACAACCAGGCCAGCAATGTGTATCTCGGAGGACTCGAAGTGGGCAGGGCGGTCGTGCAGAAGCTTGTCCATGGTCTCTCGGGAGGGCACGCCATAATTTCCCACCAGGGGAAATGTAATGACAAGGATCTGGCCTCGGTAGGAAGGGTCTGTTATGGACTCTGGGTAGCCAACCATGCCGGTCTGAAATACCAGTTCGCCAGCGATGCTCTTTTTGGCACCAAAGCTGTATCCTTGGTAGGACGAGTTGTCCTCGAGATCGAGGCACATAAGCTCGCCATCGTCAGCGTCGACTAACCGCGCCGTCGAGGGCGGATAATGCACGGGATCCATTGTGTTGCTGCCGCCTGCTGCAGTGTCTGAGATGATAATATAATTGAGGTTGCTGGGACGAGATAACTAAGCGATTGTGAAGATGGAAAGCGAAAGTATCAACGGGCAGCTCGCCCTCTAATACTGCGCGGCTGTGCTTGATACTCAATTGATCATACCGGGCTGGGGTTCTAAGCACACAGCCCAAAGAGGTGTTGCATGCAGTTCTGTAAGGTAATGAGGAAGATACTGCGGCAAAAGATGGCCTGGTATGTGATATAGAAGTAGGAGAGAAAAAAGAAAAAACTTCAGACCGAAATCGCTAGAGCTACCTTTTTTTTCACCTAGTTACGTCAAGCTAGCAGAGAAGCCATCCTGTATGTTGATTGGAGGGGCTGGCTAGATGGAGGGGTTTCGACTGGATGAACATGTGATCCACCCTCGAGTGATCCAATCGGGTGCGCGTATCTGTCATGCATATCCAGGGACGCAAACCTTACAGCCGATCCTAGCCAATGCCTTGAATGGCTCAACCTAAGGTTAGTTACTTAGTCTATTGGTGCTATTAACTTATATTCTGTGGGCTATTTACTGATTAACTGGCTTCAGCTGAGCATTTGCTTGCTACTATCCAAAAGAAACACCGCCATTCCTGACACGTAGGTCGATCAATGCGCTTATATAGCTATATTGCATCATACTACATTTCACTCTGGATGGCTCTGCAGGACACCGGTATCTCCTACCATTACCTTGAGCCCGCGACTGGCTGTCTTATTAACAAGAGTACATAGTACCTATTCAAAGCTGAAGTGCTTCTTCTGGAATACAATGGTTTTATTGGGTGCGTAGCCCCTTGTCACAGGTGCTTGGCAGGTACTGGTGCCCAAGGAGCATTCACAGGATAGGAATAATGATGTTAAGAGAGATCATATTTCTCGCCTATGCATCAGTGGCCTGCAAAATCCAAATAGATCATGCATCGGATCGGATAGGTCGCTTGAGGAGAACCTACTAGTAAAAAAGAAATACGCTACTGGCGGACTAATTTCAACCTGATAAAGTTAGGCATACAGAGGAAGAAGCACAAGTTAACTTGGATATCTACTGGAGGAGGCTCAGTCTTCTATATATTTCCACCTTTCACATTAATATAGGTGGGCCTGTTTACAGCAGGCCTTGAATTCATAAGAAGTGTGTGACAGGAAATACAACAAAATCCCCCACGAACTAATCGAAGGCCCAACGGTAAGTTTATTAATACTAGAATGCTAACAGTTGTATGAATTTCTTGCCTGTGTGTACATTGTAACAGTGCTGCTGGAGTTTAGGTAAGCCGTAAGCCGTAAGCCATAATGCGTATATGTGGCTGGTAGTATCGTCGTACGTGAGCCCTTGGGATACGTATTGTGGCTACCTACTATTTCAGGCACATTGACATTATACAAACACAATAAGTTACCCATATGTCCCAATTGCGCCATGCTTGGCCATCGTATGTAAACGATTGAAATGGAGGACAACATTTGTACATTCATTAGAATCGTGGTTGGTCCGTGCACCGATCGTATCCAGGTATGTCTAAGAGGAGCCTCGAAGGAGGGGAATGCGAGAAGTTGTAGTAGGAGAAAGGAAGCGATGTTCGTCATGTGCTTGTGCTACTGGCGCTAAAGTTTGATCATGCGTACTCACCACTATCCGAGCGGTGTAAAGCCGAGAGGAGCTAAACGTTGATTTTCTTGATGATTCTCCTAAGCGACTCAAGTAAAGTGAGAAGAGGCAGAGTGTTGTGTGTGCGAAACTGGTACGAACAAACAGATCGACGTCTTGGATGGTGCTGAAACAATAAAATCGTTGTACTGGCGACCCAAGACTTGGCTTTTCTGTTTGTTTGCATCCATATTGGACAGCCACAGGTCTACATAGATGAAACGGCGTAAGCTGAGCGGATAAAATAGGTATAGCGCCAGACTGGAATTTGAAGGCCAACTGCTGTACTCCGTACAGTAGGTAGCATGGTATCGACGTCGGCTCCGGAGATTGCAGCTCGAGGTGTGCAACCAGTCTAGCGTAGACGTGGTGTGAGAGGGGGAAAAGGATAATACCTACTACCTATAGCATACAAGGGCTTAGATAAGAAGCACCTATAGCTTAATCATGCGATCTCATCGAAGTGGCTAGCCTTTCCCGATCTGACTTGGGTGGCATACCTATGCGTGATGTAATGTCGAGTTGTGGGATACAATACTTCCCGCTCAACCAATCATGAACTGGTGCTGGACAACCTGGGACACAAAAATAAGGGCGAGAGCGGTGTGGAATCATAGTACAAGTGAAAATGCCCGGTAACAACATTCTCTAAAACCGATAGAAGGAGGGGTTGAACCCGTCAGATGTTTGTTCAGCTCGCCAGTAGTCTAATTATGCGGTTCACACATGGTTACCCTAGAAAAGTTAGAAATTTAGCTAGTTACCTTGTAGGTATACTATCTAACTATTATGTAAACTCATAAGGAAGAGTGCTCTGTATGTGTTCTCAACGTAGGTAGCCAGTAGGTAGTTACGCAGTAGTGCTAGAGTTGATGGGTCCTATCATATGTGCTGCAGTATAGGTGAGATGATGCAACCTTGGAACATACATACATGCATAAGAAAGCCGTTATTGTGAAGCTAGCATCCTTATCTGGGGATGTGGGGTGGCCTCGAATCTCGAGTACTTAGACAAGTACAGGGATGGACGATGTTTGCTCCATGCAATGTGCTTGGTGTTTCAACCAGCTTGGACCTGGTGACATCCGTCGCGCTCTTGTACTATAAGACATCTAACCTACCTACTTAGACCTACCTAGTCCGGTGCAGCTTCACCAAGCTGCACCTGCGTAGCGTCTCGTCTGACTACATATGAAGGGAACTTGTTATCAGTCTGGGCTTGCCCCCTCCAGCTTAACAATAAAAACACTAAGTAGGTAGATAATCGATAACGAGTTATTAATCCTGGCTGCTCGCACTCCTACTACCATCCTGTGCTTGCCTACCTGCTACCTACCCGACTACCTACTACCCAGACGACTAACTAGGAACCAACCTAATCCACTGCCATGGCCTTGGTCTCTCGCCGCGTCCCACACTTGTAATTTCTACAGAGGTACCCCCAACTACCTACCTTCGCGAACAAACCCCCTTCTTGTCCCGACGTGGTTGCGCGTGAGGCTGAGTACTCCCAGTCGTTCCTCGACCTCTCCCACTCCATGCTACTGTAACTGTACTCTGGCTGGCGTATTGAGGTGGTAGGGGCTAGGACTGGCTTGGTTTGTCTGTCTTGTCTTGTCTTGTCTTGGCCTGGCTTGGTTGAAGACGTGGTACAGGCTCGACCGAACCTCGACCTTGCTCGAGCGTGGACCGGTCATCGCCATGATACCAACCGCGAAGGATATGCTCTCTTCGCTTTTGCGACCCAAGCCTGCCGCCCGTCGCGCCGACTCGTATCCCTTTGACTCGAACGCGCAGACCCCATCTCCTGGCCCGGCCAGCCGCCAGTACCTCGAGCAACGACATGCCACCGCCGACTTTACCGAGGGCGACGAAGACGACGATGAAGAGGAGGATGAAGAGGAGGACGATGGGCACGGATTAGACGCTCATCACCCATCCATACGCTTCGCCGACCAGGGTGTTTCTCGAAGAAACCACAATCCCGTCATCCCTCTGTTTTCTGCCAGTCATCTAGGTCTGAACTCGTACCGTGTGTGCCTGGCCGGATTCGCGAATGCTAACCGGGCGAGCAGATACCCTGTCGGTGTACAATGTTGTCCACGCGATTCGAATCATCGTCCAGACGAGGACCGAGACGACGCTATCCTGGGAACAACTGCGCTCCCCACAGGTCTCGCAGTTTTTGATCAAGCCGATGCAGCAACAAATCCGGACACAGCACTTCAGTCGAGCAACCCTATACGCGCTAATGGCGAACTGTCTCCAGTTTGGCAAGGAGGGTCAATTATATCCTGGTAATGCCGGCGTCAGCACTACGAGAGCCAAAGTCTGCGAGCTTCTTGCCGTGAAACTGTTGAAGGAATATAACACGAGAGAACTCATCGACGCCTTGTCCTACGATTTTGATCCCCTGCAAGGTAGTCTTCGCACACCTCCGACGCCAAAGGGAAAAGCCCCCGAGAGTAGGGGAAGAACGCAGTTTGCCAGGTCGTCGACTCTCGAGGTTGCCATCCGCGCTTCTGCCAAGCATTTCGTCTCCCACCCACTTGTCGTCCAGCAGCTCGAGGCCATTTGGAACGGTGCTATTACTTTCTACTCCTCGCATGACAATCTACATCGGCCTCAGGTGGGAGAGCCGGGCGCTGCCACGTCGGATCACAGAAACAACGCCGATGCCCGAACTCCATTACTGGGTCGCCAATTTCTCAAAGAACATGCTTCACACCTTCCAATGCATGCGATTCCCGTTCGACGGACAGTTGCTCTGTACGATCCGCGCAATGCCTCTCCCTTGAAGTTGTCCCGCCTACGTGTCCCTCGCTATCGCTACTTCTTGTCGACGATATCATTATTCGTCATGATCTGCTTGTTTCTCGCAGTTCTCATTCGACGCTCGAGTCTGATAACTTCCCTGGAGTTGGTCTTCTGGTTCTGGAGCGCTGGATTCATGCTGGATGAGGTTGTTGGCTTCAATGAACAGGGATTCTCGCTCTACATCATGAGTTACTGGAACATCATAGACCTCGGAATCTTGCTACTCTTGATTATATACTACGGCATGCGCCTCTGCGGTGTCTTCCTGGTTGAGTCCGTCGGATGGAATGAAATGGCGTACGAAGTACTCGCAGCAAATGCCATCCTTCTCGTGCCGCGCATCTTCAGTGTTCTAGACCACTACCCATACTTTTCGCAGCTATTGATCGCCTTTCGATTCATGGCGGAAGATCTCATGGCTTTGTTTGTCTTGATCTTGATCAGCTGCTCGGGATTCTTCGTCTTCTTCACACTTTCGAAGAATGAAGATAATGCTGTTGATGTGGCATATCAGATATTCCAGCTCCTGATGGGATTCACGCCTGCTGCGTGGGACGTGTAAGTCAAAACTTTGGCTGTATGGATGGACGATTGCTAACATGCAAATTAGTTGGCCCAAGTATACTTTCATGGAACGGTTGCTCTTGATCTTTTTTCTAGTCATTTGCCATTTTCTCGTTACGTACGTCGTTCCTGATCTATTTTCGATAATGGAAGCCTAATAGATATATAGCACGATACTGATTACTGTACTAACGAACTCTTTCACGGCCATCGCTTCCAATGCCAAGGAAGAGCACCAGTAAGTTACCGGACATTTACCTCCACTCAGTTATTAACGGGACGAACAGGTTTCTATTTGCCATAAATACGATTGCTATGGTTAAGAATGATGCACTATTTTCGTACATCGCACCCGCCAATATACTTGCTTGGGTCCTTATCCCTTTACGCTATGTCATGCCCATCAGACAGTT
This sequence comes from Xylaria castorea, assembly GCA_022495115.1. Classification (NCBI taxonomy): domain Eukaryota; kingdom Fungi; phylum Ascomycota; class Sordariomycetes; order Xylariales; family Xylariaceae; genus Xylaria; species Xylaria castorea. The sequence continues at coordinate 89,977 of MU382625.1, read as the reverse complement.
TGTCTTGCTTAATAGAACGGTCATCAAGTTGACCCATTGGCCAATTTTGTTCTTGATATTCATATATGAGAAGTATTATCTCGCATCATCAATATACGAGCCTACGGACTTGGTCGAGGGTTCAAGGCATAAGAAAAGCCGTGCTTTCTCGATCGCCGACCCGACTAGCAGAACCGGTCTTTTTAGCCCAAATATCCGGAATCGTGAGGAGTCAATTGCTGGCTTTCAAAAAGATCAAGCTCTTGAAGAGGTTTTCCGGCGACAGCCAGACGCTAACACAATACGTACTCAAAGAAGGCAGGAAAGAAGAAAAACCCAGACAGCTATACGAAATTGGATGGATCAAAGCGACGAGATCGGCGAGACTTTATCACGCTGGCCAACCATCGATAGCCGCCCGAGCCATTCATTACGACGAATGAGTATGACTCGCGAGTTGCCAAGACGTTTCCGAACTCTATCTGATGTTCGGTCCGCAGCGAGTGATCCCGCTGATCTTATATCGAACAGTGGCTTTCTTTCAAGGGTCGGTGGGCTCGATGTTCAGGCGACAGAGCATGAAGCAAAAGACTTCACTGATGCCGATGGCGATGACGAACTAGTGACAAATGACGAAGACTACGATGACGAGGTCGCTGACGAGAGTCGTGAAGAGAATATATCACATGCTGAGCAGGACTATTTTAATATTCCTATAGCATCACACCACCGTTCTCTCATGCCCTCGTCTAATGACTCAGTTGATCGGTAAGTAATTCTCGGACTCTTTTTCATCTTGCGTTGATCACTCTGATAGGGCAGAGACTCCTTTTCCCACGACTACCATCCCTTGGAAGATTTTCACACGCCCAAAATGCACTGCGAATCACACCAAAATGGCTACTGCTAACACAAGGTGTTGTAGTCGTCCCATTAGAACCATGACATCAGGAACAGGTGGTGCTGCACGCCGCCATGGCCTTCATAGTCGCACACTCTCCACAAACACTATACTATATAATCCCCAAGAGGCAAGTAGGCATGGACTTAGTCCATCGTCAGTATCAGAGGGGCCAATGGGACCACGGTCTCGACCGAAAACGAGCCGACTGGTGACTGAACAGTCTACATCCGCCGGCATACGATCGCCTCGACGAACAACGCAATATGCAGCTGAAAACGCCGCACGACCTCGACCCGTCCCTAAATCAGCGCTAAGCCGAGATGCCCTGTTGACTATAGACCCGCGTCAGCAACAGCGGAAGCTACCATCCTCAGTCAACTCGGACATCACGGGGCTCCTAGCTGATACTAAGAATGAGCTTGGAGCGGTGCCCGCGTCATTTGCGACGCAGATGGCGATGGCTACGGGTCAGTTGCGAGGTTTACAACGTACGAGCTCTGCAGAGCGGGCGCGCGAGAACGCGGATCGTATGAGTAGATTGGTACTCGCGCGCATGAAGACTTTGGAGGAAAGCTTCGCCGATGTAGCCCGGGAGGTCCAGCTAATGCGCTCCGTTGTCCCTACAGCGCAAAATTCGGCTGATGAGATGGGCTCTAACGCGGGATCGCACGGGGCCAACGTTGATCCGTCAGTACAGAACAGGTTTGCAAGGAAGAATCGCGTACAGAGGAAGAGTCGCCCTGGAAGTGCCAAGGAATACAAAGTAGGAATAGGAGGTGCAACTACGCACCAGGGACGTATGATCAAAGGGAAAGGAAAAGAGATTATGGATCACGGGGACTCGGAGAGCGAAGAAGACCAACCACCAAAGAGCTTTACGAGGAGGGGAAGCTCCCTGTGAGCTATGCTTTATGGATTCCTCCATTTATCGGGATCATTGGTCAGATCCAGTGTCCATAAATGGTCGATAGGGCCTGAGGTGATTCTCTTACTATCATATCGTGGACGAGCGGTTATGCATTCATGGGCGTTTAGGAGGCGGTTTCATTGCTATCGGTTATAACAGGACGTGGCATATGACACTGGCATCATCATGGCTCTGGAAGGGGATCTGGTATTTATTCGGAGAGTGAACGCGACAGATGAAGCTCACGCGTCCAGTGTGCATGGAATATCTCGTTTCTGTACAGCGAGATAATGGAGGGGGATTACTGGATCACATTTGCGCAGTTAGTGTAAGATTGACATGTACGAGTTTTAACGAGGCTTCTTAATAGAAGCACGTCGTTCGTAATTAGACGATTTCCATCGTTGCTTCGCAAAAAGATTTTCTTACCGTGAATGAAAGGTTCGGTGCTTGCGCGTAAACACTTCATTCACCCTTTTGATTATGTTGTCATAGTCTGGACTGACTATCTTACTAAGCTGCTGTGAAGAAAAAAAGGGATACCGGTCCCCCCCAAAAACTCAGGCATGTGCTGAACACCTCACGTGTTCAGGTTGCCTACTCGCTTGTAGTACTTCCGGGAGATGAGGCTTATGGTGTTAAGAATTTTAACGACCGAACGTCGCGATGTTTTATTATCAGGTATGTATGTGTAGATATAGGGTGATATTATTTCCCCATTCTTTTCAATCTTTTTCCTCGTCTAATTTTCACCCATCCAATTTCCCACCAAAGAATTCCTGGGCTTAGAGCTGCGTCGTGGCCTATAAGTTCTCGTTCCTCCGGTTCCTTTTCTTTCCGTCCCTTGTGTTTCCCACGTAATATGATCCTTGGAAAAGTCGGTGTACTCGACCAGCGTACCTTAACTATGGGCGTCGTTTATGAATCAAATAATATGCATGAGGTAGATAGATAGGTAGGTGGGCGGGCACGTTATCAGATCCCCCCACCGCTTCGATCCACGCTGACGTAGAAATTGGGTGCCTGCCCTTCGCGCTGGAATCGCTCGTTTCGGGCGATTGCCATCCGCCTGTATTGGACGCCGGTGGCGGCGACGAGACCCGTGACGAGGACGCTAGCGAGGAGGATGGGGCGTTGACGGCTGGTGGGGATTTCAGGTGTTAGTTTCACATTTTCTTGTCGTTCATTATATATTCCATCATGATTTGTCTCCTGTTGATAAGGAAGACGAGAGGGGGGGCTCGCTGGCACTGTCTTTATTGGAGCAGCTACGCGTAGGGAGCTACTCACAACATTGTAGGCTACGCTCTCGTTGGCCGTCGTGATCAAGAGAGAGAACTGCTAATTTGAAGTGACACGGGTATTTTGATTGGTCCAGTCACTCAAATTGGACAAGACTTTAGGACTGTTGGTAGATTGGGATTGAAAGATAGACTGCCCAACACGAAAAGCCGCCAGTATACTAGATATTAAGTATCTATGAGGGTAGACAGACGGGGTATGCAACCACACAACAAGAAAGGTTCGATCACGAACATACGACGTAAGAATTGGGTTTCAGATCAAATCAGATCAGGTTGGGTCGAGATAAAGCGGGAGGAAGGGTCCACGAAAAGGGAAGGGGAGCCGAAGAATATATACCGGGAAACACAAGTGAATCAAGAGTCCGAGCAAAGCTTAAGCATGCAGGTACTTCCCCAGTTTTTGTGTCATAACATTTCCGCTAAGGAATGTCTAGACTTGGGGTTTCATCCATTCCGTCTACAAGGGAGGAGCCACTAATAAGGTACACTAAGATCGGGTAACAGAAACATGATTGCCTGATGTTGGGGAGATACGTGGTGCGAATATCACACACCGCCGAGAGTCGGGTGAAGGGGTTGAAAGAGCACGCGACACCAAGTTCGGACCAAGTGCCCAGATTGTGGCGATCCGATTTAGTGAGATAGGCTAGGCAGCGCCCCGGGACGCGTGATTGGGTAGGAATCCTTAGCGAGAGATAAAGATGAGACTAGAAGCACGCACTGACCACGTCTACTCACTGTAGCTACTAGATAAGGTAGGTAGTTAACTAGACTAGTGTTCCAGACATCCGGGGAAGTCAGTATGAAAAACCGGGGCCCCGGTCGAAGGCATGAAGAAATAGTGCCTAAGCTGACCATAATACATGTAGCTGTACAAGATAGCCAGTATCCGAGAAATATTTAGACACCCTGGACTAGTCTACCTGTTCAGATTGAAGAAGCATTTATCTATGCCACCTGGATTGGATACAGGTAGTACGCATGAAAATCATAGAAATAAAGGCAAGTCTCAGCCATGTGCCCTGTAGAATATCTACAGGTCTTTATACATTCAGCCCGTCTTTGCTTTTCACTGTTAATAGAAGAAATATAAGACACTAGTAATGGTACAATGTATAGATCTGTAAGTCCGTAAGTACATGTATGTTCACAGGTCACCTATGTTATACATCACAATTTACAGCAGCAGATACGGTAGATGCGATGCTGGAACCCCACTTATAGGGCTGAAAGATGCATCTTCCGATACCTATTATCCAGTGGGGGAGCCATGCTCACTCAGTTGGCTGCAGGCAGCCATCATAACCAGATACCTGTTCCATTGCAGAAGCTTTGGCTAAATGGAGAAACTAAGTGTGTAACAACATCTTCTATTTAGCTTGATTGATATGATTTCAGTGGTTTTGTCTCATGCAAGTAACACAGCTTAACCAATGGTATCTTTTCATAAGAGCTCCGTGTAGCACGTTTCATTGCTCAGTAAGTTTTAGCTCTGTTGAACAATGATTATAGTATGCTTTAATAATCATAGTCTTCAAAGTAATAAGGTTTGTTAGATAAGTCCCAGGAATCCTGATCTCGGCTTCGAACTAGAACCATCGTGTTCTATTAACTTGTAATATCAACATCCGTAGCTAAGCAGTGTAATCTATCATTATAATTAGGTGTTTCGTCCGTCTGCACTAACCAGGGAAAGAGCGATATTCTATTCGCGGGATCATTCTTCATATGCCTGCCTAATCATAAATATTATATCTACTCTTATACGGATAGGTACATAGAACTCGAGAGATCTGACAGCGTGACTGTTGGTCGAGAGACATGAGGTGATGCGGTGGGGGCCAGGAAGGACTCTTGTAACCCCGCCACCCTTCGTTCATCAGGCTCCCGCTATACACTCCCATCTTGTCTGTCTTGCTTGCTTGCTTGCTTGAGGAACAAGGCAACAAGCAGCCTGGCCAACTACAAAACGAATAGTCTACCTACCTACCTACCTACCTACCTACCTAGTTCTCTCTTGTTGTCTGCTTTCTTGCTCTTTTCTCTTAACCGTGATGATTGATACGAAGGTAGATTGCCTTGTTCGCAGTTTACCTTATAATTACTATCTGCTTCATCTGATTCAAAACGGAAGAGCTCATCAACATTCCCCTTAACGCCCCCACTCAATCTAGCCCATCCTTCACGCAATTCTCGACCATGGCCGAAGAAGAAGACCTTCTCGGCGCTACAATTGGGCGGCTGCTGCGAGTAACTGCCCGCAACGACGGTGATGCTTCTGCCGAGACTAGACAGCAATGCGACCGTCGACGGCTGCAACAGCTCGGTGTTGCCACTACGTCAGTAAATACACTGGTGATCGTCAGATTCCCGGTGGGAGACTTCGTCGACTGCGACGGATATAAGGTAGATATCTTTTAGCTTTTCATCTTCATCTTCACGCTCCCCTAGCTCGTCTTGATAACTTAACATACTCTATCCGCAGTGGGAAACGAAGGAGTTTTTCATGGACTCCCAGCAATTACTTGCGACTGGTTCGACAGTATTCGCAGCCCAGCTGTCCCCAGAGGCCCAAGCGCAGACAAGACGTCGTCTCGGCTACGATTCCAAATCATACCCATATGCTAAATTCGTCTTGGACCTGACTCCGCCGATCGAAGGAGTTGAGTCAGCCTCTATGGTTGCTCGATTGTCTCTCTCCGGCGGGTTGAGAGATTGGTGGCAGTCTTGTTACGTTTCGTTTGTTTCGAAATGCCTTGTATCTGGACATGACGATGTTTGTCCCAGGCACTTCGACTTGTTTCTTTCTGGCTACAACTTGGAATCCAATTTGGGCTCTCCGATGAATATCAGCAAACTCAAATACCCAGAGCCAAGGAAGATTGTTGACTATTGTCCAATCCGGCATCGAGCCGCTATTCTTCGCCTCCTCATGGCTATACGTCAAGGGGACCTCGTTTTGGACTCCGCTCCACGTACGGCCAATATGGTTGTGATCGCAAGATATTATGACTGTATCAAGGTTGTGGTATGTAATACCACCTGCTAATAAAGATACGAAAACGAATCGAAGAAAAAGGCGACTAATAGCCAAATAATAGAAGGATTCTGTCCTAACCTGGTTCATGTCGGATCCGAACCAAGAATTCATACAAGTTAATACCGAAGATGCTCTATGGATGGGTGTAAGTACCTACCCGTAACTCAAACCTGACCTTTCCTCCCCAGAGCTGCAAAGAACCCGTCTTCCTTTTTTCTCTAACCTGGAGTATTACTTACTAGAGAAAGTATATTGACTTAATCGCTGCAGTGGATGGCGGAACTCCGGGCAGTCACTCGCGTGGCTTTCCGAATTCTGGTAGTAGAGACAGCTGTCGAGATTCTTGACAACAAAAGAGCCGTGAACCACAACAAGCGACAAATGTCAATACTCGGGCGCGCCCGTGGAAGCGTGGCTGACGAGCAAGAGACTTGTATTCAACACGCCGCGCAAAAGCTAGCGCAGAGAGCAAGTAGTCTGTATGCTCAACTTATGTCTGACGACGTGAACACATTTCTTGGAATTAAGCAATGGCCAGCGTCGAGTCCTTCTTTATGCCTAGCACTCCGCACCTATATACGCAAAGTCGTGAGCGATGCCATGAGTGATGATGATATGGTATTGACTAGGGAAATTGAGAATATCGAACCCATGATGAAAGAGTACGACCTAAACCGGGCGCGCTATGTGCCAACAGTGGACCTCGTGCCAACAAAGGAGATCTACCTGGGTTTATCGCCGCAGCAATGTCTTCTTACCTGTGCTTTCTGGCGTCGGCTCAGCGAATTCGCTAGTGTGTTCGGAAAGCTTTATTACCACGTCAGATTCGATATGGTACAGATCCCTCAAATCCCTGACGGGACAGAACTCAAGGCGCAGCAATCCACCCCCATAATATTTGACCGAGAGGTGTTCCATAGCGAGTTTCTCGCAGCAATCTTGGACCTTGGCGCTAAATGGACAAGTGGTGAGCTTGAGATTAATATTCCCAGGAACGGCTTCCTGGTCCTTAACCTCTCCGACGAAGAATTCAAATTTCTCCCGCTTTGGGCAGGGGGTCGTAAGTGAATTCCTATGTCATATTTCTTTATATTCTAATTGCTATATACATGCTCTTTTTCAGGCCACAATCGTGCCCTAGAATCCCCTCATTTCCCCTTAGTACCCCTGTAGTATGCTCGAAACGACGATTACTGACCCCGAGGATTGCAGTGGACGATGGCACTGGTGGCGTTTACCAGACCGACATCCCGGACGCGGAGCGCGGGTTTCCTATAGCACCAGGTCCGGGCTTCTACACAGGGGAGACGATTCCCGACGATCGGAGTTCTACCATGATAGACGGCGATCGGGCTGCCATGACACCCGCAGGGTCCGAGACGGTCTCAATGACATCGGGTCGCTCCATCAGGCCAGCTCCTTCACAAGAAACTGGCTTTGATGACGGATCGGCTGCCGCCGCTGTCGGGTTCCAGCTCGCTACTACTAACCCGAACATAATAGAAGACATAACTGCTCCTCAAACTACCCACACGGCTGCAGCTGCTTACGACGGGTTCAATTGGACACCTAGTGCTTCAGCGGATCAAGATTTCCATTCTAATTACGGTTTCGATTCCGATGTCAACGACTACGGCTCCGATAAAGCCGCTACAGACTTGCAAGACTGGTTCTGCTACTATGGTTCAGAGGATTCATATTCCACCTACCTCTCCGGCGACGATCCTGATGACGGCATCGATAATGTTGATACTAACGAAAACGCCGATTGACACCCCAGCACATAAACGACACGTGTCTTGAGTAAATACCCTCTACCACGGTGTAAAGGACGATCCGTCTAGCGCATGATGTGTTTTCGTCACGCAGACCGGTCATAGGGAAAAGTATCGCATTTCGTTATTCTAAAAACATGCATGGAGTATTGGCGTCGGCAAAATGCTGGCCGTGCATATTTGGTATTGGCATCTTGACTTGGCGTCTGTATTTTCTCGTCCATTTGGTAGATGGATGAACCCTCTGTCTTTGTTCTGCATTAACCAGAATACTCGACGCCGCACAGGATAGACGCATTGGCATTTGGGTAGCTGGATTTCATGACAGGCTATGACATGTAAGGCAGGCTAATCTTAATAATATCACCAATAGTTTTCTGCCGATCTCAGCTAAGAACACCCTATGTAGGCTTCATGCTTCTGGGAAGCAGAGTACGCGCTTTAGTCAAAGTAGCCCCGCGTTGATGAATATCTCGAAATTACACAACGATCAGGACTGCGTCACCTTGTTCTCAGAAATGATCACGCCTTATACACCACGAAACTGAGGAGACGTACAGGAGATCACTCAACGATCATCGTGGCGCCGAATAGGTTTGAAGAAGTCTTGCCTAAGAGGCAAAATAATATATTTGTTCTATTGTGAGCACACAGGCCGATTTGCTCTACACCGCGAGCTGGCAGCCTTTTCGCCTTAACGAGTTCGGCCCAGTATATCTTATCTTGAATCATCAAAAGCAAATGGAAAAAGGTATCATCCGGGTGCGAAAAGCAGCAAAAAGGAAAAAATAACAACACCATTAGCCTGTGGAGCGACAGCTCAACTCCTGTATCCGGGTTAAAGACCCCGAACTTAAAAGGTGCATACCCCCTATTCTTTTGAACGCCAGTAGGTGCAACCATCTTTTTTATGCGGCCAACCACCACCACTCCTGTATACTGCCCGATGCGCTGCATCTAAGTTCCCTGAGCGCAGTCGACGAAAAAGTTTTCATTAGCAAGTTAAGTTTGTGTAAAAAGCTGGGCTTAGAATTCATCGTCATCCATATTAACACCCATAGTTTCTCCATGTTGCTTCCTTGGACGACCTCGTGCGCGTGGTCTCGAGTTGCTCCGTGCCCGCTTCTTTCGGCCACCAGAAGCGTTAGCTGCCTTTCTTTTGCGACCGCGCGCATCGAGTGTGACTTCGTCATCGTCGTTATCTCCGTTGAGATCCTGCAGCTCACTATCGGCCTCGAGGTCTTCTTCATCTTCTTCTTCCCCAATTTTGACCTCGCTGTCAACATTCATAAGATCAACAAATGCTTTGCATTGCTGCATCATACGCTCTGGTGTATCAAGCCCAGACATAATGAAAGATATATCATCCCAGAACTTATCGCCTGTGACACTTTGAACTTTCACAGGGGCTTTTGTGAGGTCTTTGGGTGGCCCTTTATTTTTAGCTTCGCGGCGGCTGGGGTTGAGGCCGTACAATCGGCGAAGGAATGTGCGAACCTCCCAGGCAGCCGAGAGGATCATGGAACCCGCTGTCAATTGGCGAAACCGCTGCATATTAATAGACTCCGGAACCACAAGAGTTGTGGATGATGCCTCGCCTTCGACAACTTGTTGTGTAGCTGTATCCTGATCTATACGCACTTGGAATATCTCGGATTCCATTGTTTGAGCAATGCCGGCACCTGTTCCCGTCACTAGCTTCTCCAGAGCTGTGACGACTGTCTGAAGATCACCAACGTTGACGTACTCGAAAAAAGCAAAGTTTTCAAGTAGGAAGCGGGAGTAAGCCACATGTGATGGTAGCTGGTGGCCAGCTTCAAGTTCAGAGGGTTCGAATTCCAGTTGCGCAACGATCTTCTCGAGAAACTTAACTCGATTCCTTGATTTACTGATTTTCAGTATCTCAATCAACAGGTGTAATTTTGATGTGAATGGTGACTCAGTTGCGCCGCGGCAATCATGAATGACGTCTTGTTGATACTGGAATGCAGATTGGACAGCCTTGGCGTATTCCCGCTCAAGCACGCTTTCATACTTTTCATGCAGTGCCCTGTGTTCGTAATAAGCAAGCTCCGAGATTTTAGTAACCGGGCAAGTCTCCAAAGTGATGAGAGTCACACCAGTCTCTTTAGGATGCACTAGGCCTTGCCGGCTAATACTTGCGAGAATCTCAACCGCGAGGAAAGCGTGATCGTCATATGTCGCCAACGCGATTCTTGTTATGGCCGTGAGGAACCGTTGTGTTGTTGCGCTAGCCACGTCATCGAAGGTCGTGCTACCCATAACCTTCAGGTCCTTCTTTTCTTTCGCAGCATTGGGGTTTGACTGGCTCGATCTCTGCTCCTCGGCAAAGAGAAATTCTCTGAAAGAGCGTAGAACCATAGACTCCAGAACCACGGTCTGTTCCTTAAAAACCTGTTCGAAGACCGAAATAACATTATCCGTTACGAAATTTCTGGGATTGGACTGGCAGATTAGGCCAATAGCATCCAGTGCAGGTCTCCTTATGTCAACCGACTGCGCTGAATGGGCGAAGGGGCAAATCACGTCCGTCATGAGTTTGGACACCGAATCTCCTTTCCAGTTGGGAAATTTGCTTTTGAAGAGGTCATTATGACTGTCAAACTGGCAATGTTTACCACCCATTCCAACAATGAGTGAGTAACGGTCAAATTGCCTCGTCATCTTTTGATCAAGACCCTTAGCTAGAACACTGCGGATTTTCTGAATACCAAAAAGACTTGAAGAAATAAGACGAGCAACAGGCTCCGTATTATTGAGTAGACCACTGATGATCCATATACAAGCTATCACATCATCTAATAATGTTCGTGTGATCTTGGCAGTCGCAGGCATAAGGTCATGTCGTATTTCCGAAAGGAATTGTGAGTGCACACTGGAAACCTGGGGTAAAACTCTCCGATAGATGACGACAACAGCTCTCGAGACAATCAAGTCCTCGCTTGTGCTGACGCTAGCGATGTGTGGTTTGAGGAGTCTTATTTGTTCGAATGTGAACAGTTTTGGGTCCGCTTTCGCGAAAATCATCAAAACTTGCAAAGCGTCCTTCCCCGATGGCACCGATGGATCATTCGACTCAGGGTTGTCTACAAGGTCAAACATGTTGGCCACAAGCTTGGTGCAGACACGAGTGTTGGCCTCGCACATCTTAGATTCAGGTGCCAAGATTGTTTGAAAGACCTTGTCAAGAATGAGTGCCGTATTGCCTTGCTTTGCTGTCTGAACCATCAGAGCGACATGGTCTGTGAGTGATTGCTTAAAAGACACCGAATCGTCATCTTTGTAGAATGGAGATATCCATATTTCTTCGATCATTTGTCTCGCCAGCTCGCGAACGCCTTCATCAGGATCCTGCATTCTGTGCAATAAGCCATTGGCAATTGTACTGCGGACGGCTTTGTTCTCATTACCAAGGTAGATGTCTCTTGCGAGTTTCATTGCCCTTTTCCGTACGCCCACGCCGGAATCAATAAAACGCTGTATGACTGTGGGGGTCATTCTCTCTTCGAGCCTCGGGCGCATGCTTATGCACTTTCCGATCAAGCCTAGAGCCGAATCCCGTACCTGAGGTGAAGAGTCACTAGAACACTGCAGAATAAGGTCAATGAAGACATTGTCGCCGTCAAGAATCGTGGGGTCCGTCTCGAGGACTTGATTGACACTCTTGAGACTCCGGCTCCGCACAGTCGCTTGGTCTGTAGTCATTGACCCCATAAGCAAATTCAGGATGTTCCTGAACGCTGCACAGAAGCTCGAGCGTAACAATAAGATTGCATGTGACAACTTTGCGTGGTTGGGGGCAACAGATCTAAACCTCCATTCCCTGGATAACCACTTTGAGTCCTCGATCATATTCCGCAGACGATACGCTGTCCTGCCAAACTCCGAGCGTCGTTCCACAGAATCTTCCTCCAGGGCAGAGTCGTATGCAGGGCTTATTTGTGACCCCCAGTCTGTTACCAAGTACGATATGGCGCTGTAAAGGTGTCCATCCTCGTTTAAGCGGTTTTGAAGAAACTCGACCACAATCCGATATGGGCCGTCCCATTTGAGTATCTTTTCTGGAGGCAGGCTGCCCTCTAGGGTAGTCAAACTGAGGTCAGCTAGCCATCTGCCGAGCTCATCAGAACCACTTCCTTCGAAACTGCTGGCAGTTTTGCGGACGTGCGATCGCAGTCTAGAGATTGAAGCTGCCATCACACCTAATAGCTCAAGCGCCATGTTTCGAGCTGGTGCTGCGTTTTTCTCACCATCAACCTGTTGGAACATCAAATACATGGTTAATCGGAGAAGAAGTTCAGCAGCAGGCCAATCAGGAGAGTCCAGGCAGGTGGTGAAATCCTCTACGAATAAGTCAAGGAGGTTTCGGTACGGCGTGTCGCCGGTTTTGGTAGACTTCAAGGCTCGTTTCACGATGAAGTTGACGACATAGTGTGCGTAGCGATACGCACCGTCAAATAGGTTCTTCGCAAGATTTTGAAGTTCCTGGACAGCAACCTCATGTTCAACAGCAGCATGATCGTCCGTCCGAACCGTATATCGAGTTCCTCTAGTTGGTTGGGCCGGGGCTGGAGCTGCGTCATCCTCAAGGGATTGCATGATTATCGATCGAAACTCATCTTTGCTATCATCTACTTTGCCGGCACTGGCCTGAATCAATCGCATAATCAGGGCAGAAATGGGCTGAATACTACCACCGCCAGAGAGCTTGAATTGTCGAGCTTTCTGTTTTCCAACAGGGAGTTTTTCTAACGAAGTCAAGATTTCGCTGAGAATGCCTTCTCTTTGAGCTGGATTCATTAAGAATATCTGCGAAAGCATGTGCATGGCCACTAAGCGTAGCCCGTCGAATTTGGAAACTCCAACCACCGAATCCTTCTCAGTGTATGCGTTCTCCACAAACATTAGACGGGAAGACAGAAACTCCAAAGTATTAACAACAGTCTCAGATAGATCAATGCTTGCGATTAGGTCGGACATTAGTGCGAAGAGCTTTTGGCTAGAAGCGAATAATGTCATAATAATCTTTTTATGAGTGGTCAAGGCACGGAACAAGGTGGCAGTTGGGCCTGTGCTTCGTACTTCAGCCATGGGCACAATGATGCTTTCCATAACATTCCTGAAAAGATTAAGACCGAGTTGGATAAGATCTTCGGAGTAAAGTTGTTTCTCTTCACGGCCTCCACACATGACCCTTAGGGCAGTCCGTGCGGCTCTAAGTCCTCTCTCAATGTCTGGTATCTGTTGTACCCACAAGCCAACATCAGTCTCGCTCCAGTCTTCGTTGATCTTGAAGTCAAGTGAGTCTGCATATTTCAGAGACCCTTCACTCAGTGTTTGTAGCCGTAAGAGACTATCAAATGGAACCTGGCCAAAGCAGCCTACCTCTATGGCCCTCTTGAGTAATCTTTGCGCTTTGTCAAGAGCACTCGAGGTCATAGTTGGTTCTTGATCTGCGGTTACGTAAACGAGTGGCGATGAATGAATATGTTGGCCAGAAAGGTTATCTTCGGCTATGAATATCTCTTGCAGACACCTCCTTAGCTCCGCAAAGAGCATATTAGCCCGCTCACGCTGATTTAAATCGGCTGTCACAGGGTCTTCCATCGCACCGTGACCTCTCTTGGTGGACAAGTCCGCTGGAGCCTCGGGTGAATCTGGTACAACGGCAAATTCTTCTCTATTGAAAGTACCCTTCGGTAGTTCGATTCTAATCTCACCCTGCCTTTGTGAGGACGGGGCTGGTGATGGCGAGTCCCGGCATGGTGGTATCGAGGGTCTCTGAGGTGTTACCTGTTTCTCAACTTTCTGGATACTAGCTGGGCTCGAAGCTGGTATAGTAACTTGTGGTGCTTGTGGAATGACTTGTAGGGGGTTTATTACAGGGCGCTGTTCTACTTTAGGCACAGGAATGGGCGAAACTTGTGGCCTAACCATCAGATCGGCGAGTGAAACGGTCTGCGGTTGAGACTGCGTTGCTGTGGGCGGGGCAGCAGCAGCCAGTCGTGAGGAGGGCGTACTTGAGGCCGCTTCCCGTTGTCTCTGACTGGGTATATGTATCTCAATACGCGTTTTATTATGTGCGACAGCCTGTGCATTGATGGCGGCAGGGTTGTGCTTCACTACCTTTGGGGTATCTGATCTACGCTGATTAGGCGACCTTCTCGTAGCCATGACTGCTCTTAAAGAACCATTCAATGGATAATTCGTCGAGTTACTCGGCTGGGGGTATCCGAAAACAATCGATGTACTGTCATAGACCATCTTCGCAAAGGGAGAGATTCCATCGACAAGAGTTTGGACGGAGCTATTGGGAGCTGCGATAGTTTTCGGTGCTGTTTTGAACTCGCTAATCATATTGTCAGAAATGCCCCGGGAACCTCAGTGTATGGTTGCTCACAATTTGGTGATCTTTTCGGGCTTCAGCAGACTCTGCACATATTCGAGACTGTTGTCGAGACGCTTAGACTGATTAGGATTTTCGGCCTCTTTATTCAGCGCATCGTAGTCATCTCTCGAGACGAGGTTGGCGAGGGACGGCGCAAAGGACCCTGCACCAATAGTAGGATTGCTGAGCATTTCTGGATAGAATGACGAAAGTCAGTTTATCATTGCATCAAGGCAGCCCACCAGCCACGCAATAGAAAGAGAAAGGGACATCTCGTCGTATCAGCGAAGGAAAGACCCGGTGGCAAGCAAGGGAGGAAAGATGAGCGCAGGTGCATGGCAGGAGCGAAGAGAAATGCTTTTTTCAAACTTCGGGCAGGGAAACAACGGCCGGGACGAAAGAAGCACACTTGCCTGCGTTGAAGGGAAAGACCGAGGTGAAAGGCGTATACGGCAGAGCTTCTTCTAAGGAGAAAGGGCGCGTGCGAAGATACCGCTCGTGGGATTGCACATTGGAGGACTGTTGTTGCTGTTGTTGCTGCTGTTGTTGCACATCGTGGGGCGATACACCGTTCTGGTGAGAGGACTGAGGGTGCGCCATCGTGTGTGTGCATGCCACCACTTCACCTATACTTGCCTGCACCCCAAGCCTGCGCTCTCATTGCGATGGCCGTACGCCGAGGTCAGTGAGATTGTAAAGCAAGGGTTATGTCATGCAAGGTGTTGCGTTGGCCGGTCGATGCGAGGGAGTAGAGCTTGTCCGTCCGGGTGTTAATGGGAGAGATGAAGCGATTTCGGGTATGACACGTGGAATGCTGCGACCGGGTGGTTCACCGGTACGTCTTCGAGGCCGAGTTCGAGGGAATGAACGAGATGGGTTGTCAAATAGCTCAATTGTTGCGCGCCGCGCCTGATAGCTTACCATTCGTACCTGCCTGAGGTATACATGTAGGGATGGGTACTGGATGGCAGGTCATCGTCTCTAGTGGTTCTTATCGATAATCTATTGAGTACACTAGGTACTATGTACAAGATACTCTTGGCATTAGGTACAACTGGACGGGACCTGGAACGCAGGGATCTGCTGTGTTAGCAGCTAGACCACCTACTCCTGCCACCTTTTCTGGCTGCTCATGCCACCCTCTAACCCTTTACGGTCACATCCATTCCACTTATATAAACATTGCCCCATATATAATTAAAATTATATATATAATTGTATATGGGCCAAAGTATTTACTACGGGTGCAATAAATGTATTGCTGCCAGTAGATACTGCAGTACCGCGCAACTATACATACAGCTACACAGCTAAACAGCTACACAGCTATATAGACTACTTAATTAAGCTACACAAACGCTGAATATAGAACATACTGTAGATAACTTGGTGCAGCGGAAGGTTAAAGTACAGGGCACTTGGCTAGCTGGTTATTGTATATTACATGTATAGGTGGGGAAAGGGTGGCATGAGCAGCCAGAAAAGGTGGCAGGAGTAGGTGGTCTATTAGCAGCTACGTACCCCGGTACTTTTTTTTCTTCCTTTACGTCGGAATTGCCTGAATGATTGATCCGTCTTTGCGCCTCGTATCTTTTTTAGGCCAGCGCTTCTCAGATCTTGCGGCCTTTTAGTCATCTTATTTTTAAAGGGTGAAGATGGCAGCGATTGGATCCTTGGTTTTCTGTTCCGACTGCGGTAACCTGCTGCCCGTGTCAAAAGGCAATGTTAAGAACATCCTGCACTGCGACTGTTGTGGCGCTGATAACAAGGGTCAGTACTAACAATTGCTCTCCGAAGAAGATACTAACTCCAAGTTCTAGACACGGCATCTAAGACAACCATTACTAAGAGCAAACCTTCCGACTTTCCCTCGTTGCTGCGCCAGAAACTCTCCATTGTCCAGTCCGTCGAGAAGCACAAGATCTCCACCGAAGCTTTAGCGAACGAAACATGTGAAAAGTGCGGACGGACTGAAGTCAGGTTTTCGGCTGTGCAGTTGCGCAGTGCTGATGAAGGGAGTACCATCTTTTACACCTGCGATTGTGGACATAAGTGCGCCTCTTCCACTCCGGCTACCTATGGGGCTCGGATTGCTAACCACGGCACAGATGGAACACGAACAATTGATGCATCATGATGAGAAACCACGTGAAAATGACGATCCAGCGGATAATACGGGAACCTGCCTCTCTCAAAAAAAATCACTTTTGCGCTCCTGGTCTAAAACGCCGACTATATGCTACATGTTATATCCATGCTCCTAACGAGTATGCTTAGAGTTTTATGCCGCTACCTTTGGCGCCTCGGGAATCAGTGCATATTCTGCCTGGTGCGATTGCTCGAAATCAGCCATATCTAATGCCACGATAACACTCTCGCGAACCACTTTCTCCTTGTCGTGCAGGAACCGCTTCAGCGTCTCCTCGACACCGTCCTCTTCACCTAGACTACCGAGCGCCTCTGCGGCTTCATGGCGGACCATGCTTGCCTCTTCGAGATTGCTCAGTGCAGCTGTGAGAGCAGGTATTGATGCGGGGTGGGAGAGCTGTCCAAAGACGAAGGCAATCTCGTGTCGGAAGAGGGCAGAGGAGTCTGCAAAGCCCTTGGCTAGGGCGTGGACGGCAGGAACCGCGGTCGGTAGGTCGGGCGGCGATGCGAAATCGCGAAGCGCGAACATGGCACGATACCGGAGGAAGAGGGGCGCATTCGTGTTCATCAATGTTTCCTCCAACTCTTCGACAGTTTGGCTCGACTCGGGCATTGGAGGCGCAGGGTCGACGGAGGCAAAGGCACTAGATAGACAGGTTTCGGGTCAGTCTGCAACGGGTTAATGAAGCTTGCATCTTGATCAGAATGCGTACCTTTGGTGCAACTTTTCCTGTTTTCGCTGCTCCGAGTTCTCCCACTCTATCCTGTCGATAGCAATCTCGCATGTCTCCGTGATGACTACATCCTCGCCTTCGCGATCCCGGAATTCGCGAAGGATCTCTAGATTGCCCGCGTCGCCCAAGGCGCCCAATGCTTCGGCCGCCTCATGCCTGCACATGGGGTCTTCCTGCAGATCGGCCAAGACCTTTCGGAGCGGCGCAACCGCAGCGAGGTTGGCCGTCTGACCAAGACAATAAGCGAGTTCATGTTTGAGGAGGGCAGAAGGGGAGGCAAAAGCAGCTGCGATAGCGTCAATGGCTGCCAAAGACGTCTCTCCTGTGCTGTGCGTGGCTAGGTGCTTGAGGGAGAAGAGGGCGCGGAAACGTATGGGTAGCGGGGTCGACTCGGAACAGAGCGGCTCGCGCAAGCTGGCGATAGTCGCCTGCGTATCGGTTTCGGAGGACATTAAGAAGTTAGATCGAATGAGTGGTCACTTGTGAATCGTAAAATTAAACTTCAGACGTTTCTCAAACGGAACGCAACATGGAGGTGCCTTTTGGTCAAGACGATTTGCAAATCTGGCGAATTTCTGGGCCGATAAAATGGTTATCAGATGCGATGGAGGGCGGGATGCAAGCTGATAAAAGATCGACCCCTCGCCCCCGCTGTAAAAAGGGGACCCTAAAAATCCCATCAGCTCTAAGTACTTAGCCAGCCAGGTCCCTACATATACAGCTCCGCCTACAGTACCTCCATCCAAATGCTTGGATCTCAGGACCTTGCAAGTTGTCCGTAAGTGATACCTAACACTTAATAACCATCCATTCAATTACAGAAATTAACAAGCCTGGTCATTTACAATCAGCACCGTCAAGCCAACCGGGGTGTCGGAGAGAGGAGAATGTCGAGTTATCTCGGAACAGAACTCGGGCTCAAAAGGCAGAAGGATGGCACACAATCAGAGAAATAGTAAAAGATCTAAAAAGATGATAATAGATATAATGCCCCAATATACATGTAGTCGACTCAGCATCTCGTGATGGGGGTTTAATCGTCGTATGTTATACTACTGTAGGTAGTTCTCCGGTTCTCGGAATAGATATTCCCAGATCTATATTATTGGGGGATACTTTTCGCATCGGGTGTCAGCATGAACCCACAGCTTTCCCCGTACACGTATAATGGATTGTCCAAGCATACACTTTGGTATAAGGCGAGTATTGTTGAAGATACTTATCTCATAAGCTAAGCAGCTCATCTTTGAGTTTCGATTTGTCTCTGCGTTTGTGACCAGCAGAGAAGCGAAAGAGTTACAAATCGAATCTCCACACTGAAATTGGTCACCACTTGTAAACACACCACTGACGCCATCGACTTATCATAGCATTTCAGTGTGATGAACAACCCTGCACCTTTTAAAGGGGGAAACAGATCAATCGTTAGCCAATCAGGGTTTCATGAGTTCATTCGTTTCTAAATTTATACGTTCACCAGGTAGAATGTCGTTGCATTCCGCAAATAGCGGTGCGGCCAAATATATCTGTAAGGATATCTCTCATCGTCTAAGCCTAGCTTCCTCCTTTACGCGAACTAGGCCATCCAAGACAACGTCCTCATATCTACTGCGAGCAAAGCACCACTCATACCTACTAACTAACATCTACAGTCGCACCAGCTGGGAAAGAAGAACATGGACAGGCAGAGCAATTCACCAAGGCGGCCCTGACGCGCGCCGACCTGGACGCGACGTCCCCGGTCCGGCAGTTCCACCGCTGGTTCGCCACGGCGCAGCAGTCCGGCGGCGTCGCGCATCCGGAGACCTGCTGTCTGGCGACCGCGTCGCTGCCGTCCGGCCGCGTGTCCTCGCGCATGGTGTACCTGAAGGAGCTCGACGCCGAGGGCTTCGTCGTCTACAGCAACTTCGGCACGAGCCGCAAGTCGCACGACCTGGCCACCAACCCCTGGGTCGGCCTCACCTTCTGGTGGGAGGAGCTCGAGCGTCAGATCCGCGTCGAGGGCCGCGCCGTCAGGCTCTCGGGCGAGGAGAGCCAGAAGTACTACGACACGCGCGTCCGCGGTAGCAGGATCGGCGCGTGGGCCAGCCGCCAGAGCCAGGTCTTGACGCCTGTTGCGGCAGATGAGGGCGACGGTGGCCAGGGAGACGACGGTAGAAAGGAGCTCGAGGGCTGGGTGAAGGAGGTCGAGGAGAGGTTCGAGGGACAGGAACAGATACCTGTTCCGGAGTTCTGGGGCGGCTTGAGGATAGTGCCGGAGTCAGTTGAGTTCTGGCAAGGCCGTCAGAGCAGATTACACGATCGATTCGTCTATACTAAGAAGGATTCTACTACGGACGGCAATGACGAATGGACGTTGGAAAGGCTTAGCCCTTGATAGAAGAATTGATTGTACCTGCTGTCGGAGCGTAAATGGACATACATTCCTGTTCAGCCTCAACCAACCGAGAAGTTTGATGGCCGCATAGTTGACTCTATATATGATATGAAAGCAGGCGATAGAACTTCCTACTCTCACGTGGTCTAGGTCAGAAATACGATCTTCGTGAGTCTAATTTCCCGGTTTTCCTAACATGCCCCAAACCACGTTTCTAGATGTAATCGCAACAGTACAGGGGCCCACTGACTCTGTCAATTCAATGTGGTTCTTAAAAATATCACTTGCCATCGCGGTTAGTCATATATTTGACGCATTCGGTCCATGTTGAAGCCCGTGATGGACCCTTGCGTCTTGCATAGTCCTCTATGCGAGGGCCATCTGTATCCTGACCCAATTCCCGGCCCTTGATTGGCCAATACACGCCTTCTTTTCTATCCGAGAGGGTCGCAGGATACGATACCCAGGGTGTTGTTCGATTGCCATCTTCGCTTCACTAACATGTACCGGCCAGTTGCACACGGAAGGATATACTCTCAAGATCAATTGTTCTTTCTCGCTCAGAGGGCCATAGCCTCTCCGAAAACCACACAGGGATTCTAGACGTCACATATAACTAATATAGTTATGGTATTTCAATGCGTAGCACCCATTGATATTTCTGGAAGCTACTGATCCCGCTATAGGTTATTCGGCTCAACCGGATATTGCAGCACACCATCAAGTCTACGAGATAAGAAATGTGCTGATGTATGAGGTCAACATATACCATGCGGACAACGATATGACTGCAGCTCAGTAGGTTTAATCATAGCCGAGTTGGACATCCGGGTAGTGTCTGCCGTTATGAGATCTCTCGCGTATAAACGTGGATGGTGTCGGCCCGGGGGTTTTCCATGCCCGAAACGCGAGACAAGGTCGAATACATATATTGATATTCTGCCACGTGCTTATAGTGCATTTGGCGGACCAGATTAGGTTTTGACACCAGTACTATCTACCTGAGACACTGGGTACCATCGACTTAGTGTTATGCAACTTGCTAACTTGTTCGGAGCCGAGCCTGTTTAGCAAGAAGAACCATTCCTGACCCGATAAGGTGGGTGCATGGCTGGGCTCTATCAAACGGGAGAGATCCGTGTGTATAGACAACACCTTGGAACCGATTGGGATTACATGAAGGGAAAGGTAATATTGACTTCCGGTCCGCAGCTTCGGTCAATCACATCTCCTGTGTGCGCCGGACCTCAAAGTTCAGCTCGCAAGCGACAGGTCCGGACCAGGGAACTTTCATGTGAGACAAACCTGGGTTCAGCCATCAGCCCAGCCACAAGGATGAATCCTTAGCCTCCCCAACTGCTCTGTAGTCCGGCGCTCGGTATATCTCCAACATTCCGTCCGAGTTCGCGAAGGCGAGGTCTCACAAATATTGATTTATATACAAACTAGCCTGTCCTTTAGAGTGAAACCCAGGTTTCTCTGTCATTCATATTGCTCTCTCATTCCGCGGTCAAAGCTGACACTCTTGCTCTTCGACGCTCATTCTTTCGCTGCATTATCATTTCGTATAAGTGAATAGACGGTCAAAATGCCTGGCACTATCACGAAGTATGACACCATCCCGGGCCCTCTGGGCCTTGCCTCTGCTTCACTCGACGGCAAGGTAGCTCTTGTAACTGGTGCTGGTAGGTAATCAATCTTCTTCTTTGTCAACCGTTTGCCGCGTTCGACGGAGGTGTGGTTACACGGTCATCCCCATCTCCATGTCCGTGGCTCGCTTGCCAGGAGTCAGCCAATCAAGCGTCAGCACACCGTCCAAAACAGCCAAACTCTGAAAAGGACACTGAACCCCCACTAACTCTTATAGGTCGTGGGATTGGCCGAGAGATGGCACTGGAGCTCGGGCGCCGCGGTGCCAAAGTGATCGTCAACTACGCGAACAGTAAGGAGTCAGCCGAAGAGGTGGTGCAACAGATCAAGAAGAACGGCACGGATGCGGCGTCAATTCGCGCCAACGTATCCAAGGTGCCCGAGATCATCGCGATGTTCGAGGAAGCGGTCAAGATCTTTGGCAAGCTGAACATTGTGTGCTCGAATAGTGGCGTAGTCTCCTTCGGCCATGTCAAGGATGTGACAGAGGAGGAGTTTGACCGTGTCTTCGCCACCAACACGCGCGGCCAGTTCTTCGTTGCCCGCGAGGCCTACAAGCATCTAGAGGTGGGAGGTCGCCTCATTCTCATGGGCTCTATCACGGGCCAGGCCAAGGGCGTTCCCGCGCACTCTGTCTACTCCGGCTCCAAGGGTGCCATCGAGACATTCGTCCGCTGCATGGCCATTGACTTCGGTGACAAGAAGATCACGGTCAACGGCATCGCTCCAGGTGGCATCAAGACCGATATGTACCACGCCGTCTGTCGAGAGTATATCCCCAACGGTGAGAACTTGACAAACGAGGATGTTGACGAGGTAAGTGAAATCCAATTCAGTCTGCCTTACTATCGCGAAATATGGCTTCGCTGACTCAATGTTAGTATGCATGCACATGGTCGCCTCTACACCGCGTCGGGCTTCCGATCGACATTGCTCGTGTCGTGTGCTTCCTTGCCTCTCAAGACGGCGGGTGGATGAATGGCAAGGTCCTCGGCATCGATGGGCACGCTATGATGTAAATATGCACCGGATGAGAAGCCTGTGTCTTATCCTTTATTGTCATACATGCAATTAGTGAGAACATGTCTCTTAGGGGGGAGGGGGAGTTCCTGTATGACTACGGAATTTACGGTACTAATAGACTTAACGAGCACTTATTTCTCATAGAACTTGTCTACGTTATAATAAAGCGAGGCCTCTGGAATGCACAACTTAAGAACCGGTTCTAGGTAGCAATGCTTTGCGCTCTTACAGAGTCATCTATCACGCTCAGTTGAAACGCTCCAACTGTACCACCTTGATGCTTCAAGACACGATGCGCTACAAAGTTAGCAAACATGATGATCGTAATGGGAGCGCGCTGGTTTCTTCGTAACCACTACAATGAGCTTGGTTTCAAGACATTTCTGCGATCTTGATTCTTCAACGTGTGATGGAGAACATAAAATGTAGTCTCCTAACTCGTTAGCGCCGAGCCTCATCTATATGGGGAACAGAATACCAACCTCCACGCCTCGACCCCGGCATTGGAAGTCGGATGCCATTGGAGCGGGCTTTGTCAACTTCGTTAACCCTCCATCAGTCTGCTCACCGAATATGATCATCAAGCAGCTAGCAACGAAGGAATGGGTTTCTGCCTTTGGACTAAATACTCGGTACGGTAACTAGTAGTGCGGCAAATCTGAAATGGTGGGAGCAGGGCTCGGCATGAACAACCTGGACTGCCTGCTAGACGCAAAGTTCGACGATTGGAGGAACGGTGCTTATATGCTCCTCAGCTTATGGGGATCCGTAGCCTTGGAGGCACGGAGTGGTTTGGATACTTGTCTGCCTAAAACATCCTCCTGCTGCCCACCCAGCTCCCTTAAGCGAATCAGCGAACGTTTGAAATCAAAATGGGTCGATTTCTTTACAGTACAGTTTTCGTGCGTGACGACCCATAATTGATTGACGGGGAGGCAAATGCGGCCTTCCTGTCAGTATTCCTCATGACAGGTAAGTAGTCAAAGTGAGTTATCATCTTGCGATGAGCGAGTTGTTCATGGCTTTAGGTAGCGATACATGTTTGTCTACAACTACCCCCAGTCCCAGACGGCACGGCCCTTTTTCTATGTAAGCTGCGTCATGACTAGTATCCTAGATCTGCAGTTAGCTTTGTCATGCCGCTCTTGCTTCCAGATACATTATCACGAGATTCATTCGCGTATCCACGCAATGAAGCTATCGTTGCATCCTCAACTCTTAGTCTTTATTAAATCGGAGAAAAGCTGCTACTGTAGGGATGATGTTCGATGACCTGCATGCGCGGCGTCTTTTATGGTTAGCGTAGGCCAAGGGTTCTGCCGGGGTGTCATACCTGGTCAACACGTCAACACCCTTGCCTTACCCCCGGGACCTGGGCTGACCTGGGTATGAGGAAGTATGAACACGCTGCAGGACTAGTCCCATCGCCCTTGCCAAGAAGGCAACACAACCGGCCAGGAACTTCGCCAACCATATAGCATAGCCAACGTCTGACAGATCCTACTTCCGTAGTCGAGCATGTTCTCCTCGATGAATATAAATATGGCCAGTCCCGACTCCTGTTGTACTCCCAAAATGATGGTTGCACAACAAACTTTCTCTCTCAACACATTCTCAGTCGATTATTCTCTTCGTTCACCATGGCTCAGGGAAACTTGCCAAACGGCGCGGCGCCATCCGTTGGCAATAAATGCGAGTTCAAAGCATACCACGAAACCATCAAAGATGGTGTTCCCAGCTCTGAACATGTCCTTGAGCCCTTCGCCGAACAGACCAAGGGCAGTGACAGCACCTATGCTTTGATTATCAAGAGGACTTTCGAACAGGGAAAGCCCAAGAAGACCAAGTTGACGGTCAACTCCCCACACATACTGAAGGCATTTTGCGATGTCATTCGTTCTTACGACCCTGTCCCCTCCGATTTCACCTCGTCCCTGAACCTCCACGAGCCCTTCGGCATGTTAGTGCACTATTGGGACGAGCTGGACGAGTACCGCCATGCTATGGCTCACACAAATGAGCGTAAGCACCTGGATCTGCTATTTGACTTCATGGAGCATGAGCTCAAATCCGATCGTGATCACGCACTGCAGATGATCGAAAAGGGCCAGATCGCCTTCAGGAATGCCTGGGTCATCTACCGACCTGGAGACGTTCTGTACCGAGAATTCATGGGTGAACCGTGGCTTCTTGTATGCCAGAAAGCAGTGTACGAAGACCACCCAGATGACGGTCCCTATTTGGAACTCCATGCTGTATACACGGACCATAACGGAATTATCGTAGGCGACGCCAAACACCTTATGAAGCTATGGCAGAGGGAAGTGTTCCCCCAAGAAAACCCCGTGACTATTACGGGGTTGAGCATGTACCCGCGTAGGTTCGTGCCAGCTGGGGACTCTCTCGAACGCCGCCTAAAAGCTAGAGGAGAGAAGTTCTTGTCATTGAAGGACAGGTCCACGTCAAGGTACGATGGCCAGGCTGAGTGGCTCAAACCACCCCCATTCGACTATTACGACCCGTCTAATTGTAAATTTCGTGGCGTCTGGTTGCCTTACACCGAGACCGGGAGAGTCGTACTTGACCGCAAGACGTTCGGAGAGGAGCAACGGATGAGCCACGTCAAGGTCAAGCTCGCCGATCCAAAGCCCTGGCTTTGCCCTCCATATACCCTGGGGTACTCTCTTGGCCACAAAAAATGGACTCATCTTCTCGTCCAGAACATCCATGACGCGGGTTGGATACCTGATACCTGGAACTCTCTTGTTTTGCCTGAGAAAGAAAAAAGGCTTCTTCGATCTCTAGTCACATCCCACCGGTATTCTGATAACCCTAGAGATCAAACCCAACAGAAAGGCAAGGGTCTCGTCGTCCTGTTGCACGGTACGCCAGGTTCAGGAAAGACTCTTACTGCTGAAGTCGCCGCCGAAGCTTCCAAGAAAGCATTGGTTGCTACTTCGATTGGAGAACTCAATCAGACGTCTAGGCAAGTTCCTATACATCTGTCCTCCTTCCACTCGTACTGACTTAGCAATCTCATAGTATCTTGTCTGGCTCACAGGCCTTCGAGAAAGAGCTCAGGCAAGTTTTGAAGTATGCCACCATTTGGCAAGCAGTCGTATTGCTTGACGAGGCAGACGTTTTCTTAGAGGCACGAACTGGTAATAGCTCCGATCGAAACGCCCTAGTAGCTAGTAAGCTCGAACCTTTCCTCAAGTGCCTTCTTGCGTTCTGGTTATACATTCATTCTCCCCTTTTTCGTTTTTAAGCTTCCGTGCACGTACCAATATCACAAATTGACATTAACCAATCCCCATAGCGTTCCTTAAGGAACTCGAGTATTTTAGTGGTATCGTCTTCCTGACGACGAACCGGGTGAACTCGTTCGACAGGGCAATGAAGTCGCGCATTCATCTCGCACTTGGATACACACCTCCCGAGGCAAACGTGCGCCGTCAGATCTGGCTGCGCTATCTCGCCACCGTTCCCGCGAACCAGTCGGTCATCAAAGCCAGTGAGGTGGTGGATCGATTGGCCATTGCGGAGCTCAATGGCCGAGAAATTGCCAATGCTGTTAATACGGCTTGCACGATGGCGCGGTTCGAGGGGCGGCCACTTGCTCTTGAACATCTAGAGACTGTACTTGAAGTTCGGCAAACGTTTGATGATAGTCTCGAGGGGTAAGGGTAAGGAGATGAAAGTCGGAGGGTGCGTCAGGGTTTGGATTGTCCGGATCTGAATCGTACGTAGAGGATGGGAATGAGGAGCTAGAGTTGAACTCTGATAATTTGGGCCAATGTCTCGTCGTTGGAACACATAGATAGAGTCTTTGAATACAACATGACGACTCTAACTCTCATGAAAATCATCAAGACCGCAAATGCAGGCGACAACGCAGTCGCCAATGTGCCTCCGCATGCGCTCTTCATTACTTCCCTTGGGCACACCAACAAGGGGACGAGAAGACGAAAATGCCCAAATCGATGGCCATCCTGATGCGTCTAAAGTTGGGAATTCTTCCAATTTCTTTTCCAGCTGCTTAACTGCCACTGTATTTATATTAGTGGCCATCCTCTCAAAATGCCTAAAATTCAATATGAGGAAGGGTAAGATAAAATTGGAAGTTGAATAACCAAGTTTAACAGTGTGAAGTAAAGGTGGTGAGTTGGGATGATGGGTATAGAATGCTTCACTAGGCTGTGTAAAATCGGTCGTTTATCTCTTTCCGGAATACATAAATGTCTCTCTGCCCTGATTTTAGGCACAGAATATGCATCAAAGCTGCATTGGATTCTCCAGAACAGGCTAGATCTTTGGCCATGCGAAATTCTAGGCATAAATCCCAGGAGCATGTTGGGCCCTATTATGTGGTAGGTTCAAACGAGGAAAAAAAAAAGGGGGAGGGGGGGTTGGCGAGGCAGATAGTGTTATTAAGATGGCGGGGGGATGTCAATTAGCAACCCACTTACAGACATTACACGTTACTGTTGTGAGTCCCTTGACCCAGCCGGAATAGAATACTGATCTTCCTGGTTGCGCTAATGCTTCGAGTGCTTCTTGGTAAGGGGTATTGAAACGTTCCTGGCAGCCGTTCTCATTCGAGCTGTTCTCGAAGTCGACGACTCGAATCGGGAGCTGCAAGCATGATGGGATACTATCGCCATGGATTGACAACGCGCGGAGCTCTTCAATTCTTTGCTCGCGTGTCAACGAATCATCAGGCGTAAGGAGAAGGTGAGCCCGGGTATTTTCGCCGGCCGTACCCATAGTGTGTACGATGCGGGCAAGGGACCTCGATGCCTCTCTCGTGCAAACTAGCGTATGATGGCTCAAGAGAGAACAAAGCTTGGGCATAAGCGGATCACTGGCCTCAAGGTCAATGTGATCTTTTTGGGACTGACCAAACCAGGATTGTTTTGTGACTTGGAAATGAGATATGTCAGACGTGAGAGCCACTAACACCGAGGTATCGATGTTGAGTTCTGCGGTGATACTCCTCCTCGGACTTGGTACCATTTCGTGAAGCAAGTCTTTGGACAATGATGGCGGAGGTGGGATTGCATTGCCACAAAAAACATTAACGCCCATATCTCGACAGAACTTGACTATTTCATCGATTTCGGCATGTTCTCCTTCCAATATTCGTGGCAAGACCAGACCTGGAGTTGGGCTAGTATTCCGAATCTGATGGCCTTCAGCAATCGTCTTCAAAGTCCTGGCCAACTTCACTAATGGGACATCAGAAAAATCATATGTAGCACCGTTAGCCGACTCGCTGTCATCGCTCTCTCCGCCGTATACTGCCTCTTTTGCCATATCAAACAAGAGCCTTCTATTCGTGATAGTTGAGACTTTATACCAAGTCAGTCCTCCATCACAGATAACGTCGATACGAGTTGAGCGACCATTTTGGTTGCGCTTTGGCTCAGATCCGCCCTGGCTCATGATGTCTTTGATCCGGATGCCAGGGGCCAGAATGCGACGTTTGAAGGGGCCGCTGAAAACAGGGTGTCTTAGCTTGACAATATTCTTGGAGCTCTTGGCGGTATCCCATATAGCGTGCAGATGAGGAAAATTGGAGGAGGAGATGCGATGAGCAGCGAAGGGGTCTTCAGAACCAATATCCTTTCTCAAGACTTCAACCTCGGAAAGCACATCGTGATAGAAGGGCACGTGCATATGCCGTGGGAATTCTTGAAAGTAGCCTTCATAAACGTCGGCGAGGTGGTTTGCGAACTGTTCAAGCTCGGCTTGTAACTTGTTGGCTCTGAGTAGTAGCGCATCTCCCGTGTCTGACCCAATTGGAGGCGTGGGTTCGCCGTGGCCAGAGTTGCTACTATGAACTGTGTTTATAGTCATTTCAACGGCGGTGGTCACTCATCCTGAGACTATAGGTATGGTAGGTAGGCACTGTATTCATCGACCTATCACCTGTGGGAGGTAGTAGATACTGTACATACGGAGACCTTTGCAATGCAGGTATGAAATTGCCTATAAGTATAGTAGAGACTTAATCCGTAGCGCCCCACAATCAGGCACAGGCCACCTATCTCATAATCACCGAGCCTATAACTTAGGTAGCGTTACGTAGGCGAAGTCTATCCGTCTCTCATCTAACTTTCCTTTCATGGGCACTTAACCTCATAGATACAGCCCTACGAGTTTGCTCTACCCATGCCATGTTCTTATAGCTCTCTGGGAATCGAATAGGCGCTTTGCACAAAATGGCTTGATACCCCAGATGAGCCCCCAGTGGCGCCGAAACGCTTCGCTGCTCCTTATCTTTCAATTCCGCTTCTGTGCCTTAGATCCTGAATTTACCAACAGCGCTGGCTTCGAACTAAGGAGCGATTTCCCGATGATCAAGCACAAAATGTTATGTCTCTCCTTAGTGTATTTGCCTTTGCCTGGCGGGCGATTTCCATGCGTTTCAGACGGGTCTATAATGATCTGCGAATGATCCTCGTACAATCGACAGGCGTAATGGCCTCGGCCTGGAGATGCGATTGGGACTGGGTAATAGCGCGGGCTACTCTGGTGCTTTAAGCTACCATGTGACTCCCCCGAAAGCTTATAGATCCCGAACAGGCCCAATGCTGGTCCGCCATAAGGGCCTATCCTACACCCTCTCGATTTTCCCGTGTCTCGTGTGTTCTTAATTTTAACAAACGGGCATGTGAAGGCAGAAAGATAACCATGGAATTTGTCGCGAATCACGAAACTCACGTTTCAAACAACGCGCTGTATACAGTATGATCATCTATAGCATGAGCTTAGTTGCCATGATGACTGCCATCGGAAGACTGAGACGCTTATATCTTTAGGGCCGCATGGCTCTAAAATGAGAAGAATAGTAAATTTCAATTTCTAGCCCTTCGTTAACCAAGCCTGTACTTGTTATAATCGCAATGAAGCACGTTCCTTTGCTCCTGCTAGCGATCGTAGACACGCTAACGGCCACGGTTGGCCTTGGTCGGCGTGAAGGCTGCTCTGACCTACGCATTTTTGGCGCTCGCGAGACAACAGCGCCGCCAGGTTTTGGTACAGCAGCCACAGTCGTTAGCCTCATTCAGCGCTCATACCCCGCTGCCTCGGCCGAGTCTATAATTTATCCTGCTGCAGGAGGGAACTTGTATGAGGCGAGCGTTGCCGCAGGAGTCCGTGCGGTAGCAGCTCAAACCAATTCTTACTTTCAAAAATGCCCAAACACAACCTTGGTGATGGTAGGGTATTCGCAGGTTAGTCCTTATTACGTGGGATAACCCCGACGGAGATACTGCTGACGCAGAGAATAGGGCGCACAAATCATTGACGATGCTTTCTGTGGAGGTCCGGATGGTTTCTCACTGAATACGACCAGAGAAAGCGTGTCCGCGGGAGTTAGCAGAATGGTAGCAGCTATCATCCTAATGGGTAATCCGCGTCATGTACCTGGAAGGGTTGGAGATATTGGCAACGCAACGGCTGGAGGCGTACGTAGGCACCGTCAAACACAATGCAAACTAGCTGACCTGATGGACGCAGTTTGCTGCTCGTCCCTTTGGGTATCAATGCCCGGCTTTCGCATCTTTAATTCGCTCCTACTGCGACGAGGCTGATCCCTTTTGCGCTAAGGGGAATAGTAGTGCAACCCATCAGGGTTATGGGCAAGTCTACGGCCAGGACGCGGTCGAGTTCGTGACGCGGAAGCTGGCTGTGGTCGACACGTCTGTCAGCGATGCTGCAAGACCCAAGCGAGATGACACGTTAGTTGTGGTAAGCTCGCTTGCTTCTATTTTGATTTATATGTCTATTTAGTATGTACCATATCTTATTAGATCTCTTTCTGGTGTTGAGAGGCAATGAGCTTCGGTTCGTGGAGTCAGGGTTCCAGCAAGTAGGTTCGAGGAGGGCTTGCTCAGGAAGAGAAGGTGTGGTGGCATGGGTTCGCGCCTAATGTACGGAAGGAAGTAAGGATAAATGGTTCACTATCAACTTTAATGCCTCCAAAATGCTGCAATTGCGGCGAGTTTCGGGTAGCCCCAACTGGACTGGATTGGACTTTGGCGGACTACAGTAGTTAGCAATTTATCTATTGACTCGTAGACAACTGCTGCTGAACCTGAACCAAAGAGAAAGCGTTAGAAAACAGAGAAAAGCCCGGAAGCCGAGTAGGTTCAGTGCATTTAAAGTAACGGGGTATTCCAACGAAATGATGACCTGAATCGAATAACACCAATGCTCAGCAGATTCATGTGGCGTCGCTAAGCACACTCCGACTATTACTTCCGGAGAGAAACCGGCCTAAGCAAGATGAATCTGATCATTGTATATGAACACTCACGGTGACTAGGCCAGAATTCCGCAGGCGGCGCATACACCCAGAAGTCACTGATCCAGGTTTGCCGAGGTAAGTGTGCCTCTACCGTCTGTCTTCTATCTGGCGTGCTAAGGAATTATCCCTCAGACGAGCCAGATATTGATGTAAGCACCTATTCAATAGCGTGTCCGTGTCTGGCTACTAAACGTGGTACTAGATCATACTTCTGGCTTTCCTGACCAGCGCAACAAACATAGACGAGGGTCTCAACTTCGCCAATTCGTATAGACCTACAGAGTAAGGCCTCAATCTCGTTTTAGTTGATCATTATAGTGGTGTCTAACATTGAGTAGACAAGAGATCATTGAATGCCAGAGCCAGCATCACAGTATGTGTCCTGGAGTCACTATCTCCCGTGTAGTAAACTTTATGCCAAACATACTATAAGGGGAGCAAGTGCTAACACCTGAGTCCTAACAGAGACCATACTTCTATCTCTCGGAGGTGCGATTACCGATAACACCTGGTCCTTCGCGAGTGAGAATCAGGCAGTGGACGCCGCGAATAGAATATGGGCAGCCTTCGGGCCGGCATCGCGAACCGAACAGTCGACGACCCGACCATTTGGAGTAGCCAGCGTCGATGGATTCGATCTGGATTTTGAGGCCCCTTTCTCCAACGTACATGTGTTTGCCCAGCATTTACGGAATCTCATGAACAGTCCCAAGGTGGTGATGCGCCAGAGATTCTACCTGACGGCGGCGCCGCAGTGTCCGTTCCCCGATACGAACCTTCATTCCATTCTACATGGGGACATGGCCACGGTTCTAGATTTCGTTTTCGTTCAGTTCTATAACAATGCGGCCTGCGATTTGCGAACCCCCGATGGCTTTGAAACGAGCTTAAGGGTATGGCACTCTCAATGGGCGAAAACCAGTGGCGCGAGGATCTTCATGGGAGTTCCCGGTGCGGCGACCGCCATCGGTGCGGCAAACAGAGCATCGTATATAGAGGGATCTGTGCTTGCAGCCGACTATATCAGGACGGCACGGTCATTCCCCAGCTTCGCCGGAGTCATGGTCTGGGATATGAGTCAGCTGGATAGCAATACCGCATTCCTTCCACCGATCGTGGACGCGCTCAGTCGACCTGTCCCTAGGGGTGAGGCTCCTATTGAATCGGCTCCCGGCTCCCGGATACAGGCACCTAGGCGTAGTAGATAGAAGCACGCGAAAGATGTGTGAAAATTTAGATCAGATGTAGATATATAGCAGCAGCCTGACGACAGGATCTTTTAGATAGACAGGTTCGTCGTCCAAGTACCCAATGAATTATCTGTCGCCACATGAAAGCCTTGGTCCTCATCACCAAGTTGAACTATGCGTTGGCAAGTTGATCTTCGTCCGACCGACCAATTTATGACTCACGACGTTGAAGTGCCGTTGTATGGACATAAGCTGTACTTGTTGACGAGTTCATCCAAGCCATCAGTGCAGCCATAGCATGAGCACATCTGTAAAACGTATTTGGTAAGCCGCCGACTACTTAAGACCCGGCTTGAGATGATTGATATTTCCTCCACACTTGTAGCATTACGCCACACAACCTAAATTAGGACTTCATCATATTCACCCAATCGTTCTATCTCTTTCTCACAATACCTACCAACCTCTTTACCCAACCCTCGGTTTCCCGTCCTTTATATGAAAGCGCGGCTCGGGAAATGATAACAGATAACTCACCAGCTCCGGTGGATCCACGCATTTAAAGATGTCTGCCGGATTCTTGCTGGCGCCATCCCAGCCGAGAATGATTGCATTGTAGCAGCCGCTGGCATCCATTACGGGATTACAGGTGTAGTCTTGAATCTGACATGGGCCGGTGGTTGCGATGGCCGCCGTCACCAGCGCCGTAAGCATTGGGATTGCTGAAGGAGAACGCATTTCCAAATGGTTAGATGATTTTTTTGGGTTTCGGTGCTCGTATGACGGATTGAATATCTCGATTCTAACTTGCACCCACGAAGTAGAGAGAGTAGACACGGGTTCGTTCGGCTTGTTGTGTATAAGCGTAAGCAATATCAAGGCGCCGGGATATAACTAGATATTATACTCGACCCGTTTGAGCTCCTGGGTAGCGAGTATTCTCTATACCCCCCCTTCACTACAGTCGATAAGAGCTCCATTGGAGCCCCTCAGAACGCCGAGAGAAGATATAGTATAGACCTCGAATCAATGTCGGGTCTCGAACCTGGGACACCAATTATAGACTGCGGGTACATTTAGCCTAGACTATCAATCTCGGTGTGGAGTGTCGGTAGTTGGCGACCCTCGATGATGGGAATCAAGAGCCAGCATGTGCGATTCAATATTTATGTGGCTTCGAGATTATCGTTGTAGGCATTCACTAGAGTTGCTTTTATTGACTAACAACCGAATATCAAACGCGCCGTGGTGCACGATGCTACTTTCCAACTGCTGTGCAACAAACCGTCTCATAGTGCAACTGCTGTCGTTCATAGTCATTTATCAATAATCGCATATTAGTGCACTGGAGATTTTATGGCTTAACTATTTCCTTTAGAGCTACTTGCTTCCTTACCCCTTTTCCCGCTTCCTCGTTCAGCGCGTTAGCTTATTACAACATACTATTAGTAGCTTGCGAATTGAAGCGGAACTCAATAGATCCTCATATCTGCGATACATAGGTAATTGTTTTCTTTCCTCCCCGGTCGTCCATGTCATCCCGCAATCTGTTTTGTCGCCTAATTTAGAACCAGTCTCCTTGACCTCAGTAAGGAGAGAATCGTAAATATCTCAAAGCTCCTTACGGTCGTCATCATCCAACCGTGTCGGATCATCAAGATCAGCAAACAGCTTGATACCCCATTGCTTCCCCGGATTATTCATCCTTACCTTCTTGTCTTGCTTAGTGATGTCCCTCATCTCCGCCTCCGTAAAGCTAATGTCCAAAGCGCCCAGGTTTTCAGTTATGTACTTCTCGTGTACGCTCTTCGGGATGATGACTGTGCCGCGCTGATGTCCCCATGCCAGTATGGTCTGTGCGATTGTAGCATTCTTCTTCCTCGCTAGTTTCACCCAAAAGGGGTCCTTCAAAATTGGTTCCAGCTTGTTGTTGCCCTTATAGGTCGGGTTGGTGTTGGCCAACGGGGAATACGCAATTACCTTAACGCCGATATCCTCGTGATAATCGACGAACGCTTGCTGCTGAAGGTAGGGATGAGTCTCGAATTCGTGTGCGTACGGGCAGATCTGGCAGATATTCATGATAGTCTCAACATCCCGCTTGGAGAAGTTCGAGATACCAATCTTCCTCGTTAGACCCGAGCGTGCAATGTTCTCCATTACACGCCAGGTATCTATAATCGTAGTATTCTCGTCTACCTTGTTCCCTTGAGGGACAAATGCAACCGGCCAATGCATGAGATACAGGTCCAAGTATCCCACTCCGAGGTCTTTAATTGACTTCTGAACAGCAATTGTCGCCTCAATTGGCCGATGATCCGCATTCCATAGCTTGCTCGTTACCCAGAGTTTCTCGCGAGGGATACCGGCTGCTTGAATCCCTTTCCCCGTCTCATCTTCGTTTTCTGGGAGTTTGTGTCAGCTTTTTCATGCTCAATATTCTCAGGGTTGGTATAGACAAACTGTATATCAGTGCAGCATCTACATGACTGTATCCCGATTTCAACGCAAACTCAACAGCATAGGCAACTTTATCTCTATCAGAGAGCCAGGTCCCTATGCCTACGGGAGGTATCTCAAGGCCAGTGTCATAGTGTTCCGTCTTCGCTGGCGGTGTAGCAGTCGGTAGCCAATATTGAATCGCGACGAGGTACACAGTAGCGCTCACAAGAATGGTAGCGAAGACAACTCTGAAGACAATCATTTCGAATTTAAGACACTTCTTTCGATCATCATGGTATATCAAGTGGAGAATCACGAGAATGCCGTCTCAATCGAGAGTTTGAGGTGTCTGGTGCTATTATTTGGAGAGTCATGATGACATCATCGAACCCCTCAAAGACGGACAATACGTACCGAGTTTTATATATATTGTGTTTCGTTTCGCCGTGGTATCACACAGTGTTTTATATACGAAACTTCTAAACTCGATTAGATTGGAAGGTCAATCCGTCCGGCGTGCCATATTTGCTTGCAGAGGTCTACTCGCTAGACATACCAGCATGGTTCAAACTAGCCCAGCTTTAGAGTATCTGTAGAGACATTCACAAGATACCAGCTATTGTGCAATGTCCATTTTATTGTCTATTATATGAAGGTTTAACAGGCCCGCCAAATAGACGTCAAATTGCATCCGTATGACGTGGAGATTGCAGACACCGCACCTCGATGACATATATGTCCGACCGACGATGTATGCCCACTACTAAGCTGCTTCCGATACCTTCAACATCAATCTTAAGACGCAACAGCTCACTTCGTCGCTTAAAATCCCATATATTCATACCAGACCTGGAAATTCAATCGCCATGTCAGCAGGGCACCCAACTACAGGAACCCCCGGTATATACGAGGATGGAGACGAGCGCAACTACTCTCGCGGAGCTATTCACGATGAGCAGCGACGTCATTTACACAACGTAGAGGGATATAGGCTAAGCAAGTCACATGCTAAGACATCGTCCTGTTCCGAAGCCCCAAAGATTAACCAATGACGAACAGAGGACCAGCACCGAGCTATGGACGCGATGCTTAGCGAAGACGTACGACCAGCCCGGCCGTGTTTCACGAACGGCGTTCATTGACCGAGCCTTTCTAGACCCAAGTCCGAATCGAAGAACGATACAAGACCGATCCGCTTTATCGCGTATGTAGCTAGCTCTGCATGCTACTTTATGCAAGCAAGCATTGACATTGTGATCGTAGGCCACCATGCACGGCAATCAGCCATCGCGAGGTGCTCAACAAGATGCCGAGATCCAGGCCGAAGAGGCTGAGATGATGAAGAAGAAACAGGAGAAGACGGACAGCATGGCGGGCAAGAAGCTCGAGCATAAATCGGCGAGAGAGCATTGATTAAGGAGCTCGGCGGCATCTTCCTACTCTGTCCTTGTGATAGAAAGTGTACGTTACACGAAGAAGCCGCATATACGTATTTGGGTATGTCTAAGCTGCGGTCACGGTCAACTTCCCTGATTCGCCGGACAAGATTCTCCGCAACCGCGTCCGACGGCTCCTAATACTAGTCAGTGATATGGACTCAGTATACCAGATGTAAGGGGATAATACATCTTCTCCAGGCCGGGTAACTGGTCCAGCCCACCCAACAATTATACTATCTACTGGTAGATAGTGGAATACGGCTTGTAGCTCTGCTGTTGCTGTCCAAGTTCCTTTGTGATTTTGGAGACCTAATAAAGTAAAGAGAGAACTATGCAATTCCGCCCAGAGACTAGAAATGCTTTGATTCTAATGCGGATCAGTTGTCGGATCTATGTTTAGAATTGTTTGTCCGGACCTTTATTGTCCACTCAGTCGGATTCGCAACATGCGCAAGCACAGCTCGCCTGTGGTTCAAATTTGTAGGTCATTACCTGAGCCCAAGGCCGCCGATACTGGATTGATGCCAATTGGTCGAGTGAAGTCCATAGGTACTCGATATCATCCGTTTTCTCGCCAAGGAGGTGCACCCAGCACGGGTGGTATTGAATAGCTTCACGTAGGCGATTCCCAGGACAAGGCAAGACGGATAGGTCCAGCGTTCGCATCTTTAAGTATCACTAGGTTTGACATTGATGTAGAAAGTATGAAGTCCGCAAATGCGGGTCCTAGTTTGCTATTGTGACAAAACTAAAAACTAAGGAATGGTGATGATGATGATGATGAAAATGCTTATCAGACGGCTCTTCTCGTCTTCCATAACGCCCACAACTCCGCACCAAGATACACGGTCGCCTCAAGTTTCCCGACATAAAAGACCCCATCTAAAGATTACGTCGCCAATATACATTTCAAAAAGCTTCCTGAACCATGGCAATACATACGGTGGCCGCAAAATCGACTTTTCCTCTCGTCAATAACCAATGCAATTGCGTATATAACTCTGCCTCCGATATCAGCTATTCAAGGATACTGACAGAGTTACTGTTCAAGAGATTTGTCTTTGCCCTTTGACTTATTCATGCTCATTCATACCCGGCACCCCGCTGCCAAGGACCAGAATTCTGCGCCCGAGACACAGGTCGGTTAGAGGGGCTCGCAGTTCGTGAAATTTCACCATCGTGGAGTAAAGAGGAGGAGTGATCAACAGAATAACGATCACGGTCGTTCTGTGCAGTGCTCGCAGTAGAAGTGGTGGCTACCGACGCCGGGGCAGCCCTGGTCATAGACTGCGGACGCGAACGCGTTGCTTGATGAAACGAGGGCGGTTGGAGGGACTCGTTATCATCTAACCCAGACCCGTATCCTCCCTTCTCGCCACGAGCAGTCATTGCCAAAGCGTCGAGCTCGCCAGTTGTAGCTAACTGACTTTGCGACTTCATGAACGAGGTTCGGTCGTCGGCCATGAACTTGTACCGACCGTCGGGGTTGTCGGTGAAGAAAACGATGGCAGTAGAAATGATAAGCACCAGAAGCAAAATCAAGGTGGTGGCGGCGTTTAAGATCCATAGAACAACACCAATCACACCGGTAACAATATCTGGCTGGCCAAAGACCCTGGTAAAGATCAACAAAAAGATGGCGTTGATAAAGTTGACGGCACAAATAGCGATATTAAAGGAGTTAATCTTTTTGTCCATCCACGGCCGTAAGACGGCGGCTGCTATGAGAGCACCCGCCTCGATAAGCAGTAATGCAATGGCTTGAACGGTGCCAGCATTCTGAGCAAAAGCGATAAAAAGGGCTTTTAATATGGTATGAGCGAGCACTGGGACGATAAAGTAATATGCAGAAGCACGGAATTGGATATAGAGAAATCCTAGAGACGAGTCAGTGATGAAGCGTAGGGATAAAAATTACGGGACGCAGCAATATGTTTTGCCCCAAAAGCACTCACCCCATTTATTCAGAGTCTGAGGGTCTGAAAAGAGGATATAGGCAGGGTTCCTGTGCAAAGTAACTGAGCGATGAGCGATTCGGATCAGTTTGTATGAGGCCCATAGCAAGCCGATATTCACATATAAGAGGAAGAATACGGCTAAAACTACTTCCGCTGCGGAGTCTCGCTGAGTAAACTCCCATAAACAGAGAATTGTCAATGGCGCATATCCAATGAGGGTGATACGATAGAGGATGCCCTTAAGCACAGTAACTAAGGTTAATTGTCAGCATTGCTTCTTGGATGTAACAATTCAATTTGAGACAGCAGGAAGGGACACTTACGCCATCCATTGCGAAAGTCTGGAAACGTGTCGCTCTTAATCCATCGAGCCTTCGCAGCAAGTTCACATGTTACTTTGAAAAGTGCAACAAGAATTGCAGCGATTACCATTACAATATAGAAAGAGACGATGCCAGTAAGGAAAAGATTTGTCGTCTCAATACCGGCTCGGAAGGCTACGCGTTGGATACCATAGACGACATAAGTACCATAGCTCGTTTTCACATTTCCACGCTTCGCGAGACTTGAAACATGATTCGACAAAGAGCGCGGCATCATTGCCTCCGCACGGTTGAAGAGGCCAAGACTTGGTGCGATAAGAAATTCCGACCGTTTCTGGACCTGGACTGATACAGTATTCAACGTGTCAATGATTCTTGCAGCAGTCCCGCCAGTCGATCGTTGGTACCATGTAAAGATCGTTTGCACTACGGACAGCCATGTTAGTGACGTGTCTCCTAAATAACAGCATGCCATCCAACACCAGCCGAGTGGGCTACATGAGCAATGGCCAAGAGGTGATGCTGCTTTGCAAATTTGGGATTCACGCGTCCAAAACTTACAGAAATTAACATTGACGATGCCCAGGCTCCACTGAAAATCCTGAGTCCACGCTTGGACAACTGGAGGGAGTGGGATTCCGACGAGGCCAACAATAGCCTGCGATTGAAAGTAGCTAGTAAGAGCTAAAGCCGTGGCAGCGACGTGAGATGCGGCGTTCGAATGTCCCAGACCAGAGAGGAGGGCAGACGAAACCAGCGCTAGGCCAGCAACAATTGCCGATGCATATTTGACGCCAATTAGATCAACAGTCTGGCCATTTGACACATTCGCTTCAAGACAAGCAAGACTTTGGCCTGCCATGGGGCCGTCGGTGGCATTGATGTAAATCTTCACCTTGGCATCGATATCCGGAAAGGTATAGGCAATTCCAGGCAAAAGAGATGCGGTGTCGGCGGGTACCATCTGACTGAAAGGATCATCGAGGTTGCCCGAGACCATAGGACAAAAGCCAGCAAGTTTGACCTCGCAAGGGTCGATGATGAGCGAATAGAACTCGTAGCCGTAAGCAGAGATAGAAACATCGAATTTGACGTGAGCCTCGATGGTGGAAACGGCGCTGATATTTACATCGATAGAATTCTTGGACGGAGTGTATCGAAGATTGAACAAGCTCGCCGTGAAACCCGAGTTGGCCTGGCAGGAGTTAAGCGAGTCGGTCTCGAGTTTTTTCTCAGCCGCCGATGGCAGCACAAGAGCAAACAGGCAGAAGAAAAAGAGGACCAGCGTCCTGGTCGACGATGTTAATGAGGCCATGTTGGAGATGAACCCTGTCATGACGAAGAGCGACACCGTTGCGCAGCGGACAAAGGGGCTACGCGGGCAGGCGTGCGCGTGCGCATGCGCAAAGCGCGAATCGGTTTTAGGTAGTATTCGACCCGACTGATGCTGTCGCCAAGTGCACTGATGTATCCGTCGAGATGCAGCGGCTGGGCGACGCAGTGCGGAAATGTGGATCTTGAAAACGGATGCGGGTTCGGATTCAGCGAGAAACTGGCTTGTCGCGTCTTGGGCCGGATGGGAAGCTAGGTATTGAGTATTATTTTCGAAAGCGAGAGGCCGTGGCAAGAAACGCAGGGAAAGCGAATGACATCTGCTCTATAGCATGATTATGCGAGGCGGATAGGACGTGGTGGTGCGTAGGGAGGACGTGGTGGTTTGGTGTTGAGAGCCCGGGAGTGACGGAATAGCAGGTTTGAAGACGGTCAGAAAAGGGAAATGCTACCTAGGTACACAGTAGTTAATGCTCACCGGTGACCACATCACACAGCACCCAGCGCTCCCCCAGTTCCAATCAGCGGGTGGTACGGGAGTACTTAAGGTATTTGTTGACTACACTAGTGTAGTTAACTAGTTAGTGCTAGTAGTAGCACTACGCACCAATAGGGACACGGCGGCTCCTGTCGTAGTCGTGATCGACCGTCGATTAGGCAGCCGAATAATTGAAATTGGAAAACTGGGGTTGAAGACATCCCTAGTAGCTGACCTACCCGATAAGGATAAAACTGTCCACTCTCTATACACTACCTTACGTACTGTTATAATTATGCCGCTCTTAAGTTCATCTACGGCCAATTTGTTTACCGACG
Organism: Xylaria castorea; assembly: GCA_022495115.1. NCBI lineage: Eukaryota > Fungi > Ascomycota > Sordariomycetes > Xylariales > Xylariaceae > Xylaria > Xylaria castorea. The sequence goes on along the minus strand of MU382625.1, from coordinate 49,913 downwards.
CTACGAACAATGTGGTGTTTCAATACATCTACTGAAAAGACTTTCGAGTGGTATTGCTGCCGAGTATAAGTGAAGGTAGAGTGTAAGGTAGTCAATAGTAAAAGGCGTCATGATAGAGTTCAAGTTGCCATACTTAACCTCCAACATTATTAGCTGGTGTGATGTGTACCAAATTTACATGTTTCAATAGGAGCACAAACAAATTGGCCGTGTTACTTAAGTACTACCTGGCAGTGAGGCGGTGCATTTCTGCAGCAGGTCTTATGCACAGCCTCCTTGGGATCCGGACGAATTCAGTCAAAAGCAACTAAGCCAGCGCCGGGAACCGAGCAGAAACCGAGCACGCCAGCTCTACGTATACTTGAACTACAGTTCAGTAAGACGAACACGAGAAAATGCTGACGCTAAATGGAACGGCCATAATAGTTTTCGCTTGTACGTAAGCTCCGGGTTTGAGGCATTTCATATACCAGGTTACGGTTCACTGCTTAGTAGAGCGTGATGTATACTGAGGTTTGAACAAGAGCTGACGTTTGACTGACGACTGGTGTTCATAAAAGTACCAACCACCTGGGTACGGTTTACTACTGTCCAATGACGTGCCAAGCCTTGGTGTTGATGGACCAGAGTTGGCAAGTTAGACCTCCCGGTTCTTGTGGAGAGGACCCATGGATGACGAGTCGTCTCAATCAGGTAATTCGATGTAGTTCTTATACAAATAAAGTAAAGTGGATACCTACAAGTAGCTAGGGTCTCAAATCGCTCGCCTCTCTCCACATACAGTACTTGAAAATAGAGTAACAACAATATTGTGTTTATAGATGTGTAAACGACGCTCGATCGCCCTTACAACAAGTTGAAATTTAATAAATCCTGTGCTATGAGATATACTAGAAGTCAGGAGCCTCTTTCATGTTTATCTGTAACATAGCTTGCACACTCGTTCAACTGCATCTCCCATACATTCAGTGACGATTTTGACAAATATACCTGCAGACCATCATGATAGGAGTATAAGGAATATATATTCCTCTTAATACACTCTCTTCTTGTCAGGTTGTCTCATTAGCTCCAACCCGCCAGCATATTGTTAGGGACTTAACTAGGCGTAGGGTGTATGAAGACCATCGTTGTTGCTGATGAGATCCAGACACCTTCGTAGGTTAATTCTGGTTATATACCCACATGCTGTGCTTCCTTATTCTGCCAGAATGGTGTCTTAATACACTCCAAGGGGCGCATGTTGCACGATCAAACAGTCTAGTCCCATAACCAGCTCATTTACCCAGCATAAAATAGACACCTACGCTTCTCCTTTACGAACAAGCCTCATGGTGATAATCTAACACAGCCCTGGTTAGAACACGATAGATTGACTAATTGATCTCTGAACCTTCCCTGAAGTTTAAGGGGTTCCCAAGACACCTGCGTGTATTTGAAACCACCAATTCAGTATATCCGTCTCAAAGGGTAATTGATAAATGGTTGCCTGATAGTGATCTACGAGTACTTGATACTCAAGAACGAAATTGGTACCAAGGGCCTCGAGTCGTTTGGGGTTGGCAATTTTGGGTCCGTGGGCTCTTGGCAAAAGCCCAAACAAGTCACTTGGCCAGGCAGCCCTAGAATCGTTAGGAACGGCGGAATTTCATCTATCAGTGTCACGACGCTATAGGATAAAAGGCCCTTATAGTGTTTAATTCACTAGTTTAGCCAGGCGTTTTAGAACCCTTCGTGCAGTAATAAGTACTTAGGTGCCACACGTGCCAACAGACGGGATCCCTATCTGAAACTAGAGATATGCATATCATGTGTATAGTCATGCGAGTGTGAGATTCTATGCGAGGCTTCTATCCGTGTTTGCCTAACCTCTGCCGAAACGGCAATACAAAGCAACTGGAAACGAAGGGTCGGCAGCAATACGCGAAGCTATTCGGACATAAAAGACCCTAGACCTTCTAGTTGGCCGAGGAGAGGGATCCTCACGGCCCCTTTAAAGCCATATAAGAGTGTTGCAATCTGAATACTCTTCCAGCTTCTTGAACACGAGTCCTTGTTAAGATAGGACATATCCTAAACTTCGTATAGACACAGAGAGATGTTCTGATGATCAAGCACTTTTCAGTGCCGAGTATACTTCGGCTCAATCTTGTAGATTCATCATCCTATTTGAGTCGGATCATTCCAGCAGAGACTTGATTTATTACATGATGATTGAATTGGCGTGGACACGTGGATTGTGTAGACAACCTAGCCGATAGGGGCGGGTTATCTAGTCGCTAAGAGTATAAAAAGGAGATTGTCGAGAGGACGATTAGCTATTTAGCTTGCTACACGCATATTTAACTACACCACTTTTGCACGCGAGAAATTATCTGGCGTATAATTATATATAGTTCTTGACGAAGAAAATACACGATTGATCTTGTAGGTGAAAATAACTGAATGCTATTGCCCAGAGCCCTCGTGCAACGCTATGTCAAATAATCTATTCTAACTTTCAATTACTGCGGGAAAATCTGCAGAATGACTTTAATAGTACGTGTTTCCTAGTCTAGAGCCAAGCTACCCAGGTTCGGTATTCCACTCCTTAGACTAAGGTGGAGCTCTATAGACCTTCACAGGCATTATCGATCATCCGGGACCCACTTATCCTGACCTCCATGATTAGGTATGGGTAGACCTATCCCTGTATGCGCGGATACACACTTGCTCCAACAAAAGTGCCGCTTTAGCCTCCTCATAATAAACACATAATGTTATGTTTAAGGAGGTCTTGACAAGATATATAATCAAGTTAAATAGTTAGGAAAACTCTTTTCCAAACAACCGTACTCGACGAGCATGATCATATCATAGCAGTCAGCAAAAAATTGACAAATATACTTGGACTAACCCTCAATAGATAATTCACAGCAAAAAGGGTATAAATTCTAGAGGGCTCAAAAGGATATTGCTTTCAGTAGCTATGTTGAAGCTACCAAACTGGCAGGCTTGAACGTAAAATGACATCTGTGTAGCGTTTACACAGCAACCCTTACTGGATTTTATTTAACTGGGAAGCTGGTTTTCCATGATCTTGTCCGAAATTCTTACCCGTTCAGTATGACTATTCAATAAAAGTAGTACATATCGAATCAAGTAAATAAACCTCACATGCCACATATATTGATGCTTATCGTTGTATGGCTCGGATTTTGTGGGGATGAGAATCTCGAATCTAGTCGACTTTCCAAAGACATATATTGGAATATAGCTCGAGCAGCCACACATTATGCATTTCTGACTTCAAAAATTCATTGCCAACCCACAATTAACAGCCCAAGTAGAGTATGATAGCACAAGAGCCTTTTAAATAAGTCAACTATAGGTATATCAATAAACACTGCGACGTGAGGTAAACGAGGTTATTATGCGTAATTGAATTATAGACTCACTATCTGGAGTTATCGCTTTGATGCCGTGCTGCCCAGAGACCCCTGGGTTGCACCTTCGGTCTGACTGCGATTGCCGATTGTAGAGTTTTGGGAGTATCCTATGCCGACGGCGCTGATGTTATTCCAGGGCTCCTTGCTTGTCGCTTGGCCAAGCCAACGATTCATTGGGCTAATTCCCTGTTGCGTGGATGGATTCGGCGCAGATCTAGACATTGCCTCCATCTGGCATGGCGTCTCTATCAGATTATGGTTGTTCGTGTGGGTTGTTGGCATAGCTGATGAGTCTGGAAGAATGAGGGATGAAACGCGGATCTTCCTTCGTTTGAGTTGAGTTCCCAAGGTCTGAAATACGTCGAAGGCTAGATGCCGGATGCAACTGATAATCAAGAAACTGCCGTGGTTAGGGGTTGACGATGCATCTCAAGATCGTTCGTTACGGAAAACTTTTCAGTTTATATACTCCAAATTTGCTATTGCAATCTTATGAATACCTTTTAGTCTCCAAGTCTGGACTCACCTACCAATTCATACTATGTTTTAACGACTTGATAAAGAAATCGTCCCTCTCAGCTATCAAAGTTATTACTGGGTTAAGATTTTGGCCCGTCAGCTAGGCATGAAGCCCCGAGGGAGAAAAATATTAGATATGCACTTGGGCAGCAGAAACTAAGCAGCCACACAAGTTCCGTGATCCCCGGGTTCCTGTCATGCGCGAGTACCATGAATGGTTGAGATATTAGGCCCATTATCGTGATAGCTAGTTTTAAAAATTGGCCCAAAGCAGGCCAAACTTATCGAGTTAGTCTTAAGATTGGTGACTCAGAGAGCCTAGGTACGGTACTTTGTCCAAGGCAATCAAGAAAGGCAATTGTACCTACCCATACGTATATGGTGCGCGTGGGTGCATGAGTGCATCTATTTGGCGCCACTACTACCTTCCAGGGGGATGACTACGCAGGCTACACAACAGCTACGAAGGTAGCTTGCAAAACTAATGTAGGTACACATAGCCAATAGGCCTTCGCTGGCGACATTGTATTGGCCCTGACCTGTCTAAGCAACCTAGGTAGGTAAGAGATTGCGCTTTGTGCCTATCGCGGCAGTTACCGTGGTGGTACTGTTTAGCCATTCTTACCATGTAGTAGAAAGCCGGTTTCAAGGTTCTTGCCATGTAGTAGAAAGCGGGCAGTTCAACTTGCTTCGCGTTTGGATCTTCCTTATCTAATTAATATCTCTTCATCTCGAGTGGCCATCGAAACCGGCCCTCCTGTTCATGTAGGCTCACGAAACCAGCCCGCCGGTCGCACCTTGTTCAAGACCTGATGCTCTAAACCCCAACCACTCTTGTGCGTCTGCTGGCAAGCAGTAGACATCAAGTCCTTTTGGTCCCTAACTTCTTTCCCCGACGTCTTTGAAGTGAGTAGAAATCTCGAGACTGATTTTCCACCTATATCCAATAACTCGCTGACTCTGATATTCCACAAGATACAGGCTTGACCTTGTTATTTGATAGCACCCCACTCGCAAACGCTTGCGGAGCTCGACGGCTTCCTGAACACAACCAAGCTAGTGAGACTACGCGGGGCTCAAATCCCGCGCGCTCACTATTCAAGATTGGCAATATGATCATCGTTTAAGTGAGCCAGGGCTCGATGGTGGGCTCGACCATTTGGGGTGGGATCCACTATCTCCAGATTTCCTCTCCTCTGGGCCTCCCTACGAAAGCAGCAACCCGGAGCAGTATTCTTGGATTGTTCAAGGACTAAACATTATTCCTTGTGCCCCAAGCACTTCTACGCCTTTCGAGAGTTTAGGCTTCAATAATATATTGTGTTCTTCTGACTCATTATCATTCACTGCATCATTACGCTCTTCCTCGACTACGGTGCGGACTCCGGATTCACAACCACCCACTTCCAAGGGGAGTATACATTTGATAACTCCACAGATAAAGCCCTGCGAATACTGCGGCCATACTTTCTCCCCCCAACGCCTGGTTGCTCATCAGAAGCCAACGAACAAGGGTGGCCGTGCACCTCCTTGTACTCTACGCTTCCCATGCGCACTACCGAGTGAGCCAGGCTGCAGCAAGACCTTCGCACATCAAAGAGATCGTCTTCGACATAGAGAAACAGTTTGCAAGTATGCACGTCCCGGTACTAGACTTGCACCCGGCTTCCAATGCGGATGCGGCAAAACAATTAAGCGCTGGTATCAGTTCAAGAGCCACCACACCAAGTGCCACGCCACGGAATTCTCTACAAAGCCATTGGTATGCAAATGCCGTGAAAGTTTTAATACTATGGCCGCCCTTGAGGAGCACCATGAGACCGAGAAGGGAAGAGCTGGTCGTCCTCGGAAAAACCGACCCACCTCAATATAAATGAGGCAACTGAACACAATGCAAGTGCCGCATGTACCTACGACAGTCGTAATGAGCAGGCTCAAAATTATACTGGGTGCGTTCTGCTTTAGCTAGCCCTTTGGAGAGAGATTCGGGATTTTGCAGGATACCCAGTGTGAGAGCCGCCTTTTGAGTCAGCTGTCTCGATACTTTCGATGATTTGCCCCCCCTTTAATAATAGTGATTAGCGACACGTCTTCGTCTATTATTTCTTTCATTCTTACATCACTATATTACGAGAAGGAAAGAGGTTAGAAAATTCGAAATAGGCTATCTGTACCTTGATGGTACAGCTCGGAATTAGAGGGATCTATGGAGAGGGTTCTGACAAAACGTCAACCACCTTTGAAATTGGTAAATCGGTAAGCTGGCGGGGTTCCAGCTAGAATTAGAATGGGACAACTGGCTTATCACTTGCTTTGAACGAAGAAGCGAGGCCTGATAGCCTCTTATGACCGCTTTCTAGAGATATCTGGAGACACGCCGCGAGGGGCAAACTCAAGATCTACTCACCCATATTCTTCCATTGATACTGCTATGCCGATAGCTTTGTCTTACTATTCACTTCATTTGACCTTATTTTCATATGTCGAGAGCCATGACGATTCCAATTATTTCACACCATTGCTTACTTAACTTCATGTTTCTCTTCAATATGCATTCCTGATCACACGTTGTCTGTTGCTGGTTCCTTTTTTATATTAGCGCTTTCATAGTCACTCTTTTGAAATTCAGATATTGAAATATTTTCCGGTAATAAAGCTTCCAACGTTGTTCTTCCATGTTCTGTGTGTATCATTCGTGGCTTTTCCTCCGCTATAATTAGGCGTAACCTGGTTGATTAATTACAGGATGGCTATGCTGACCCGGCCACTCCTGACTACTTCTGATATGCTGCTCACGTACCTGCCAGAGTAACCCCTGTTTTTGAGCTTCAAGTTGCGCAATAACTCTCCGCAACACGAACTGACCGTAATACGAAGCTTTAATCACCAGCTCCAATGGTAGATTCTTGAACTTTCCCAAGTATTTTGACCAATTGCTGCTCATAAGGTCCTTGTTTCGCATGTGCTTTCCGTAGAATGTGAGTTCGCGCTCTTTCTCGATCAAAGCAGCTTCTACCTCCTCTAGACCTTTCCCGATAAGACAACCAATTCGCCGACCCTCATACTCAGTCTCCCAGACAAGCGCGGAGAGCCTAGAAAGCGGGAGAACTGTCTGTCGATGAGGGAAAACCGTATATTCCCTAGGCTGGATGCAAACAAGATCCCAATCAGCTGGGCGCGTATCGTACTTGAATAAGTTCATGAAAAAAACAATGGTCCGCTCTTTGGGACTCAGTCGGTGCCACTTCGCCCGTTTGAACTGATTCGTCTCGCTTCTAGGCAGCCCCAATGATAGATCCGGTATCGTCTGCCGCGCATCTCTCTCGGCCTCGGGTTTGATTTTCCATTCGTTGTGTCTCCATTTCTGGCGGCGTTCTCTGTTTAAACCTGCGGCGTTCTCCTTTGCTCTGTTTGGACATATGTTCGCCGTCTGTTTCATCGTCGATAGCAAGCTACCAGGCCTCTAGCACCGGTGCTCGATTGTCGATTTTCTTAACAGGGTCTATATTCTATTAGATCTTCATCTGCATGGAAACGGCGACATGTACTTTTGAAGTTACCGGAAATATGATCGCTGTTTAATTCATCGTCCCATTCGGCTTTGTCATCGCTATCCAGACTGAGTGGTGGGAATGGGCTTCGGTCTGTTCGGCCTGCTGCAGAATCCTCGGTCTCGCAAGGTTCTCCCATCATGTCGTCAAGTTGATGAGAAAAATAGGATATGGTTACCAGTCGCAAAAAGTACCAAGGCTGCAATTATTTGGATTAAAATTCTCGACAATACATCTTTGTAGATAAAAGCATGACGATGCGAGTCCTATAGACTCGTTCTTTTAGGCGGCCGCGCACCACAAGGCAATGGGCCGATATTCTTCTCCAATTACCGAAGAGCATGAAATTGATCCCTCTCCCCAACCACACCAATGTCGGGCTGGATTTCAGCAAACCCCCCCGCTATTACTGCTACGATTAACTTATCGCATTACAATATGTACATACTAAAGATTCATCATAGTTAGGCACTTACGCACACTCAACGTCTCCATTTTCTTTTGGCTTTCACTTGGATTTGAAGGTACGGGATGCTTAGGATCAATAGGCAGGCTGCTGGGCTGTGTCCGGTACCTAAACTTATTAATAAAAGTTTAGAGTCATTTACTATGTCTATTTAGTGGCAGGCAATGTCGTGATGTTTCGCGTTTCTAGAGATCCTCTTTTAGTATGCTTTTTTCTTAAGCTATCTGTTCCCTTGAGGGGGAAAACAGAAGCAAGAAGAATAATGAGAAGAGCTTATCTCACTTTAGTTGAAATAGGTGCGCTTTTAAAGGGGTTCTCGTTAGGCGGAAATTGCAATGCAATATTCAACAGATTCATTGTATGCTTTGATAGTTCCATTGAGACTGTTCGGGCTTGATGCGCACAGTGGAAAGGGACTGTCCCTTTTCCTACCAAAAGTTCATCGTATTTGCATTATAGCTCCTACCTGTGATAAAACCCTTAATGCTCACCGTGACCCTCAGTCTCTAATAGATTTGCTTTATTTACTAGAACAGTCAAACTAAGTAGCATTACGATTCTATGCGGGGCATTACCTACCTCTCTCAATTGCCTTGCCTGTACCGCCATTTATTAACTTCAGCTTTGGCAAAACTATAGATATAGCGAGATAGCTCTCTTACTCGTTTCTAATACAAGGTCTAAAGGTGTTATAATTCGAACTATGATTCTCCCTATTGTTCCTTACCGCTTGCTTCTACTCTTGCTTATTTTACAGCTTGAGTGCCCAGAAGTCGAGGCTAAAGATTGCGAGCAAGGAACAGCGGGGCATAGCATCGGGACTTCCCGAGGTCCCATCTGGAAATACTTAGCGTCTCGAGCCCTGGCCATAGCTCCAATTTAGTTTCGGCGTTGAGGCTAGAGTGATATACATACCTAAGTACTTACTATAACCATCAACGACAGAGCTTCGTTCTAGTAACTTTAGCATCATAAATAAAACTTGACGCCTATCTTTTTGTGCTATACAGCTAGAACTTAGTTCCTACCGGTAGACTCGCCTATCGTCACATCAGCGGACTATTATATCGATATGCATAACATGCATGGATGTAACGTCGATCGACCAATGAAGCTACAGAGTGTCTTTGTCTACCATATTCCGAAGTCTCATTGTCGCCAATCTGTGTCATTGATTCGCGAGAACATATAGATCGCACCTTTCCCCCGAGCCGTTTTTTTCAGTCATTCATATGTCACCAAAAGCAACCAGGTGCGGTTACCATCACCCAGATGAGGGAATTATGAGCTGAGCCCTAGTCAGCGGCCGACAAGGTTCTGCAACAGCTGGCGGGCTGAGGGGCTGTCATCAGCGCCCTTCAAGTGGGTTACTTTATGACCAGCCTCCGATGACGCATCGGTCTGTAACTCGAAACGTTTGAAAGAGGCTTAACAAAACGAAGAACACCTTGTCGGGAGTATTTTTATTAGGTTTCTCTCCCCAGATCGACGTCTTTTAATCACATCCTCGAAGGCTCGAGAAAAAGCGTCGAAGGAGGAGAGTCTACGCAACCTGGTAACCGCTCAACAATGGCTACCGCAACTTCCACATCTACAGCTATCGAGCTCGACAATGGAAGACTTACGGCATTGCAGCGCGAGCCCATTGAGGCTCCAAAGAGCGATAATGAAAGCGGCGACCCCGTGCTTGAGGCTTCGCGCTTGGCAGACTCGGATGTGCCCGAAGGTGGTTACGGCTGGGTTGTCATCACTTCCTGCGCTATTTTGTCGTGGTGGACGATCGGCACAAGTTACGCTTGGGGAGTCGTCCAGGGTGCTCTGGTCGAAGAGGGCCTTTCATCGCCGGCAACACTATCCTTCGTTGGGGCGCTCGGCCCTACATTGCTCGCAGCCGTGGCTACTCTGAACTCACGTATCATGCGCATAATTGGTGTCCGATACACTGGCATGTTGGGTATTTTTCTCATCGGACTAGCTCAAATTCTGGCAGGATTTGCTGTGAAAAGTGTCCCTGGCCTTTTCGTTACGAATGGTGTTTTGCTAGGACTGGGATATGGGTAAGCTGAGGATTTGATCTGGCCGAATTCATGCCCGCACTAACCTGGATGCAGACTTACATTCATAGTGAGTCTTAGCTCTTTGAGATGGCACTCATTGTCGTGGTGATCTTACTACTAAGTCAATTCCAGGTCACTTCAAGCACACCGGCCCAATATTTTAGCAAGAAGCGTGGCCTGGCCAACGGTATTGTCTTTTCTGGCGGCGGCCTCGGCGGTGCCGTTCTCAGCTTAGCATTAGATCCTCTGATTCGGAAAGCTGGCCCAGCTTGGGCGTTCCGTTTTCTTGGTCTTAGCACGCTCGCCACTGGGCTGCCTGCGGCCTGGTTCCTGAAAGAGCGCACGACTGTCCGCAGAGGAGGATTTGTCGAATGGTATGCTTCCAGGCACTTAAAATTTGCTCTCAAATCCGAGTACTGACAGGTCCTAAGGCGTCTGTTTAAGGACTTTAGTTTTACATGCATCTTTCTTGCAGGGGCTATAGGAACCTTCCCTCTTCTCGTGCCTCCGTTTTTCATTCCCCTCTTCGCCAACGCCATCGGTCTAAGCTCTACCACGGGCGCCGGTCTATTAGCCGGGTTCAACTTCGCATCAGCGGTAGGAAGAGTCTTCAGTGGCATTTTGTGTGATAAGATCGGTCCCCTTAATGCCCTATTCCTCGCAATCAGCCTGGCCGCAGTCAGCATGCTTGCTGTGTGGCCCGTATCTACAACTCTTGCGCCGCTCGCAGTTTTCAGCGTTGTTAACGGAATGGCAAATGGGGGATTTTTCTCCACTATGCCAACGGTGGTAGGCAACGTTTTTGGATCTGCTCGCGTCACTGTTGCCATGGGTATGATAGTGACAAGCTGGTCTGGTGGTTATCTCTTGGTAAGACATAGAAGAATCCAAGTTCACAGAAACCGTTGCTCACATTTCTATGCATAGGGAGCCCCTATTGCGGGATATCTACTTGAAGCTTATGGTGGACAAGACGGAGGTTTTCAAGCTTATCGACCTGCGATGTTCTACGCAGGTTCATTAGCTCTCGTTGCAGCTGGCTTCGTTGAGCTTGTTCGTTTCCGCTTGAACAGAAAACTTTTTGCGAGGATCTGAACACGACTAGGGACCTGTTGTTAAGTCTGTAGAAGAGAGTACGATTCAGGGTTGATAGGCTAGTCGATGAGAAAGTACTTTTCGCCACTACGCGTATAACCACGTCGGGCTCGTCAACAGCGACTGCTACCATGGGGAATGCGGGCGTAGCGATGTAGCATTCGGAGTTAGCAGGCGTGCACTGAGTTCGAAATATGTTCAATGTTACAAATTCGCTATTTCCGATTTACATCTGAACACAACTCAACGGGTCGATCGCTTTGACCTTCTTCACCTAACCGTCATCGTCAACATAGATACGCAGTATAGTACAAATCTTATAGACACGCCGTCCTGATTGCTATAAGTATTCAAGCTTCATATGACGATTGCTTAACGCACGGGAGATCTTCTGTGGAAGGCTACAAAAAGGATCTTAATTGGACTGTTCAGTGCTATGATGGCGCAGGGGTCCCTGGTCGCCCACGAACGCTCCAAATATATAAAACCCTTGCGCCCTCAGGCGTCTTAGCGCGTCATGATATGACGCCCTTTTTTGTTTTACGCGTTGATGTACTTCTAGGAACTTAGGTACATGAAGTGCGAAGACAATCCTGAATCTATTTTATTTCATTTTAATTGTCGAAAATGAGGGGACTCCTTATCAACAAGATAGCTACACAATCGGGTCCTGATACCATTGGAGCTCTCTCGTGTGTGAAGAATGACATTAGCTTCTTCCGCAAACTTGGAAATTGACCACTAAGATATAATTGCAGTGTTATCAACCCCTCAATGAGTCAGTTACAACATTGTCCATCTGGCCAACCGAAAGGAACACTGCAGCCAAGCGTGATTAGGTTGGATGAATACGCATAATGTGCCTACTACTCGACCTGTGCAACATTGCAAGATAGGTGACTGAGATAAGATTCTAGCTTCCATACATGTGATTATTCAGCAACCACATCCAGTAAGGCTGAGTCTCATGCAGGCTAATTGGACAGAGTCGGGTGTCACGCGCATACCATGATATCGTCTGGGTTGCGCGCTCAACCCCCAAAAAGCAATGGCACAATGAAAGATGTAACAAGGAGTATAGTCATATACTAGTGAGGCTACTTAGGGGTATCCATACAAGCTTAGAATCAAGAACGTGATCGTCACCTGGACCAGGGGAGCAATAAGCGGGCATTCTCGGACACGCAACAGTCTAACTACAGTAGGATTGGAAATGGATATAGTACTATGTTCTGAAGACATCATTCCTGCCATCAAATCCACATTTGGTCAAGCTTCGGACGGCGCTGCAATAAGCCAGCATCCTACAATGTTACTGCTCGTGACGCCAGCGTGTCTCGTCAAAGCAAGATATCTGCCAGACCCCAATATTGAACTCCTCGTCAATTCACCCTCATAATCGAATGGGGTGGTTCGTTGTGCTTGGCAAAGTATCACGCAACCTTGCCTATAGCCTCCATAGAACCAGGATTGGGCACCTATCTGGCAGCTTACCTCACATAGTCTTAAGCAATCTATTATCAACATGTGAGTCTGACTTATAGATGAAGAATACACCTACCGACATGTGTAATATTTCATGAGTGGGACGTGTTCCACATGCTTAAAGCGCTCTGCGGCAGCTGAAAGAGTCCAGCAAACATAACATGGCTCGTTTCCATTAGTTAGTCGCTTCGTAAAATTCATGTTTTGCGATCCATGCATATCGTACAGCCCATATGACGGCGCGGCAATTCTAATGCGACATCAAACTCCTTAGTCATCCAGAGTTCAGGGGTTCAGAGAAGATATCCCCTAAATTTAGACATTGTCTCCAAAGCTTGACTGATCATTTGGTAAGGTTTCTGCTTGGTCGGCAGAAGCCGATATTCTGCTACGTAGTCGACGAATTACCCGATCGGGAAAGCGATCGTCAACACAGACACCACGAGACACGCGAGAGTTCTAGACAGCGCTGATGAGCTCAACCGCAACATAACAAGACAACTTTACTTAAATACAACATCATGATAATCCTGTAGCGCCAAGAGCAATATACGTGTTCCACCAACGCAGTGCTGCTGTACGGGATAGGAAGCTGATATCATAAGCCTATCTACCGCTGGAGACGGCATACGATGGCTACTTGCAACGGATCTTTCCATGGCCAATAACTGCGTACTCTATCAAAGTGCATTAGTGGCACCGGTGGCTTGGCACATAAGTCATCCGAAGACGCCATTGCCAATAGCCGATGCGGTCGCACGGCAGATGATGGGGTAATCAGGGGCCCATGCATAAGTGAGTATCGGCCGATATCAAGCAATACCACTCGAGCAGCAAGGCTCTCTTCGAACAGGGGTATCTGATAAGACTCACTGCGCGGCTGCACGTCTTCCATGATTATTGAACGAACATCACAAGATGGCCGTAACTTCAAGTAACATCATAGAGAACCTTGCTGGGAAGATGGAACTCTCCCGGATGGATAGGCATTGCGAACTTCCTTGTCCGGAAGACCGATGTTACGTTCAACTATCCCTCAATACATCATGAGAGAGGAGAGCGTCGAGATCTTAAGCTTGCGATGTCGATAAATAGTCGTGATGCTGTCGTTGAAGATATGGGAATTTTGCTGTAGCAGAACAGACACCTACCTACTATCCTCATTCTCGCCCCCAATCTTCCAAAGCTATCAATATGCGTTCCGTTGCGCTCCTGGCCTTATTCCCTTTGGCCCTCGCGGCTCCCTCGAAGCGGGCTTCACCTGCACCTCTCCATGTCCCGCGTAGCACTGGCAACAATTTGATCCAGGGCAAGTACATTGTCAAGTTATATGATAATGCTGCCACCGACTCTCTTCAAAGAACGATGACAACAACGGCTGCTGAGCCTGATCACGTTTACGACGTCCCAGGCTTCAAGGGATTCGCAAGTGCTCTCACCCCGGAAGAGATTGAGAACCTGCAGAACCATCCTGATGTAAGCCTAAACAAATTTCTGTTCCACCATAATGGTCACTGACTAAGGGGACTCTCTTAGGTCGAGTTCATTGAGCAGGACTCTGTCATGAGCATCAATGCGTACATCACGCAATCAAGCTCCACGTGGGGACTGGCTCGTGTCTCCCACCATAGCCGTACTTCGAGCGGCTACGTATACGACGAGAGTGCCGGTGCCGGAACCTGTTCGTACATTGTCGATACCGGCATTTACACCGCACACTCGGTACGTGGAATCCCAGGTCCAATATTGATGATCCCTGGTATTAACATGTCGTGATAGGAATTTGGGGGGCGGGCCACCTTCCTGGCCAATTATGCCGACAGCTCCAACTCGGACGGCAACGGCCACGGGACCCATGTGGCGGGTACCGTGGGCTCGGCAACGTACGGCTTGGCGAAGAATACCAAGCTGTACGCAGTCAAGGTGCTGGACTCGTCGGGATCCGGCACCACCTCGGGCGTCGTGGCTGGCATGAACTACGTGACGTCTGACTCGGCCAGTCGAAGCTGCCCCAATGGCACCGTTGCCAACATGTCGCTGGGCGGCGCCTCCTCGACTTCCATCAACAGCGCTGCCCGCGCCATGATCAGCGCCGGTGTCTTCCTCGCGGTGGCCGCTGGGAACAGCAACACGGACGCCTCCACGACGTCGCCCGCCGGCGAGCCCAACGTCTGCACTGTCGGCGCCACCACGTCGGCCGACGCTCGCGCCTCGTTCTCGAACTACGGCACCGTTGTTGATATCTTTGCTCCTGGGCAGGATGTCCTCTCGACCTGGAACAATGGCGGCACTGTACGTGACTGACTCATCACTTCCCATCTCTGCTTGCGTTCCCAGATACTAACGCTTCTCGTTCATGTAGAACACCATCTCCGGTACCTCTATGGCTTCACCCCACATTGCAGGGCTCGGCGCGTACCTGCTCGCAGCCGAGGGCAAGAAAGCCCCGCAAGCGCTCTGCTCGTACATAGCCTCCATTGCCACTTCTGGTGCGCTCACGGGTGTCCCCAGCAGCACTGTCAACAAGCTTGCCTTCAACAACAACCCCAGCGGTTAGAGACCTTGAACGGCACATCTAACCCCTTATTACTCGGTACCGTCTTGGTGAGTTAGGATCGGTACAATGTTGGTGCGTTGAGCCACTGAAGGGCCGGCCATGGGCTTGGATTAGCTGCATTGTGCGGTAACAAAGGAGATCGCCTACTCTTGGATAATATTTAGCTCGATCAACTAATTGGAGATATAAATGCATGAGAGATAATACCTGCGTATTGCGGGACTGGAAGACGCACTCATGCTTCAGTGATCCGTCCAAAGCGGCTATGAACCACAATCAGGTGTTGCGTCTGATCAATTTTGAATTTGACAATTAGGATGGATGACTAGAAGTTTTATTATGTAGATTTAACATATGAGAAACCGACTTAGCGAGGACCGCCAACTGTCACGGTGAACAGCACAGGATCACCCGCGTTCACCTTCCCTGACTGGTCATCGCCATCATCAGGCTGGACATCATCATACGCAAACGCATACCCTTTCCCATCCAGATTAACGTCATGAACAAGCCGGGCGTAGTGATTCGTCGGGTCCCTGCGATAAAACGTGTGCGGATGGGATGGATGGTCATCAGCCTCCAGCAACGCGGATCTCACAAAAGCTGCGGCGAGACGGGGTATTATAGCATTGCGCGTGGGCGAAGGACCTGTGGTGAAAGGCCCACTGTTGCAACCCAGGATGTCAGCCGTGCTGGGTTTGGCGAATACCTCGTCGCCGACTCGCAGCTCGTCTTTTTCCACTTTGGCGTGAAGATTTCCAGCCGCGGCCTGCGTGTTGATCCTGAGCTTGGGATGATCCTTGAACCGCGCCCATACTTCCTCTACGTACGGCTCAAAGTAACCCTCGAAGCTGGCACCTGCGGCGTTTCCGTGTGTTGCGTTTAGGATGCGTAGGGCTTTGTCATCTTTTGAGACAACGAGCTTATCCCAAGGCCACTAGAACACTTGGAGTCAGTTATCGGCTGTTTTGAGTGTGACCTTGTGAGGGTTTGGGCAGCCTTCAAGCTCAATCTTGGGTCAAAAGGAAAACTAATTCTCTGAAAGTCGCCAAGACAAGAAAGAATAATTGAATCCAAGAATAACTTACGCCGTCCTTGCGTGCCTGCTCACGCAGTGCATCGGCCAGTTGGTCTAGCCCATCAGCGGCTGTGCCCGCCACGGTCTGCTCAGGACCGTTCTCTGTTTTCAGATTGATAGCTATAGGGAGTCGTGGGACAAAGTCCACATAGCTGACATTTGCATATAGCTGAGCGTCATTGAGCGTGAACTCGCAGAAGCCGAAGTCGACGGATGCGTTCGGGTCCGTCGGGTTCAACACGCTGGGCTCAACGAGTGACGGACCCGGGTTCAGGAGGAAGGTGAGCTGGCTGTCCCGCGACACCCAGATTCGGCCACCGGCCATCTGTGGGATTTCCACCGTTGCCGTGTTGCCCGGTGCGCCGAGTGGGATGGCACAGTCTTCGGTCAGCGGGGAGAGAATCTTGGGTGGGTTTTGCGGGAAATACAAGCCTCTACCGTCGGCTTTGAGTATACAGCGTTGTCCGTCATGTTGAAGTGCAATACCTGTGATATATGCAAAGACCTGGTCGGAGTCGGTGTTGTTTTTGAGGGCTATCTGTAAAGAGTTTGGCATTTTGTTCTTAGGTTGTGTGATTGGGCTATAGGTGATGATGCAGTGTCAAGTAATCTATAT
The DNA here is from genome assembly GCA_022495115.1 of Xylaria castorea. Classification (NCBI taxonomy): domain Eukaryota; kingdom Fungi; phylum Ascomycota; class Sordariomycetes; order Xylariales; family Xylariaceae; genus Xylaria; species Xylaria castorea. The sequence goes on along the minus strand of MU382625.1, from coordinate 33,061 downwards.
ACACGAATTGATGATATTTTAGGCGAAGGAGATATTCATAGGAAGTCGTAAAAACTAGGAATGGATATTATGTCTTGGATGTGAGGTTGTTATATACTTTTGTACCATTTCAGGTTTAATGTTGAGATTCAACAAGGCGCTAATGACGTATCTCATCTATAAAGGTTGTTGCCGGTGGATAGAATCTTACTCGGGGAGTATCAGGCTGCTGATGTTACGATACGAGGCCGGCACGTCCCTGAAACGGAACCAAGCAGTTTATGAGAAGTCAGTCGTAGCCAGACCTATTGCCTTAGATGATATGCTTCTTGCCGTGAACATATAGAAGTCATTGGCGTCTTATGACATGAGGTAGGTTTTCTTGTCGTCATCGTTCTAACACCAGTTGCCATTCACCTGACATAGAATGTTTAATAAGTGTCTTAATATGGAATCAATTCGAAATTGAGAGAGGCCTCGATCTGAGAATATATAATGTATAAGTTATAACGATCGAAGTTCTCTTATCTGGGGCATGCTATTGTGTTTGGTATTCGATGACCTACACTATATCATACATTGCTGTCAAATCGCGTGCGTAGCGGGGATGCAGCCCTCAGTGGTCCACTAACTACTTGCTTATCTACATGTAGGTGGTGGAGCCGTGGCATTCTGGAACTCTCCTGCATGAAAAGGACTTTGGCTAACCCAATCGGTGATCAGTCATCTGTCCTACTGGTCGTTAGGATAATAATTGCTGGCTATGCGCTAGCAGATCAGTTAAGCCTTGAAGGGTAATCAATATAGGTATTCTCATATGAGTTTGTATAGTAAGGTACAAGTAGCTCACTTCACCATCAATCACGTGATCATTAATTCTCGAGATTGAAGCTATTCCGACTTCTCTCTGATTACTTACTCAATCACCTATTTAACCACTTGTTCATAGAATATTAGCTTGGTGCTGAAGCAGCTTGATTATTTGTGGCAAGAAGAGTGGACTTGTATCTTCCCAGACCAAACTCTGTGTGAAGGTACAGATTACCTGCTAATCTACCCTCATAGGCTTAACTAATCTGCTAGCGCGGAGCTAAACAATTATTATCCTAACGACCTGTAGGACCCCTACGTCCTTACTCTGTAACACAAGCTTCCCGTAGCATGGTTCATTATAAAGAAAGTGGACTCACCCAGCGAACATCGTTCGACTGTCTCGGGCGTTGTCCCGTCTTATCCACGCCGCCCGCCGATCAACCCTGCTTAGCGATGATTCTGCCGCTCCTTTGATCATCCTTAGTCGTTCGATTCTGTCTACCGACTCTGAGGGCTTGTGTTCTGTCGCTAACTGGCCATCGCAGAACGCCGTAACGAATAGACATTCACACCCGCCATTGCTTTCTAGCCTCGACGTTTTGTTCCTTTACTTCTTAGACAATGGCGCGGCATATTTCCATCCTCATCACTATAGTGGTGGCTGCATTTATCTTACTATTTTTCACTACTTCCAGCCTCGGTTCCATAAGCAGCGCACCCAGGCTCATGCACGATGCAGATGTCTCGAGAGACGCCGCTTCCCAAGGAGACGCAGATTTTGGGTCTTTGTCGGGTAATATTCTTGACGGTGGCTCGATAGCACCAAAGCTTGAGAATGCGACCGCCAAGTAGGTCCATCTTTCCACTTGCTCGGTCGTTCTTGAATCGATCTGCGATTGACTAACCACGTCTCTCTCCTAGGGCGGAGCTTGGTCGCGCCAGTTGGAAACTGTTACACACGATGATGGCTCGCTTCCCCGAGAAACCCACCGAAGAAGATTCGCTTGCGCTCAAGACCTACATCAAACTGTTCGCCCGGCTGTACCCCTGCGGTGACTGCGCCAGTCATTTCCAGCAGTTGCTTAAGAAATTCCCTCCCCAAATCAGCTCGCGGAACACCGCAGCTGGCTGGGCCTGCCACGTACATAATCAAGTCAACAAGAGGCTCGAGAAGCCGATATTCGACTGTAATCACATTGGCGATTTCTACGACTGCGGATGTGGTGATGATGAGAAAGCGGCCGGAGAAGCCGGGACTCAAGATCTGAAGTTGGGTAAGACAGAATAAGCGCACCCTTTGCTGAAGAGCTTGAGGGGAGAATCGTCTTTGGCTGGGGTACTTTACAGCGGGTGCACGCGCATTGTATATTGGGGCATGGAGTTTTGGGAACTGCATTGTACATTAACGTGAACCTTGTTTTAGGTTATAAGATTCAATCGTACATATCGCCTCATCAAAGTCCTCTTACTTTCTCTTTTCTGAGCTCACTCACGGTTCATTCTACTTGGGCGTATGTAGCATATATGTAGGTACGCCGGCGTATCATCTTACAACTGGTAGTCTAGCGCTATAATTTTGAATCATACTCTACTCTGCACGATCTAATTAGGTAGTGTGATGTCATGATATCTGGAGTTGCTTTGGGCATCTGTTTGATTATGTAGGAGATACACTAGGATAACGTGTATAGTGCTACCTGGGTACCTGCCTAAGGTAGCATTTGAATACCAATATCAATATCGTATGTACATATGTACCTGTTTCGTATGTACATCGCTACGGCACCTGGAACACGTGACTAGTCAACCTTGTGGGGCGATCTCGGCCGCCAAGGCAGGCATAGGTTGTATGTGGGCATGGTGGGTGCTGTGTGAGGCTGCGCGTCTGAGCTGCCTGAGCTTGGCCGAGCTTGATACAATCCGCTATCCAACGACCCGAAGCTTGTCACAGAGCTACGTCTACCCCAGTTCCCAATAACTTCTCCGCCACGACAAACCGATCTCTACGACGACCAAGCATCTTCCTCAAGCCACATTCTCAGACGATAATTCAAGATGGAGTTCACCACAACAGGTGTCTTGAACGAAGGTGCGGGCAGCTCGAGCTTTGGCTTGCCCCCTCCTCTTGGACCAGGCTGATGATAACATGGCTAGATGGTATCCATGTTGATATGGACAGACTAAAGAAGGGCGAGGTCAAGTAAGCTCGTCAATGCCGTCTCTGAAGCATGCGAAGCTGACACCATTCTAGCCTAGGTACCTCGATGTATGCACGACCCTGACTAGAGATAAACGACTACCATTCTATGACTATGAGCTAACAAAAGACAGTATGGCCGTAACATTTAAGGATGGTGTTATCTTGGGTATGTTGGACAGGCCGTTTGTGTACCGACTACTGCAAACTTGATACTTACGATCATGAAACCAACAGGTGCTGATTCCAGAACCACAACCGGAGCATACATTGCGAACCGGGTCACCGATAAACTTACACAAGTACACGACACAATCTGGTGCTGCCGATCCGGGTCGGCCGCTGACACACAAGCTGTTACCGACATCGTGCAGTACCAACTTGGCTTATTTGCGATGCGGAACGGTAAACCACCAACGACACAAACGGCTGCTGCCATTTTCCAGGAGATCTGCTACTCCAATAAGGACCGCTTGAGGTGGGTCTAATTCCCCTTACGCATGTGATATATGCTCACATTCATTACCTTTTTAGTGCGGGTCTAATTATCGCCGGCTGGGACGAGCGACATGGCGGTCAGGTTTACTCGATCCCATTAGGCGGCTCCTTGCACAAGCAAGCTTATGCGATTGGTGGCTCGGGTTCAACGTACATCTACGGTTACTGCGACGCGCACTGGAAGGAGGGCATGGAGGAGCAGGACGCGGTCAACTTCGTCAAGGGCGCCTTACGCGAAGCTATCAAGTGGGATGGCAGCTCCGGTGGCGTCATCCGCATGGTGGTTCTCACGAAGAAGGGCGCCGTTCGTCATCTATACCTGCCGGATGAAGACTATAAGGTGCGGCATCAGTAGATGTGTCAAGGACGGATTGTGATGGCAGAGACTAGAGGTGACGGTGGACGATGGCTTGTTGGCGAAACGACGTATCAGACCTTCTGTATAATACAAGAATGCATCGTACTCTGCATGACAATTCCAATTGACCTGCCGCAATTGCCCAGTAACCTTTATCATTCTCTTCTCAATCCTATGTGTACAGTCAACTCGTTATCATACATATTACTGTATCGAGAATTCGGCTCCATGCATTCTTCGGTATCTTAGTACCCCGAAACCGTGCGGAGATATCGGTGCGATACATGTCTTACCCATGGGCACAATGAAGCTGCATCTGGGGACTTGTTGCCCCCTTTTCCTTGCTGACTCCTACATCATGATGTCTTGGCTGCATGCGCACGCCATCAAGCGGTGAGTAGCCAGCCATGCTCGCCTATCTTCGATCAAACGAATCGCAGTCCTTAATCCAATCAATATTTTCAGGATCTAAGCGCGAGAAGCGGTGGAATACTTGTGTAGATAATGAGTGCCGGGAAGCTAAATACTGAAATTACGATGTTATTCGCACTTCAGTTATCAGACATGTGCCTACATGGATGGATTTCAGGACAGTTACCTACTTTAGCTCCATGTTAAATGTACATAAATCAGTCATATCCAGAAATAGGAGCTACGAACGGTAACACGATCGCATCCGGTACATGCCTACCCTACCTATCTCCATGTCTATTTGTATCTGGTGGGGACCGCCAATAACACACGACTGCCGGTACCAGAGCTCTGGGAGAAGCGCCAAGGCAGTCGCGAAAGTCGTAGCGCACTTTGGGTCCTTATCGTCGAGTTTGGAGATTGGGCCGTGTTTCAATCGAGCTCACCAGTGCTCGCTTACGAGGGTCAGATCTGGTCGAGGACATGTAGCATTGCAGCAAATAGAAACATCGTCGACATACATGTAGTGTACCTGCTTTCCTACCATGTAGGCATATGTAGTATATGCTGTCGTACCATGATGCCGAGTTACCGGGACTGCCATGGTATACAGTATGCCCAAAGTTAGATGCTTCATTGTTGCGCCACATTCACCGGCGCGTCAGCCCGTATTTAATAATACTAGCCTAGAAGGAAATCATTCAAACCTAAAGCCTAATTCAGCAAAGCTTACTCTTCTGGTCCAGTAGATGGCGGGTCCGTAGAAGCCTTGACATTGTTCTGGAAACTTTACTCTTTCTCTCTGGATAAAGAGAGGGGTTAGTTATAGTCTTTGTTACCGAACTTGTAATGCTTTTACTGTTACAACGATTGATGATTTCATTTTCACATGCTCATCGCGCCTACAGGACCCTGAATAATGACTGAATCGTGTATAAGCCTCGAGGCTGGCCCTAGACCAGCCGTGCAAGAGTCCTATATCGGACTCATAGTTACCACCTTAGCCGGGTCTTTAGGATACAAATACATTATACTAAACAACCATATAATGCCTATCTGTACAGTTTATTAGAATCAATCCACAACTTCATTTACTAGCAAAAACGAGCATTAAATTTGTGCAATAGTGTTTTCTTCAACCAACTTATGGCAGCTGTACATCTGGATACCTAGTAATAAGTTATCGGTATATAAGCAATGGGAACGAAGCAATGGGGGACGACAACTCTGCTCAACGGAGAAATAACCGAACCATGTAGATACCTGCCCCGTGTAAAAATCCTGCACGGCTAGCTCAAGTGTGCTAGCGGAAAGGTGTAACTAGAACCACGCTAGAATAGTGATGCTTGCTTGCCGATTTCTTTGAATCGGGGCTGCGCCGCTTTGAAACCCGTGAATCTATGGGAGACTTTACAGTGGTTAAGTGTGTACTATAGAATATCATGGACGAGGTAGCATTTCTTACGTATCATTTAACTAAAGATGGTTCTGCAAAAGTAGCTGGCTAACTCCTAGCCTCACTCTAGTTATTGGCAATATCGAAGAGAAAGGAGTGCTTACCTGATCGATTCATACCTACAATGGCTAGAATATTAGTTAAAATTTGATACACAACTGCAGTCGTAATTCAACAATTCCACAAGAAAAATAACCGGCTTGTAAGTTAGTTATATGCTGTAGTTACGGTCCAATCAATCTACGTACCTGGCTTCGAGGTCACCGCTAGTTAGTGCGCCGCCGGTATAGGGCATAGGCCTTTTAGCGTGGTGTAAGTGGGCTTGCCTTAGTTCAATAACGGACGCGCAAGGCACAAGGGTCGACATAGTCCCAAATCCCAAACACTTGAATCTCTCCATTAGTTATATGGAATAGCGCGCTCCCGCGCCCCCATGAACCACGAACCATGGAATATGAGAAGGATGAGATTTTGACAATAGCGGCATACATACTCCGTACGACTGAGGAAGTCAAGGGTCGGCCACTGCCAGGGCCAGGGCTCTTGACAGCTTATTATAGGCCAACCCCAAAAACACGTGCGGGCACTCGCAGCCCGAAGTGGATTTTGGGATCTGGATAGGCATTCTTGTCTGGCGATCCATCAAGCTAGCTAGGTGTCTGGACTCTTTTCCCGATAGGCCCTGATTCGATGGAGAAAAAGAAGAGCTTGAATCAGACTCCCGCTCATCAGTGGCTCGGAAACACGTCAACAGGTCATCAAGTTTCTGTCCTTCCCACCCCCTTTCGCCCCTCCAACTATGGTCTGCGCGCGCTTCGCGCACTCTCGCTCGATACTTGTATACATTGGCCCCCAACATCGGAGCGCAGGTTGGAGCTCCTGTCTCTCCCTTTTCTTATTTTTTCTCGGCCTGATTCCAATTTGTGTGCCAGTACTTGCCATTGATTTCTTTCGACATATTTTCGCCTAAAAACAATATTGCAGGGACCTCAGGTGTTTGCTGTCGCCGTTCATCACGTCGCTGGTTCTTATTCGTCGTTGGTGACGGGGACATGATAAGGAGGGCCGCATGCGAGACCAGGCCGTATAAAGGAGGGATCTTGGTACATCTTTTGCCGCCGATAGATTTATTTGGGTCCGTCCCATCCATTGTATGTCATACCTGCGCCTCACAGCCAACCTAAACCGCACAAACCTGTTGTTGAGGCATCATTACATATTTATCATCCAGCGCTCTTCCTCTATCCTATTTGTTTTCTTTCTGAGTGTTGTGTGAAGGATAGTTGGTTGCAGTTACTGTACCTGATTTGGCGTGGTTTCGATTTATACCGAATACCTATATACCCACGTCCCTACCCAAGTACTGTACACTGCCTAACCGGAGGCTAGAAGGTGCGTTTTATTAACAAGGTACCACTTTACCTTGGTAGTGCCCACTAACTACACTACCTGCCCACCCACCCAGGCAGTACACTTCAGGCACCCGCACCCCTGCTAACCCGTCTCATCTAGCACCTCGAACTTCTCTGCTCACTCGCCGCCGCCGCCACCTGCTGCAAATCAAATCCACTCGGCCACCCCAGCCAACTCTCAACCTTTTGCTCTTCCCTTCTCTCAAACCTTCGATATTCCTGGAGACCAAGTCCTGTCGGAACCGCACCATTAATCCGGCTACAACACGACATCATTACTTGACGTCGTCTGGCACGGCGAATCGCACGCATTCTCCCGTGTCGACATCCCCCCCAATACATGCGGGCGCGACACCCCCGCCTGTGCTGTGTTGTCATCAATCAGTCAATCGATACCCAAGACCTGGAATATTGGCAGGGTCCTGGTTGACGGAGAGGCGACCACTCATTCCACCGTGCCGCCTTTTTCGCGCGTGGGCATTCTCCCATTCTACGCAACTGACTTCGCTGTCACTGCGCCGTGTCTGGGTTCAATCTTGAAATACTAGATTGGCTATTTTTTACCTTTGCCGATTGTCTCCAACGGTACTAGCTGGTAAGGCGAACCTACAGATGACAGTTGCCTTGTCAGCATCTTTATTCCACTTCCAGCACTGGTAAGCAACCTCAACATTTACTATCCTCCTTGTTTATCATGCAACGTCATCATCAATCGTACCCAGATCTCCTTTTTTGGTTGATCTGTCAATCCCGGTGTCGTCGGAACCCCCGTCGCCTTCCCTTGTCTGCCATGGTGACGTCGTCTCAAATGCGTGCAAGTGAGAATGTTGGTTTATTGTGAAAACTTTAAATTATGGTCGCGTCGCCGTGACGACCTGCAGCCCAGCCATGTGCACGGCCTATTTTGGCCAACAGGCCAGCAATAGAGCAAATAACTTAGCAGTCACTACCACCATTTAACTTCTCTGGCTCATATCTACCCGCTCGTGGCGGGCAAATGGAGGCATCGGCCTTTAACCGCAACATTTACGTGCGCCAGGATCGATCGTGTTGCTCATCCTAGGTGATACTGAAACACGATCTGACGTTGTCCTATCGAGATTGCGAGACGAAGTGGCTAGTTTGCTCATTTCCACATTCGCGTGTCGTTGGCCAATCTACTTGCGACTGCCCAACCCCAAGTTGGGCTCAAACCGCCTTATCATCTATATCTGCACTCGCTATGTTCAAAAACTCTCACTAACGTCGCGCTCAATCCTCGCAGATTTCCGATATACTCTCCCATCGCTTATAATTCAGAAACGGTGCTATGGCGGCAGTTGTTAATGACTTCGTCTCGGATCGTTCACGATTCCACAGTATGATAGCGTCAGGGTTACAGCACGAGCATCCTCACACTCGTGACTCTTATCGACCAGAATATAATAATCGGCCGCGTGAGGCACATTCACAGAGGACTCGTTCCCCAGCCCCTCCAGCGTACCCCCGATCCACAGCACCCACCGCGACACCATCAAAGCGGCCTTGGGATTCCACAGTAGCTGTTATTGAACAAAAGCCACCATCATCCATAGACGGCGCCTCGCGATTTCCTTCTCCGCCTGATTCGTCGTCATCAAACCCACCTTCTGTCCGCGAAGCGGCTCAGGACGCAAATACTTTCGCCAACTACATGGCATCTAATACACAACATGCTGCGCCTGGAGCCGCCTCAGCCACTACAACAACACGACAACAGCCATCTCCCGTATCCAACACCTCGAATTCTCCCATTGCAACATCTCCAGCCTACAATGCTTCGGCCCCACAGCGAGGTCATACTATAGTTGTTCGCGATTTGGCCCACATCCAGAGCCTTGCAAGAGCCGATCTTATGAATGGTGGCAATGGACCTGGGATATTGAATGACCCACCCCTACAGGCCATGAAGTACGAGATCAGCGGTATGCCTATTGGGGACATTATTGAGATGGTGGCCGCACTTTTGACTAAAATCACAACTACGAACGATCTACAACATGACGCCCTGCATAGGAATGCGACACACCAGCAGACAGCTGCCAACCATAACAACGATGGCTCTTCAATGAGTCCATTGAGTAGCTCCGTGTTGGCTTTCCACGGAAAAAATGTTCCCGCCATTACGATCCTAAGCTATCTAAGCAGAATTCATAAATATTGCCCTACAACTTATGAGGTTTTTCTAAGCTTGCTTGTCTATTTCGACCGAATGACAGAGCGGGTAAATAATCTAGTGATGGAAGCAGAGGAATCGAGGCGGCAGCTCCCGACTCAGCGCACACAGCAACCACAGGCTATCCCAAGCGACGTCATTTCGGTCAAGAAACAGGACACCGAGACGCGAGACCCGAATGGTGATGAGGCAGAACTCGAGCTTGTAGATGATGACGACGAGAAAGAGGCCGTAAATAAGACAGAGTCGGCTACTTCCCCAGCCACATATTTCGTTGTAGATAGCTTCAACATCCACCGGTTGATTATTGCGGGAGTGACTTGTGCAAGCAAGTTCTTTTCCGATGTCTTCTATACTAACTCTCGATACGCTAAGGTATGTTCGATCAAGCAATCTTATCTTATGAGATGGAATGAGTAACTAACCAAGACTAGGTCGGCGGCTTACCTCTTGCTGAGCTTAATCATCTTGAACTACAATTCCTCCTTCTCAACGACTTTCGACTCTGCGTACCAGTTGAAGATTTAGAAGCATACGCCACTATGCTTGTTGAGTTTTACGCGCGTGAAGTTGTCGCCCAACGCTCACGTCCTACGCCTGGAACGGAGTGACCTCATAATTCCGAGATTCTGTTCACGATGCTCGAGGCCTAATACACACACCCTATACACCAGATTACTCTTAATCCCACCTAATAACACCTTATACATCGCCCTGGGGTCGCATCAGGCTGCTTGCGAGGCGAAGCGAATGGAGGTGCGGGATTGTACGGTCTGACAGATTGGACAGACTGGCTTTGACTGGAAGTAGAACGTATGATTCAAATACCTGCACTTAGACTGGACCAGCGGTGGATCTTTATGGCGTGGATGAACGGCGGCGATATATCTTTGTAGAGTCGTTCTCGGTTTTGTTTGATACCCGGATAGATTTCCTTTCGGGCCTGGAATTCTACACCACTACAAGATGATGGCATCTCTTGAAACCCTGAACATACATGCGTGCATTCGTTTTTCGCAGGTGCGCAACAACTATGGATTCCAGGTACTGTGTGTTGTTGATGTGTCGATGAATAGTGACTTGATAGGCTGTTAGGCATGCATATTATGATCGCTCAATATATATGTTACTGCTGGGTTCTTCATAACTTGGTTTTGCCTCATTGTGAATTAATCAGTCTCTTCTCGATCCGTTCATTGACCGATTATTAGCGGCTAATGTAGCGAGACGTTCATACCTTAGATGAGCCGCAACTTGCCAGCCGGACTTTCCAGGCACAACTTTATATCAAGAGACTACTCCGCCCTTGCAGGTGTAATTGGGCCAGTTATGCCTGATTCTCGTAAGCTATACTCCGTACGTGTCGTCGTATCATCTCTTAGAGCGGGACGCTAGGAATATCTCGATAAACAACCCTTTATTCCCGAGTGAAACGACTCCTACATGGGGCAACTTATAGATACCCTTGACTGACAATTTCTCGTTATAGGGCCCTAAGAGTATCGGTTTCGTCTCTACTTAGTCTTAAAGAGGTCCTTTTTGGCCAGGATCAGATTATTGAGCTTCAATGCCTTTTTAGAGCTGGGTTTGTCTTATAATGGATTTATTTGCCTAGCATCACTGTAGTTTAAGACCGTTCGTAAAATAACCAGCTTTCTCGAATTCACGTTAGTAGATGTGCCAATCACAGCTACTCAAGCAATTTCTCCTACTTATAGTAGATGACTACTACCTGGTAGCTAGGTATATACTACGATTTTGATCATATGGTAGGTCTCTATTAGGTTGCTCAGACAGGACCCTACATGTATGTTATGATGTAATCGTACATGTTCATGGATGGACCGCTCGATACATGCATATTTTGTGCAGCTTGCATATTGGGGCATTGAACTTGTAATATAACTCAGCTCCGTCACCTGATGCAACAGTTCCTCCTGGTTAGGTAGTGGGGGGAATACTACTATTGTCTTTCCACTAATGATAATCTACCACCAGGCCATGGCAAAAAGTATCTGTATAGTCGGCAAGTACCAGTAGTTTCTCTGAAGATCCATGGCATTTTGAACTAACAGATCTAGGTGCTGGGCCATCTGGCCTTGTAGCAGCCAAGACCCTTTTGCATGATGTTGCGCCAGGATCGTTCAAGGTCACTATATTTGACTCGCAACATCGGATAGGGGGCTTGTGGCCTGCGCACAAGAGCGACACCACCGGTCTTATTCATCCTTTAATGGTAGCAAACCAAAGCAAGCATACAGTTCAATTTAGTGATCTTGCCTGGCGGGACTCCGACCCGGAATTCCCCAAAGCATGGCAAATCGGCCACTACTTGGAACGCTATCTGAGAGAGTACGGAGGCGCGGATATACGATTGGGCCATAAGGTAGTAAAGACAGAACTACAAGGTAGCGGTTCATGGAAGGTGCAAACTGAATCCGAAAAGGGGTCCGAGACCAAGATCTTCGACTATTTGTTGGTTGCCACTGGCTTTTTCGGAGCTCCGTTGTGGCCAGAGGGTATTCCTAAAGAAGGGGAGGTGCCAATAATTCACAGCAGCAAATATCGGGATATTGAGAGCCTCTTATCGAACTCTAAGGACACGAGTAACAAGATCCTCATTGTTGGCGGACAGATGTCTGGGGTTGAGATTGCCAACACTATTGCAACTCATCTATCTTCTCTGATCCACTCACCAGGCAACGCAATTGTGAAGAATGCCGAACGGTTCGCTATCCATCATGTGGCACAGGGCCCGGCATGGACATATCCTCTCTTCACATCAGTTAACGTAGGTCTTCTCTCTTAAGTGGGCTGCGCTTGTACGGTTAACTGAAGAGCAGCCCGATGCCCCGGCGCCTCCTTTTCTGCCTTGTGATTTGCCTTCATACAATCTTGAAGTGCGCCCTCATCCTTTAACGAATACCCAAGGACATCTTAGCATTGATGCAGCGCGCAAGTTCCACGCAATTTACCAATCGAATTTAGGCACCGACCAGTCCGTGTTTTCACCAGAAACTAAGATTGATGGGGAACTTCTTGATCAACCACCATTCCTTGCTATAGGCAATCACTATATGGATTTCGTGCGATCCTCGCTTATCAAAATCTGCAGGGGTCGACTGTCAAACATCTTAGGAACCACAGCTACAGTATCATCAGATGACAGCAAAGTATCAATAACCAAAGTTGCAGCAGTAATTATCGCAACGGGCTTCGATTCTTCTCCATCAATATCTTTCCTCCCACTCTCTGTCTTGGAGGTACTTTCTCACTCTCCATCCCATCCAAATCTACCTATCGCGCTAGCTTTCCATGAGACACATCATCCGACTCTACCGACGCTCGGGTTCGTCGGTTTCTATCGGTCACCTTATTGGGGGGTTATGGAGATGCAAGCTCGCTTCGTTACACGTCTTTTCCAGGAGCACGCGGAGGGGACGATTTCCAATTGTTCTTCGTCGTTTGAAGCCGCGCTTGCAAACGATGATAGCATACAACGCACGCTTGCACTTCGCGATGATCCGCGATGCACCCAGTTTCCGATGGGTGATTATTCGTTTTTAATGCAGGAGTTTGCGACAGCATTAGAACTACCGATCTCCCCGCCGATAGGGATTACACCACCCCTCGCCAATGGCCGTCCCATGGACGTTTTGACGCCAGCGCGATATATCAACCCGGGGGCGTCGGACGCTCAGCGCGAACAAGCTACGAAGAGCCTAAAATCTACGCACAGAACTGCCGTTGCAGGTCTTACCGGGCGCTCATATATAGCTGCTGCTGTATTTCGTTCACTGCTGGGGGAGTGGAGTCTCGATCGCGATCTTGTATCCACGCTACCAAGTCATCCTTCGGGGCGGTTTGTGGGCACAGCCAAATTCTTACTACGAAGCGGCACAGCGGATGGACGAGAGCACAAGTTTTCAAATTCTCTTCCCACAGGAGGCTCAGACTCCGACTCTGGAATCTCTCCTGATATGGGGCTTGAATATCTATACATCGAGGATGGCGAATTCACGGCAGCAGGCACTAACATGCGGTTCCGAGCCACGCGGCGCTATGTATGGCGGTATGACGAGGCGAGCGATAAGTTAAGCGTCTGGTTCGCACGTACAGACGACCCGACGCGAGCGGATTACCTGTTTCATGAGGTCGAGTTCATCCCGCCGCCGTCCCTCGCAGCAAATGGCGAAAACGGTGATCGAACTGACGTCCATGTGAAAGAGATACAAGAGAAACTGAAGCACCTTGGTAGTGAAGGTGATAGCTGGCGTGCTAAAGCAAATCATCTGTGTATAGAAGATTTGTATGATGTGCACTACAAATTTTTTTTCAAGGCTGTGAATCTTCGGGAGTGGCAGCTCGAATACTCGGTACATGGACCGAAGAAGGACTATACCATAAACGGCACCTATAGAAGAAAGACTGTGGCCACATAGCGCAAAACAGATTTGGTCCGATAGAACTAATCTTCAACCACAATGAACGCTTTAAGAACTTCTCTGAAGATGGTAGTTTAGCGGTCCGAAACTTGCTCATATCAATTTCAAATAAGAGATAGAATAATACGCGCTTTCATGACCTCATTCAAACCCTTCTTATTCCGGCTAGTATATCGCGAAGTTGAAAGACAATGAAATTTCCCATCTCCGGTCGTCACTTATCTCCAATGTGGGGAAGAAAAGAGGGGTAAATTATTCGCCAGATCTATAGCAACATAATAGAATCTCCAATTTTTGATCTTACCCACGCCACTATTTTAATATTTTAAGTCCCTTTGGCAACGCCGTAAAGAACAACCTAAATCTACTTTGCCTATCGCCAAGATACCCAGCCAGCCTCTGCCATGAGTTGACTATATTAAATATTCTTCTAGTACTAGAAACAGAGATGCCCCTGGGAACGGTCGTGTTGTCTGTGGACCGAATCAATGTCTCCACGAGCGCCTGCTTAAAGAGCCATTGTTTGTGCGTCAGTGGGATCTGCAAGTCAGCCCGAGATCACACTCGATCAGGAAGGTGGCTTCAATAAAATACTGACCGACTCACGATTGTCCAGTTGTTGGTCACTTTGCTATTATCGCTACGATACGGATACGACGTCATTCCGTGATCCCCGGGATTTCGGTGTTGTCATTCTGCAGGATTGGGGAAGAGTCTCGTGTTGGAGCAGTCGTGGGGTACATTTGCGGTAGTTGATGAAAACCTAGGTAGCGTTTACTACGCCGCATTGATGTATAAATGTAAGGTAGCTTGGCGGGTGCCTCATGTATTCTACAGCTTTCACGGCACGACAGTCCGAGGCCAAGAATAGTCAAAATGTTGTGGAATATACGGATTCAACTGCTGTCGGCGGCTCTGGCTACCCTCTGCCAAGCCTGTGTGCGCGAACGTCACTTTCACACCTCAGGCCTCTCCAAGAGACAAGAAACTCCTCTAACACCTCTCAGTCAAGAAGAAAAGATTCTGGTAGATTCAGTGTCAAATGTCAGCATCTCGGAATGGTCTTACTACTACACTCATGGGTATCATGTTGCGGGTAAGAATATGTCGATGGCTGAGTGGACTGCCGACCGATGGCGGGAGAACCATTGGAATGCGAGTGTCGTCTCGTATAATGTTTTCCTGAATTATCCCGTGAACAAGTCATTGAGTCTTACGTACTCCAATGGCACTACCTTTCAGCCACTCCTGGAAGAGGCAGTGCTAGACGCCGACGAGACAACGAGCTATCCTGACCGAGTACCAACCTTTCATGGCTATTCAGCGAGCGGCAGCGCCGAGGCCGAGTTCGTCTACGTGGGAAGGGGACAGCAAGATGACTTTACTCGGTTGAAAGAGTTGGGCGTGCCTCTTGAGGGGAAAATCGCCATTTCCCGCTACGGTGGCCCGTTCAGAGGGTTGAAGGTCAAGAATGCGCAAGCAAACGGCATGGTTGGCGCAATTCTGTTCACCGATACGGCCGACGATGGAAATGTCACCGAAGCGAACGGGTATGCGGCGTACCCGGATGGTCCTGCGCGGAATCCTACGGCGGTACAGCGTGGTAGCGTGCAATACCTCTCGACATACCCGGGAGACCCAACTACCCCGGGATACCCTTCAAGGAAGGACTCTCCCCGCGCGGACCGCCATGCCGTGATGCCCGAAATTCCTTCTATCCCGATTTCATACGTCGATGCGATCCCGATACTAGCCGCGCTTAATGGTCACGGGATCGACGGCGAAGCAGTGAATCGCACCAGATGGGTTGGGGCGTTGAATGTCTCTTATAGCACCGGCCCAGCCCCTGGAACGACTATAAGTATGAGCAATCTCATGGAAGACACTTACACGGACATCTGGGATTCCATTGGCATAATCAACGGCACGAATCCCGATGAAACAGTAGTCATAGGCAACCACAGAGATGCATGGATTATCGGCGGCGCGGCTGATCCCAACAGCGGAACGGCCATTATCGTCGAGCTCTCCAGAGCGTTCGGCAAGCTTCTAGCTCAAGGGTGGCGACCAAGAAGGAACATCGTGCTGTGTTCTTGGGACGCTGAAGAGTATGGGCTCGTTGGGTCCACGGAATGGGTCGAGGAATACATCCCCTGGCTGACGGACACTGCCGTCTCATATCTGAACATCGACGTGGGCACTGCAGGCTCTTGGCCGGCTATCGATGCTACACCGGAACTTCACGAAATTTCAGTTGACGTCATGAAAAAAGTGCCATGGATGGACACGAACAGAACAATGTACGATGCTTGGATGGAATAGTAAGTAGTCTTCCGAGCCACATTCTCTTGCAACTTCTAGCTCTAAGAATGAGCACTTCTGTGAAGCCTGCAGCCAATTGCTGAGGGTATCGTAACCTCTAAAAGTCTTACGGATTTCGTTGCCGATGATAAGAACTAACCTAATTGAATAGCACCGGGGGTGAAATAGGAGTACTAGGTAGTGGTAGCGATTACACTGCTTTCGTGCACAAGGGAATAGGCGCTGTGAGTTTCATAAACGCATCTGTATGACATCGCTAATTAATCTTTCCTAGATCGACATGGGTGCAAGTGGAGGGGCCCTGGATCCGGTTTACCATTACCATAGCAACTATGACTCGTACCATTGGATGACGACCTTCGGCGACCCGGAGTTCTTAGCACACAAGTATATGACGAAGGTACAACTGATGACGACCAACTCGGTTCTGTTGATCTCAGCTACTAACATGGGATAATCCAGTACCTGACTCTCCTAGCCTACAACCTCGCTACTGTCGAGTCTCTTCCACTTAATGTGTCGAACTGGGCAACGCAGATGGAAATTTACTATAACGACTTGGTGACCACGATCAACTCAACGACAGATACACTCGACATCTCCCCGCTTCGCAGCGCTCTCGATGAATTTGCCTCGGGGACGCGAGATATTGTGGCCCTTGAGCAGCAGGCCGTAACTAACAAAGACTCCGCTCTAACAACTCTAGTAAATCACAAAAAGCGAGATTTTCAACGTGGTTTCGTCTCTCAGGGTGGTCTGCCCAATAGGGAATTTTACCAAAACCTCATCTTCGCCCCTGGACTGGATACTGGTGCGTAGCACACATACTCCAATAAATCTCGCTTTGGGAGATTCTAACTCGCTTCAAATAGGATACGCGCCAACTACTTTCCCTGGAATTACTGAACAGTTCCTGGCGGGCAATATCTCAGTCGCCGCCGAGTATGTGAAAAAGACGGCAGATGCTATACTGGTTGCTGCCAACATCATCAAGACTTAGAGTACCAACTAGAGATCGCCTAGGATACTTGGCGATGTAGCTGTACAAAACGACAAAAAAGCTGAAAGCACGGGTAGCGTGTTTTAAATTGAGATCTCAATCTGAGCCTTAACTCCTCACATTTTCTATCTGACTGCGTGTGTTGTATTCTATTAAGGTTTCATATACACATATCACGTCACGCAAGAAGTGCCGCCTTAGAAATTGAATACAGAGTATGTAGTACTACCTTATCTGTAACTAAAAATAGTATCTTAATGGAGTCTAAAATTTAACTCCCGAAATTCGCCGTCGAGGTCGTCGATTCCCTCCGCCTTGAGATCATCAAGGAATCCCTTTACCCTCAAAGCAATCAGCTTCGAGTCGTATCCGAAGTACTTGTAAGCAGCAACACCGGGCAGCGAATGCCCAAATGTGGTCATCGAGTAGCCAGCATGTGCATATCGTTCCCAGCCATTAGCCGCGTAGGCCTCGATCACAACCCGCCGTGTTCTTGAGCGGTACTGTAGGACTTCTGACTTGTATTCCCGCGATTGCCTCTCAAATAGGCGCTGGCAGGGGAAACTGACAACGCGCGCTTTAATACCGTGTTCTTGGAGGATCTCGCGAGCTTCGACCGCGAACCTCATCTCCGAACCTACACCAATCAACGTCACGTCGGCGTCTTTCTCTTCTATGAATACGTATGCACCCCTTTGCACGCCGTCTCGGGAAGAGTACTGAGGATACTGAACTAGATTATGCCTAGACAGCGATATGATGCTTGGTGACTCGATGGCGGATATGGCGGCGATGAATGCGCCCGCGGTTTCCTCGCTATCTGCGGGTCGAATGTAAAGGAGGTTCGGCATTGCGCGGTATAGCGCTGCTAATTCGACCGGTTGGTGAGTCGGACCATCTTCGCCAGTCCCTATGCTGTCGTGGGTGGCGATGTGAATGACCTGTAGCCGCTGCAAAGCACCCATACGGACACCAGGAGCAGCGTACTAAGGGGTGGATACGTCAGTTGAC
Organism: Xylaria castorea; assembly: GCA_022495115.1. NCBI lineage: Eukaryota > Fungi > Ascomycota > Sordariomycetes > Xylariales > Xylariaceae > Xylaria > Xylaria castorea. Next base: position 14,965 of record MU382625.1, on the reverse strand, counting down.
AGTTTTGACAGTAGGTTTTCAAGAGACGGATTTCTACTTACTAGGTAAAACATGAAGAATGATGAAGTAATCGGGAGAATTGTGCCTTTATTGTACGCCGCAATTCCGTTCGAGACGGCTGCCATAGCATGCTCACGTATACCCCAGTGAATATACCGCCCAGTATAGTCGCCTGTAATACCGCAGGCAGGCCGAAGATCAGGCTAGGCGAGAATCGTCAGTAATGGCGCAGTTCAAACAGGTAGCTGCTCTTACATGTTGGAAATCGACCTTTCCCTTCCATATCATATTGACCGAAGGCGACAAGTCAGCAGTTCCAACCATGATGTTGCTCAACTCTGATGCAATCGGGTTACAGACAAGACCAGCCGACTTCCTAGATGGTGTAGGACTTGTCGGGAAAGCTCCCTTAGGAGGTATGATTTTCGTCCAATCTTTGACCATCTCACCTTTGACGCGATGAGCGAACTCATCTGCCACTTCGGGATATTCTTTCTTAAAAGCCTCGACCAACTTCACCCATTCCCGCTCATATCGATGACCTCGCTCCCGGACTTCGGCAAAGAATTCATATGTCTCGTCTGGAATAACGAACTGCTCCTCAGGGTTCATATTTGAGTCTCGCTTAATGTTGGCGACATCCTCGGGACCTAGAGCCGCGCCGTGAGCCTTCGCGTCCCCGGCAACTTTACTGCCAATCCCGATGATCGTCCTGATGTTGATGAAAACGGGCTGCTCTAATTCCGCTCTCGCTTGCTCGAGGGCATCGACGATAGCGGGTATGTTTTCGTTCCCGTCGTCTATCGTTAGCACCTTCCATCCACAGGCACTCATCTTCACATTGACGTCCTCAGTATTAGCTAGATCAACCGAGCCGTCGCATGTGACCTGGTTGTTATCGTAAATGACAATGAGGTCGTTTAGTCTCCAGTGGCCGGCGAGCGAGATTGCCTCGAGTGCTACCCCTTCTTGTAGGCAAGCATCTCCCACAACACACCAGATCTTATTGCTGACCACGGGGAACCCTGGCTTGTTATACGTTGCTGCTAAATGCTTGGTGGCCATAGCCATACCAACGGCGTTCGCTATCCCTTGGCCTAGTGGTCCAGTTGTAACTTCGATGCCCTCGTGTTCGATTTCGGGATGGCCGGGGCAAAAAGAGTCCGTTCTTTCGGAATGGTATGAGCGTAGCTGCTCTAGTGTCATGTGCTTATAGCCGACGAGGTGCATCAAAGTGTATTGAAACAGGCAAGCGTGACCTGTATGAATGCGATCAGCTTTGATACAGATTTAGTGTGTATAGGACTATTAGCCGACTGACCGTTTGATAGAACGAATCGATCGCGGTTGAAATAATTTGGGTTCTCGGGCGAGTAGCGCATTACATATTTCCACAGCGCAATACCCATAGCGGCCATCCCCATGGCACTCCTGTGTGATCCTCAACAACTCAGCATACGGATCTTTCGAGATACTGCACCAACACATGACGACTCACCCGGGATGGCCACCCCTGAATTGCTCGCAAAGGTCTGCAATCAGGCATCGAAAAGTCCTCAGGACACGATTGGAACGGTCAACATCGTGCGACGCGAACATCGTCGTCGTCTTGCAGCCGTCCTCACCATTCTGGTGGACGCCCTTGATGGTGAGATCGACTACAGACGGGGCCATCTTTGAGAACGGAGTACAGTTGAATAACACAACGTGCCCGTTTGAATTTTCAGTTGCGTATATTGAACTTATGTTCCTACGGTACTCTTTACAATCGTGCCTGTAAACATGTATTTATTCTCCGATATTGTTTACACTTAGGGATTCCTCTTTAGGTAAGCCATCTAGGTATGGGGATCGAAGTGAAATGTACTACGGGAATCTCCGCTCAAAGTCATCCAACCCCAAGAACTATGTAGGTGGATACCGTACTATTGTCCGCTTGCGCTTGCCGATCTGGTGAATCAGGCAATACTAAGTGTAGTTAGTAAGGCCTGGACTAACAACTCGTAGGACCCCTGAATTGAAGACTTGGTCAGGCGCTTCGACTTGCTGTTTGCCCTGGCCCGAAACCGCATCCCTCATGGTCTTTCGAGTATTACCGGGTGGGCTTCTATGATGAGCGGAATAGAAAAGGAATCGCGAGCCTCACAGAGATGCGAAAAATATCGCGTCCCTATTGGATTTCCGGTAGCTGAAATACAAGCCAGTAAACTTATATCGAATGTTTCCTGCCCTGCAACGTCTTACGTCTTGTTAATTTGACTTTATTGCTCGGGCTTTCCTTGCGCTTGGTACAGACCCTCAACTCTCGACGTATCTATATAAGGTCCTATACCACCTATATCAGTCGTCGCATAATGCAACCATGAGTCCGGGCGCAATTGTCAACGATCTGTCGCTACCGGCCGAAATTCCAGAGTCTCGGCAAACGGCTGCCAATACTTCGCACAGTGCCTTATTCTCACTTTCAGACAAGCTGATTGTTATCACGGGCGGCGGTCGAGGCTTGGGTATTGCACTCGCGGCCGCAGTTTTGGAGGCCGGTGGCCATGTCGTATGCCTCGACATCCTCAAAACGCCTGACGCCGAGCAGTGGGCAGCCCTCCAGAAGACCGCGAAGCACTCCAACCTTGAACTTTCCTACCGCGAATGTGACATAACCAACGAAGAGATCCTCGAAGGAATTATGAATCAGATAGACAAGGATGCAGAGAGACTCGGTACTCAGTTTTATGGAGTCGTAGCGTGCGCAGGTGTACAGCAGAAGATGCCGGCTGTCGACTATCCCCAAGCAGATTTTGAGCGCATCCAACGGGTCAACGTCACTGGCACCTTTCTGACGGCCAAGCATACCGCTAGGATCTTGATCAAGAACGGTGTCCGAGGAAGCATCGTACTGATTGCGTCCATGTCGGGTCAGATTGCTAATCGCGTAAGTGGAAAGCGCGCGTCCATTCAACACCCGAGACTGACTACGTCGTAACTAGGGCCTGAGTTGTAGCGCATACAACACGAGCAAGGCCGCGGTGCAGCAAATGTGCCGTTCACTCGCTCAAGAAGTGAGTGATATTTTGAAGTCATTCGCACACTGCTTTACGGAAGTAGACATGACTGACTTAATGTACTGTAGTGGGGCCAGTATGGGATCAGGGTCAACACTTTGTCACCGGGCTATATCAGAACGGCCATGACAGACGAGCTACTAGCCACCGCCCCGGACTTAGAGAAAATATGGATGGCTGGCGCACTCTTAGGCAGACTTGGTGCTCCCGAGGATTTCAAAGCGCCTGCCATCTTTCTGCTCTCAGCAGGCAGTTCTTTCATGACTGGGGCCGATTTGAGAGTTGATGGCGGTCATTGTGCCTCTGCATAATAATCCTATGGGAAAGCTCTTGTGACGCGGTCTTTCCGCATTCTGAACGGTCAACTAGCCATCTAGATCTCCCCAATAACTCTTCAGGTCATCAGCACGCCATTTGGCGCCCCAGCCTGTATCTTTCTCAATTACCGCGTATATATCGAGAATGGCTTGGTGTTCACTGGGATGCGACATTACTTTTCCGGCGATCCACAGGGGCTGAATGCTATTAGTCCAACAGGCGTGCTGTGTATTGGAAATGGAGATTGCGCAGATCCTTCGAGCATGCCAAAGGATAGATCGAGGTTTGGATCGCATGAGCGCGCCACGAGGTTTTCTCTGTAGCATCAGCAAAGCTGCTGTATGGTACAGCTGATTCCCAGAGACAGCTGCCGGATTAGAAAATAAAATGATGGGGAAAGGTCGAGAATAGTCTCCCCTAGGTGCATTTAGTTCCAGTATAGCTCTCATCTCTGGAGGTCGTTGAGTATACCAATCTTCAATGTAGACAAATAGCTCACTCCACCGCCGTGTAAACACGTCTTCTGTATGGTCGCTAGCAAATAAGTCCAGTACAAGGGCGCAAAGAAAGACAGAGTAGTCGGCATAGAGGCCAAAGCACGAGGTTTCACGATAGAGCCGAACGTTTTGCTCCAGCGAGATTGCCGACGACCAACTATCGACCGGGATGAGGGTACGCTGAGACGATATGAGACCGCCACAAACATCTGTAGTGATACAGTGTTTAGCCTAGGCATTTAGAGTCTGTGTATGGGAGTACAAACCCATGCGTGCAAAACACCAGAAAAGAGCTTTTTCCAACCCAGCAGAGAACCCGTTTATTCCTACAGATTGGATCAGACGGGCGCAGCCATCCAGGTGTCGGCGCCACATGTTGGGAGAACCTTGCTATGGGTCAACTACTAATCATCACCATTTCACGCTGCGCGTCGTGCTTACAACTCATCATCTCCAGAACGCAAAGCACAACACAAGATGCGACAACAGCTGTGGATCTTGTTTGCAACTGTGGGATTAATTGGTGCACGGCTTCTTGGTACAAGGCCAGACTGGCGGAAGACCAGCGTTCGGAATACTTCCGCTCTTGCTGCCGAGCGGACAGCGCAAGCATCGAGCAGCGCAGGTGGCGGTGATCCTGTGCCATGACTGGTAATGTGCGACCAAAGTGGCAATCGTTGTCGAACTTATCAAGCTGTAGAACGATAATGAATTAAACGTTCAAATGCTGCATTAAGAAAAGGGTATCGAAAGACAACTCACCCATGGCGCAATTTCGTCAACCCAGTTTTTCCACAACTTGTATTCTTCCTGCCATTCTAATTCGGCGAATAGCGGCGTGGAAGCAGGTGGCGAAATAGGATTTCCAGGTCCAATCGACGCAGTTTCATAGTCCACATGCGTGTAGCTGTCTGTCATGTCATCTCCGCCGATGAGTGTTCTAGGGCTAGCGACCCTACACGATTGTGCCGATAGAGCAGTATCGAAGATGCGATCCCTTAGAGTAGAATGAAGTTCTAGGTATGTCGATCCCGGCAAGAATATGCCATCGTCACAATTGAAACACTCAGATAAACGGGGGGCGGTAGGAGATGTTGCAGCGGTACCCGTTGAGTGGAAGTATTCGTCATCCACTTCCATAGAGGAACGATTGCGATCTACGACCACAGGCCCAGTTGACGGCGGCGCGCAGCCTAGATCTAGGAGTTGCGCGGCCGCGGACTGCAGCATCATGAGAGATTCCGTGGAATCGATGCTTAGTGGGCTTTCTGAGCCTGGCTGATTTGAGTAGGTACTTGCTGCATGGCGGTTGAAATCACTCGGCCGCGTCGCGATACCCTTATCTGGCAAGCTCGCGGGAGCGCTGGTGCTGGTCTGTCGTTCGTAAGGAACTCGCCGTTGAGGTTTTGAAGCGAAACTAGGGACACGTCTCTCAGCATTATCGCCGTTGGCTTGTTCCGAATCATTTCGAATGGCTTCGAGGACGTGCGCGTCAGTCTGATAGTCCCTGATAATCTCATGTGTGATGTCGCAGAACTACTGTCACCAATAAGTATGTAGGCAACAAGCCACCAATGTCACATAGTATACTCACTTCAATGGTAGCGTCGTGACCAAAAGTCGAGGCTTGTCGCATAGACGGGTGAGTGTCCGGTATAGAATAATTATTCTCCGGACGGAACGAGAGCTTGATACCCCATTCGCAGACCTCACCTTTCCGAGAGCATACTTTACATGTTGGTTGCTTTCCGTTGCCTGTGTTGATGGTCAGCGATCTCGAATTTCTCGCGAGTAGCGACTTGCGGGGAAATAGAATAAGGCGATGAGACCAGCAATAAGGCAAAGGGATGCACAAATGTGTAGCTGGCGAGTAAAGGTGAAGTGCTTGCTTACACTTCCTCCGTTTGCGTCTACAATTCCAGCACCCTGTCCGACAGCGCGTTTTTTTCTTCAGACGACCTTTCTGGAATTCGCGGCCCATATCTCTCGACTCCGAGTTCTGCGGCATGTCGGCTATGTCGCGTCTCTCTTTGCTTCTAGACTACCTTGGGTGTTTAAGATACACAACGTGCTCATTTGCTTCACTACCCGTTAGGTATACAACAATCAGATTAGGTACCTAGCTTGAGATTACTTACTTGAGGTCGGAGTGCACGTCGGCTCTGTGTTTTCCCGTTAGCGGCACCATAGTCTAAACTCTAGAGGGACCGTGGGCGCTGTCACCAAATGACCCAATAAAGCCAAGCCTTGATGAGGCCGATATGCATTGCCGACATGCAACGGCCATATACTCCGTATAAGTACTTACCTATAATGTTACCCACTGCGGAGAATGCCTGCCTGCACATTACTCCCCGGCTTTTCCCCAGCCCCAAGCATTTTGACTGCCTATCTCGCCAATTTGGTAGCTCCAAGCGCACCTTTGCCTGTAAAATGCATCCCCGTACGCTTTTCGCCCCTCATCCCCAGACTCTCCACAACTTGGCGTGAGCTCAGATCTATATCTCAACTAGATGTTACTATAGAATCATCTTGCGGTATTAAAGTAGTGTAAGATGTAGATAAAAAGCCGGTTGGCCACTCTTTTCGTAAAAAAAGAATCTGACCCTGTTCGCTGGTTGCTGATAGGCTAAACTTATTTCGATTTATGATTCGAACTCGAATGCCGAAGGTAGGAACGCTAACGATAGCCAAAACTCTAGTTTTCCGGTAGAAGCTAGACTTGATCTCTCAGCTTGTGACATATCTCGCGGCCTCAGAATACCTAGAGCCGTCCTATCAGGCGTCATGACGATCCTGATAGGTAAACCCTTGCAATGGGCCATCACAGCTACGGCTGGGGCCGGTTTTCTGCTGTAAGTGGTGTTCCAATCTTATGGATATTTTTTTAGAAGCTCTATTACTGACATTATTCCTTTGGTAGCTTTGGATATGACCAGGGTGTCAGTGCGTATTCCCGGGTTGTCTATCCCGTCTCGCTAAAAGCTCTAACTGCAACACCCTCCTACGCGATCTTAAGCAATTCTGGACACCCTGAAATCTATTGAACCTCGAATAGCGTTGACATCTTCTAACTTTCAACTTCATATAGTGTCTGGTTTATTGACCGGGACCGCCTTCACAGCACAGTTTCCAGAGATAGATACCAGCGAAGGGGCTCATGGGAGTTCGTCATTGCAGGGGACTGTCGTTGCTATCTATGAGATTGGATGCTTCTTCGGTGCAATCGTCTGCTTCCTTTTTGGCGAGAAGTTGGGTCGTCGGTGGTCCATCATGATCGGTTGTATCGTCCTCGCCATCGGTGGTGCCCTGCAAGCGTCTGCTTACAACATACCTCATTTGATTGTTGGGAGAATTGTAGCCGGTCTTGGCAATGGCATGAACACTAGTACAATTCGTAAGCTCCTTTATAATTCTCACATCTTGCTTGTTTGACTTATAAAGTTATTTGGCTGTTTGAATATTCCGTCATGCCCTGCTCAGAGGCTTAGTTATCCTTGAATTGCTAACACTCGACAGCTGTTTGGCATTCAGAGTTAATGCAGGCTAACGCACGCGGGAAAGGTGTAAGTATTTTGCCACGCGATATCCCATCAATCACAATGCTCTATATGCTTACTTAAGCTATAGCTGTGTATTGAGCTTGCGATCAACATTTTCGGCGTAATGACAGCCTACTGGGTCGACTACGGTCTATCATTTGTGGCCAGTGAAGCACAATTTCGATTTCCTTTGGCCTTGCAGATTCTATTTGCTCTTGTCGCTTTTACCGGCATCCTGGTCCTTCCAGAATCTCCTCGATGGGTGAGCCGGCAGGATAACGAGTACTTCAATAGAAGAGTGAGCGCTAATATTTTGTAGCTGCTTGCCCACGATCGAAACGAAGAGGCAAGGCATGTCATCTGGGCCGTACAGTCAAATGCTCGCATGCTGGACGCCGGTGACGAAATCCTGGACAAAGAGATCGCTGATATCCAACATGCCATTACAAAAGAACGGGAAGCGGCCAGTTATGGCGGCTTTAGAACGCTATTGACAAATGGACCCCAGAGGTTCTTTCATAGGACATTACTCGGAATTGGTGGTCAATTCATGCAACAGCTATCTGGCATCAACCTCATCACATATTACGCCCCAGTCATCTTCGAACAATCTGTCGGCCTGTCTCATGATCTGTCGCTCTTGTTGGCGGGTTTCAACGGTGTCGCTTACTTCTTCTCATCCCTTGTGCCCATTTGGATTATAGACAGACTTGGCCGCCGCAAGCTCATGCTTTTCGCCGCTGCTGGCCAAGCTGGTTGCATGGCCATCCTGGCCGGTACAGTATCAAATGGATCCAAGCCAGCCGGTGTCATCGCGGTTGTCTCGCTCTTCTCATTCAATTTTTTCTTCGCTGTCGGCTTACTTGCTATCCCCTGGCTACGTAAGTCGTGCTTCCAAACCGGGGTTATCGTACGTGGATCATGCTAACAAACTCTTAGTCCCGGCCGAGTATGCGCCCCTTGCCATCCGTACAAGGTCCGCTGCGCTCGCAACAGCATCAAATTGGATCTTTACATTTCTTGTGGTGGAGATTACTCCAGTTAGCATCGACAGTATCAAGTGGCGTACCTATATATATTTCGCCGGTAAGTTAATTGATCTTCGTAAATGGTAAGTAATATGATCTAACCGATACATTTAGTTTTCAATGCACTCTTCTTGCCTCTTATATACTTTTTCTATCCCGAAACACGCAATCTGTCTCTTGAGCAGATTGATAAACTATTCGAGGGTGAAAAGGTCAAGCTTCACTGGATCCCTGACCTGGTCGAGGCAGATAGTGTGCCTCAGCGTAATGGTTCCTCAAAGAGGCTATCACAAAATGGTCGAGAGAGGACAGAATGCGTTGAAATTTCGGACGTATAAGAGTATCACCTTGCTATTGGATTTCAGAGAATTTGAATAGGGTGACTTACATGCCATACATCTGATCCGCCCATATGTTACACTAGGTCGGTTCCTTCTTTGAGGTTTAACCTAGTCTTCTATGAAACTTGCCCTGAAGGCTATGACCAGTGCACCTGACCTTGAGAACTTTACACTTCGTGGTAGTGAAGCAAGGTCCCAGTGACTCGCGAAGTCACCAACAGCGGCGCGGGCGTCTCTGCTGACTAGAATGCCGGTTCCTCAGCGTTATACCGGTCGCTAGCCGCCCGCTGCTAAATGAATAACTATATTTATTTATTTTTGTTAAACCCAACAGCTTATAAACTATTTATACTAGCTACACAGCATGTAATAGACCTGTTACTATGCAGGAGCAGTGATCGCGAAGTCTCTAAGTAGGGAATGTGGTGATGGTTAGATAGTGGTGGGTGCAGGGCATGTGAGACAGGCGTATAATGCCTAACCTAGGCCATGATCAAATCCCTCATGAGTCTCGACTAATTCCTCCAATAACCACAACAATATCCAACACATGGAGACCCCAATAAGTAGTGGCTGAATGGTTTAGGCACATTGTGTGACGGTGGCGCATGTAGGTCGGCTAGGCCCGTGGGATCGTAATCCCCCTACTACAGATTGAGCTCACACAGCCCAACAGCTGCTATTCTTCCGGTAATGCTGCCCACTCCAAACTCGAAGAGGCTGATCTCAAGCATTGTTATCTTTCTTTTGGTATAGACAGACTTCATCACCATTACTCATGGGCCGTGCCCAACCAGACGAACCAATCTTTGCCTCCGATCGGGAGAGAAGGTCATCAGTACCCACCGAAGATGATGGCTTATCCGTGACCGCGAGGACAATCACGCCGTCCAATGATGGAAATCAAGCCGATATCATGCTACAAGTGAAATCAAGTCGTTAGGATGAAGTCGATGATCAAGGGGAAAGGTTGATATCTTCTGAAGCAGACGGCAGTCTAAGCTCTGGCACAACCAATATACGCTTAACCAACCTCGACCGCTCAGTATGGATGGTCATCGCTACGCTCGGGTACATATCTTTGGTCTTGTATGCATGGGTCATCACTTCAATACTGACTTACAGGCTCATTGAGCCCCGTCATTATGGTGTGTACGTCGACTCTAACGATGATGGATGGGGATCGAGTTATTCAGCGAACTACACACACAGCTTGTATGAGAAAAGCAGAGTGTCTATCGTAGTGCACGCATAGCACAGAGTATTGTCGCTGTTCTGACCATCCCGCTGACGTCCGCTGTTTGTGGTCGAGCCGCAGTTGCCTTCCTACAAAGAAATAGCGGTATGACGATGAGGCAAATGATCGCTTTGGCAGACTTCGCTGATCACTTCATCCCTCTTGACGGGCTCGGGGATGACGGCTACGTCACAACTATTACGCGAGGCCGACTAGCAACCACTGGGGTGGACACCCCGCAGCCTCGACTGTGGTCTGAACATGTCGATTGCAATATCCTCACTCAAGTCCCCAGCAATGGGGTCCTTGATTATCGCGACAGAAATCTACTGTGTGATCTCAATGGTGGCTACAGCACTTTCGGCAACTTTTCAAGCCTAGAAAACCCCTATTTCAGCCAATTACCATCTGGGTTTCCAACGGGTCTGGTTCGCCAGTTCGCGCCCCGGATCAACTCAACAGCTCTCAGGGAGAACATCACAGCAGACCAGTTTGGAAAAGAACGTGTCAAAACTCCGGACAGTCTTTATATTCACTACCAAAATACCACTGCAGAAGAGAATTACAATTACTCTTGGAGTCTCGATGCATGCATGCCAAGCAATCAAAGCGTGTCACCGTGGAAAGCTTCACATGAACGACAAGACTTCACTGAGGATTTATACCTGAGAATTAGTCTGGGTGGGTTCGAAGATGACGGGATCCCATCGGGAGTCTATTATAGCAAGATCACTCTAGATACTACTGCCGGCTTCTTCGAACTTCCCAACTATATGAACGGTGGGGTTCCTGGACCTTTACTGGAAGATAATCCAAATAATCACTGTAAGACAGACTGCGCGGAACAGGGCGACGGCGATTCCCTGATCCACAACCCTACCATCACTCGTCATGGATGGATGGATGGATAGTATTTAACGTCACGCGGGTGTACTGCGTAGCAGGGCCCCTAGCTTCCGAAAGAGCATCAAAAACGTAGCAAGCTGTTCTTTTTATATAGTGCTATTGTACAAATATTTTAAAGTATTAAAAGCTATATTTTTATTTTTAAAGCGCGTTAAATTATAGCTTTATGTTTATTTTTTTTAGAACTATTATGTTTTATATGTTTTTTTTGTTTATTAAAAAATTAGTTGCAAATATTTTTTAATAATTTAAAAAAGTTTTTAAGTTTTTAAAAATATATATATGCTTATTTTTGCTATTATGCTATAATATTAATGTTTATAATAAAAGTTTTAATAAAAACTTTTTTTTTTTATAGCTGTTAATTATTAGTTAAAGTTAATATAAATATTATTGTTAATAGCTTTTGCTTTTATATATATATATTTATATAAAAGTAAAAGTAAACTTATTGTTTGTTATATTTATTTATATTTTTAAAAAGTAAAAAAGCAAGCTAGTTTTGCTTATATAAACGGAAACTATATAAGTAAATAATAGTTTATGCGCAGTTTATGCGCAACTTTTTATTTTATTTATATAACAAATAAAACTATTAGTTATATATAAGTTATATTTACGTATAAATAATACTGCTAATTTAACATTTATAAATCTTTTTTTTATAATATAATAATATTATTTATATAATTTTTTTTTTGTTTATTATTTAATTTATATAAGCTTTTATTTATATAATAAATTAGTTTATAATAATTAACTTTTTAAATGTTAAATTAAGGTTTTTTTTTATATAAACATTTATTATTAAAAGATTTATATATAATGCACTTTTTTTGTTAACGCTTAAAAAGCATTAAAACTTTAAATTAAGTTATAACTATAAATTAAATAAATGTTGTTTTATTATTAAATTTATATATAAAATCAACTTTTTGCTAATAAACTTTAATGAATTATATTATAAACATAAACATTAACATTTATATAAATAAAAACTAATTAATTATATATAATGTTTAACCTTTAAAATCGCGTTTTTTAGTGTTTTTAAATGTTTTAAGCCCGTTTAAGCTATTAAAGCTACTTTTTTTTATACACGCTTTTTAGTTACTAAAACGCTTTTAAAACATTTGTATTACTTTTATAAAACTATTAAGCAAATTGTTTCCTTTATTATTTATAGCTTTTATTGCTTTTATTGCTTTAATTGCTTTATTTATTTTTAATAATTCTTTAAAAGTGTAATTAAGCTAGCTTTAACTTTATAAAAGCTTTATAAAATTATATAACAAAATAAATATATTAATTAAATTAAATCTTTAAAATTTTTAAGTGTTTATAAAAGTTATTAAAAGCTTTTAAATTTGTTAAAAAAGTAGTTTATTTATATTTAAAACTTAATTTAAAAACGGTTGTTTTATTATATTAATTTAAAAAAATAGCTGTTTTTAAAGCTTTTAGTTTTTATTACTAGCTTAAAAAAAGTGTTTAAAACTATAAAAAATAAAATTGTTGATTTTTTTAACTTTTTAAAGCTAGTTTTACATATATAAATATTATAGTTTATATAGCTTTTATTTATTTTGTAAAGCTGTTTTTTTTGCTTTTTTTTGCGCTTTATAAGCTTTAGTTTTACAATTGTGTTATTTTTAAGCTTTTTTTGCTTGTTTAAAAGCTTAACGCTTTTAAAGATTGCTAGCTATAAAACTATTATATTATTAACTAAAAAGCTTATAAAACTGTTTTTTAGTTCTATTTAAAAAAAACTTTATATAATTAATAAATTTGCGTATATATTAATTGTTTAATTTTTTTAACATTATAGCTTAGTTTAAAGTTTTATATATTGTTTATAAAGCTGTTTATAAAAGCAATAATAATAACGGATTAGTTACGTTAACGTAACATTAATGTAAATAAGCTATAAAGTTTTTAGCTTAAATAAATATATTGTTGTTTAAAAGCAAAAAAAAGTGTTTTAATGTATTAAAGTTTATTAATTTTGCTTTTAGCTTATATATTACTTTAAATAAGTTTTAAAAGTAATATTTAATAAGTTTAAAAGCTATTATTAAGTTATAAATAATAAAACTAACAACATAAATATAATTAAAAGCTTTAACAAAGTTGTTTTAAAAAAACATAACTTTTTTTTTACAAAAGTGCTATTATAGTATTTTTTAATGTTTTACTTTTATAGCTTTAAAAATTAGCAAATTTAAAAGCTAAAAAAAGTATATAAAGTGTAAAAGCATAAAAAGCAGCATTATATTATATTATAAGTAATACTTTTTTACTTTAATATTAATATAAACTATAAAACTATTAAAGGTTAAAAAACGTTAAATTAGCTTTTTTTTAGCAGTTTTTTTAATTTTTTTTTTGTTTAATAAATATTTTTATAGCTATTTAATGTTTTTTTGCATTTATTAACATTAAACTATTACTAAAAAATAAATAGCTTATTAATATTAAAATTAATAACTTTGCGTTAAATAATAGTAAATTGTTTAAAAAAGTAATAGTTAAAGTGCTTAAAATAGTTAAGCTAAATTTTTTAAATAAAAAAGCTGTTATTTAAACAAGCAAATTATATATAACTATTAATATTAACGTACGCTTATAATATAAAAAGGAAAGTTTTAAACATTATATAAAGCAAAATAGCTTTATTAAATGTAAAGCTTTTTTTAATATAAGTATTACTTTTACGGTTTAAAAAATTTGCTACTTTAATAAATAACTGCTTTTTTATTGCAATTATAATTACTTTAATGTTATTAATAAAGCAGCTAAAGCATATATTAGTTTTATTAACGTTTTAGTTATTTAAAAGCTATATATAGTATTATTTAATTGTTTTAAGCTATAAAGCGTAATATTTTTTAATTGCTTTAATTTGTTGCTTAAAATTTAAACGTTTATAGTTTATAGTTTTTATTTAAAATATATAAAGCTTAAAGCAGTTTTTTTAAAGCTAAGTTATTAAAAAAGTATTAATAAGCTTTACAAATAATATACGCTTTACAAAAAAGTTATTAATAGCTGCTTATATAAGCAGTTTAATAACTAAAAACGTGCTTTTAACTATAAAACATACGTATAATATTAAAGCTTTATTTGTTAATTTAGTTAGCTTTAAAGGTTTTTTGCTACGTTTAATTAACTTTAAATTAAGCTTATTTTCTTTAAAAGCTTTTATTTGCTTTTAAAAAGTTATATAAAACAAATTAAAGCAGTTAATAAAGTTTTAAATAAAAAAGGATTAAGCTTTAAAATTAATAAAGTATAAAGCTTTTAAGTTATATAAAAAGCGCTTTTTACGCGTTTAAGCTTATTTAATAACTAATTTTACTTTTATAAGCTTTATAATATTTTAGTTTTTTATTATATTATTTATAAAATTAAAGTATAATATAATATATAAACAACAAAAAGCTAAGTTTATATAATATTTTAATAATATTTTTATATAAATTAAATAATAAAGCAACATTTATTTAATTTATAGTTATAACTTAATTTAAAGTTTTAATGCTTTTTACGCGTTAACAAAAAAAGTGCATTATATATAAATCTTTTAGTAAATTGTTTTTTTGTTTATTTATTATATTTTTAAAATTTTGCAATTTTTATATGCTTTTTAAAAAAATATAATATTAATTATAAATTGCTTTTTTTAAGTTATGTTTAACTTAATAAAACAGTTATATAATAATTTTAAATTAATATAAATAACTAAAAAAATTATAAATAGTTTAATTATATAAATAATATTTTACAAAATAATATTATTTATAATTATATAATTAAATTTGTTAACTATTTTATATAATTTACTTATAAATATATTATATATAACTTTTTTGCATTTAATTAAGTTTTAATATATAATATTATTATATATTATAAAGTTTTTTTTTATATAATTTTTATAGTTAATATAATAATAAATTTAAGCTATAAGCTTAAGTTTTTATTGTTTATAAAAAATTTGTTTATAAATATAAAAAGCTTTATATAATAAAAGTTTA